>CM060943.1:271209634-272459634 GCA_030765085.1 Allium cepa | reverse complement strand
AGCATTGACGTACCTAGAAAGATGTGCCCCGTGCATCAACTTATTGAGCCGATTGCTCCACGAAGTAAACAAACATTGACGCACCTAAATAGATACGACCCATGTGTAAATTAACATCGACGCACCTAATAGGTACGACCCATGCGAGAAATGAGACGAAGCTCGATCAAATGAAGTACAGTCCTCCACATAAATAAAGAGACAACGCACATTGCTAGTCTAAATCATGAAATGATCATCATCGATCATCAAGAAGTGTCAATTACAGTAAGCTAGTAAATATATGAGCTTAGCTTCATGTCCCATAACCACTAGCTTAACTTAAATATTTACGAACAAATTGTAGATCTCCACTAGAAAATTGTCACAAGAGTTTCAATCGAACAAGTGCAAGAATTAACCGACGAAGTAAATGCAAGCGTTTCATACCACTAGTTTTACTAAGCCGTTTAATTAGATTTCTCACACGAGTGAGGTAAAGGCTTGTATATACTAGTAGATTGGAAAACGGTTTTAAGAAACGAGCTTTGTAATAAAATGGTGTTGAAATCGTTTTGATGAAAGAATTTTGATATTTACTACTAGTATTGAAACCTTTATATTTTTAAAGTGACGAATCACAAAGAAGATTGTACGAACAATCACTCACTAAAATTCACATTCAAAGACGTGAATAAAATCCAAAGAAATCGATACCGAATCCATCAAAATGGATATTCCCAAAAATACAAAGAAAATGTCATCAAAGTCGATAATAAGTGATAATAACAAAAGGGAATCAACACGAATCGATTAACGTTGGAAATTCAATCCAAGAAGGCAAAATGAACTGAAACAGCAGGTTCAGTCGACTGAACAGAGTTTTCAGTCGACTGACCCTGTACCTGGAAATTTTCCAGGTTCAGGAAACTTTCTGTTTCCAGGTTCAGTCGACTGAACAGAAGATTCAGTCGACTGAATCATGCCTGGAAACTTTCGGGTTCCAGGTTCAGTCGAGTGAACAGAGGGTTCAGTCGACTGAATCATGCCTGGGCTATTTTTCAGCCTATTCAAATGAAGATCAAACTCTTCCAAAATGCAACCGGATGAACATTGGCTCTAAGGGTTTATGCCAATCGGCAACCCGGCCCTATATGCTCGTCGATGCATCACCAAAAGCACGATCAAACATCCATAAAAGGATTTTCACACAAATTTGACTTAAAAACCCAAAAATTGCAATATTCAAAAAACCAATCCAAATCCAGAGAAAATTCACATGAAGAAGTGTTAGGAATTCACACCTCACAACAAAGATAATTATAGTCATAGATGTGAGATAAAAATCTCACCTTTGAACCCAAACGATTGAAGAAGAAGCTCGAAAGCAAAGGAAGATCAACCACCTTCAAATCCAACTCAAGAAGCTTGATTCTAAGATTTAAAAGAAGAAATTCCCAAAGTTAGGTTTAGGAATTTCTGAAATTGATAAGAGAATGAGTTGGAGAAAAAGAAGAGAAGGCTTACCAATGGGTTCTCTTTGATTTTAGAGAAAGAATTTGAGCTAGCAAGAGAACTAGGGCTTGGAGTTTCTAATTCCCTTTCCTTTCCACCATTTTCAGTTGGAGCTTGAGTTTGAGGAGTGGGAATGAGTGAATGGAGAGGAGAGGGCTGAGCTAGAGTATAAGTGGGGTTAATGGGCTGAAACCCAACCCAAAGCCCTAAAGAAAAAGTAGCAAAATTCAACTTACTCCAAACATATCGAAGCTTATACTCAAAAAGGTTGCAAACGGCATTTTGAACTCAGTGGAAGGGGTCTTGAGTCCCAATTCGACTGTTTGCAAAAAGTGGGTTTACGGACTAAAATCTGACGAATGATGAAATATTTAAATAAAATTTTTAAATACACAATCGATAAATATGCGGGTTGTTACATGGGTGCTACCCACTTAGCCTTGCTGCACCTCCCCTGTTTTAGCATGAGGCTTGAGGCTACGATTGCCTATACAGAACACATCTCTTAGAATGCTCATCATCCACCTAACGATGTTCTGAAAAGCATTCAATCCATACAAGTTCGGTTCGGGTTCAAACGAAACCGAAGGCATTATCTCTTTACACTCATTTTGGAATCACCCTCAGAGCTAACGAAAATAACACTTGCACTCTGAATCTTCATCTTTACTTAAGATTCACGACCTATCGTTAATTTGGATCGATGTGGTTTTCGGATATCCAAATTTGGAAACCCGATCCCGGTCTCATCAAAATCCAAAACGTATCTTTTAGTTCCAAGTTGTTTTAAAGTTAAAACAATCCAATTCTACTATCTATATTCACACAGATAGATAATTCACATTATCACAATAGATAATCCATATTATCATCACAAATAAATAATCCACATTATCATCATAAACAGATAATCCACATTATCATCACACTTCAACCAAAGCATCCATATCACACAGCATTACGTATCTCATATCTGAGATCTCAAACCATTCAAGGCAACCAATATCATCCTTCCATACATAAGCAAGGATTAATTAATCACACTATAATTAATTTAAAATGAACTAAATTAATTACTTCATCTCTAGTTAATTTAAAGTAATTAAATTAAGTACTGTCATTACTACAAATCTTGCTTACATAACCATTAATTAATTACAAATCAATTAATTGATTATCCTCTAATTATCCACGTTAATTAATCATCATGATTAATTATCCTTTAATTACATTCATATAATTATTCTTTAATTAATTTCACAAATTAATTATTCTTAATCAAATACAGTAATTAACCTTTAATTACTCTATTAATTAATTAACTATAATTAATTACATTAATCCTTAATTAATTACATCAATTAATTTCTTGTAATCACTTATCATTTATTAAATAATCTTAATTAATCAACCCTTAATTACATCATTAATTATATAAATTAATGATCCTTAATTACATTTTAATTAATTATTCTATTTAAATTAATTATATTAAGTAATTAATCTTTAATGAAACCACAATTATTAATCACACTTGATTAATCTCATCCAATAATTAACTACCCTTAATTACTGCATTAAATAAATTAATTACAACTTAATTAATTATCTTAATTAATCGCTTGATTAATTACACAAACAAATTTCATTCAAATTACTTCCATTATTAAATCATCTTCAATTAATTATATCTAGTAATTACCATTAATTACTTCACTAAGTAATCACACTTCAATAATTACATTAAATAATTATGCTAATAAATCATCCAGTGATTGAATTAAATTTAATTAAACTTAATTAATTAACTAACTAATCACATTTAACTCAATTAATTTCATTGAGTAATTAACTCCTTAATTTCTTCCATTAAGTAATTGTACTTAAACAATTCCACGTTATCCTTAATTAATTAATCTAATTAATTATTAAAATTAATATCATTAATTAATCATTAGATAATCCTTAGTTAATTATCTTCATTAACTATTAACAACTCTTTAATTACTTCTCTTAACTAATTAAACTTAAATTAATTATTATTAATTACAAATTAATTAATCTTTAATAACCCATTAATTAATCCCTAATTATTTAATTAATTAAGTGCTTAACTGTAACTTAATTAATCTTAGCTACTTGATTAATTAATTACTAATCATTGATTAATTATAAATCATAAATCATCTAATTAATGATCTTATTTTCAAATTAATTAACCTTAATTAATTTAATTTAAACCTTAATTAATTAATTCAAACCCTTAATTACTTAATTAATAATCCAAATCATTAATAAATTAAATTCATTAATTATCCATTTTAATTACCTTAATAATTTAATGAATCAAAAATCATTAAATCTTGATTATTTTTAAGATAAACATTTTTCTTACTAATGATTTAATTATCATTTACAAACACATTTGAAAACATTTTACTTTCAAATTTTCTTTCAAATTTCATTTCAAATATAAGATTTAAAATGAATACAAATTTAACTTTAAAGTTTAAAACAATTTAAAAACCGTTTGAATCACATATTAAAGAAATACTTATCTTATAAAAGAATTTTAAAAGAGTTTAAACCAAATTCATTTCAAATTCAAATTATTTTAAAATTCACTTTAAACATTCTAAAAGTTGGTAATACATTTTATTTTTATAAAATTTTATTTATTTTAAACTGGATACAAATTCAATTTTGAATCCATGCTTTAAAATTTGGATTTAAACTTTGTTTAAAACTTGATTTCAAATTTAAATTTTGAATTTTAACAGATAGGTTTTCAGAGAAGAAAACCTGTAACAACTATTACCCGAGCCAACCCTTCAATTGCTTCGTGTAAAACCCTACATTACTTCAAGGCAAAACTCGAACTACTCGAGTACAAATCCCTGCATCAACCCAAACTTCACCAGGCACAAACAATACACCGTGCATATGCATCGGAAGTCCACCACCTCCGACCATCCAAGACAATCCCCACATGCGGACGATAATTCCCATATCAAACTACAACCCTCAGAACTCCATAATCAACTCGAAATCAAAATCGAGTATTACTGCTCGAACTTGGAAAGCAGACCAACCTGGAAATAACCCTTAACCTCGACTCTCTGACCACCGGAGCGTCAGCACCTCTGGCCAAGCCTTCATCAATGTCCAAGCGATCGATCTCTAAAGCCTTGTTATACTCGACCATCCAAAGAGCTCGTGGAAAACAAATTCCTGACTAAGCCTAAAACTAGGTTTACAAACAATTTCGACCTCCGGCGCCCACCATGGTGATTTATCCATTTCTTTGACAACTTTTCCATCATCATCGATCATTCCTCCATCAACACTGAAGATCCCGACCTCTACGATCAAGTAGATCATCAGAAACACCCAATTTCCCATTCTCTGTTCAACCCAGATTTGCATACTGAAAACTTAACTAGATGATTTGATTCCTATTTTAAAAATAAATTTTTTGATTAAGTAATTAGCTTACAAACCTGAATCAATGAATTACAAAGATTGAATTTTCAATCAAACTAATTCTTGCCTGTCCATTTTTTGTTTCCAATGCTATTTCAGATTAAATTTTGGCTAGATTTTAATTTTAAAACTTACATTATAACTAAACAAACAAATTTTGTTTAAATCTTAAGTTCTAACATTAATTAGTTCGAGAGGGTATGAAATTTTTGAATAAAGCTTAAGTCTGGAAACTAAAACAGAAAAGCTAAAATACACAACAGCATGCACACAACTATATACATTCATATATATATATATACCCACAAATGCATTCATAAGAATTCACACAACATTGTTATTTCCAGAAAAAATCAAGCAATAGATTCATAAACAAATTTATAAAAGTGATGTTACTCACCAGATAAGATGAAGAACAAAGCCTTTTGTTTTGAAAACAGCTTTGAACTTTAAAAGATTGAGTTGCTTGAATTTGTCTTTTGCTTTTGAAAACCTTAAACTTAAATGCTCGTTACTAAATCTTGCATGCTTGTTGATGTTACTTGATCTTAAACTTGCTTCAGACAATTTCCATATTTGAAAAAATGCAGGCTTTGATTTTGAGGATGACAGGTTTGAGGAAGATGATTAATGATTGTTTTGGAGTTAATTTGCAGGCTTGTTTATATAAGTGTTTTGAGGATTTACAGGTTTTTTTTGAACATAGTTTATGGTTTTGTCGAGGATTGCTCACTGATTTTAGATTTCTGGTTTATATTTGAAAAAGAAGATGAATTACATGATTTTAATTTTCAGATTTTTTTTTAGCTTTTGAAAAAGAAGACAATAAAAAGAAAAAAAATGAAGGGAAGAGAACAAGTAGTTATATATAGGCTGAAATGATTTATAAATAAAAATAAAAGAAAAACTAAATTTAGAAATGCCACTTGTTAAGATACTCAACATTTGTCATTTTTATATACTTATCATTTAACACTTGTTATATGAAGCCTGAAGATAATAACACGTCTTTTAAGTAATTAGTATTTATTTTTAAATGTTAATTAAGGTTAATATAAGCTTTATACTTAATTAATTAGTTTATAAGTAATTATTTATATATATAGATAATTTTAAGGAAATAAAACCAATTATATTCATAAATAAAGTCTTATACAAATATTTTTAAAATCCAAAACATTTTAAAATATCTGTCTTTTGAATTTCAAAACTTTAAATTAAAATCCAAATTAAATTCTAAAATATAATTTTAAAATCAAGTTATATATATACATATATTAGTACACAAATTAAATTTGAAATAATAATTCTATTTTTATTAAAATCTATTTGTAAAAACAATATATTATTAATGTTGGTTGAAAATAACACATTTATCAATTTGAAATAATTTAGAAAAGAAATTATCTTATTATTAATAAATTAATTATATTTCTAAATGAATTAATGCTTCATATGCTATATGGTATTTTAAACATATATATAAAATTTCAAATCTTATTTATCAAGCTACATTAAGAAAGAAAATAAAACAAACCCTTTTGTTAATTAATTTAAATTTAAACTTAAGCTAAAATAAATTTTAAACAGTTAAACATTTATCTTGAGTATTTTAAAACCATATACTTATTTATTTAAATAGCTTTGAAAAGTTATATATTAAATTAAATCATAATACCCAAATTACCAAATATATTAGAATCTGAAAACCTGCTTTCATTTGTTAAATTTAAAACAAATTTTACCTATTTATAATATATAAAATGTACATATATTATAAATAGAAAACAATTTATTATCTTTAAAAAGATAAAATCTACCAATTAAATAATTATTAAAGGAAGATTATTAAATAAATTCAAATTTTATTAACAAAAATTATCAAATAAATTAAAATTTTAATATAAATTATTAAATTGATATTGCCCAAAATTACGGGTCATCACATTCCTCCCCCTTAAAAGAATTTCGTCCCCGAAATTTAAAAGCAAAGGTAATTTAATAATCTATCTAAGATTTTAATTTTACAACACAAGCATTTTTATCAACCATATGCTAACATCCATAGCAACCAAATCACTCAATCAAATAATTTAACTATCTAGACAAAATTCTCGATAGAACTTCCTAGAGTTTCCCAGCATAAATATCGGAATACTCGCTTTATTGAATCCAAACAATCTACACTACTAAGCTACAGAGCTCCTACTTATCTGGATCTACAAAACTGAACAGGATATCAGACCATAAACAAGTCTAAATCAACTACCAAATCCTCCTGAACTACTGGTTCCACAACCAGAGATGGATCACACACGTACTCCCTCAGAGATACGTGAAACAAATCGAATGCCAGTTATCCAAACGGGCAATTCAACTCTAAAGAGCAAAGCACAAATCCTCAGAAGAACATAGAAAGATCCAATACCTCGGAGCTAGCTTCCCATTCTTACCAAATCTTATAGCTCCTTTGATCAAAGAAAACTTATCCAAAATCAAATCTCCGATTTTGAAATCCAAATTCCTCAGTCTCTTATCCACTATACTCTTTTTACGATCGTGGGCTACCTTTATCCTTACTGATCAGCTCAACCTTCGCTGATGCCTCTAAAAACAAATTGGACCAAAAATGACCCATCAAAATGATCTTCTCGAGATCAACCAAAACCAAGAACATAAAATTTACCCCACAAACATCAGAAGACTGAACTTACTTCTCCTATCCGAAAAAGACAAACAGATGCACTCCTAACTGCTTCCGTTGCACAACTCTGATCTGGAGTAGATGAAAATGCTGAAGACGAATACGAGCACAAACTGGACATCACATCCCGAAAATAAGGTTCAACATATCTATAAAAGAAAACTCAAAAATTCCACCAAATCCTGAGCTGCTTCGCCAAACCCTCTCTTTAGAAACCATCCTTCTATTAAGCTGAACCTCCAAAACCACTCCTGGAATCCTAGTCGATATGGAACTCAATCTTCAGATGCGGACAAACCTCTGACTTCCCTGAAGACATCCGGAAAAATCTCCGACAAACCAAGAGAACACTAAAACTATCGCAGGTCACTTCTGCGATTAACCCAGCCTAATTGCAACGAAAACTGTTCTCTCTTTACCAATTAGAACAGCTTATGCTTATCTAGCCAATCCATCTAAGAAATGGATAAATTCCGCAGCTTCTGAACTCTACCTTTAGAAAACTGCGTATAGAGACCTTCATGCCGGCACACAGAACACTCCGAGCTGCACTGCTGACACAGATGCCAAAGACTTCCTAATCCAAAGTTCTTCGAGAAACTCGGACCTCAAACCAAACATAAACCCCTGCTGAATTCAGCCACATCACCAATGCAAACACACTTCTTTAAACTTGTTCCAAAGAAACATCTTCGGAAACATCCATATCTACTGCGTCTCATCACACAGCTACTACTTCCAGAGGTTGCCAAGATACCATCACTCGCTTCTGCTCAGCCGACAGATCCAAACTTCACTCATCCAAACTTGCATTTCAAAGATGGACTCCAAACCTTAACAGGTTTCCTTCAGAGATTGGTGAAATCCTTTCACCACAGCAAAGCTAACTCAAAACCGTTTTGGATCTACAGTCTTGACAGATAGTTCCAACCTCAATCACTCAGACTCCTTCCATTGGTAGTCGTGCTACACACACCACTACCCATCTTGGAAAACCCGAACAGGTAACCCAATCAATAGGTAGAAATAAATATATAGTTATATATATTAGAATTACGAATACGCTCTCTCAAGAAAGAAATCACTCCAAAGCCTAGGTATTCACTCAACCTAGCGCTCTGATACCAACTGTCACGACCAGTCTTTCACAGCCCAGAAAGACGCATCATGAGTAAGAAAGAAAGGGATAGAAAAGAGAAAAGATAGAGAAGAAGAAAGAAACAACAATAGAATCTCAACAGCGGAACGAATAAATTATATTAATCACATAAATATTACATAGTATACATCATCTATCAAACTTACACAACTTATACAACACATACTAGATAGTTATAAACACTTGTCTAGTTATTACAACACAAGATACAACTCATACAACGACTCAAAGAACACACAGTGGAACACTATATATATATATATATATATATATATACACACAAACGCTGAAGCCTTGTAATGACCCGTAAATTTTAGTGGTTTTATTAAATTAATTAATTGAATTTTTGCTAAATTTTAAATAATAAAATTTGAAATATAAATTTAATATTTGAAATACGTCTATTTAAACATAGCAAATGGTAATTTTTCATCATATAATATGGGAGTTTATTTTATTGTGAAATTTTGTTCAAATTCAAATCAGTTAAAAATTGATGATAATAAAATGTTTTCCAAACCTGAATATCTTTATACAATAAATTTGTAAATCATCTTCTAAGTATGACCAAATTTTGAATGATATTGCTCCGTTTATCTTAATTCCGATAGATTTGCAGCATTTTCGGTACCAGGTATCGACTTTTAATAGGATGGTCGTACCACTGATATCTGTATACCGTTTTAATCATCTCGGCATGCTGATCAACGCAGCGTATTCATCCATATGTTTTGCTGTTCAGTATGCGATGAAATTTGTGGTACGGTTAATCATATTGGTACACGTTTTAAACTTTTGGGTTTCCATGACCCTTCACTGTTTATCGTAAACCAAATAGCTGTTTGTTATTATTATTTCTGGTCCAACTTCTATACCATTTTATATTCCCCATTTTTGCATTTATTTCGTTCATAAAATTTAATGACCCAGAATTTCTGTCATTTGAAATTCAGATATTTAATTGATTTTAAATATCAACAAGTAAAATTTATTAGTCGAATAATTTATTTTTCGAATATCTGGATTTAATTGGATAATTAAATCGATAATTAAATATTTGAAATTTCAGAAAAATTTGGAATTTTGATTTAATGTGATTAAAAATGATTTATAAAGTTGTATTAAATCATATTGGAGCTAGAACAGTGTTTGTGAACTTTTAAAACCGAATTAAGAGTTAATTTGTGAAAATTGAATATTTTAATATTTAATTGTCTATTGAAAATAGCCATTTTTCAAACAGTCTCGGATTTTGACGAAACCAGTTTCATCGGATCCGTAATGTCAAATTATTATATGGTTTCAAATTTTGTGTCAATCGGATTTACCGTTTGTCCGGGCAAGCTAAAACGCATAGAAATTAGATTAAATCGATTTAATTTAAATTTGATCGTTTATTTCCGTAACTCGCACATATGATCGAATTGGCCTCCGAAACACATTCCATTATGTCCGAAACACGGGGTAAACCCTAGAAACCATGCGAGATTCGAAGTTCGAAAAATTGGAAATGAATAGTATTTTTTGGTAAAATTTCTACAAAAGGACCCTTATCCTTTCATTAGCTCAAAACCCTAACCCTAACAATGCTCAGCCGCCACTTTTGTTTTCGAAGGCCAGGAAACTCCCATCTTCTTCCTCCTTTTTCTTCCAATCTACCAACAATCATCAAAAACTCTCAACTACAAAAGCGAAGAGGGCATCGAGATCTTGAAGATCAACGGTGGTGATCTGAATTGGAGTGGTGTGGTGTTCGTTAGGGGGTCGCGTAGAGCTGCCGTTCATGCACGTAAATCATGACAATGGAGCAGCCGAGCTTCGTGAAATTCATGCCGAAGATGGAGTTTGTGATGGCGAGTTGTTTGGTAGTCCCTGATCGTCGTCACGGTCAAATAAGTTGTCGCGATAATTAAGGAACGTAGGCGGCGTTGGGTTTCGTTCGTTCGCGTTCGAACTGAGGGAGGGAGAAGATGGAGCGTGTGGCCTGGATTGCAAGGATTTGAACGAACGGCTGCGATGATGAAGGTTAAAATAATAATAAATTTTTTTAAATAAAATTATACGAAAAATTCTGTAAACTTTGAAATATCATAACTTCATGGTACGAGGTCGGAAACTGACGAAACGACTTGCATTGGTTTCGTTTTGTCGAGCACTACGCAATGGAGCTGGTTTGGAGTCGTTTGGTGCTAGTGTGAATTTCGGGTAAAATTAAACACGCGTTTAATTTTATTCGAAATAAAACGCTACAACTGTTATCGGAAACTCAAGGTGAGAACTTCTCACTCAATCGAATTATTTCGATTTAAATTTTAAATAGTTAGATTTAAAATTGCTTGATTGTGCGACTGGATGATAATTATTATCCGTTTTATGGAAATAGGCCATATACGCCGTATATTAAGTGGAGGTTATTTATTAAAAACATATACCGCGATAATTCCAACTTGTATGGAATTGGTATTATATGTGTACTTGGAGTTAATTTCCCACATTATATAGCAGATGAGACCTTATTGCGCCGCATAATAGCAGATAGTATTTTATAAATCACATATACCGCGATAATCCGTCTTGAAGCGGAATTGGTATTGCGCTAACATCTTTGGATGCAGGGAAACAGGTTGGAGGGATCCAACTGGATTCCTCAAACATTTGAATTTGTTTCAATGTTGTGTGTTGATCTATTAATTGATCTATTTATAATCTACGTGATTATCTTTGTGATTGAAACCGTTAAAGGCTAAAATTTTAGCCGAATATATTTTTGGTATCGTTAGATGCCGAAAATAAATAAAATTTGATTTTTGAAAAATTAAGTTGAGAATTCATAATAAAATTTAATGTTGGAATTGATTCATTTTAAATAAATAAACATTGAAATTTTTATGTTATAAAAATTATGATTTTTGTGAAATTAACCGAAATTTGATTTTTGAAATAAGTAGTTGATTAATTTATAAAATGGTTTAGATTGGGATTTTTGAATTATTACGAATGATTCATATAAAAGATATATAAAATTGATATTTTTAAATTAAAATATTGGAGTTATAAAATGAGTTTTATAAGTATCAAAATGAAATATAAATGGATTTCATAAGTGGATGAAATCTATAGATTTATAAATTGTGAAGTTATAAAATGAATAGATTTTGTAAAATAAAAGATTTATAAGTAATTAACTTATAAATTGGATTTTGGCGTGTAAATGGGATATAGATAGAATTTGTTACTAAAGTGATTTTATAAGTTTGAAGTTGTTATAAAGTATAAATGGAATTTATAAAAGTTGTTTTATAAATCCGAAATCGACTTATTTTGATAAGTTTAATTATTATAGCTTATTAAAGAAGATATATCCACGATTTTTTAACAGTGAATAATCCTTTAAATAAAATATATAGAAATTGAATTTGGTTAATAAAGTATATTCATGATTTTGGACGGTGAATAATACATTAAAGAAATATTTTGGGAAAATGATATTTTAAATAGAATTAAAACGATTTAAGGATGTTTTAAAATGTATAAAGTATCGAAACCATAGATTTCAACATTCATTGTTGAAATAGACGTTTTCGAGAAATAGAAGGAAATGGTGGACTATAACACTATTGTTATAGTAAATGATTTTCGAAAGGAAAAGTTTTAAATAGTATTGGGGTTTATATATCTATCTTAATTTCGAATCCTTATACTAGTGATTTTGGGTTGTTGTAACGATGTTTTTCGCAACATTCATTTTGACTCAAATAAATGGGTTTAAAAGTAGTTTTCCTTAAAGAATAAAATACATACTTAATTTGGATTTTAGTATATTGAATATTTTCCAAATGTGAAAATAAATGGATTTGTGAATTACTTATTATTGAATAGGTATGGAAATGCTTTCCAATATGAAGTGAATATTTTGAGATTTTATCTTTTGAAGATAAATTGAAAGTGAATAATTGAGATCGATTTGAAAATTTGTATAAAAAGTGAATATTTGGGAATGTAAATTCACAATGGAAATTTATAAGGGTTAATTTGCTTTAAAAATAAACATTGATTTATTTTTAAAAGTGTGGGAATAAATTTACGAATTTGGAACATAAATTTAATAAATCGGTAAGGATTTATTTGATTGGTTTAAATGAACCATTTTGAAATGGAAGTTGTAAAGGTGAAAAATAATTTGGAATTTGTTTTCAAATGGTTGAAGTGTGGAATATATATCTTATAATGATATTTGTGGAAAACAAATAATTTGGGAAATTATTTGGAATATGTTGATGTTGTGAATATTGATTGATAGTTAAATAACCAACTATCAATATTGACCCTTAAGTGGCTATTTGTTGTGAATTGGTTGAAATTGAATGCTATACTTATTTTTAAATTATTGCGCTCGTTATTCGGATTACCCATTCCGAATAGTGATACGACATAATGGATAGCATTGAAGACTGGTGTTGAAGACCGGGTATTTGTAAAAACGACAAGATGACCTATTGATTGTCTCTGCACCGTTAGCTACGGTATGGAGATTTCCTTTGTGATGGGAAATTCAATCGGGATTGTGAATACCCAGATTGCAAGGGCTTCTTTTGAAGTGCCTTCAGTACTGTTCGAACCCGGAATAGGCTTGTATGGTTGCATGTCTGACATTACATTTTGAGATATAAAGAAGATTTCTTTCAAATATATTTCCGTTGGTGGCAGAGAATTTATTCTCTTAGCTCAACACCCTTTGAGTTACGTAGTTGAAGGTTATCAGCGATATACTCCCAATTTGGTAATGTGACATGCTTAGTGCTGATGTGTGTTGATCATTCGTTGATCATTTGTTGATCAAAGCGTGGCTTTGTGCCTAGCTTTGTGGATGAGACTTCGTCAGACCTTACTCCCCGAAAATGCTCAAAACAGGAATATACGGCAAGGTTATAAGGGTTGCGCCCTTTAGGGTATGTCATTTCCTTCTGGAAAGGATGGTATCATGGTATGGAGCCCAGATACTTACTCATGTTGACCCACTATATTTATTACTGTGTGATGTTGGTTATCGAGTGCTTGGATAAAGGTCCAAAGGGACCGGGGGATGACATATTCGTGTAGCAGTTACCTAGTTAGAGAGGTAGCCCGGCCTTGTGTTGGCAGAGATATAACCGTAACGTTAGGTTCTCGGGACGTCCCGCCAGAGGCGATCCCGTTGATAGTAGGAAGTTCCTTAGCCTGACCATTTGTTGGAAATCCAAAGAAACAATACGAGCCTGTGCGGTTTTAGTTGTATAACCTGCCATGGAATGTGGCCGTAACCTGCTATTGAACATGGTAGCTATAGTAGACATACGATAATGGTCGTATGTTGGCTAAGATTTATATTCTATTTTCGTAATGCTGTCATCACTATGCACTAATAATAATATCAAAAATGATTTGTTTTGCGTAGTAAGCATCTTTGAATATCATAAGGAGAAATCTCCTCCAATTCTGCGTTTGCATTGTGTGTGTGCGGGGAGGCCTTATGGTAGTTTCATTTTCCAAAAGCATTGCGGATATTTTTTTTTCACTTCCCTTGTTGTTGTTGTTTTAAAAGATAGATAACTATTTTAAGTTCTCACACCAGTCCCATGACTGACCTGGAGTTTATTGTTTCCCTACCTAAACTCTGGGTGCCCACCAATTTCCACACGGGCAGTCTAGAGTCAGTTTATCAGGATATTGTAGAACTCGGGAGTTGCTATAGAGACCTGGAAGCAAGCTGGATGGCATGGCGTATTGACTAGTATATAGTATTTCTTTTCCGCTGTTTGTTATTGTAAACTCTGATAATGTAATGTGATGTAATGTAATAATTGATATAGTTCTTTGTTTTAATGTTATTCATTTATCTATTGTATGTTGTTCCGCTGCGATATGTGAGATTCTGATATTGTTTCTGTTCTGTTTTCTTAATTCTTCTATCCTTTTCTTCCACTTCTTCTTTTTAACCCTAACAATTCGGTTTTCCGGCATTCGATTATGTGGCATTTGATATAGTGGACGTAAGAATGCCGACCTTTGGATCCCAACAAAACCGTGAAATGTTACATAAACCATATTTACTTGTTCTCATCACAGTCACCAAATCATTCCCAGAGCAATCCTCCTAATCCCATTCTTCCTTTCCTTAATTTTCTTAGGGAATGCCTTTCCCACAGCCGAACTCCTCCACCCACTTTCTCCTCCTCCCCTTCCATTGGTCGAAGCCAATTCCCCACAATAGCCTTCACCGAACGTAGGCTCATCTTCTTGTCTCGGCCATACAACCTAAAGCCTTTATCTCCTCTACCACCTTCGCCTCTGTTCCACGCCGCTTGAGTCACCTATGGCCGTGCCTCATCCTGTTGCCTGTATATATGTAAGTCGTACATTGTAATATGTTTATTTACTTAAATTATATTGTGAGTTATATGTGTTATATGTATAAACTGATTTATATTTATAGTCATAGCTTATTTACATTATATACAGATATGTAATCATCTATTAGAATAAAATCTATCTGACTATATATACGTTTGTATTTGTTATATATATTATGTTGAGTTGTGTGCATATATTAGTATGTATATAGATGTTCTGTTTTGTCTTACATTTATAGGTTTATATATACATATATAACCTGTCGTGTGTGTGTATATATATATATATATGAATGTTTATATCAACCATCCTACTTTTGCCAAGATTTTTGAACTATATGTATATATAACTTGGTTATTCATTTTATTTCATTTTATGATTTTGAAGTAGATCTTGTAATGATCTTTAGAACTTATATTGTTTTGGAACTATATATATATAGCATGTTAGTCATTTATGCGGTTTGATGATTTATATTTATAGTACAGTATTATATATTAGGATTACAGTGTTTTACTTGTAATCTATATACTGGCTTGATTTAAAAATGAATGTATTTGAATGGTTTTGTAGCACAATATATATAGACTTTATGTTTATATAGTTTATCATCCATATCAATATTTTGGGTTTATAAGGATTTGTTTGATATTGGTTCACATGTATACATTTTCTTATACCTGTGTATATTGCGTGTGCATCTATGTGTGAGTTCATACAGTGACTTGCATTCAATTATATGTGTACTCAATTTTATATGTTATGTTAGTTTAAAATGTATATAATCTATAGTTTACAAAAGTATTTATGCATATGTATATTTGTTCGGTCTGTGTACTTATATATATATATATATATATATATATATTATATGGTTTTTAGCTTTGGATTTTAATTGTCTATATGTATGTGATAACATGAGTTTATATATATATATATATATTTCAAAATAAATTTGCATAATGTCATATATTTGCTTTTCAAATTTCATATTGACTTAATTATAATATACATGCGTTTTAATATAAAGTGTATATACTTGTATAATTATAACCTCTTAGTTATGTTGGCTTTCATAATAAACATTGGTTTTGAAATACAATGTTTTTATTTAGACACTTGGTTTTAAATTACATATAGGTATATATAAATTTTGATTTCAATATATATATATATATATATATATATATATGTATGTTTAAATTTAAGATTGATATAAAATGTATATGTATACTTAAAATTTAATATATGGTATAAGGAAAATATTAATATAATATATATTTCGTTTCAGTCTATATCAAGCAGATTATGATTCGTTCTCATCAATTCAAACTATCAGCCTTATTCGTCGAAATCGTGTCCATCTAGTGTTGCTTTGGAATCCGTAGCTCATTTCTTATTAAATCTATCTAGCCTCGAAAGATGAGAAATCACTCACGATTACATTCTTATATTTATTAAATTTGATTTCAATTGAAACGACAATTGAAATATGCTACTTTTAGTTATTTACTTTGATATATATGCCATTATCTGTATCTGTTCACCTATGACATCTCACACCATTATTTGCTGTTTATATTGATGATATATGCTTGTTATATTATTACCATATCAGTTATCACTCTGCAAGTTCTTTATTAGTATAGAATTCACTATGAGTTGAAATGATACATACCTGAACGATCTGTAGAATAAGAGAAAATCACTATGGGTTGAAATGATAGAACCAAGCGATTTTCATCTGATTGAATTTGGGATTGCGGGTTGAAATGATATGCATACCTGTATATACTTAAATTACAGATTGAAATGATAAATATCCATATCACTTGACTATATGACAGAAAATACAAACACCGTTGGTCTATATATAAATATTTTGAAAATAATTTCTATGGTTTTGGAAAGAATTATATGGTTTTATATGAACAATGAATTTAGATATTGCATAAATGTTATTTTGTATATAGTTAATTTTTAATTTTAAGCTATGTACAAATGTTTTTTAATATAAAATAAGTTAATAATAAAGTTTGATTTTATTAAATATAATATGGTTAAGTATTTAAATTATATTTTAATATAGAGTTTATAATGATTTTAATAAATTAAGGTTGGGAAGATAGATTTGAATTGATTCGAAATGGTATTTAATTGAGAAATTTATTTAATTAAATCGTTGTAAAACTTATTGAATTTGAGGGTTTAAAGGATACGATTTTATGACTGGCTTTTGTTTAAGATGATTTAAATGAATATTTTGGGTATAATAAATTAAGGGAAAATATTCAGTTATCTAAAATTTGAGGTTTTATTTAAATGATAGTAGATTTATTAAGTAAATATTTCAACACTGAATAATAGTAAGGTGGACTAAGATATACATAATTTTCAAATTTAGCTTTAAATGTTGAATATTAATGTTTTGAAATATACTGAAATTTAAATGGTTTATCTTGTGGTTCAATCTGTATTTGAAATCGACATAATTTGAATTGGTTTATTGAGGATCTGAATTGAATTGAATTGATAAATTAAGGTTTGAATAAAATTTGAATTTTGGAATTTGAGTCGATTTAAAATCGATTTGTGGAATTTGAGGAAATTATTTTATTATATGAAGTTATGTTTTAAAGTGCTTTAATTTCTAAAGTATTTTAAATTCTAAGTTTAAATTGTCAAAAGTGTTATAACTTTGAAAGTGTTATTGATTTGGCAATATATAAATTTGAAGTGAAGAATGATATTGTTTAGATACAGTTTTGAAATGGATATGATATTTTGGTTTGAAGTATAAATGATTTTAAAATGACAATGGTGTTTTAATGACGTTTAGTTGTTGATAGCTTATATTACTACAAAATAGATAGTTCCACAGATCCTTAAAGGATGGGTATCCCTGACATCCTTTAAATTACCTTTATTTATGTTACTTATATTTCAGTCGATATTTCACTTGAGTTGGATTTATTGGTATAAGAATGTTAATCCTGACTCGAGTGTTTGTGTTTTGCTTTACGCTCGGGTTAGACTGAGTGTCACAACATTTGAGACTCACCTTTGGATTTGGAGCTTCATTTTGGAGATCCAACTATCGACTCAGCTTTCAGATATTTAGTTGATTCCAGTGATGAATTCAAATTTGTTATTTGACTAGTGTATCGAGACTTCTATGTATTCGAGACTTCTGTTGTAACTTATTTAACTCCATTATATATATATTGTAGCTTCATGAACTACTATGTTTCCCATGCATATTGTCTATTACTCCGTGTCAATGATTCTATGATTTATTTATTTATTGGATATGCTGAGTTTTGCCAAATATAAATTAACAACCTGGTGTTTTGAGCAATTCAAATCCGGCATGTGTGGATGCAAATGACTGAAAATATCACGATGTTGTAGTTGGTATCAGAGCTCTAGTTTTAGGCAAAACTTAACATATAGAGTAAAATTAATTGCTGAATCACTTTCATTCTAGCTTGAATCTCTTCCTCTTTGATTCAGATCTCCTTTAAATTTTGGGACTCCCCTTTTGTTCTGGAATCCATCTATATCTCCTTATTCGTGTTCTCTTGATTTCGGAGAATCTCATAGCACCACTAAATGATTTATAAAGGGTGAACTCCTTTACAATAGGCATTGATTCACCAGAGATGTCAGTATCTTCGGTTTAGATGCTGCTTCGTTTACTATGCCAGAATTCTATCTTTTACGATCGAATGCCAATTTGCCTTAGAATTCTGCATCGATTGTATTCTCGAAGTAACGGTCGACCCAGTTAAGGCCACCCATTATTAATATAAAGGCTATCCATCTTCCTCGTTTGTAATTTAATTATGTTACCTTCCTACTGAGTCTGTTTTCGTGATTTGAGTTCTCTTCGATTAGGACACCTCAAATTTGAATCTCGTATGGCGTTTCATAAAGTGAAATTGATTTTGGGAAAATTTTGATTCTTGTATAAGATGGACTTTATATAAGTACAAGTGACTTTGAAACTGTTAATTTTGGAAGGTACTTTATTTGATATATTTGGGATTATTGATTTTGGAAAGTACTTTATTTGAAAATGAAATCTTATATATAATGGAATTTATATAAGTGAGATATTTGAAGCTTTGATTTTGAAAGGGTACTATATATGGTATATTATATTTTGAAGTAAGAGGTAGGGGAAGTATCCTCCTTAAAGAAGTATAATATAATATGCTTCGACCCAGATGGACTTAGGGAATCCAGGAATGGATTCGACCGATATACCATAATGGACTTGGGTGAATTCAGAAATGGATTTGAACTGATATGGTTGTCCGGACTTAAACTCATGAGTTCCTCGATTTTTTTAGGGTAGATGGTTCTTTAATTTACCCAATGGTGGCGCTTTTGATTCTAGTATCTTTTGTTTATGGATCTTCCTGGAAGGAAGTGCATCCATTGTGTAAATCATTGAATCAGCATCGTACCACTGCAGCAGTGGTCGATGGTCCCTTGTTTACGAAATGGCTACGATATTTTTTTGGAATCTGGAAGGTGGAAGGATCTTCTGGAAAGTTTGTGTCCATTGCGTAAATATTGGATCAGCAGTGGACGACTGCTATCGTATTATCATCACTTGACATTGGATTTTGAGCGGTACATCTCATACACGTTTTAAGTAATTTTCACTGGGTATTGAAACAGGTCTACTAAGTACTTGGAGATTTCTAGTCTTGCGCCTAATCAACGCATGGTCAGAGTCTGCAAGAACGATGATAAACCTGTTAAGACATCGAGTCATAAAAGTATTTTAATAAAGTATTATATAAAGGATATTATGATCATTTTTCTTTCTAAATAAATTAAAATGTTTAAAATACTGTTTATTTATATACTACATGGTTTAATAGTAAATTATTAATGTTATAAATATTTTAGAAGTTATAAATTAAATAAAACATATTTAAAAAAATGATTATTGATTTATTAATAATGTTTGAAAAGTATCTTAAGATAAAATTAATAAACTTCTGAATTATGGATTAATGTTTCCAGTAGCTTCTTTGTAAATATAAGTAATGATGTGAATAATTGTTTTCAAATAGTTTACATGTTTTTTTAAAGGTTTCATTTAAACATATAAATGGTATTTATAAATGAAGCAAGAAATTTTATAAATGAGTTTTGAAAAGTATTAAAGTATTAAAAATAATTGATTTGCAAATGAAGCTTTCAAATGAATATTTCAAGTGAAATTTATATAAGTTTCTTTGAATGTATAATTTAAAGATACTATATAAATGGTAAAGTTTGATTTGCGAAGCTTATTTATAGTAATATACTTGACAAATAAATTTAAATCTCTATTTTGAAAGTATAGTTTGGAATATTTATTTAATTTCGAAGTAGTAATGGTAAATGTATTGGTTATTTACAGCTTGAAATTTTGTATTAAACCATAATAATTTTTTTCCATGATTTGAATATTCAAGAAATTTATACTTTGATTTAGAAATTTAATGTAAGATTTGAAGTATACTATTAGTTTCAGTTTAATAATCTTGAGTTTATACTTATTTTAAAAATATCGAGTGTAATAAATTTTTGGATTTAAGGAACTTTATTTTAAAGATTATTATAATGTTTTGATATAAATTTCTAACATTGTTTTAGACTTTTGAAAAATCTTTACATAATGCTATGAGGATGTTTTAAATATATAATATTTTTTACTAAGTGATTGAGATTAAATGTTTTAATTGAATTTTTTTAGATATATTGAAATATTTCTGTAATGACCCGTAAATTTCGATAATTAAAATTGGTTAAATTTATAAGATTTTGTAATTAAATGTAAAACGGAATGAAATTCTTATAATTTTTATTGCAACGAATGTTAGAAATTAGATGTGGCAACTGAAATTTAAAATTTACAACTTAAAATTTATATTGCAATTAATTGGAATTAATGTAAATTAAATAGAAACGTAAGTTTATTTATAGGGCAGTAATTGATGAATAAAAAGTTTGAAACCAAGTAAATAAATATATGGAGAACATTTAATAGTAATCAATGTATATATTAGGCAATTGACAATTTATGGATTTGTTAAGATTGCAAAGTGTAAATAGGAATATTTGGTAATTAATTAAAGTAAGAAAGAAACGTAAATGTTATAACTTGGTTACAAAATTTATATACGGAAGTGGATGAAAATATGAACTAGTTAATGTACGCGTTATTTTATAATGAGATAAAATGTAAATTAATGTAAAAACATGATGCAGGTTGATAAGTATTCATAATGGTTGTGTTGATGTTAAACGTTACTTTAATGATTGTAATATAAAATAACGGAAATGTAAATGGAATAATACGTAATAAGTGAAATTTGATAGGAACCAATGTTTGTATAAATTTATGAAATAACTATGAACCAATGAATGTATTAAAGTTGTAAAGGTCATAATTGATTGCATTAAATAAATTGGCAATTCAATTTATTAAAGGTAATTAAATATTATCTTAATGTAAAATTTAGATAATTTTTGAAAATAATATTAACTCCTTTCAGAGTATGACAATTGGTGTAACATTTGGCTAGTAAACATATATTATAAATTACTTGTTTTATTTGTTGATGGAATTAGAATTTGAAATAAATGGTAATAAAATAAATGAATGTTATACTCATGGAAAATGGAATAAGATGTTTAGGAGTTGGCAAAGATTTGAGTATAGTAAAGGTAATAAAGGGTTAATTAGGTTATAGAGTAGTAATGAACTTAATAAAAGGGATTGGAATGGAAACATACCAATTTACTTAAATTTAATACATATAATAAATGTACTTTTCATAGAAAATGGAATTTTATACTACGACGATTAGAACTAAGACGAATTTTGGAAACATTAAGGGTAATAGTTATGAATCAAATATGATTATACCATAGGATGAAATTGATCGAATAATAATTGGTTAGATAAAAAAGGATTGAAGTATATCAAGTTAATTTATTTGGATAAATTTTTATTTACTGAGTTTATTGTGAATGAAATTTATTACTACGTATTTGAAATTTAAGATGGAATGTGAAAATATTCAATGGAATAGATTTTGAGTCCAAAATAAATGCCATCTATTTGACAATAAGGAATGAGATAATTACTAATTGATTTAATTAAATGGAATTCTTGGAATTTTATTTATAAATGCTAAATTAAATAAAGTGAAGGTAAGATTGAAATTTGGTAAATTGGTTAACTTTAAATGGACATCTAAGTTGTTAAAATAGTGTGAATAATTTGAAAATATAGAAATGATAAGAATTGTCAAATTTTATAATTTAAATTTGAAATTTGATTTAATTAATTAATTGTTAATTTATTTAATTAATGGAAAAATAGCCATTTTGGCCACTGACTCGGATTTCGATGAAACCAGTTTCATCGGATCCGTATCGTTGAATTATTGTACGACTTTAAGTTTCGCAGCGATCGGACTTGTCGTTTGATCGTAAGGACTCGAAACGCTTGAAATAAAAGCAATTGAAATCAATTTGAAAATTATTGTTTTTAGGATAACTTCTTCATATGATGCAATTTGAACCTGAAACCTTTTCCATTGCATTTAAAATATTTTAAAACACCTACTTTGATATACGGGTTGATCCAATTTCGTTCAGGAGTCAGAACGGGCTTTTTGGCCACTTTGTCGTTAGCGCGTTTTCAACCCGATCCATTTATTTTATTTCAAATTTCTCTATAAATATCCTGCTATAAACCCTAGCCTCCCTAATTCTCATTTGTCTGTACGTAAATTCATTCTATTCCTCCCACTCCTCAATGGCAGACAAAATTCCATAAACCCTAGATCCAATTGCAAATTCAAAAATCAAATGAAAATTAAAACTCCTCAGAAAAATTTGAAAAAAATATATGTTGAAGCCCTCGACTAGCGTAATTCACTGGTGGTGTTCGTTTTTCGATTTGAATCTCTATTTGCCCAAAAAGTGATGATCTATTTTCGGCCATCCATTTGCGTCGAAATCAACTTTACCTGATCAACGAATCAAAGTTACTGGGTCGAAGAGATTCTCGAGTGGAGCGCATTTGTATGGGTTTTGCATCGAATCGACGGTCGAATTGGCCCCTAAAATTCCATTAGGGTTTATATTAAAAAGGGCGGCTTCGTATATATGAGGTTGGGTGGTCGCGTGATGATGGTCGGAGGTCATAGCAAGGTTAGAGTCGCAGGGGGCGGTCGCGATGGTCAAGCGAGGTAGCGGCTTCGTGTTCGAATGAGGCGTTAGAGTCTTTGCTGGGCTAGTGTTTGAATGCGTGGTTTTGTGCGTGCCTGTAGCGTGGTGAAGAAGATGCGTGCGCGCTACCTGGAGATGATAGTGATGACGTGTCCAAGGTTTGATTGTGTTCTTTTTTCTTTATTTTTGAAATTTAAATTCAATCGCAATTTTCGCTATATCTTTCGCATACGATATCCGATTTACGCATGGTTTCTTTTATTAGGATCATACTAAAATTCTGGACTTGATGGCATTGATTTGGACAAATTTTGAGAAGGTCAAATATTTAGGTTTAAATTCAATTTAAATTCGAAAGGTGAGTGTTTTAAACCACTCACAACTTCTAAGATTTCTTATATTTGTTAAATTCATTTATGATGTGATTTGAAATTTATTTATAGTTGTTTGGCAAATATTTCATCATTATCTCAGTTAATATGCATTTATTTAATTGACTTTATTTGATTCATTGTTTCATATTAGTTGCCAGTTAAATTGTTATTTATTTTATTGCATATAAACTGCCAGTTAAACAGTTATAATTTATTTTTGAATATAAGCTGATAGTTGATGCCTGTTATTACCACTTGTTATGTATTGATGTATTTTTTGAATTTGGATGATGATTGTGATAAATAGATGATGGTTGATATTGGATGAACGATGCTGTACTTATATTGTTATAAATTGCAAGTTATTATGTATTTTCATTTCATTCGGGACTGCGATTTGAAATGATATAAAACCGTAATTTTTATTCCAAATTACGGATTGAAATGATAAATATCCATATCACTTGACATAGGAAAGAAAATTTTATACAGGCACCACGGTATATATATATATAATTATCTTGGAAATGATTTTTCTATTATTTTGGAAAGAATATAGTTTAATGAGTATTGATTTTTGATATTTAAATATTTTTTAATATATAGTTAAACGCTTAAATTTAAGCAATGTATAAATTTAGTTTAAAGAATAAAAGAATTTTAAATATATAAGTTCAATTTTTTTAGACATAATACCGTTAAGTATTTATATAAATTTATTGATGGAGTTTATAATGTCTTAAATAAAATAAATGTTGGAAGATAAATATGAATTTGCTTTGAAATAAGGTATTTAAGAATTATCCTCGAATAAAATTTATTTGAAATTTTAATTAATTTGGGGTTTTAAAAGGTATGATCTTTTTAACAGATTTTGGTTTAGAGGACTTAAATGAATATCAAGTCGATTTAAATGAATATTATCAAGTTAATTAAATTGAGAGAATATCCTGTTATTTGAAGTTTAAAGGTTTTACTTAAATGATATTTGATTTATTAAGTAAACATTTCAAATCTACATAATAGTAATTGAATTTGACATATTGAAATTATCAAAGAATAAGTTTTGAGATGGTGGAATAATTAAAGCTTTGAAATATATGGAAATTGAAATGGTTTATTTGGGAATTTAAACCTATATTTGGAATTTATTTGTGAAATTTAAAAAGCTATTTTGTTATGCAAAGCGATTTAATACTTAAACTATTTTACGATCTTTCGAACGTAAAATACTGGTCGTTACATTAAATGTAACGACCGCCCATAACGCCTACACTAAACAAGGAAATAGTGCACTGTAAAGTGTGCCAGGCAGCCATGGACGATCATCAAGATAAGGTAAAAATAGCGGAGTCTATCGTATTACTCACAGCGCATGGGTAAAATACAATAGAAAATATATATATATATATATATGTATGTATGTATGTATATATAGTGAAGCTCCGCAAAACAGAATCTCGTCAAATAGGCCTCATAATAATTTGATACAAAAACCTAAATAGTCAATACATCAAGCCTCACTACATATCACTCAGAGAATATGCAAGCAGTAGAACATCCAGTACATATAGTAAGAAAATAATATGCAAGCCTCCAGCTCGTCTTCGTCATCAGCATTGTTGGTCACTAAGAACAGCACCTGTCACCTGCTACCTAGTCTGCCCATCCCAAAATGGATGAACAGCCCAAGGTAATAAGAGTTGAGCATAAAACCTTGAGTCAGGCAACAGTCTTAGTGAGCGGTAAATTAACTAACAACATACCAAAAGAGCATAAAGGTAAAAGGAATAGGAACTTAACCCTCCCACTCCACCTCTTTCTACAGTGATAGCACCCAGACACACTAAGCAGAAGTAAACATAGCAAATCAGACATCTAAAGTAAAACAATTATCACTCGAGTCAAGGTCGATGTTTTCCAAGTACAAACCCCCAAGGCCTAAACCAAGATCAGATAAGCACCCGGAAAACATCGCTCTTGAGACCGAATGACGATACAACCAAAACATCCAAACATCCATGACTCTGGCTATCACTGTTATCACTGCTTCGATACCACCGTTAATTGAATGACCGACACATTCTTTCAGCCGTCCGTCATGGGCTAATGGTAACCCCGGTTCTAGACAGAACTCCGCACGTCGTCGCAGCCCGTGCCTAGGACTATCGAATCTGCCTAGAGTACTCGACCACCAACTGTAGTCTTTTGGGACTATCGAATCTGCCCAGCGTACTCTTGCTTTGAGTCTGCTAGAACCTTCAATAACGATGAAATCTTAGCCTTCTAGTCATCCTCCTCGACGACTATTCTCATACTAGCTCAAGCGCCTCTTGAGCCAACCATTATCCACAAACTCGAACCATCCCTCGAGTTATCAACATGCTTGGAATGATCCCGTCTGGATTATACCAAAGCTATCTCACATCATGCCTCGCCTTATCTCATTCATTGCAAAGCTCCATCTCAACATCATCATCAAATCCATCCATATGAATTTAACATCCACTACATATGCACATGCAGCTTTTCTATTCAAGAGCTTCCCCCTTAGCCTTTGAATCATCTCCGACAAACTTGTCCAAATCCAACCACTAATCAACTAATTTATAACAACCAATCAAGTCAATCATTAATCCAAGTAATTAAGCATTCAAACATGATCTAAAAGCAATTATAACAAAAATGGCAATCTTGTAAATAAAGAGTCTAAATCTAACAAGCATAATCATGACTAATATCTCTACATCTTGATGGATGAACTTGCATAGGTGAACATGTATTATAATGGATGTCAAATCTTCATGAACCATGGATCTATACTTAGGTTTACGAAAATGCATGAAATCACTATCTTTAACACAAAATCAAGCCACCAATCCAATATACTCCTTTGGGTCCATGTGAGAGATAACCACCACTCACTGAATCACCTAAACACCTCAAAAGCAACACACTTCAGATCTGGACAGCGAAGGATCTAGCTTGATCCGCCAAAATTCCGCTTCAAACGATGAAATCTCTTTTCAATGGATGGAGATCTTCAATCTAAGCTCTTGGATCTTTGATTTGATCTTCAATTTGAATGGAAGGAAGCACTAGATTAAAGAAGAGATAAGAAGTGAAGAAGTATAGCATTTGAGCTCTCAAAATGGCAGAACTTCGTCGCTTCAAAATCCGGATCCCAAAAATGAAGCTAACCCGTGTATTTATAGGCTGGAAATCCTTAGGTCGCTCGCTTTTAGGTCGCTCACGACCTAACAACTTCCGACCTAACGACTCAAGTCTTCACGCGACCTAACACATACGGCTTAACGGCTTAACCCTCCAACGGCTGAACACTCCTGCGACCTAACACATCACGACTTAGCGACTTAACAAAAGTCGCGACCTAACTACTACAGCGACCTAACACTCAAGCCTCTACGCGACTCAACGACCTAACACAAACACGACTTAACATACAAGTCGCGTTTCTTCCTAAGTCGCCTGGACGACCTAACGACTTAGCTACACCACTTAACCACCTTAGGTCGTTTCACGACCTAACTACACACAGCAACCTAACATAGGTCGCTACTCCTATGCTATTAGTTTCTAGGCTGCTAACTCCCCTAAGCTGCTAACTACTAGGTCGCTAACTTCCTTTGCCAACTTCCTTAAGTCGTTAGTTCCCTTAGGTCACTCCAATCTATGCCGCTAAGTCGCTCCACGACCTATCTGCTATACGACCTAAGCTATCATACGACCTAACTCCTTAGGTCGCCTAAACTCTTAAGTCGTCGACTTCCTTGGGTCGCTCTGCCTTACCTTTAGGTTGCTCAACACTCTTCTACGACCTAACTCTGCACGACTTAACAACACTAACGATCTAATAACAACGGTTTTACAATCTTTCGATACGTAAAATACGGGTTGTTACATATTATGATTTGGGAAAAGGGATATCTATAAAATAAAAATGATATCATATTGATTTGGGGATTTAAAAATATAAATGATATCGTATTTATATGGCTTTGAAAGGGATATTATATTCTGGTTTTAAAGTATAAATTATTTTGAAATAAACGCGGTGTTATAATAACGATTGGTTGTTGAAGAGGTCGGGATCGGAAGTTTTCATACTCTCTGCCAACGCCGAAAACCACTTTAACAACCATGTATGTGGTGGAGATTCCAGAATGAAGTAAGATGGTGGCGACGTTCCTTTGAGGGTAAAAACGTGGACCCGACTCCCGTGAGTTGGCATAAGGTGGCTAAAATAGGAGCGATTCTCGGGCCAAGGGGGTAGCACCCTTTATCGGACACATCTCTTCAATACTATACTCTGACTTTGGATTGATTCGGTGGCCACCTTTTTTTTGGGGATGTTTGTTCGAGGTGGGCGGTAGCTATGGCTATGCGTTACCATCAGCCCGGATAGCAATTGGTATATCTACTCTGGCATTAGTTATGCCGTGTCACCTACCCTAGCGCGCCTTATACGATTTTGGTTTTGTACCATACCTATGGGTGCCCTCTGACGCGCCCAGTACGGGGGAGATTACGGTACTATATAGACGATGGAAATATATAAATGTGTTAAGGTGGAAAATGTAAAGCCTTAACGCTATTTTAAAGTAAGTTTATTTTACAATTAGACACTATTATAATAGCGAAATATACTACATATTAAATAGTTTAACGGATCCTTAAGAGATGTAAATCCTGAGCATCTCTTGATTTACTACACTCATACTTATTTC
Source organism: Allium cepa (assembly GCA_030765085.1). NCBI lineage: Eukaryota > Viridiplantae > Streptophyta > Magnoliopsida > Asparagales > Amaryllidaceae > Allium > Allium cepa. The sequence continues at coordinate 272,431,035 of CM060943.1, read as the reverse complement.
TATTGATTTAACTTACATAAGATCTTTTAGTTCTGACTGGAGTGTTTTGTCTTTTCAATTCGTTCGGATCAGTCCGAGCGTTTCAGGATTTGAAGATTTTATTCTGGAGGACGAAGACGAAGATTTGTAATACTATTATCTACTATATTATTCCATCACATCATTTAATTCCGCTGCATTAATTGTTATTATCTGGTATGCGTACTCTGATATTGTATTGTATAAGTAAAGAAAATCGAATATTTTTGTAAAGCAATTTCATGAACTGTATATTTGATTACTATATTTTATCGTTCCGCTGCAAGATTCTGTTTTGTTTTATTTCTTCCTTCTTTTTCTTATTTACCCCATAACAATCTGCCCTTCTGTATGGTTTGAATTGACATGTGTGTCAATTAAAAGCGTGCGAAAAGACGGGACGTTGCAATTTCTTTTCTCTTCAAAGGCGAATATCAAAAACTTAAATTTTATTCAATAACCGAATTAAGTTATAAACTTAAGTAAGGCAATAGAAGATTAAGTAATATTTTGGGAAATGACTCATTAATGACTTAAATATCTAATGGAAAACAAATTATGTAAGTGATTGATCTTTATATAAATAAGTGAATGGAAATCAATCTAAAAACTAAATGAAATTTATATGATTTGAATTGACAATTTGAACTAACAATTTGAATTGAATGACTACTTATTGATTTAATAAAATGGATTAAAATAATTGAAATTTATATGGTTTTAAATTATTATTTTTTTCAATCTATTTTTCTTTTTGGTTGTTCTTTTCTCCTACCTCCTTCCTTTTCGGGGACGAAAAGTTTTGAGTGGTGGAGAGTGTAATGACCTGTAAATTATAATGGTTTTATTAAATTAATTAATTGAATTTTTGTGAAATTTTAAATAATAAAATTTTAAATATAAATTTAATATTTGGAATACGTCTATTTAAACATGGAAAATGGTAATTTTTCATCAGATAATATGGGACTTTATTTTATTGTGAAATTTTGTTTAAATTCAAATCAGTTAAAAACTGATGATAATAAAATGTTTTCCAAACCTGAATATCTTTACACAATGAATTTGTAAATCATCTTATGAGTGTGACGTCATATTTCATTTCTCCAAATTTTGACTGATATTGCTCTGTTTATCTTAATTCTGATAGACATTTTCGGTAATGAGTATCGACTTTTGATAGGACGGTTGTACCACTGATATCTGTATATTGTTTTAATCATCTCGGCATGCTGATCCCCACTGCGTACTCACCCCTGTGTTTCGCTATTCGGTACGCGATGAAATCTGTAGTACGGTTAATCGTATCGGCACACGTTTTACACTTTTAGGTTTCCATGACCCATCGTCGGTCTATCGTAAACCAAATAGCTGTTTGTTATTATTATTTCTGGTCCAACTTCTACACCCTTTGCTATTCCCCATTTTTCCATTTATTTCGTTCATAAACCATCATTTACATGTTCTCATCACTGTCACCAAATCATTCCCAGAGCAATCCTCCTAAACCATTCTTCCTTTCCTTCATTTTTTTAGGGAATGCCTTTCCCACAGCCGAACTCCTCCACCCACTTTCTCCTCCTCCCCTTCCATTGGCCGAAGCCAATACCCCACAACAGCCTTCACCGAACGTAGGCTCATCTTCTTGCCTCGGCCATGCAACCTAAAGCCTTTATCTCCTCTACCACCTTCGCCTCTGTTCCACGCCGCCTGAGTCACCTCTGGCCGTGCCTCGTCCTGTTGCCTATATATATGTAAGTTGTACATTGTAATATGTTTATTTACTTAAATTATAATGTGAGTTATATGTGTTATATGTAATAACTGGTTTATATTTATAGTTGTAAGTTATTTATATTGTATATAGATATGTAATCATCTATTGGAATAAAATCTATATGACTAAATTTATTTTTGTATTTGCTATATATATTCTGTTGAGTTGTGTGCATATATTAGTCTGTATACAGGTGTTCTGTTTAGTCTTACATTTATAGGTTTGTATATACATATATAACCTATCGTACATATATGAATGTTTATACCAACCATCCTACTTTTGCCGAAATTTTTGAACTATATGTATATATAACCTGGTTATTCATTTTATTTTATTTTATGATTTTGAAGTAGATCTCGTAATGATCTTTAGAACTTATATTGATCTGGAACTATATATATATATAGTATGTTAGTCATTTATGCGGTTTGATGATTTATATTTATAGCATAGTATCATATATTAGGATTATAGTGTTTTACTTGTGATCTATATACTGGCTTGATTTAAAAATGTATGTATTTGAATGGTTTTGTAGCACAATATATATATATATATATATATATATATATATATAGACTTTATGTTTATATATTTTATCATCTATTTCAAAATTTTGGATTTATAAGGATTTGTTTGATATTGGTTCACATGTATACATTTTTTTATACCTGTGTATATAGTGTTCGCATCTATTTGTGAGTTCATACAGTGACTTGCATGCAATTATATGCCTACTCAATTTTATATGTTATGCTAGTTTAAAATATATATAATCTATAGTTTACAAAAGTATTTATACATATGTATATTTGTTCGGTCTGTGTACAATACACACACACACATATACATACATACATACATACATACATACATACATATATATATATACACACACACACACTATATGGTTTTCAGTTTTGGATTTTATTGTCTATATGTATGTGATAACATGAGTTTATATATATAGATTTCAAAATAAATTTGCATAATGCCATATATTTGCTTTACAAATTTCATATTGACTTAATTATAATATACATACGTTTTAATATAAAGTATATGTACTTGTATAATTATAACCTGTTAGTTATGTTGGCTTTCATACTAAACATTGATTTTGAAATACAATGGTTTTATTTAGACATTTGGTTTTAAATTTCAAATAGGTATATATAAATTTTTATTTCAATATATATAGGTTTAAATTTAAAATTGATATAAAATGTATATGTATATTTAAAATTTAGTATTTGGTCTAACGAAAATTTTAATATAATATATATTTCGTTTCAGTCTATATCAAGCAGATTCTGATTCGTTCTCATCAATTGAAACTATCAACCTTATTGAAATCGTGTCCATCTAGCATTGCTTTGGAATATGTAGCTCATTTCTTGTTAAATCTATCTAGCCTCGAAAGGTGAGCAATCACTCACGATTTGTAACGACCCAGAATTTTTAACAATTTAATTTGAGAATATTTAATTAATTTTAAATATTTGAATGATGGTTTGACTTGAATTTCAAATTATCAGAATGAATTTAGCGATTAAATTATAGAATTTTAATCTATTGAAAGTTGAATAAAAATTTAAATCTTCAATTTTAAGCCAATTAAAAATATTTCAAAGGCTTGTAAAATTCATATTGATAGTATTGAGGATTATAGGAACTTCAGAATTTAATTTGAAAGTGAATTGTTCAGTTTTGAAATTTTAATCGTTTGAATCGATATTTAAAAATAGCCGTCCGAGGCACAGTCTCGGAATTTGACGAAACCAGTTCCATTGGGTCCGGAATATTGAATTATTGCCGGGTTTCAAATTTCGTATTTTTCGGAGTTTATATGTGAGCACGCGATGAGTAAACGCATTTGAAAATTGTATCGAAAACTAATTTAATTTAAATTTAAATTTTGATTACAGACAGCATCCCATTTATCACGCCTAAATTCAAGCAGAGTATCACGGCAGGGATCAGGCTAAAAAATCGTGAAAGCACGTTCCTTTCATTTTAAAATCTCCCTCTCCCTCATTCGATTCTCTCTTTCAAAATCCAAAACGAAAAAAAAAATGGCAGTCCACTTTTAAATTAAAAACCACAACTCCACTTCCATAATCGCGCTCTCCTCTCTCCCTTCAGCCCAATCGAAACCTATGGCCGAAGCCTCTACGTGTTCGAAAACTAAATCAATTCGTATAAAAATTAAAAGAGGCCGAAGCCCTAAATCGTAATCGCGAGCGCGACTCGCGTGGTAATGGCGTCGCATGGAGGCGCGGCACGAGGCAGCGACGGCTAGGGCAGTGGAGTGGGCGGCGACGTCGAGTAGCTCGCGTGCGCACGCGAGATGAGGGGGAGCTCGATTTCGAGCATCTCGAAGGTTGGAGGGGAACGAACGCGACTGCGTTCAATTAGGGTCGATCGAGGCTCGTTTTTGGGGCTTTGTGCTCGTGTGGGGCGATGGCGGCCTGGAGATCATCGCGTAGGATGCAGCGGTGATCGATGGAGGTGGCACTGTCGAGGCGTTCATCTTGATCAATGGTGTCTGGGCACTCGCGTGACTCGGCGCAGTAAGGTAAATTTTTTTTATACGTATATGTATTGATAAAGAAAGGAAAAAAAAAGGAAAAAAAAGAAAGTTTAAACAGAGAAAAATGTTTTGAGAAATTTTGTTTACTGAAAAAAATTTTGTTTAAAATTTAATTTTTAGTTAATCAAATTTATAAAAAAAAAAGGAAGGATATAATCATTAGTTAGATAGATTTAATTATTTCAAAGAAATTAGTTAAATAAACTTGTTAAAGGAATTAGTTCGAATTTTAATAAATGTATATAGATTAGAAATAAATAATAATAAGAATTTTAAAACTTAAAGAAAATTTAGTTTAAAACTAAATTATTTGTTGAATAGAAATTTTAGTTTTAAAAGGAAAAAAATTTTGTAAAAGAAAATTTGTTAAAGATTTAATTTAATAAATAAAATGACTTGCCAAAAGAAATATTATTATTTTTGGAAAAATGGGTTAAGAATAAATTATTAAGATGTTCGATTAACTTAGTCAATTCTTTTGGTTACTAAAGAAAATTTATTTAAATTTAAGTTAAGTGGTTAAAAATAATTTATTCGAAGGGAAATTAAATTGTAGTTAAATAAATTTGTTTAAAGAGAAATTAGTTGATTTAAAATTTATATAAAGGAAATTAAGTTCAATGGGAAATTTCTAGTTTGGATTATTTTCAAAAGGAAGATTAATTTAAATAAATAGTTAGTTAAGAAAGTTTATTAAAAGAAATTTAAATTTTTAGTCAAACAAATTTATAAAAAAAAATTTTGATTTAAAGATATCAATTTTAAGTAAAATGAGTGATTAAGCCCAAATTAAATTGTAAACTAGTTAAATCAAATGAAAATTTATTATTGGATTTATTTCGAATATTAATAAATTGTGTAAATATTTATACAAGGTATAAATCAAGAAAATCGAGTCAAGATGGAAATGGATTGCTAATAAAAGCAAAGGTGAGAACTTCTCACTCAAAAGGAATTTTGTTGTTTATTTAAATTTTAAATAGTTAGATTTAAAATAGTTTGACTGTGTTGATTGAATGATTGAATGATGATTGATATATATATATTGGATGTGAATAGACCCTATACGCCGTTAGTAAGCGGAGGTTATTTATTACACACATATACCACGATATTCCACCTTGAAGTGGAATTGGTATTATATTATATATATAGCAATATATATATATTGGCATATGTATATATTGCAGTTGATTGATTTCCCGCATTTGTATAGCGGATGAGACCCTATGCGCCGTTAGTAAGCGGATAATATTTATTAAATCCCATATACCGCGTTATTCCACCTCGAAGTGGAATGGGTATTGTGCTAATGTCTGTGGATGTAGGGAAACAGGTTGGAGGGATCCAACTGGATTCCTCACAAATATTTATTTGATTTCATATATTGTGATATTTGATTGTTTATCATGGATGATATATGATATTAGAAAGTCGTGATTGACTATTTGATGTGTTGCATCATCGAATCCAATTTTTGAAGTTTAAAAATAACGATTTTTATTTTAAGGAATTTCTAAAGTGATTTTTGGAAATATCGTTTATAAAATATTTTTGGAATTGAATCATCTTAAATAAATAAATGTTATAATTTTAATGTTATAAAAATTATGATTTTTGAGAAATACAGTTAAAAGCTGATTTTTGAAGATATGAGATTAATGATTTTATAAAATAGTTTAAACTGGGATTGCTGAATTTATTATAAAAAGTTTAAAAAAAATAGGATTTATAAAATTGGATTAATTTATAAATCAAATGATGAAGTTATAAAAGAGTTTAAAGACATTTTAAAAATAGTAATATAAACTGTTTATATTAAAAGATTTATAAATTGATATTTATAAATTAAAAATATTAGAAGTGTAAAACGAATTTTTCTAAGTGTTAGAAAGAATTGTAAATGAATTTCATAAATTGGAATTATAGAATTATAACGGTGAAGTTATAAATGGAATTTTATAAATAGTAGGGTTATAAAATTTGTAAAGTTATTTAAAAGAATAGATTTTGGATGAATAAAAGAATCTTATAAGTTATAAGATTTATAAATTTGGGGAGTTTAAAGAAACAATTTTGTAAACAAATAAATTATAAGTGTTTGACTTATAATATGAAATTTTAGTATATCATTGTGATATGAATTGAGATAGGTTAATAAAGAAATTTATAAAAAGGAGTTGATATAAAATAAATAGAAATAGAATTCATAAACGTTGTTTTATAAATCCGCAACGACTTATTTTGATAAGGAATTGTTGTAATTTGTTAATGGAATTATATTCATGTTTTAGACAGTGAATAATCCTTTAAAATAAAATGAATAGAAGTGATGAAATTTATTGACAAATATATTCACGTTTTTGAATAGTGAATATTATGTTAAAGAAATTATTTTGGATGAGATGTTTGAAATAGAATTAAAACGATCTAAAGATGTTTTAAAAGGTGTTGAGATTCGAAACCATAGATTTCAACATTGATTGTTGAAATAGACGTTTTCGAGAAATAAAAGGAAATGGTGGACTATAACACTGTTGTTATAGTAAATGATTTCGAAAGGAAATATTTGGTATAGTATTGCGATTTATATATCTACTTTAATTTTGAATTCCTATACTAGTGATTTTGGGTTGTCGTAACGATGTTTTACGCAACATTCGTTTTGGCCCAAATAAATATGTTAAAGAGAATAATTTTTTTTAAAGAATGAAATATATACTTAATTTCGATTAGAGTATATTGAATATTTTCCAAGTGTTGAGAATAAAAGATTGTGAATTACTTATTTAATAAGTATGGAAATGTTTTCCAATATTAAGTGAATATTTGGAATTTATCTTTTTGAAGATAAATTGAAAATGAATATTAGAAATCGAATGGAAATCGTATATTCATTAATATTTTGGAAATGTAAATTCAATATGGAATTTATAAATGAAATTGGGAAATTGGGTTTAAAAATGAATATTGATTTATTTTTGAAGAATGGAAAATATGTATATCTTGTAAAGATATTTTTGGGAAATAAACAATTTGGAAAATTATTTGGAATCTTGTGATGTTGGCATATCTATTGATAGTTCAATAACCGACTATCAATATTTACCTTTAAATAGGTATTTGTTGTGATTTTCTTGAAATTGAATGCCACACTTATTTTTTTTAAAATAAGTGCTCACTATTCGGGTTAACCGGGAAAGGACCTTGGGGTCGTATAACCCATTCCGAATATGTGATACGTCGTTATGAATTGCATTCGAAGATCGGTGTTGAAGACCGGATATTTTCGAAAACGTAAGGGTTTCTTGTTGATTATCTCTGCACTGGCTGATCCCCGGTATTGAGATCTCCATATGTGATGGGAAATCCGAACGTGATTAGAGATTATTCGGATTGCAAGGACTTCTTTGTAAGTGCCTTCGGTTCTGTTCGAGCCCGGAACAGACTTGTATGGATTGTATGTCCGACATTACAAAGTGAGATGTAAAGCCGATTTCTTTCAAATATATTTCTGTTGGTGGCGGAGAATTTATTCTCTTAGCTTAACACCCTTCCCTGAGACGTACGAGCTCAGAGGTTATATAGTTGAAGTTATCGGCGATATATTCCTAATTTGGTAATGTGACATGCTAAGTGTTGCTGTAAATGATCATTGTGTTGATTATTTGTGATAGGATCATTTATTTGATCGTCTATCTTGGTGATCATTTCTATGATCATTTGTTGACCCAAAGCATGGCTTTTGTATAAAGTATGTTTTTGTGGACGAGACTTCGTCGAGCCTCACACCCCGGAATGGTCAAAACAGGAAAGAAGCGGCAAGGTTATGAGGGGTAGCGCCCTTTAGGATATGTGCATTTCCTTCTGGAAAAGGGTGGTATCATGGTATGGAGCCCAGATACTTACTCATGTTGAAAACACTTTATGATTGTGTGAATTGATTGCGAGCGCTCGGTTGAAAGGTCCCAAAGGACCGGGGGATGGCATATTCGGTCAGTTGTTACTCAGTTAGGGGTAACCCGGCCTTGTGTTGGTAGAGATCCGGTTTGGTTCTCGGGGATGCCCATCCAGAGGCATTCTCATGTGGCAATGGGAAGTTCCTTGGCCTGATCATTCGTTGGAAATCCAAAGAAACAATACGATCTTGTACGGTTTTAGTTGTAGAACCTGCTTCCTCAGGAAGTAGCTATAGTAGGCATAATATAATGGTACCTATGCTGGCTAAGATTTATATTCTACTTTCGAAATTGTTTTCTACACTATGCACTAATAATAATATCAAATGTTTCTTTTTAATGCGTATCAAGCATCTTTGACTAATATAAGAAGAAATCTTCCCCAAGTCTGCGTTTGCATTGTGCGTGTGGCGGGAGGTCTTATGGTAGTCTCATTTTTAAAAGCATTGCGAATCTATTTTAAAAATATTCCTCTATTTTTGGATTTTAAAGAAAAACAAACTGTTTTAGTTCTCGCACCAGTCACATGACTGACTCGGAGTTTATTGTTTTCCTTCCTAAACTCTGGGTGCCCACTAATTTTCACACGGGCAGTCAAGAGTTAAGGTTTATCAGGATATTCTGGAATTCAGGAGTTGCTGGAGGCAAGATGGATGGCATGGCGTATTACTAGTATATAGTACTTTCTTTTCCGCTGTTTGTTTGTTGTTGTACACTCTGATGATATGATGTAATGTAATGTAATAACTGATATAGTTCTTTGTTAAAGATTATTCATTTAATTATTATATGTTGTTCCGCTGCGAATTGTGAGATTCTGATGTTGTCTTGTTGTTCAATTCCGTTCTGTTTTCTGTTTTCTTTTCTCTCTTCTACCTCTTTCTTTTTCTTTTCTTATTTCTTAAAACCCATAACATTTCGGGTTTCCGGCCTTCGATTTGTCGGCAGTCGATAAAGTGAGTATCGATGTTGAATTTTCGAAAGTCGAAAATTTCCGGGGCGTTACATTTGGTATCGGAGCTTATGGTTAAGCGACAACCATGGTTCTGTTGGGTGTTACTCATTAGAGATAGAGTCAGCAGTACTCTAGAATGAATTTGAGTGTAATAATAGATATGAGCGCGTATTTGTTAGTGAATATAAAATTGTTTTTGAATCGGGTAAATAAGATAATTTTGCCCAAAACTATTTTTGTATAGGAAAGAAATGATTTTCTATGAATTATTATAATGCATGATTGTTAGGAAGTAATAATATTAAATTGTTATCATTAGTATATGGAATAAAATAAAATAAAATGGATTGAATTCAAGTAAACTAACTTGATAAATTATTAATTCTTGGATTAATGAATTGGAATTTGAATTGGTTAAATTAAAAAAATTAGTCGTGAGCTAAATTTGAAGATAAATTTGAATTGTATATAAATGCAAGTAAGTAAAAGAAATAAATTGAAATTCCCTTTGTTAGTAATTAAGTAAATTCGAGATGAATTGAATAGGGAAATTGAAATTTAAAATGAATAAGTGAATGTACTAATTGAAATGAATTGGTGAATGAAACTAATTTAAAGTAGTAATATGAATTAGTATATGAAAGATAATCGTTAGAATTCAATGTTTGGAATTGAAAATTAAATTCGAATGAAATTTAAATTGTGAATTGAATTCAAATGGAATTGAAATTGTGAATGAGATTGAAATGTAAAATTGAATGAAATTGGATATGTAACTTCAATAGTGAAGTAAAAATGTATAAGAAGCATATGTTGAAAATTTTGTAATAGAATTGGCAAAATGGTTTGAATGTTGGGATTGGATGCTACTACTAGCAGGTTATACAGGTATATAAAGGAATTGAGATTTTGATTTCAAAGATAAAAATTGAATTGCTCGACAAAAAGGTACGTATTTCAATTTCTGTATGAAATTTGATGATTTTCTTCTCCAGCCACTTGGCTTTCTTTTTTCTTTTTGATTCTGAGGGGCCGTGGTGCCATTTTGTAGTCGTACCGAGCTAGCCGCGTAAAGGAGACGCTGGCGAAATTTTTCGAAAAATTAGGGTGTTAGAAAAATTTTGAGAAATTTTGAAAGTTTAAAATTTGAATTTGAATTTAAATTTGAATTGTTAGGAGAACAATGTTGATTGAAACTTATAATTGAAGTTGGAAAGCTAGTTGAAATGATAGTGAATCTCTAGTAAAAAGATTTAGGTTAGAAAGTTCATAAAACTATTTGGATTGTGAAAAATAATAGACGAGATAAGGGCATTCTTTTTAACTTGTAATTTCGAGACGAAATTCTTTTAAGGAGGGAAGATTGTAACGACTCAGAATTTTTAACAATTTAATTTGAGAATATTTAATTAATTTTAAATATTTGAATGATGGTTTGACTTGAATTTCAAATTATCAGAATGAATTTAGCGATTAAATTATAGAATTTAATCTATTGAAAGTTGAATAAAAATTTGAAACTTCAATTTTAAGCCAATTAAAAATATTTCAAAGGCTTGTAAAATTCATAATGATAGTATTGAGGATTATAGGAACTTCAGAATTTAATTTGAAAGTGAATTGTTCAGTTTTGGAATTTTAATCGTTTGAATCGATATTTAAAAATAGCCGTCCGAGGCACAGTCTCGGAATTCGACGAAACCAGTTCCATTGGGTCCGGAATATTGAATTATTGCCGGGTTTCAAATTTCGTATTTTTTGGAGTTTATATGTGAGCACACGATGAGTAAACGCATTTGAAAATTGTATCGAAAACTAATTTAATTTAAATTTAAATTTAAATTTTGATTACAGACAGCATCCCATTTATCACGCCTAAATTCAAGCAGAGTATCACGGCAGGGATCACGCTAAAAAATCGTGAAAGCACGTTCCTTTCATTTTAAAATCTCCCTCTCCCTCATTCGATTCTCTCGTTCAAAATCCAAAACGAAAAGAAAAAAAATGGCAGTCCACTTTTAAATTAAAAACCACAACTCCTCTTCCATAGTCGCGCTCTCCTCTCTCCCTTCAGCCCAATCGATACCTATGGCCGAAGCCTCTACGTGTTCGAAAACTAAATCAATTCGTATAAAAATTAAAAGAGGCCGAAGCCGTAAATCGTAATCGCGAGCGCAACTCGCGTGGTAATGGCGTCGCATGGAGGCGCGACACGAGGCAGCGGCGGCTAGGGCAGTGGAGTGGGCGGCGACGTCGAGTAGCTCGCGTGCGCGCGCGAGATGAGGGGGAGCTTGATTTCGAGCATCTCGAAGGTTGGAGGGGAATGAACGCGACTGCGTTCAATTAGGGTCGATCGAGGCTCGTTTTTGGGGCTTTGTGCTCGTGTGGGCGATGGCGGCCTGGAGATCATCGCGTAGGATGCAGCGGTGATCGATGGAGGTGGCATTGTCGCGGCGTTCATCTCGATCAATGGTGTCTGGGCACTCGCGTGACTTGGCGCAGTAAGGTAATTTTTTTTTATACGTATATGTATTGATAAAGAAAGAAAAAAAAAAGGAAAAAAAAGAAAGTTTAAACAGAGAAAAATGTTTTGAGAAATTTTGTTTACAGTAAAAAATTTTGTTTAAAATTTAATTTTTAGTTAATCAAATTTATAAAAAAAAAGGAAGGATATAATCATTAGTTAGATAGATTTAATTATTTCAAAGAAATTAGTTAAATAAACTTGTTAAAGGAATTAGTTCGAATTTTAATAAATGTATATAGATTAGAAATAAATAATAATAAGAATTTTAAAACTTAAAGAAAATTTAGTTTAAAACTAAATTATTTGTTGAATAGAAATTTTAGTTTTAAGAGGAAAAAAATTTTGTAAAAGAAAATTTGTTAAAGATTTAATTTAATAAATAAAATGACTTGCCAAAAGAAATATTATTATTTTTGGAAAAATGGGTTAAGAATAAATTATTAAGATGTTCGATTAACTTAGCAATTCTTTTGGTTACTAAAGAAAATTTATTTAAATTTAAGTTAAGTGGTTAAAAATAATTTATTCAAAGGGAAATTAAATTGTAGTTAAATAAATTTGTTTAAAGAGAAATTAGTTGATTTAAAATTTATATAAAGGAAATTAAGTTCAATGGGAAATTTCTAGTTTGGATTATTTTCAAAAGGAAGATTAATTTAAATAAATAGTTAGTTAAGAAAGTTTATTAAAAGAAATTTAAATTTTTAGTCAAACAAATTTATAAAAAAAAAATTTGATTTAAAGATATCAATTTTAAGTAAAATGAGTGATTAAGCCCAAATTAAATTATAAACTAGTTAAATCAAATGAAAATTTATTATTCGATTTATTTCGAATATTAATAAATTGTGTAAATATTTATACAAGGTATAAATCAAGAAAATCGAGTCAAGATGGAAATGGATTGCTAATAAAAGCAAAGGTGAGAACTTCTCACTCAAAAGGAATTTTGTTGTTTATTTAAATTTTAAATAGTTAGATTTTAAATAGTTTGACTATGTTGATTGAATGATTGAATGATGATTGATATATATATATATATATATATATATATATATATATATTGGATGTGAATAGACCCTATACGCCGTTAGTAAGCGGAGGTTATTTATTACACACATATACCACGATATTCCACCTTGTAGTGGAATTGGTATTATATTATATATATAGCAATATATATATATTGGCATATGTATATATTGTAGTTGATTGATTTCCCGCATTTGTATAGCGGATGAGACCCTATGCGCCGTTAGTAAGCGGATAATATTTATTAAATCCCATATACCGCGATATTCCACCTCGAAGTGGAATGGGTATTGTGCTAATGTCTGTGGATGCAGGGAAACAGGTTGGAGGGATCCAACTGGATTCCTCACAAATATTTATTTGATTTCATATTTTGTGATATTTGATTGTTTATCATGGATGATATATGATATTAGAAAGTCGTGATTGACTATTTGATGTGTTGCATCATCGAATCCAATTTTTGAAGTTTAAAAATAACGATTTTTATTTTAAGGAATTTCTAAAGTGATTTTTGGAAATATACGTTTATGAAATATTTTTGGAATTGAATCATCTTAAATAAATAAATGTTATAATTTTAATGTTATAAAAATTATGATTTTTGAGAAATACAGTTAAAAGCTGATTTTTGAAGATATGAGATTAATGATTTTATAAAATAGTTTAAACTGGGATTGCTGAATTTATTATAAAAAGTTTAAAAAAAATAGGATTTATAAAATTGGATTAATTTATAAATCAAATGATGAAGTTATAAAAGAGTTTAAAGACGTTTTAAAAATAGTAATATAAATTGTTTATATTAAAAGATTTATAAATTGATATTTATAAATTAAAAATATTAGAAGTGTAAAACGAATTTTTCTAAGTGTTAGAAAGAATTGTAAATGAATTTCATAAATTGGAATTATAGAATTATAACGGTGAAGTTATAAATGGAATTTTATAAACAGTAGGGTTATAAAATTTGTAAAGTTATTTAAAAGAATAGATTTTGGATGAATAAAAGAATCTTATAAGTTATAAGATTTATAAATTTGGGGAGTTTAAAGAAACAATTTTGTAAACAAATAAATTATAAGTGTTTGACTTATAATATGAAATTTTAGTATATCATTGTGATATGAATTGAGATAGGTTAATAAAGAAATTTATAAAAAGGAGTTGATATAAAATAAATAGAAATAGAATTCATAAACGTTGTTTTATAAATCCGCAACGACTTATTTTGATAAGGAATTGTTGTAATTTGTTAATGGAATTATATTCATGTTTTAGACAGTGAATAATCCTTTAAAATAAAATGAATAGAAGTGATGAAATTTATTAACAAATATATTCACGTTTTTGAATAGTGAATATTATGTTAAAGAAATTATTTTGGATGAGATGTTTGAAATAGAATTAAAACGATCTAAAGATGTTTTAAAAGGTGTTGAGATTCGAAACCATAGATTTCAACATTGATTGTTGAAATAGACGTTTTCGAGAAATAAAAGGAAATGGTGGACTATAACACTGTTGTTATAGTAAATGATTTCGAAAGGAAATATTTGGCATAGTATTGGGATTTATATATCTATTTTAATTTTGAATTCCTATACTAGTGATTTTGGGTTGTCGTAACGATGTTTTACGCAACATTCGTTTTGGCCCAAATAAATATGTTAAAGAGAATAATTTTTTTTAAAGAATGAAATATATACTTAATTTCGATTAGAGTATATTGAATATTTTCCAAGTGTTGAGAATAAAAGATTGTGAATTACTTATTTAATAAGTATGGAAATGTTTTCCAATATTAAGTGAATATTTGGAATTTATCTTTTTGAAGATAAATTGAAAATGAATATTAGAAATCGAATGGAAATCGTATATTAATTAATATTTTGGAAATGTAAATTCAATATGGAATTTATAAATGAAATTGGGAAATTGGGTTTAAAAATGAATATTGATTTATTTTTGAAGAATGGAAAATATGTATATCTTGTAAAGATATTTTTGGGAAATAAACAATTTGGAAAATTATTTGGAATCTTGTGATGTTGGCATATCTATTGATAGTTCAATAACCGACTATCAATATTTACCTTTAAATAGGTATTTGTTGTGATTTGCTTGAAATTGAATGCCACACTTATTTTTTTTAAAATAAGCGCTCACTATTCGGGTTAACCGGGAAAGGACCTTGGGGTCGTATAACCCATTCCGAATATGTGATACGTCGTTATGAATTGCATTCGAAGATCGGTGTTGAAGACCGGATATTTTCGAACACGTAAGGGTTTCTTGTTGATTGTCTCTGCACTGGCTGATCCCCGGTATTGAGATCTCCATATGTGATGGGAAATCCGAACGTGATTAGAGATTATTCGGATTGCAAGGACTTCTTTGTAAGTGCCTTCGGTTCTGTTCGAGCCCGGAACAGACTTGTATGGATTGTATGTCTGACATTACAAAGTGAGATGTAAAGCCGATTTCTTTCAAATATATTTCTGTTGGTGGCGGAGAATTTATTCTCTTAGCTTAACACCCTTCTCTGAGACGTACGAGCTCAGAGTTTATATAGTTGAAGTTATCAGCGATATTCCCAATTTGGTAATGTGACATGCTAAGTGTTGCTGTAAATGATCATTGTGTTGATTATTTGTGATAGGATCATTTATTTGATCGTCTATCTTGGTGATCATTTCTATGATCATTTGTTGACCCAAAGCATGGCTTTTGTATAAAGTATGTTTTTGTGGACGAGACTTCGTCGAGCCTCACACCCCGGAATGGTCAAAACAGGAAAGAAGCGGCAAGGTTATGAGGGGTAGCGCCCTTTAGGATATGTGCATTTCCTTCTGGAAAAGGGTGGTATCATGGTATGGAGCCCAGATACTTACTCATGTTGAAAACACTTTATGATTGTGTGAATTGATTGCGAGCGCTCGGTTGAAAGGTCCCAAAGGACCGGGGGATGGCATATTCGGTCAGTTGTTACTCAGTTAGGGGTAACCCGACCTTGTGTTGGTAGAGATCCGGTTTGGTTCTCGGGGATGTCCATCCAGAGGCATTCTCATGTGGCAATGGGAAGTTCCTTGGCCTGATCATTCGTTGGAAATCCAAAGAAACAATACGATCTTGTACGGTTTTAGTTGTAGAACCTGCTTCCTCAGGAAGTAGCTATAGTAGGCATAATATAATGGTACCTATGCTGGCTAAGATTTATATTCTACTTTCGAAATTGTTTTCTATACTATGCACTAATAATAATATCAAATGTTTCTTTTTAATGCGTATCAAGCATCTTTGACTAACATAAGAAGAAATCTTCCCCAAGTCTGCGTTTGCATTGTGTGTGTGGCGGGAGGTCTTATGGTAGTCTCATTTTTAAAAGCATTGCGAATCTATTTTAAAAATATTCCTCTATTTTTGGATTTTAAAGAAAAACAAACTGTTTTAGTTCTCGCACCAGTCACATGACTGACTCGGAGTTTATTGTTTTCCTTCCTAAACTCTGGGTGCCCACTAATTTTCACACGGGCAGTCAAGAGTTAAGGTTTATCAGGATATTCTGGAATTCAGGAGTTGCTGGAGGCAAGATGGATGGCATGGCGTATTACTAGTATATAGTACTTTCTTTTCCGCTGTTTGTTTGTTGTTGTACACTCTGATGATATGATGTAATGTAATGTAATAACCGATATAGTTCTTTGTTAAAGATTATTCATTTAATTATTATATGTTGTTCCGCTGCGAATTGTGAGATTCTGATGTTGTCTTGTTGTTCAGTTCCGTTCTGTTTTCTGTTTTCTTTTCTCTCTATTTTCTCTCTTCTACCTCTTTCTTTTTCTTTTCTTCTTTCTTAAAACCCATAACATTTCGGGTTTCCGGCCTTCGATTTGTCGGCAGTCCATAAAGTGAGTATCGATGTTGAATTTTCGAAAGTCGAAAATTTCCGGGGCGTTACATTTGGTATCGGAGCTTATGGTTAAGCGACAACCATGGTTCTGTTGGGTGTTACTCATTAGAGATAGAGTCAGCAGTACTTTAGAATGAATTTGAGTGTAATAATAGATATGAGCGCGTATTTGTTAGTGAATATAAAATTGTTTTTGAATCGGGTAAATAAGATAATTTTGCCCAAAACTATTTTTGTATAGAAAAGAAATGATTTTCTATGAATTATTATAATGCATGATTGTTAGGAAGTAATAATATTAAATTGTTATCATTAGTATATGGAATAAAATAAAATAAAATGGATTGAATTCAAGTAAACTAACTTGATAAATTATTAATTCTTGGATTAATGAATTGGAATTTGAATTGGTTAAATTAAAAAAATTAGTCGTGAGCTAAATTTGAAGATAAATTTGAATTGTATATAAATGCAAGTAAGTAAAAGAAATAAATTGAAATTCTCTTTATTAGTAATTAAGTAAATTCGAGATGAATTGAATAGGGAAATTGAAATTTAAAATGAATAAGTGAATGTACTAATTGAAATGAATTGGTGAATGAAACTAATTTAAAGTAGTAATATGAATTAGTAGATGAAAGATAATCGTTAGAATTCAATGTTTGGAATTGAAAATTAAATTCGAATGAAATTTAAATTGTGAATTGAATTCAAATGGAATTGAAATTGTGAATGAGATTGAAATGTAAAATTGAATGAAATTGGATATGTAACTTCAATAGTGAAGTAAAAATGTATAAGAAGCATATGTTGAAAATTTTGTAATAGAATTGGCAAAATGGTTTGAATGTTGGGATTGGATGCTACTACTAGCAGGTTATACAGGTATATAAAGGAATTGAGATTTTGATTTCAAAGATAAAAATTGAATTGCTCGACAAAAAGGTACGTATTTCAATTTCAGTATGAAATTTGATGATTTTCTTCTCCAGCCACTTGGCTTTCTTTTTTCTTTTTGATTCTGAGGGGCCGTGGTGCCATTTTGTAGTCGTACCGAGCTAGCCGCGTAAAGGAGACGCTGGCGAAATTTTTCGAAAATTTAGGGTGTTAGAAAAATTTTGAGAAATTTTGAAAGTTTAAAATTTGAATTTGAATTTAAATTTGAATTGTTAGGAGAACAATGTTGATTGAAACTTATAATTGAAGTTGGAAAGCTAGTTGAAATGATAGTGAATCTCTAGTAAAAAGATTTAGGTTAGAAAGTTCATAAAACTATTTGGATTGTGAAAAATAATAGACGAGATAAGGGCATTCTTTTTAACTTGTAATTTCGAGACGAAATTCTTTTAAGGAGGGAAGATTGTAACGACCCAGAATTTTTAACAATTTAATTTGAGAATATTTAATTAATTTTAAATATTTGAATGATGGTTTGACTTGAATTTCAAATTATCAGAATGAATTTAGCGATTAAATTATAGAATTTAATCTATTGAAAGTTGAATAAAAATTTGAAACTTCAATTTTAAGCCAATTAAAAATATTTCAAAGGCTTGTAAAATTCATATTGATAGTATTGAGGATTATAGGAACTTCAGAATTTAATTTGAAAGTGAATTGTTCAGTTTTGGAATTTTAATCGTTTGAATCGATATTTAAAAATAGCCGTCCGAGGCACAGTCTCGGAATTCGACGAAACCAGTTCCATTGGGTCCGGAATATTGAATTATTGCCGGGTTTCAAATTTCGTATTTTTTGGAGTTTATATGTGAGCACACGATGAGTAAACGCATTTGAAAATTGTATCGAAAACTAATTTAATTTAAATTTAAATTTAAATTTTGATTACAGACAGCATCCCATTTATCACGCCTAAATTCAAGCAGAGTATCACGGCAGGGATCACGCTAAAAAATCATGAAAGCACGTTCCTTTCATTTTAAAATCTCCCTCTCCCTCATTCGATTCTCTCGTTCAAAATCCAAAACGAAAAAAAAAATGGCAGTCCACTTTTAAATTAAAAACCACAACTCCTCTTCCATAATCGCGCTCTCCTCTCTCCCTTCAGCCCAATCGAAACCTATGGCCGAAGCCTCTACGTGTTCGAAAACTAAATCAATTCGTATAAAAATTAAAAGAGGCCGAAGCCGTAAATCGTAATCGCGAGCGCGACTCGCGTGGTAATGGCGTCGCATGGAGGCGCGACACGAGGCAGCGGCGGCTAGGGCAGTGGAGTGGGCGGCGTCGTCGAGTAGCTCGCGTGCGCGCGCGAGATGAGGGGGAGCTCGATTTCGAGCATCTCGAAGGTTGGAGGGGAATGAACGCGACTGCGTTCAATTAGGGTCGATCGAGGCTCGTTTTTGGGGCTTTGTGCTCGTGTGGGGCGATGGCGGCCTGGAGATCATCGCGTAGGATGCAGCGGTGATCGATGGAGGTGGCACTGTCGAGGCGTTCATCTCGATCAATGGTGTCTTGGCACTCGCGTGACTTGGCGCAGTAAGGTAATTTTTTTTAATACGTATATGTATTGATAAAGAAAGAAAAAAAAAGGAAAAAAAAAAGAAAGTTTAAACAGAGAAAAATGTTTTGAGAAATTTTGTTTACAGTAAAAAATTTTGTTTAAAATTTAATTTTTAGTTAATCAAATTTATAAAAAAAAAGGAAGGATATAATCATTAGTTAGATAGATTTAATTATTTAAAAGAAATTATTTAAATAAACTTGTTAAAGGAATTAGTTCGAATTTTAATAAATGTATATAGATTAGAAATAAATAATAATAAGAATTTTAAAACTTAAAGAAAATTTAGTTTAAAACTAAATTATTTGTTGAATAGAAATTTTAGTTTTAAAAGGAAAAAAATTTTGTAAAAGAAAATTTGTTAAAGATTTAATTTAATAAATAAAATGACTTGCCAAAAGAAATATTATTATTTTTGGAAAAATGGGTTAAGAATAAATTATTAAGATGTTCGATTAACTTAGTCAATTCTTTTGGTTACTAAAGAAAATTTGTTTAAATTTAAGTTAAGTGGTTAAAAATAATTTATTCAAAGGGAAATTAAATTGTAGTTAAATAAATTTGTTTAAAGAGAAATTAGTTGATTTAAAATTTATATAAAGGAAATTAAGTTCAATGGGAAATTTCTAGTTAGGATTATTTTCAAAAGGAAGACTAATTTAAATAAATAGTTAGTTAAGAAAGTTTAATAAAAGAAATTTAAATTTTTAGTCAAACAAATTTATAAAAAAAAAATTGATTTAAAGATATCAATTTTAAGTAAAATGAGTGATTAAGCCCAAATTAAATTATAAACTAGTTAAATCAAATGAAAATTTATTATTCGATTTATTCCGAATATTAATAAATTGTGTAAATATTTATACAAGGTATAAATCAAGAAAATCGAGTCAAGATGGAAATGGATTGCTAATAAAAGCAAAGGTGAGAACTTCTCACTCAAAAGGAATTTTGTTGTTTATTTAAATTTTAAATAGTTGGATTTAAAATAGTTTGACTGTGTTGATTGAATGATTGAATGATGATTGATATATATATATATTGGATGTGAATAGACCCTATACGCCGTTAGTAAGCGGAGGTTATTTATTACACACATATACCGCGATATTCCACCTTGAAGTGGAATTGGTATTATATTATATATATAGCAATTTATATATATATATATATTGGCATATGTATATATTGCAGTTGATTGATTTCCCGCATTTGTATAGCGGATGAGACCCTATGCGCCGTTAGTAAGCGGATAATATTTATTAAATCCCATATACCGCGATATTCCACCTCGAAGTGGAATGGGTATTGTGCTAATGTCTGTGGATGCTGGGAAACAGGTTGGAGGGATCCAACTGGATTCCTCACAAATATTTATTTGATTTCATATATTATGATATTTGATTGTTTATCATGGATGATATATGATATTAGAAAGTCGTGATTGACTATTTGATGTGTTGCATCATCGAATCCAATTTTTGAAGTTTAAAAATAACGATTTTTATTTTAAGGAATTTCTAAAGTGATTTTTGGAAATATACGTTTATAAAATATTTTTGGAATTGATTCATCTTAAATAAATAAACGTTATAATTTTAATGTTATAAAAATTATGATTTTTGAGAAATACAGTTAAAAGCTGATTTTTGAAGATATGAGATTAATGATTTTATAAAATAGTTTAAACTGGGATTGCTGAATTTATTATAAAAAGTTTAAAAAAAATAGGATTTATAAAATTGGATTATTTTATAAATCAAATGATGAAGTTATAAAAGAGTTTAAAGACGTTTTAAAAATAGTAATATAAATTGTTTATATTAAAAGATTTATAAATTGATATTTATAAATTAAAAATATTAGAAGTGTAAAACGAATTTTTCTAAGTGTTAGAAAGAATTGTAAATGAATTTCATAAATTGGAATTATAGAATTATAACGGTGAAGTTATAAATGGAATTTTATAAACAGTAGGGTTATAAAATTTGTAAAGTTATTTAAAAGAACAGATTTTGGATGAATAAAAGAATCTTATAAGTTATAAGATTTATAAATTTGGGGAGTTTAAAGAAACAATTTTGTAAACAAATAAATTATAAGTGTTTGACTTATAATATGAATTTTTAGTATATCATTGTGATATGAATTGAGATAGGTTAATAAAGAAATTTATAAAAAGGAGTTGATATAAAATAAATAGAAATAGAATTCATAACGTTGTTTTATAAATCCGCAACGACTTATTTTGATAAGGAATTGTTGTAATTTGTTAATGGAATTATATTCATGTTTTAGACAGTGAATAATCCTTTAAAATAAAATGAATAGAAGTGATGAAATTTATTAACAAATATATTCACGTTTTTGAATAGTGAATATTATGTTAAAGAAATTATTTTGGATGAAATGTTTGAAATAGAATTAAAACGATCTAAAGATGTTTTAAAAGGTGTTGAGATTCGAAACCATAGATTTCAACATTGATTGTTGAAATAGACGTTTTCGAGAAATAAAAGGAAATGGTGGACTATAACACTGTTGTTATAGTAAATGATTTCGAAAGGAAATATTTGGTATAGTATTGGGATTTATATATCTATTTTAATTTTGAATTCCTATACTAGTGATTTTGGGTTGTTGTAACGATGTTTTACGCAACATTCGTTTTGGCCCAAATAAATATGTTAAAGAGAATAATTTTTTTTAAAGAATGAAATATATACTTAATTTCGATTAGAGTATATTGAATATTTTCCAAGTGTTGAGAATAAAAGATTGTGAATTACTTATTTAATAAGTATGGAAATGTTTTCCAATATTAAGTGAATATTTGGAATTTATCTTTTTGAAGATAAATTGAAAATGAATATTAGAAATCGAATGGAAATCGTATATTCATAAATGTTTTGGAAATGTAAATTCAATATGGAATTTATAAATGAAATTGGGAAATTGGGTTTAAAAATGAATATTGAATTATTTTTGAAGAATGGAAAATATGTATATCTTGTAAAGATATTTTTGGGAAATAAATAATTTGGAAAATTATTTGGAATCTGGTGATGTTGGCATATCTATTGATAGTTCAATAACCGACTATCAATATTTGCCTTTAAATAGGTATTTGTTGTGATTTGCTTGAAATTGAATGCCACACTTATTTTTTTAAAAATAAGCGCTCGCTATTCGGGTTAACCAGGAAAGGACCTTGGGGTCGTATAACCCATTCCGAACGAATATGTGATACGTCGTTATGAATTGCATTCGAAGATCGGTGTTGAAGACCGGATATTTTCGAAAACGTAAGGATTTCTTGTTGATTGTCTCTGCACTGGCTGATCCCCGGTATTGAGATCTCCATATGTGATGGGAAATCCGAACGTGATTAGAGATTATTCGGATTGCAAGGACTTCTTTGTAAGTGCCTTCGGTTCTGTTCGAGCCCGGAACAGACTTGTATGGATTGTATGTCTGACATTACAAAGTGAGATGTAAAGCCGATTTCTTTCAAATATATTTCTGTTGGTGGCGGAGAATTTATTCTCTTAGCTTAACACCCTTCTCTGAGACGTACGAGCTAAGAGGTTATATAGTTGAAGTTATCAGCGATATATTTCCAATTTGGTAATGTGACATGCTAAGTGTTGCTGTAAATGATCATTGTGCTGATTATTTGTGATAGGATCATTTATTTGATCGTCTATCTTGGTGATCATTTCTATGATCATTTGTTGACCCAAAGCATGTCTTTTGTATAAAGTATGTTTTTGTGGACGAGACTTCGTCGAGCCTCACACCCCGGAATGGTCAAAACAGGAAAGAAGCGGCAAGGTGATGAGGGGTAGCGCCCTTTAGGATATGTGCATTTCCTTCTGGAAAAGGGTGGTATCATGGTATGGAGCCCAGATACTTACTCATGTTGAAAACACTTTATGATTGTGTGAATTGATTGCGAGCGCTCGGTTGAAAGGTCCCAAAGGACCGGGGGATGGCATATTCGGTCAGTTGTTACTCAGTTAGGGGTAACCCGGCCTTGTGTTGGTAGAGATCCGATTTGGTTCTCGGGGATGTCCATCCAGAGGCATTCTCATGTGGCAATGGGAAGTTCCTTGGCCTGATCATTCGTTGGAAATCCAAAGAAACAATACGTTCTTGTACGGTTTTAGTTGTAGAACCCGCTTCCTCAGGAAGTAGCTATAGTAGGCATAATATAATGGTGCCTATGCTGGCTAAGATTTATATTCTACTTTTGAAATTGTTTTCTACACTATGCACTAATAATAATATCAAATGTTTCTTTTTAATGCGTATCAAGCATCTTTGACTAACATAAGAAGAAATCTTCCCCAAGTCTGCGTTTGCATTGTGTGTGTGGCGGGAGGTCTTATGGTAGTCTCATTTTTAAAAGCATTGCGAATCTATTTTATAAATATTCCTCTATTTTTGGATTTTAAAGAAAAACAAACTGTTTTAGTTCTCGCACCATTCACATGACTGACTCGGAGTTTATTGTTTTCCTTCCTAAACTCTGGGTGCCCACTAATTTTCACACGGGCAGTCAAGAGTTAAGGTTTATCAGGATATTCTGGAATTCAGGAGTTGCTGGAGGCAAGATGGATGGCATGGCGTATTACTAGTATATAGTACTTTCTTTTCCGTTGTTTGTTTGTTGTTGTACACTCTGATGATATGATGTAATGTAATGTAATAACTGATATAGTTCTTTGTTAAAGATTATTCATTTAATTATTATATGTTGTTCCGCTGCGAATTGTGAGATTCTGATGTTGTCTTGTTGTTCAGTTCCGTTCTGTTTTCTGTTTTCTTTTCTCTCTATTTTCTCTCTTCTACCTCTTTCTTTTTCTTTTCTTCTTTCTTAAAACCCATAACATTTCGGGTTTCCGGCCTTCGATTTGTCGGCAGTCAATAAAGTGAGTATCGATGTTGAATTTTCGAAAGTCGAAAATTTCCGGGGCGTTACACGATTACATTCTTATATTTATTAAATTTGATTTCAACTGAAATGACAATTGAAATATGCTAGTGTTAGTTATTTACATTGTTATATATATGCCATTATCTGTATCTGTTCATCTGTGACATCTGACACCATTATCTGTTGTTTATATTGATGATATATGCCTGTTATATTATTACCATATCTATTATCACTCTGCAATTCTCCATTAGTATAGAATTCACTATGGGTTGAAATGATACATACCTGAATGATCTTTAGAATAGGAGAAAATCGTTATAGGTTGAAATGATAGACCCAAGCGATTTTCATCTGATTGAATTTAGGATTACAGGTTGAAATGATATATATACCCATATATATTTAAATTACGGATTGAAATGATAAACACCCGTATGACTTGACCATTGGACAGAAAATTATAAACAGACACTGTTGGTCTATATATAAATATTTTGAAAATTATTTCTATGGTTTTGGAAAGAAATATATGGTTTAATATGAATAATGATTTTAGATATTGTATAAATGTTATTTTGTATATAGTTAAATTCTTAATTTTAAGCTATGCACAAATGTGTTTTAATATAAAATAAGTTAATAATAAAGCTTGATCTTATTAAATATAATATGGTTAAGTATTTAAATTATATTTTAATATAGAGTTTATAATGATTTTAATAAATTAAGGTTGGGAAGATAGATTTGAAATTGATTTGAAATGGTATTTAATTGAGAAATTTATTTAATTAAATCGTTGTAAATCTTATTGAATTTGAAGGTTTAAAGGATACGACTTTATGATTGGATTTTGGTTTCAGATAATTTAAATGAATATTTTGGGTTTAAATAAATTTAAGGAAAATATTTGGTTATTTGAAATTTGAGGTTTTATTTGCAAGATAGCAGATTTATTAAGTAAATATTTCAACACTAAATAATAGTTAGGTGGACTAAGATATATATAATTTTCAAATTTAATTTTAAATGTTGAATATTAATGTTTTGAAATATATTGAAATTTAAATGGTTTATCTTGTGATTCAATATGTATTTGAAATCGACATAATTTGAATTGGTTTATTGAGGAACTGAATTGAATCGAATTGAATTGATAAATTGAGGTTTGAATAAAATTTGAATTTTAGAATTTGAGTTGATTTAAAATCGATATGTGGAATTTGAGGAATTTTTTTTATTATATCAAGTTATGTTTTAAAGTGTTTTGATTTCTAAAGTATTATAAATTCGATATTTAAATTATCGAAAGTGTTATAACTTTGAAAGTGTTATTGATTGGGCAATATATAAATTTGAAGTGAAGAATGATATTGTTTAGATACAGTTTTGAAATGGATATGATATTTTGGTTTGAAGTATAAATTATTTTAAAATGGCCATGATGTTTTAATGACGTTTAGTTGTTGATAGCTTATATTACTACAAAATAGATAGTTCACAGATCCTTAAAGGATGGGTATCCCAAACATCCTTTAAATTACCTGTATTTATGTTACTTATATTTCAGTTGATATTTCACTTAAGTTGGATTTGTTGGTATAAGAATGTTAAACCTGACTCGAGTGTTTTGTGTTTTTCTTTACGCTCGGGTCTAACTGAGCGTCACAATATTTGAGACTCACCTCTGGAGTTGGAGCTTCGTTTTGGAGATCCAACTATCGACTCAGGTTTCAGATATTGAGTTGATTCCAGTGATGAATTCAGATTTGTTATTTGACTAGTGTATCGAGACTTTTGTGTATTCGAGACTTCTGCTGTAACTTATTTAACTCCGTTATATATATATATATATAGTAGCTTGATGAACTACTATTCTTTTGTTTCCGCTGCATATTATCTATTACTCTGTGTCTATGATTCTGTGATTTAATTTTTTACTGTATATGCTGAGTTTTGCCAAATATAAATTGACAATCTGGTGTTTTGACCAAATCATATCTGGCATGTGTGAATGCAAATGATTGAAAATATCAGGATGTTACAAGCCTACTGCTCCATTGCTCCTCCAGAATTTATCGAAGCTAACCTGAATCCCTTGGCTACTCGTAAAAATTTGAGTACCCAAGAGTTTAAGAAAAGCAGAAAATAAACTCTGGGTCAGACATGGTTCTGGTGTGAGTAACAGGTTAAAGTTTCTTAACTTTGAAAAACCTTTGAAAAAAAAAGGTATCACGTAAGGCTCCCTACACATAAACATGGGTAAGTTTTTACCTTACGCTAACCAAAGCATTTGATAGGAAATCCGGTGATATTATAATAGGGTCTAAGGTTTTCAAGCAAATAAGAAATAGCTGAAATTGTTACATTTATTAAGTCCCGGCATACATAAATTTACAATCAAATCCGTGGGCACTTATTGGAGTTTGGGTTTCCATACAATGGCAGGGCTACTAGGTACCGCCCATCACAGTACGTGGCCTAGATCAACGTACCGAGTATCCATCCTAAATGCCCTGAAACACAAGGTCGGAACCATCCCTTACTGGATAGTACTGAACAAGACAACCCCGTAGTTGGCCGTGACCCAACTCCCCACACAGCCGAATAAAAAGGGACTTTTAGAGAGGGGAAAATCTTGTCCGACTTGGGTGCTACCCACTTAGCCTTGCTGCACCTCCTCTATTTTAGCAATTCCCGTTTGATGAGGACTGAGGCTACGATTACCTTTAGAGAACACATCTCTTAGAATGCTCATCGTCCACCCGGCGATGTTCTGAAAGCATTTAATCCATACAAGTATGTTCCAATTTCGAATGAAACCGAAGGCATTATCTCGTTACACTCATTTTGGAATCACCCTCAGAGTTAACGACAATAACTCTTGCACTCTGAAACTTCATCTTCACTTGAGATTCACGACCTATCGTTAATTTGGATCGATGTGGTTTTCAGATATCCAAATATGGAAACCCGATCCCGGTTTCATCGAAATCAAAACATATATTTTATGTCCAAGTTGTTTTAAAGTTAAAACAAATCAATTCTATTATCTATATTTACACAGATAGATTATTCACAATATCACAATAGATAATCCATATTATCATCACAAATAAATAATTCACATTATCATCATAAACAGATAATCCACATTATAATCACACTTCAACCAAAGCATCCATATCACACAGCATTACTTATCTCATATCTGAGATTTCAAACCGTTCAAGGCAATCAATATCATCCTTCCATACATAAGGAAGTATTAATTAATCACATATAACTAATTTAAAATGAATTTAATTAATTACTTCATCTCTAATTAATTTAAAGTAATTAAATTAATTACTTTCATTACTAAAAATCTTACATAACCATTAATTATTTATCCTCTAATTATCCAGCTTAATTAATCATCCCTGATTAATTATCCTTTAATTACATTCAAGTAATTATCCTTTAATTAATTTCACAAATTAATTATTCTTAATCAAATACAGTAATTAATCTTTAATTACTCTATTAATTAATTAGCTATGATTAATTACATTAATCCTTAATTAATTACATTAACTAATTTCTCATAATCACTTATCGTTGATTAATTAATCTTAATTAATCAACCCTTAATTACATCATTAATTATATAAATTAATGATCCATAGTTACATTTTTAATTATTTATTCTACTTAAATCAATTATATTGAGTAATTAATCTTTAATTAAACCACAATTATTAATCGCCCTTGATTAATCTCATCCTGTAATTAACTACCCTTAATTACTGCATTAAATAAATTAATTACTACTTAATTAAAAATCTTAGTTAATCCCTTGATTAATTGCATAAAGAAATTTAATCCAAATTACTTCCAATATTAAATCATCTTCAATTAATTATATCCAGTAATTACCATTAATTACTTCACTAAGTAATTACATTCATTAATTACATTAAGTAATTATGCTAACAAATCATCCAGTAATTAAATATAATTTAATTAAACTTAATTAATTGTAACGACCCAGAATTTTTATTTATTTAAAAATTTAATATTTAATTTATTTTAAATATTAATAAGTGAATTTATAAGTCGAATAAATTTTTATTTGAATTATTGAATTTTATTGAATAATTAAATCGATAATTTAATATGTTAAATTATGGAAATAATTGAAAATTGAGTTGAATATGATTGAAAATGATTTGTAAAATTTTATTTTATCATATTGAAGTTAGAACGATATTTTAGAACTTTTAAAATCGAATTAAAAGTTAATTTGTGAAAATTGAATATTTTAATATTTAAAATCGACTAGTAAAAATAGTCAATTTTTGAACAGTCTCAGAATTGAACGAAACCTGTTCCATTGGATCCGTAATAGTTAGTTATTACCGGATTTCAATTTTCGTGTCAATCGGAGTTATCGTTTGATCGTGGCAGCTCGAAACGCATCGAATTATTTTTAATATTAATTTGGCGAGCAAAAATAGCCATTTTTCAAAAAGTCTCGGTTTTCGACGAAACCAGTTTCATTGGATCCGTAATGTAATATTATTGTAAGGTTTCAAATTTCAAGACGATTGGATTTACCGTTTGTCCGGTACAAATTAAAACGCCTAGAAATCGATTTAAATCGTTTTAATTCAAATTGAGCGTTTATAGCCATAACTCGCACAGATGTCCGAATTAGCTTCCGAAACCTGTTCCATTGTGTCCGGAACGCGGGGTAAACCCTAGAAACGCTGGTTACGGCGCGTAAATCGGAGTTCGGAATTTTCCTATAAATATACCCCCTACCCTTCATAAATAAAAAAAATATATCTCTAATTCCTAAACCCTAGCCGCCACCCTTGCTATGAATGGCCAGAATTTAATCCCTTTCTTCCCTCAATCATTCACAATCCGTTGACATTCACGCGAAGTGTTCAACACGGAAGTCGAAGAGCATGAGGAGAGCTAGAAATCTATACAGTTGAGATCTGAAACGACGTCGGATGGTGGGAGCTAGGGGAGGCCGACGCCTACAGTTCACGCACGCATTTCAAGGGAAATCTGGAGGCCGAGTTGCAGGGTATTGGGGCCGAGCATGGTGGTGGGGTTGGGCTACACAACGGCGCATCTTGATCGAGTTTTAATCGAGTGTTGGAGTTGCAAATTCGAACCCTAATATGAGCTAAGGGGTTTGATTTTTGTTCGTGCGGCCTGGAGATGTTTGTGAACGTGAGGGAGATGATGGGGTGGACGGGCCTGATGAGGGGGAGGGTTTGGATCCAAGAGTGATGAAGGATTTAGGTTAAAATTTAATAAATTGTTGTAATTTATATAAGTATAAAAGTCGTGTAACTTCAAATATTAATATCTTTTTCATACGAGGTCGAAAACGCGCGAAACCAGTTGCGTTGGAATCGTATGGACGAGCACTACGCGATGGAGTTGGATTGGAGTCGTTTAGAGTTAGTGAGAATTTCGGGTAAAATTAAACGTCCGTTTAATTTTATTCGAAATAAATCGCTAAAACGGAAATAAAATCAAGGTGAGAACTTCTCACTCAATCGAATCAGTTTCGATTTTATTTTAAATAGTTAGATTTAAAATATTTGAATGCATGTTTGAATGATGATTGATATCTATTGATTGTTAAAATAGACATTATACGCCGTTAGTAAGCGGATGTTATTTATTAAAAATATATACCACGAATATTTCATAAACAGTGAAATTGGTATTATATATAATAGCAATATATATATATTGGCATATGTATATATCGGAGTTATTGATTTCCCGCATTTATTTGTTTAGCGGATGAGACCCTATTGCGCCGTCTATTAAGCGGATAATATTTAAATCCCATATACTGCGATAATTTCGTACTGGAGCGAAATTGGTATTGTGCTAATGTTTGTGGATGCAGGAAAACAGGTTGGAGGGATCCAACTGGATTCCTCAATAGTATTTATTTGATTTCAGATATTTTGATATTTGATGGATTATCATATCGATATATGATGTCATTGTTGTCGTGATTGACTATTTGGTGTGTAGCATCATTGGACCAAGATTTTGGGATTTTAAAATGATTTTTAAAGTGATTTTTGAAAATATAAAATATTTTTGGAATTGATCCATTTTATATAAATAAACGTTATAATTTTTAAAGTTATAAAAATTATGATTTTTGGGAAATATAGTTAAAAACTGATTTCTGAGAATATGATGCTAATGATTTTATAAAATAGTTAATCGGGATTTTTGAATTTATTATGAAAAGTTTAAATATAGGATTTATAAAATTTAATTATTTTATGAATCAAAATGGTGAAATAATAAAGGAGATTAAAGACGTTTTAAAAGAATAATATAAATTGAATTATATTAAGAGATTTATAAATGGATATTTATAAATTGAAATATTGACATTTTAAAACGAGTTTTTATAAGTGTTTGAATGAAGTGAAAATGAATTTCATAATGGAATGGAATTTATAGAATTTTAAACAGTGAAGTTATAAATGAAATTTTATAAACAGTAGGTTTATAAAATTTATAAAGTTACTGAAAGATGAATTTTGGATAAATAAACAATCTTATAAGTTATAAGATTTATAATTATGAAGTTTAAAGGAACGATTTTTGTGAACGAATAAATTATAAGTATTTAACTTATAATATGAACCTTTAGTTTTATAATTGAGTTATAAATCGAATAGGTTAATAAAGGAGATTTATAAAGGAAGTAGTTATGAAATAAATAGAAATGGAATTTATAAACGTTGTTTTATAAATTCGCAAACAACTTATTTTGATAAGTAAATTGTTGAAACCTATTAATGGAGTTATATTCACATTTTTGACTGTGAATAATACTTTAAAATAAAATGTATAAAAGGATGAAAGTTGTTAACGTAGTATATTCACGTTTTTGAATTGTGAATAGTATGTTAAAGAAAATGTTTAGAATGTGATATTTTAAATAGAATTAAAACGATCTAACGATGTTTTAAAAGGTGTTGAGATTCGAAACCATAGATTTCAACATTTATTGTTGAAATAGATGTTTCGAGAAATAAAAGGAAATGGTGGACTATAACACTGTTGTTATAGTAAATGATTTCCGAAAGGAAATGTTTTGTATAGTATTGGGATTTATATATCTATTTTAATTTCGAATCCCTATACTAGTGATTTTGGGTTGTCGTAACGATGTTTTACGCAACATTCGTTTTGGCCCAAATGAATATGTTTATGAGAATGATTTCCTTAAAGAATGAAATATATACTTAATCTCGATTTAAGTATATTAAATATTTTCTAAGTGTTGAAAATAAATAAAATTTGTGAATTACTTATTAAATAAGTATGGAAATGTTTTCCAATATAAAGTGAATACTTTGAGAATTTATCTTTTTTGAAGATAAATTGAAATGAATAATTGAAATCGAATATTCATGGATATTTTGGATTATAAATTCACTATGGAATTTATGAATGAAGAAGAGAATTGGTTTAAAAATAAATATTGATTTATTTTTGAAGTGTGAAAA
Source organism: Allium cepa (assembly GCA_030765085.1). Lineage (NCBI taxonomy): Eukaryota > Viridiplantae > Streptophyta > Magnoliopsida > Asparagales > Amaryllidaceae > Allium > Allium cepa. Next base: position 272,399,245 of record CM060943.1, on the reverse strand, counting down.
TTATATATCTTGTAAAGATATTTTGGAAAGTAAATAATTGGAAAATTATTTGGAAACTGGTGATGTGTGCATATCCAGTGATAGTTCAATAACCGACTATCAATATTTCCCTTTGAATGGGTAATCGATGTGATTTGTTTGAATTTGAATGCCACACTTATTTTTGAATAAGCGCTCACTATTCGGGTTAACCGGGAAAGGACCATGGGGTCGTATAACCCATTCCGAATATGTGATACGTCGTTATGATTGCATTTGAAGATCGGTGTTGAAGACCCGGTATTTGCGAAAGCGATAGGATGACCTGTCGATTGACTCTGCACCGAGTTGCTCCGGTATAGAGTTCTCCCTAAGTGATGGGAAATCCGATCAGGATTGTGGATATCCAGATTGCAAGGACTTCTTTGTAAGTGCCTGCGGTTTTGTTCGAGCCCGGAACAGACTTGTATGGATTGTATGTCTGACATTACAAGTTGAGAAATAAAGCCGATTTCATTCAAATATATTTCTGCTGGTGGCGGAGAATTTATTCTTTTAGCTTAACACCCTTCGCTAAGACGTACGTGCTCAGAGGTTATGTAGTTGAATGTTATCAGCGATATATTCCCAAATTGGTAATGTGATATGCTGAGTGATGCTGAAATGATCATTGTGTTGATTATTTGTGATAGGATCATTTACTTGATCGTCTATCTTTGTGATCATTTCTATGATCATTTGTTGACCCAAAGCATGGCTTTTGTATAAAGTATGTTTTTGTGGACGTGACTTCGTCGAGCCTCACACCCCGTGAATGGTCAAAACAGGAAAGAAGCAGCAAGGTTATGAGGGGTAGCGCCCTTTAGGATGTGTGCATTTCCTTCTGGAAAAGGGTGGTATCATGGTATGGAGCCCAGATACTTACTCATGTTGAAAACACTTTATTATGATTGTGTGAATTGATTACGAGCGCTCGGTGAAAAGGTCCCAAAGGACCGGGGGATGGCATATTCGGTCAGTTGTTACTCAGTTAGGGGTAACCCGGCCTTGTGTTGGTAGAGATCCGGTTTGGTTCTCGGGGATGTCCATCCAGAGGCATTCTCATGTGGCAATGGGAAGTTCCTTGGCCTGATCATTCGTTGGAAATCCAATTCCCAATACGAAACTTGTACGGTTTTAGTTGTAGAACCTGCCATCTAATATGGTAGCTACTAGTAGGCATAATATAATGGTACCTATGCTGGCTAAGATTTATATTCTACTTTCGAAATGAATTTCTTCTACACTATGCACTAATAATAATATGAAAATTGATTTGATTTTAATGCGTATCAAGCATCTTTGGCTATCATAAGGAGAAATCTTCTCCAAGTCTGCGTTTGCATTGTGTGTGTGGAAGGAGGTCTTATGGTAGTCTCATTTTTAAAAAGCATTGCGAATTGATTTAAAAATATTCCTCTATTTTGATTTTAAAATAAATAAACTGTTTTGAGTTCTCACACCAGTCACATGACTGACTCGGAGTTTATTGTTTTCCTTCCTAAACTCTGGGTGCCCACCAATTTCTACACGGGCAGTCAAGAGTTAAGGTTTATCAGGATATTCTGGATATTCTGGGATTGCAGGAGGCAAGCTGGATGGCATGGCGTATTACTAGTTTATATAGTATTTCTTTTTCCGCTGCACTGTTTGTTGTTGTTGTTGTTGTTATACACTCTGATGATATGATGTAATGTAATGTAATGTAATGTAATAACTGTATAGTTCTTTGTTTAAAGATTATTCATTTATTATTATATGTTGTTCCGCTGCGAATTGTGAGATTCTGATGTGTTCTGTTGTTTTCTATTCCGTTCTATTCTCTTTTTCTTCTATTTTAAAAATTTTCTATTATCTTTCCTCTCTCTCTTCTATCTTTTCCCTCTTCTATTTTCTATTTTCTTTTCTCTTTATTTTCTATCTTCTCTCTTCTTCTCTTCTCTTTTCATAAATTCTTTTTAAAACCCATAACATTTCGGTTTTTCGGCAACGAAAAATCGCAAACGTTACATTAATTAACTAAAACTAATCACATTTATCTCAATTAATTACATTGAGTAATTGATTCCTTAATTTCTTCCACTAAGTAATTATACTTAAACAATTCCACAAATGATTATCCTTAATTAATTAATCTAATTAATTATTAAAACTAATCATATTAATTAACCATGTCATAATCCTTAGTTAATTATCTTCATTAACCATTAACAATTCTTTAATTACTTCTCTTAAGCAATTAAACTTAAATTAATTAATATTAATTGAAAATTAATTAATCTTTAATAACCCATTAATTAATCCCTATATATTTAATTAATTATGTGCTTAACTGTAACTTAATTAATCTTAGTGACTTGATTTATTAATTTCTAATCATTAATTAATTAAAAATCTTAACTCATTTAATTAATGATCTTATTTTCAAATTAATTAACCTTAACTAATTTAACTTAAACCTTAGTTAATTAATTCAAACCCTTAATTACTTAAGTAATTAATCCAAATCATTAATAAATTAAATTAATTAATTATCCATTTTAATTACCTTAATAATTTAATGAATCATAAATCATTAAATCTTAATTATTTTTAAGATAAACATTTTTCTTATTAATGATTTAAATATCATTGACAAAGACATTTTAAAACATTTTACTTTCAAATTTTCTTTCAAATTTCATTTCAAATATAAGATTTAAAATGAATACAAAATTTAACTTTAAAGTTAAAACAATTTAAAAACCTTTTGAATCACATATTAAAGAAATACTTATCTTACAAAAGAATTTTAAAAGAGTTTAAACCAAATTTATTTTGAATTCAAATTATTTTACAATTAACTTTAATCATTTTAAAGTTGTTAAAACATTTTATATTTATAAAACTTTATTTATTTTAAACTGGATACAAATTCAATTTTGAATCCATGCTTTAAAATTTGGTTTTAAACTTTGTTTATAACTTGCTTTCAAATTTAAATTTAAATTTAAATTTGAACATATAGGTTTTCATAGAAGAAAACTTGTAACAACTATTACCCGAGCCAACCCTTCAATTGCTTCAAGTAAAACCCTACATTACTTCGAGCCAAAACTCGAACTACTCGAGATAAACTTGAGTACAAATCCCTGCATCAACCCAAACATCACCAGGCATAAACAATACACCGTGCATATGCACCGGAAGTTCCACCACCTCCGACCATCCAAGACAATCCCCACATGTCGACGATCATTCCCAGATCAAACTACAACTGTCAGAAATCCATTATCAACTCAAAATCAAAATCGAGTATTACCGCTCGAACCTGGAAAACAGACCAACCTAGAAAAAACCATCAACCTCGTCTCTCCGACCACCAGAGCGCCAGCACCTCCGGCCAAGCCTTCATCAACGTCCAAGCGATCGATCCCCAAAGCCCTGTTAAACTCGATCATCCATAGAGCTCGTGGAAAACAAATTCCTGACCAAGCCTAAAACTAGGTTTACAAACAATTTCGACCTCTAACGGCCACCACGATGATCTATCCATTTCTCTGACAATTTTTCCATCATCACCGATCGTTCCTGCATCGAAACGGAAGATCCTGACCTCCACGATCAAGTAGATCACCAGAAACACGCAATTTGCCATTCTCTGTTCACCTTAATTTGCATACTCAAAACTTAACTATATGATTTGATTCCTATTTTAAAAATCAAGTTTTTGATTAAGTAATTAGTTTATAAACCTAAATCAATGAATTACAAAGTTTGAATTTTCAATCAAACTAATTCTTGCCCGTCCTTTTTTGTTTCCAGAACCATTTCAGATTAAATTTTGGCTAAGTTATAATTTTAAAACTTACTTTACAACTAAACAAACAAATTTTGTTTATATCTTAAGTTTTAATATCAATTGGTTCAAGAGGATATGAAACTTTTGAATAAAACTTAAGTCTGGAAACTAAAACAGAAAAGCTAAAATACACAGCAGCATGCACACAACTACACACACACACACACACACACACACACACACACACATAAAAAAATGCACTCAAAAGTATTCGCACAACATAGTTATTTCCAAAAAAACAAGCAATGGATTCATACTTAAATTTTCAAAAGTGATGTTACTCACCAGACAAGATGAAGAACAGAGCCTTTTGTTTTAAAAACAGCTTTGATCTTTCAAAGATTGAGTTGTTGGAATTTGTCTTTTGCTTTTGAAAACCTTAAGCTAAAATGTTAGTTACTAAATCTTGCATGCTTGCTGATGTTGTAGGATCTTAAACTTGCTTCAGACAATTTCCAAATCTGAAAATGCAGGCTTTGATTTTGAGTATGACAAGTTTGAGGAAGATGATTACTGATTGTTTTGCAGTTAATTTGCAGGCTTGTTTATATAAGTGTTTTGAGGATTTACATGTTTTGTTTTGAACATAATTTCTAGTTTTGTGGAGGATTGATCATAGATTTTAGATTTCTGGTTTGCATTTGAAAATGAAGATGAATTATAGGCTTTTGTTTTTCAGATTTGTTTTTAGCTTTTGAAAAAGAAGATGGTAAAAGGGAAAAAATGCAGCGAAGAGAACAAATAGTTATATATAGGATGAAATGATTTGTAAATAAAAATTAAAGAAAAACTAAATTTAGAAATGCCACTTGTTAAGATACTCAACATTTGTCATTTTAATATACTTATCATTTAACATTTGTTATATGAAGCCTTAAGATAATAACACATGTCTTTTAAGTAATTAGTATTTATTTTTAAATGTTAATTAAGTTAATATAAGCATTATACTTAATCAATTAGTTTATAAGTACTTATTTATATATATATAGATAATTTTAAGGAAATAAAACCAATTATATTCATAAATAAAGTCTTATACAAATATTTTTAAAATCCAAAACATTTCAAAATATATATCTTTTGAATTTCAAAACTTTAAATTTAAATCCAAATTAAATTCTAAAATCTAATTTTAAAATCAAGTTATATATACATATATAACTACACAAATTAAATCTGAAATAACAATTCTATTTTTATTAAAATCTACACATTTATCAATTTGAAATAATTTATAAAAGAAATTATCTTATTATTTATAAATTACTTATATTTCTAAATAAATTAATGTTTCATATGCTATATGCTATTTTAAACTTATATATAAAGTTTCAAATCATATTTATCAAGCAATATTTAAGAAAGAAAATAAAACAAAACTTTTTGTTAATTAATTTAAATTTAAACTTAAGCTAAAATAAATTTTAAATAGTTAAACATTTATCTTAAGTATTTTAAAACCATATACTTATTTATTTAAATAGCTTTGAAAAGTTATATATGAAATTAAATCATAATATCCAAATTACCCAATATATTAGAATCTGAAAACATGCTTTCATTTGTTCAATTTTAAACAAAGCTTATCTATTTATAATATATAGAAATGTATATATATTATAAATAGAAAACAATTTATTAGCTTTAAAAAGATAAAATCTACCAATTAAATATTTATTAAAGCAAGATTATTAAATCAATTCAAACTTTATTAACAAAAATTATCAAATCAATTAAATTTTTAATACAGATTATTAAATTGATATTGCCCAAAATTCTGGGTCATCACACGTTTAAACTAACATATAAAAAGAGCCTTCCAGGCACAATCTAGGAATTCGATGAAACTAGTTCCGTTGGATCCATGATAGTGTTTTATTGCTGGATTTCAAATTTCATAGCGTTTGGAGTTACCATTTGGTCGTACGGGACAAAAACGCGTTGAATTAAATATAGAATATAATAATTGGGTTCCAAAAGCTATCTTCTCCATGCGATCGAATTGGGACTCAGAACATGTTGCATTACGTTCAGAATAGGGGTATAACATTATGAATGCCTAGCGGCACGTCTCGATAGGAGTTCGAAATAAATATCTAGATATCTGAATTTAAAATAATAATAATATATAATTGATTTGACCCTACCTTCACGTCAGCCCAACCTTTACTGTACTAGCTCACCCTATTCTTGTGCAAGCCACCCTATAACCACCATTTACATCTCTTTTCTCTTATTTAAATACAGCACGTAATGGATGGTAAAGAAAAAATAAAGACGAAAAACTTTGAAAAATTATTTCTCGATCTACACTCAATTATAAATTCCCAAACAAGTTTAAAATTCATATTTCATATCAGGCTTCACTCTGCTCTATAGCTAGTTTAAAAAAAATGAGGACGAAAAACTTTGAAAAATTATTTCTCGATCTACACTCAATTATTAATTGCCAAACAAGTTTAAAATTCATATTTCCCAAACAAGTTTAAAATTGGATTTGCGATTGTGGGGATGTAGTGTACCTTGGGGACAGATTTAATGGGTCACGGTGGTGGTCCATGGGTTGCGACCTAGGGATGTCGAAGGGAGGCTTTATAGCTAGTGGTCGTGGCGGTGGTGACAGATTGATGAGGATGGCTAGGCGAATTCGTGGGCGAAGTCGAAGTGATCGTTTGGCACCATAGTTCATGCACGTGCACATTTCAAGGATGCCAGCATGGGTTCTTTTTCGTGTACATGGAGAAGAGTAGGGTTGGGGAAGAAGCATTATGTTTTGGCCGGATCAAAACCTTGGGTAATGAGTTTAATTTTAGAAAAAATTAGCCAGTGTTTTAATATATAATTATATTTTTTTATGAACTAAAAATTTTAATAACTCTCATATACCAGGTTGAATCGAGTTACAGATTTTTGCGTGGCGATCATGATAACGAGAACTTCGAAAGGAAACTGGTTTGGATGGATTTGGGGACTGTCAAAATTTAGGCTAAAATCAGACGTTGTTCGGTTTTAGTTCCAAAACAAAATGTCTCGACGACAACAGAAAATAAAGATGAGTATTTTATAACGCTCTCAAGTACTAAAATATTTTTATATGCTAATTAAATTCGAAATTGTTAAGTGGTATAAATTTATAGATTGTTGTTTGATAAAATTTAATTGCCATCTAAACTGTCATTGAGTTAACTGTTAAAAATTAAAATTGACAGTTAAATTTGAAATAAGAATTTAGTTTCCAGTAAAGCATCGATATTAATAACTATGAAATTATTGTGATTTACAATTGACTGTTTGGACGATTGATTGCTGTGGATGCTATTGGTTGATACTTCAAATGATTAGATGTCTATTTATTTTACATATCGTGTTACCACCCTGCATATTTTTTACAGTATACAAAATAGTAAATTGAATTATTTCAAATAAATTAAGAAATAGTTTGAAATGATATATACCTATGACGCTGTGATTTGGGTTGAAAACCTGAAATGATATATATCCATCCCTGAAATTAAATTGAAATAACTGATCACTTAACTATAGGATAGAAAATTATACACAACACCGAATTGGTTAAAATAAATGATTTTAAATTTGAAATTTGAAATTATTAAAATGATAGGATTTAAAGAAACAGAAAAAATAGTGTTTATGGAAATCGAATTATTTTCAAACTTGAGCTCAAACTATGGAATTAAGTGAATTTTTTTAAAAATGAAGCTGAAATTTTGAAGTATAATTGAAATATGATTTGAATTTCAGAAATTGATTTTTTAATGGATTGGAGTTTAATTCAAACTTTGAGTATTGCTAAGTAAAAGTGATATAAAACGATATTTCAAAATTGAGCTCGGAATTGAATTATAATTGAAGATTGGATTTTAACTGAATATTGAAGGTTAATTTGAATTATGTGTTTTTAATCGATATTTTGAATATCGAGCACGAAATCGATATAAATTGAAATTGAAATTGGATTGGATTTGAAAGTGGAACTGAATTAATTTGAAATCGAAGTTGAAATTGATTTAAACTGAAAATGGAATTGAATCAGTTGAATGGAATTGAAATTAATTTGAATTGAGAAGATTTGGAAAGTGAATCAGTTTGATTTTGAAATTATTTTCAAACAATTTTTTTAATGTAAAACTATCTAAAATTTACTTTTTAAAATATTCAAATTATCTTGATTTTCCAAACTATTTTATTATACAAATCATTTTCAGTGCTCCAATTATTTTCTTTTGAACTATTTAACTATTAAAAAACTATTTAAACTATTTTTTAAAAATTCAAACTGGTCAAAGGGGTGGAATGTTTATATTTAAATCTTGGATTAAATACGAATTGGGTTAAAACGAAGTTATAACCTAAAATAAAATTCGAAACAGTTTTGGAAGCGAAACTGAGATATTAAGGTGATGTGATTATGAATTGAAATTGTATACTTTAAGTAAATATGACGATTTCGAAATGAAATTGATTTCGAAGCGAATATGATAGTTTGATATCAAGTATGAATGGTTTTCGAAATGTAAAAGAACCAACCGGTGTGTAAAATGGCTTTTGGTTGTTAAAGAGACCGTGGCCTCTCATTGACACTCTCTGTCAATATTGGAACCACTTTAACTACTGTGTACGTGGAGGAGACTCTAGAACAAAGTGGTTGGATTAGCATCGTTTGTTGGATTTGAAGAAAGAGAACAATGATGGATAGACCTCGACACTTGTAAAATTTTAAAATGACTAAAACAGGATGACATGACAGGCTAAGTGGGCTAATTACCTTGAGCGAACATTCGTTCTTCGATTTTCTTAGACCCGGTCCATATTATTACTCCTATTATTGGTTCCGATTGGTGAACCTTGATTTGGGATAGCCTCTCTTTAACTTGATATGGGATTGATGGACACGGTTGACGGTCATGGCTATGATGTGTTACCACCAGCCCTGCAATTGAATTGGTAGTAACCTACCTTGGGCATTGCCTCACGTGCCTTGTCATACTGTTATACCTATACGAGACCCATACGATTTTGGTTTAGTGTTGTCGAATCATGGCACATCCCTATCCGCCGACGGTTTACTGTGTTTTATATGCAAACTATACGATAATGCATAAAAATACATTAAGGAGGATCAATGTAAAGCCTTAATGCTAAGAAGAATATTTATGTTATTGATTAGATATTATATATGTAGTGTATTCTACTACATATAAATATTTTGAGGGATCCTTAAGAGATGGAAAATCCCGTAACATCTCTTGAGTTATTGCACGCACGTTATACACTGGATAGGAGAAGTGAAATCCCGTAAAAATATCCGACGGTATTACACTCAAGTCATATATGTTATTGATTTAACTTACATAAGGATATTTTAGTCCTGACTCAAGTGTTTTTTCTTTTTATTGCGCTCGGGTAATCCCTGAGTTTTTCGGCTTATTAAAGATTATTCTGGAGAATGAAGAAGAAGATTTAGTAGATTATACTATTAGTATCCTACATCATGTTGCGCGAAGACCTTCCCTTTCGACTCCCGAAAATCGACATAAATACATCGATCGTATAACATGTCGAACGATCGAGTGCCGGAAAGACAGATTGTTCAGGGAAAAGAAGTTAGGTAGAAGAGAGAAGAAATTGACAAAAAAAGAATGTCACAGTAGACAGAATAATATATAATATCAATAGCTCTTTAAAAAAATTAAACTGTAATATACATTTTTTACATAAGAGTACACACGTCAATAATTACCAGCCTGGACAGCTATAACATCCTATCCTCAAAACTGCTGGTAATTTCAAACAACGTGCAGCAGAAATAAACAAGTACAAGAATACGTCTCGGTCTCCAGCACATCTCCTAAGCTCCATGGTATCCAAACCTGAAATTGTAATCCTTCGTTTGACCCGAGAATTATAATAAAATAATAACCGAGTCAATCTGGAAAACCAGCATGAGAAAACACACTCAATTTGAATTATTGAAGTTTCAAAATCCTTTGAAATCAAATATATTTCGTAAGACCACATTACAAATAATCACGACGGGTTTTTACCTTACGATAATCAAAGCATTTCATATCAAAATCATCTGATATTATAATAGTGTCTAAGTCCAAATGCTTACTGAAATAGCTGAAATGCTTGATCTCACATTCCGTCATAGTTAGGCACAATCAAAACCATATGGCAATTTTTGGAAAATGGATTCCAACTGATTGACTAGGCACTAGGATACCACCTGTAACAATAATGTCTAGAAACGCTATACCGAGATCGAACCTATCGATCCCTGCCAACACAAGACTGTACTATCTGTAACAACCCGATTTTTAGGGATACTAAATTGGGAATCGATTCATAAATTGATAATTAATCTGTTAAAAATAACAAACAATTAAATATTTATGTAAAAATAATATTAATAAATAATATCATTTTCATGATGCCATGTAGGAAAGTTCTAGAATTGAATAAAATAATGTTGAGGAAAGAAAAATCTAGAACAAAGACATAATAAAATGATTACACTTTATTAAAAAAAAGTAAATAATAAAATAAGGGTTAATTGGAAGAAGATTCTAGAGGAGGGGCTTTGTAATAAAAATACCATTCCCTCTCCTCAAATTTTTCACTGTACGTACAGATAACAGAAAGAAAGAAAAAAAACTTATCACTTTCAATGTTTAATTTTTCGAATGGTTTAGGTTAATAAAATGGTTCATTTATTAATTTCATTACCACTAAAAATGCATAATTTATAACGCCAAGCAAATGAGTTCGTTATAATATACTTTGCTCTCAACCATATTAATTTCCCTAAGCAAGAATCATACCACTAGACCAAATGCCCTTGATTTATTATTTCACCCTTTTTTTTCTTTTCAATACATAACATAAGAATTGACATAAAACATTATTTTACTAAAGCTTTTCCTCATATTTTTTTTTTCTAAAAAATTAATTCATTAAATAAATTCCTTACTAAAATAAAACATACAATTCATTACACAAAATATACATAACAAATAAGTCACTGATCATTCATTTCCCTCTTATCCACTTTAATATTTTATTTCAATTTTTCAAACAAAATATTTATTTATTTATTTACTTTATCATTATTAACAAATAAATTGTAATTTTTTTTAAACTTTTCCTTTCTTTTTCTTACTATTATTCCTAATTGTAAATCAACATAAAGAAAATTCTCATCAAAACTTTTCATACATAATACACATTTTATCTTATGTAATTAGTTACCATTCTTTCATAAGAAAAAAAAAACTTATCACTTTCAATGTTTAATTTTTTGAATGGTTTAGGTTAATAAAATGGTTCATTTATTAATTTCATTACCACTAAAAATGCATAATTTATAACGCCAAGCAAATGAGTTCGTTACAATATACTTTGCTCTCAACCATATTAATTTTTTCCTATTATTTTATTTTCTCCATAAATATTTAATTGTTTGCTATTTTTAACAGATTAATTATCAACTTATGAATCGATTCCCAATTTAGTATCCCTAAAAATCGGGTTGTTACACTATCCCTGACCTAGATAGATCGAATATGCAATCACCCTAGGGGTTCCCACCCTTTCCAAGCTCCTTTCACACGTAGTGATAATATCCGAGGTTATTTAGAAAGGTGATAGACATACCGTACTTGGGTGCTACCTACTCAGCCTTGCTACATCTCCCCTGCTTTTAAGTCCTTCCTGGTTGATGAAGCTAGAGGCTAATTTTACCTTTTTAGAAATATTCCATTAGAATTCTCATTGTCCTCCAATGACGATGTACTGATAACATTCATCCATACAAGTCTATTCACGGTCCGAACGGAACCGAAGGCACTATCCTACTACATCCATTTTGGAATCACCCTCAGGATTGGTAGCGATTAGCCCTTGCATTTCACTACTCCATCTTTGACTCCATGCACTTGCCTTCATTTCGAAAACGTACTCGTTGGATCAAAGTGGTTTTTCGGATAACAAATCCGATCCCGGTCTCTTCGAAATAATGTTTGCTATTTCCGGTAAACTTAAATCAGTTCTTTAGGAAATAAAATGACTAAGATAAGATCTGAGATCACCTCCTAACCGTTAGTTGATGGATTTCCTTAAAAACCTTCTAGAAAAACAAATGAGTCTACATGTACAATATAGTACATCGAATGATAATTGTACCATATAATCCAGTGCTTCTTCTAGATATTTCCAAAGTTATATTTAGACCTAGATTTGATAGTCAGTTATTTAACTATCAAATAGACGATCAGTTCAACCAAACATAATTTTTCACGGAAACACACCAAGTCATGTTTTAGGTGAAATTTTAAATAAATTAAATCTCTTTATCCAAAGCTTGTACTTATCTTATCGAATTCAGTATTTCCACAAAATACCCGTTTAAAAATATATTTAGAAACCCTTTAAAAAAACTATGGAAAGTACCACTGCGGTATCCAACCATGGATAACAGATCAATGGTTACGCCTCTATCCCATAGAAATTCAAGACTTAGCTGCAGGCACTCACTGCCTCCGATTTAGGCCACGTGAGTATACCATTACTTCCCACAAACTTTTTTTAATAATTATCTCAAAATAACGCTTGTAAGTTCTAAAATAAATTTCGAATTAAATCTAGTCAAATATACTTAAATAAAAGTTCTTATACAAAAACACATTAGTATCTAATAATTTACCCTTTTAAACAAAAATGCCAACCTTTTTCTTAAATAATAATTAATCTTAAAAAATCATTATAAAGTAACCATTAATAATTAAATATGCTTTAATCAATTTAAAATAATTTAACAACTAATTTCCAGAATATTTGAACAACTTTAAAATTTCCAAATTAATAATTAGAAATCTTTTTCTTTTTTATATATATTTTTTATTCCAAAATCCTATTCACAACAATCCGAATTTGTTAAGTACAATCCCCCAAACCTTTTTATTTCATCAGATCAATTTACCCAAATTTCTAAATGAATGTATTACTTCATAAATCCCTTTAAACTTCTTTCCAATTCAAAAATATATTACTTGTGTTCAAAAACACCAAAATCTAAGTCAAAATCTGTCACAGCATCTAATCAATCCAATTTACACAATAATCTATCACTGATTATTCAATAATACATATATCACCATATGTGAATTTAAATTTAACACTTCTGAGGAATCCAGTTGGATCCCTCCAACATGTTTCCTTACAACCATAGATGTTAGCATAACATAAAAATACCAATTCCACCACGAGGTGGAATATCTTGGTATTAAGGGTCATCCGCTATTATGCGGGGCGCATAGGGTCTCATCCGCTATATATATGCAGGAATATCAATCACTCCAATATATATATATGTGTGTGTGTGTGTGTGTGTGTGTGTGTGTGTGTGTTTGTGTGTGATATCACATCCAATTAATAATAATTTATCAAATTAACTAATCAATCATGAACTAAATTTTAACTATTCCAAATTTAAAGCTAGCAGTACAAAATTAAGTGAGATTAACTCATCTTGAGCTTAATTCGTCAAACGCACCAATTTTAAATTAAATCGAACACGTTCTATTTAACCTAAATTTTTTGCTCATCCCAATCGACTCCTGATCCGATCCACTGCATAGTGCTCGTCGATGCAATTCAAGCACCGCTTGTATCGTCCGATACCGACCTCGTATGACAAAGTTATGTTAATTCAAAGTTTCTAATATAATTTATAAAAACAAATTCTTTTCGGAAAAAACATAACCAAGATTCGGACCGTATAATATACTACAAGAAATCAATGCCATTCAATTCTTCCTTCACGCTCTCGCTACAAGCCAAAATGAGACCAACGTCGTCGTGCTTTTCAAGTTCGCCGCGGCCACCACCCGCAACCAAAACCACATCCAACACCCCTGCAACATCGCCCTCTCCATCGAGTATCCCTAGCCGTGACGGTGACTAACTAGATCATCCCTATCGTGCTTGAAAACCGATGAACGTGCAGACGAACAAAGCCCAATTGCAATGAATTTGAGCAACTTCGACGAAAATCCACCGTTGAATTTGAAGCTCTCGAAGTTTTCCTAGTTCAAGTCGAGTCGTGAAAGTTGATGGATATGGTAGAATTCGAGGAGGAAGATCGTTCATTTTCAGCTATTAAACTAGTAACGGCGGCTACGAAAATGGATGTTAGGGTTCACTGTGCAACCATATATATATATATATATATATATATATAAGATTTTATATATTTTTTAGTTATTATTTCCAATTTTACATCCGTTTTCAAATGAACTCCAAACGAAACGTGATGTCTTGCGTTTATAATGTTTTACCCCTATTCCGAACACAATGGAACATGTTTCAGGGCCTAATTCAATCATACGTGGAGTATAGTTTTTGAATCGAATTAAATTATTAAATTTTCAATACGTACTTCAATGCATTTCTGTTTCATACGACCAAACGGTAACTCCAAACACTATGCAATTTGTAATCTTATAATAATACTCTATTAAAGATCCAATGGAACTGGTTTCGTCAAATTCTGAGATGAGCCCCGGAAGGCTATTTTAACGCATCCATTAAATCGAGCGACTGTCAAAATCGTCGGAAATATTTAAAATTTCAATTATTTAAAACTTACTAAATCCATTATAAATCAAAAAGAATTTATATTCATCTTAGAAATCGTTCTGATTCATTTTAGATCAAAATTTCAACTATTTACACTATTCCCATATACTAATTTCCTCCATTAATATATAAATTTCCAATCTTAACTTATCGACTTTTTAATTCCATTCCAAAGTCCAGTATGAACATCAAAATCCAATTAGAGTTTTAAATAAAATTTTGCAATCAGTTCTATGTCCATTTAATTCCAGATTCCCGTATTATCCCGATTTTTAATTATAAATTTATATTTACCCAAATCCAATTAATCACTATATTTGAAACCTTTAAACCATTTCACCGATCTTCCATATTCAAAATCAATTAATAACTCAAATTCAACATTTAAAACAAATTAAATGTTCAAAACTAATGACCAGTATTCCCGGCTATTACATTCCTCCCTCCTTACTAAAATTTCGTCCTCGAAATTTGCTAAGGTAGGAAAAATGCTTCCAAACCCATTAACTTTTCTAAAACTCACTTAATTAAAATTCTATATTCGCTTCCCAAAAATTTAGCTTAATCCAAAGCCATTTGTTTCCATTTCTAACTCGAAAACTTTGATTTCTAGCACCGTTCATAAATCAACTTTTCTAGTCAACAAAAATTTTCAAAAATTTTCTAACATCCAAAATATCCGAAATTTTTTGACAGTGTCTCCTTCGTACGGAGAGCCTTTTACAATACCACAGGAGAGGTAAATATATATACATCGACCTACACGGTCGTAAAAAAATATATAACAATATATTATCATTTCTTTATTTTATTGCGTAGGCGTACCTTTATTTAGCGTTTTTAAGCGAGCAGCTTATTTTATATGCATTTACGCAACCTAAACTCTATCCAACATCCCCCTGTACCTATACTAACTCAAAATAAGCATATAAGTTTCTAAATCATGAAATTTTAACAACATTTCATTTATCTACTAGCCCAACACATCAACTTCATAACCCAAACATGCATATAACCAGGTTTATTACACTCATATAAATTTATTACACTCAATCAATTTCATTCGATTCGAAATGATTTACAACCAAAATTTATTACACTCAATTCATATTTGCAACAAACAAACTCATATTCATTTCACATTGATTTTTATATGCTTTACTCATATAAATTAACTTTTATTTAATTTCAAATCGATTCACAATCAATTTATTTGCATTCCATTTATTATTCACTTCCACTATATGCAAATCCATTTTATTAAACTTCAATCTATTCCCTTTTTAAATTGACTTTAAACCAGTTTTCCTATTTTCCATTTGATCCCCATTTTTGTTCACCAACCCTTGTTTGCTTTTATTTTACATCAACCACATTCCCATCCATGTTAATTTTATTTATGTATCCATTCGTAAGTAACCACTTAAGTTAAATTTTCATAGCAACCAAATTCTAATTCCTTTTAAATTGATTCGTTCAATTTATTCACTTCCATTTACTTAGTATATCCACTTTATACTATATTATTGGGGAATCATTCCATACAAATCGATTCCCGAACAATTTAGTTTATTATAACATGGTTCACACACTCATATTCTTATTAACTTTACTTCCAACTTATATTACATATTTTCCATTCACTTCCATTTAATTCACATAGACTTATTTGCTTCATTTTACAGTGAATGGCATTCCATTATAAGCTGATTTATTTACAAACCATTTTACAAAATTATTCCTAAGGTTTATTACAGACATTCCATATCGATGCTTAAGCTATATACATCTTTGGAACTTAAGTTCATACCCAATCTTATCAAAGCCATATCCTAAATATCATATTCAAATCACTTACTCTTAAACCGAATTCGTTCCTTGGTTATCAGTTACTTAACCTTTTAACTCTATTATACCTTCTCACTTATCCAGTTTAATAAACTATGCCACTTACTTATTCCCAATTTCTTTAATTTCCACTTTAGTTTACCCACATTCTATATTGATAACATATAGTTATATAAACTCTTCGCAATTCATATTTATATTCAACCTACCAAATTCCAATCCACTCTTCATTTAAAATTCAATTTTTGTGAATTTTCACGATAATATCAAACCATCTTCATTTAGGTTTTACCATTTCATTACTCAATTCATAACTTCAAAAAATAATTTACTTAAAATATTATACTGCTTACTTGAGTCCATTTACATTTTACAATCATCACTTTGGATTATATACATCATTTTATAACTTAAGTATATTCATTCCATTCAATAATTATAAATTACAGTTATACAATCACCTTACATTTCAAATTTATATTCCATTTCAATTCAAATCCTATTTCAATTTTGTCACGACCCATATTCCCCTACCGATTTAAACGGACATTAAACCACTCGTTTCAGCTAAATAGTACGGAAAACGGATAATGAAAGAAAGAATGAAGGTAGAAATAGAAAGAAGATAGAAGAAAAGAGGACAAATCAGAATCTCACAGTGGATCGACTAAATTATAATATAACAAATCTTTACATGAAACCAAAACTGTTACTTTATATATCATATACATGTTTTACATCAGAGTTACAATCATACAACTCGGACAGTTACATTAACCCTGTCATTACAATCATAACCACATAACCAAACAGACTAAATATATACATCTACGGGAATACGTTCCTGATCCAGCTCCTCTCCTGATCAGCTTCCACTCTTCCAGTTAAACCTGGAATACATATGCTCGGTCTGACCCGAGCATATAGGAAAACACCAAGCCCAGGTCAGTCTGGTAAACTAGCGTGAGAAACACACTCAACTTGATTATTAAAGTTAGAAAATCCTTGGAAACAAAAGCATCTCGTAAGACCACGCCACAAATAAACATGTCGGGTTTTTACCTTAAGATAGCTAAAACACTTTTATAGAAATCCTCTGATATTATAATAGGATCTATATATAAATACTTATAAAATAGCCGAAATTGTTACATTATTAAATTCCAGCTACTAGCCACAGAGTGGGTAATACAAACAAAACTAGTACAAGGCTCGTAGGGAGAATGGATTTCCAACTAATGACTAGGCACTGGGGTACCACCTGCCACAGTACGGGGCCTAGATCACCGTACCGAGGATTACTCCCTTCATCCCCTGCAACACAAGGCCACAACCATCCCTTACTAGAAAGTCCCGAGTGAGATCACCCCGCGGTTGGGATCAGCAACCGCACCACTAAGCCGAAAATAAAAGGGTCATCTAGACTGGAATGACCTCACCCTGCTTGGGTGCTACCCACCTAGCCTTGCTGCATAACCCCTTATTTTCAGTCATTCCCATTTGATGAGGCTTGAGGCTAAGCGTTACCTTTTAGAACAATATCTCTTAGAATGCCCATCATCCACCTGACGATGTTTTCGCAAGCATTCATCCGTACAAGTCCGTCCCGGGTTCGAACGGAACCGAAAGCACTATTCCTACTACATCCACTTTGGAAATATCCTCAGGATTAGTAGCGACTAGCCCTTGCACTTCACTGCTCCATCTTCGCATCCAAACTCGTTTCCACGAAACGTACAAACCGGATCGAAGTGGTTTTCGAGAAATAAATCTCGATCCCGGTCTCTTCGAAACGATTAGCGTATTGTCCAATATTGATAGTCGGTTATTTAACTATCAATCAATACAACCAAGTTATTTCCCATTGCAACCATTAAGCCTTGTTCATATTCCAAATCCTAACGGATTAAAATTTGCTAAGAAAGCTTATCCCTTTGAATATATATATAAAACCATTTCTGCCTAAAACATACTTATGAAGTTTTCAATTATTATTCATAAGTTTAATAAAATATTCTATTTAAGGTAATATTAATTGAACAATATTTATAACATAGGTGTATATTAAAGAAGATATACTTGAAAATTATTTTAAATAAAATTATCATTTAAGGAACCAATTTCAAATTAGTTTAATACTTGATATAATTTAAATAATACATACTTCTGGAAATTTTACCTTTTAAAATGATTTTCATAATAATATGTAAACTTCGTTTGATTCTCAAAATATTATTTAATTCTTTAAATATGAAAAATATTTCTCTTTTAACAAAACTAGGTTTTAAAAATAAACCAAAACAGAATAAGGCTTATCAGTCTCAACGGTACTTATCAATTCACCATCCACATTTCACAATTCAATATTCAATCAATCAGCTTCCATGGATTGACATTATATTTCCAAATTTAATTAACAGGGAAATACGGGTACATATATGGATAACAGCTCAATATTTAGCAAATGCTAGAAAACAACTACACAGATAAGATCAAATAGGTAGCTTATACAATCAACAAGTATTAAATTTTACTATTCAGCGGAATGGTGTAAGTTTCCGCTGTCAGGATGTTGGACAAAGATAAGCTGTGAAAATTTTTACAACTGCATTTATATTCAAACGGTGTTTAAATCTAGCCTTTAAGGTTTATAAATTTTCTTATTTATTCTACACAATAGATCACACGATGTAAAATCTGGTGATACGGACAATTTATTAATAACACTTCATTTTATGGGAAAATTAAATAATAATTATATGATTAATCAAGAATTTCTTTACAATAAGTATAACATTTATTTATTTCCCTAAATTATTTTCAATCTATACTCCGCTTTATTCAATACTCAAATAAAATGAATAATCCATTATTCTAAAAGTTTGACTAGTTTGTGATTAATAACAATTTTTAACTATCATATTTAAACTTAAAAGAAGTCAAATCCTTTACCCTTAAAATAAATTCCCTTCCTATAGTAAACTTGAGTAACCTCTCTCCCTATTCTCTATACAGTTGATTTATTCAATGCTCACACCCTATACAATCACTTACTACATGCTGTAAAACAATTTGTATTTCTGAAATTCCTTACATTAAAACCCTATATTAATATATTTAAACCCATCTAAAAAAAAGAACAACCCATAAATCGGCCCAAGCCCAAACCATTAACTGAAGGAAAAAAACAACAAACCAATACCGAACTCAAACGGGCCGTAGCCCAAAACCACTCCTACCCAAACATCTTCTTCTTCTCTACTTTGTTACTTCCAGGATACAAACTTTCATCAAAACACTGCATTCAACATGCCTCACTGGAACATCAACCTAGATCGACTCGGCTCGCACTCTAAACCATCTTCGATGCAACTCGACACGAATTAAAACAAATACAACTCTCACTTTCGCATCGAACGACCTGAACTCTCTCCCCGTGCACGACGTGCACGTGTACGAACCGCATCAACAACAGTGGCTTGTCGCGACCCCTCAGATTAATCGTGCTTCCTTCCTTGAACCTGTTCCCCACCTTGCCGAAGTCTCCTGACCCTCTGATCGAAATTTTCCCATCGGCACCACTTTAGGAAACAGATGCTTCCAGTATCGCATTCACGTATTGATCCACCGCAACCCCCATCGGCCTCTACTAGATACGCCACCTACCCAGATCAATAGCCACCTCGACCCAGTCACTCATTTCTCAAAATCAGTACACTCGGTCGACACCGCGACCCAAAAACCAACTTCGTTTCCACCTCTTCCAAAAACTCCACTAAACCCTAAATTTGATTCACACCGCCGAACCAAACCTAAAATCGAAAAATGGCCACGGTAGATACCTTCACCATGACCGCCTACTTCTATCAGAACCGACCTCGTCCGCTCTCCTCGTCTACGTTGTCAGAAAATATTTTTTTATTTGAAAACTGTTTATCTTTCGATCTCTCCACATAACCATCACTAAAAATTATGAATTACCCACTAAAAATCGTATTTTCATACAAGGATCGAGATTTCATACTAAAATTCTAAATTTAGAAACATCAAATTTTGACTTAAGTTGCGTCTCCACTGTAAAACAGTACTCTTTCGAGTTTCACAAACCAATTCCATACAAGTTTATTTTTCCCACAAACTATACTTGCAAATGAACAATTTCCTAGTTTATATTAACCTAAAATAGAACTTGGGTGAAGAGATTTTGAATTTTGCAGGCAGGTTGAACACAAAATTTACATTACAGAGTAATTTTAAATTCCCAGGGTTTAACAAATTAGTTTCTCACCTTCCACATCGATTCCAGAAAACTTGAAGTTGAAATCTGAAATTTGAACGATTTTCCCTTTTAAAATCCCTTTGCTTTGAATTTGAATAGCAAGCTCCAAACTATTTTCTTCCAGATAAAATAAACACTGTTTTCTTTTCTTCTAAATCTTTAATTTCTTAATACATTAATAGAGCTTTGTTTTCTTGAATTATATGTTTTCAATTTTCCATGTTTTGAACTTGAGATGATTCATTTATAAAGATGCGGCTGCACCTGAGAACATGGAACAAAGTTGACAAAAATATATGCTGGAGTTGCCATTATGTTGGCCTGCAATGTGATTTTACTCGTGCTAAAAAGATTGTGAAAGAACTATAGATTTTTGTTAGATATTTGTTTTACTTTCATCAGACAATCATACTGCCGTGATCTTTGTTTGTTTCTTAACTTCCTTTACTTACAGTTTTAGGTTAATCACTTCTAATTTTCTTCTTTCTACTTACAGTAATAGGTTAGCTTACTTCTTAACTTTGTTACCGTTTCTTGTTTACACAGACATCTGTACTTAGATTAGAGCAAAGGCAGATATATGTATGTAGTGATGGGAACCATTTTCAATAACAAACACTTATACACGTACAGATTTGAACAAGGACAGCTTTATATACATACTGACAGGAATCATTACAAAAGTATACACAGATATTGTTTTAAGTATGTAATGGATATATTCCTTGGTTGTTGAATTAAGTGTTTATGTTTGGGGTGAAATAAAAATTTGAAAGGTAATTTAAATTAACATTCTAAGTCTTCCCAGCTTAAATTAGTATTTATTATATTTTCTCGTTTGTTGCTTACTGTAATAATTTACAGCCTCTTAGTTTACAAAAATGTTTGTTTTACTGACTAAAGATTTTCACTATCTTACACGAAGTTTAACTTAATACAAAACTGTTTTTATTAAGCATTTATCTCAACAGATCATGGCTTAAAGTCTTTGATTATTATGTATACTATAAAACCCTTTTAAAGTATGTGAATGCATACTTCAGAAAATGGAAAGCCTATAGTTATTTATGTTTCAACATTTGTTTCAACATACTATCTATATTTTAAAGCAAAAATAAGGAAACAATACTTCATAGTATATATACCTATGCAAATATATGTTACTTAAACAAAGGTCGCAAAGTAGTTTGAAAATTATCTTTTGTAGTTGGCTTAATTAAAATTTCCATTTGTCGTTCATGAAATAAAGGTGAAAACTTAATAAATTAAAATAACCTCTCTTATCTTATTTATTTTTATAAGAATACAAAAGGTTTTTTAACAAAACGTATCATTCTATATTAGATAAACCATATACATAAATTAAAAATAGAATGACTATCAATATTAAATTCTCGATGTGTTATAAAACTTCATAGTAGTATAAAATTATTAGTAAATCCTTCTTATAAGTATATATATGATTATGTTTAAAATTTTATTTATAATATAAACATATATTATCGATGAATGTTCTAAATTACTTGTTATCTAGGTGTATATAGTTTCATTTAACTTATCATCACACATTTACATTTTTCTGATTCAATATATACCATTATTTTAAAAATACTTGATATTTCTTTTTAGTTAATACAGACAACAATATATATATACATATACCGGAATCTCATATTTCACTTTATTTTATTATTAATTTTATCCAAACTTTATATACATCTCTAAAAATTAATTTAATGTTATAACTTCATATTCTCGTTATGAATAAATTTATTGTTTCCGATATATATAACTATTTGATTTTAATAAGTCTATATTCTCTAATATAGTTTATCTTATAGGATAAAATATAAGCATTAAATTCTAAATAAAATGCATATATATTTCCAAAACAATCTGCACATAATATTTATTTATTTTTTCTCAAAACAAAACATGTATGAGGAATTTCATTTAAACCGATCTAAAATTTAATATATATACCTGAAAATTCAAATTATATTGATTTGGGAAAATTTCATAAGATTGTAAATTATTAATTTATGGAAATATTGTATATAAAAATACAATATTATTGAATATTATAAATTAATATTCACAACTCGAGATGTCTAAAATCCCGGGTCGTTACATATTTTATTTAACTTATCTTAAGTTAAATTCCAACATTCCTTATTCTCCATAATTTACTCAAGTTATATTTTAATCTAGGATTAAAATTAAATTTTCTTTTCTTATTTACATCAACACCAATTTATATGTTTAATAACAAATTTCTCTTAACTTCACAAATCTTTTAAATAGAAACCCAAGAATTCAATTACCCGGTTTTGTTTCGAATTATTTTTGAAATCATAAATATACATTTATTCACTTTGGTATACCAATCATACTTCCAGAATCTAAAACAACTTTATTTTACCCAAACAATTCCCTTTTGGAAATTTCTACAACAAAACTTGTTCAACAAACAAGTCCAGAACAACTTATCATAACCAATCACCAAGATTATTTTCCAGCGGCTGAAGTGGTTTCAGTGCATCCTTACTTCCAAAATCCATTTTAAAACAATTTCTTTTCCAAGAACATCTAAAAATAATACTTATATTATTCCTTTCAAACACCTTGGAAAAAATTTCCAAAATTTACAAGATTTAAAAATCCCAACACTTAGTTCCAAATTCTTTTTAACCCATTTCCCTAAATTTTCGATAATTGAGTTCTGGTTTAAATCAAATTTTAGTTGTACTATTTTTGTACAAATAAAACTTATAAATTTCTATTTAGTTATATATATATATAATCATTATAATGGCTTTTTAAATCTTATTTGATTATAGTATTAACAACTAAACATCTCAACATATACACTATGCTAATTTCAAAAAATTATTTCTTTTATATAAAAATATAATTTTGGGTAAAATTAGTCCATTTACCCATTTTAAAACAATACTAAGTCGATTTACCTTGTCTAAGAGTTTGGAAGCCCCAATCGATAAGGTTGTACTTCCCATACCGACCAGAATTCATAAACACTCAACCGATAAGTCAACACAACATGAAAACATTTTATATTTACTCACAATTACATGCTCATATCAATTAATAGACTCAACTCATTCTAGGGCACTACTGACTCTATCTTTCATGAGTAATTCCCACCAAAGCCTAGGTATATCTCCAACCTAAGCTTTGATACCATAATGTGAAGTGTCGTCCTTTCACCTCTCAAAAATCGATATAAATACGTCCATCGTATGTCATGCCGAACGATCAAGTGCTGGAAAGATAGATTGTCCAGGGAAAAGAAGGTGGGCATAAGAGAGAATAAACTAACAAAAACAGAATCTCATAGCGGAAAGAACAATATATAATATCAATAGCTCTTTACACAAAGCAAACTGTAATATACATATTTTACATTAGAGCACACACGTCAATAATTACCAACCTAGACAGTTATAACATCATGTCCTCACAACTGCTGGTAATTGCAAATAACATTTCAGTGGAAATAAACAAGTATGAGAATACGTCTCGGCCTCTAGCATGTCTCCTGAGCTCCATAGTATCCAAACTTAAACCTCTGATACTCGGTGTGACCTGAGCATTATAATAAAATAACACCTAAGTCAGTTTGGAAAACCAGCTTGAGAAAACACACTCAATTTGAATTATTAAAGTTTTAAAATCTTTGAAATCAAAGGTATCTCGTAAGACCATGCCACAAATAAATGCGACGAGTTTTTACCTTACGATAACCAAAACATTTCATATAAAAATCATATAATATTATAATAGTGCCTAAGTACAAATACTTATTCAAATAGCTGAAATTCTTGCACCTCACGTTCCATCATAGTTGGACATAATCAAAAGCGTGCGGCGCTTAGTGGAGAATGGATTCCAACTAAATGACAAGGCACTGGAGTACCACCTGTCACTTTACATGTCTAGAAACACTGTACCGAGATCGAGCCTATCGATCCCTGCCCACACAAGACTAGAGTATCCCTGACCTAGATAGACCGAATATGTTATCACTCCAGGTGTTCCTACCCTTTTCGAGCCTTTTCACACGTAGTGATAATATCCGAGGTTATCTAGAAAGGTGATAGACTTACCATACTTGGGTGCTACCCATTTAGCCATGCTGCATCTCCCCTGCTTTTCAGTTATTCCCGGTTGATGAGACTAGAGGCAATGATTACCTTATCATAAATATTCACTTAGAATACT
Organism: Allium cepa; assembly: GCA_030765085.1. Lineage (NCBI taxonomy): Eukaryota > Viridiplantae > Streptophyta > Magnoliopsida > Asparagales > Amaryllidaceae > Allium > Allium cepa. The sequence continues at coordinate 272,374,355 of CM060943.1, read as the reverse complement.
TACCCATACAAGTCCATTCCCGGTTTGAACGGAACCGAAGGTACTATTCCTACTACATCCCTTTTGGAATCACCCTCAGGATTAGAAGCGATTAGCCTTTGCACTTCACTGCTCCATCTTCGACTCCATGCTCGTGTCTTCATTACGAAAATTTACTCGTTGGATCAAAGTTGTTTTTCAAATAACAAATCCTATCCCGGTCTCTTCAAAACAACGTTCGCCATTTCTAGTAAACTCAACCCGGTTGTTTAGGAAATAAATAAACGAAGATAAGATCGGAGATCACCTCCCTAACCGTTAGTGGACGGATTTCCTTAAAAACGTCCTAGAAGAACAAACGAGTCTGCACGTATAGTATAGCATCTTGAACGGTAACCGTACCATATAATCCCATTCTTCTTCTAGATATTTCCAAAGTTATATTTAGGCCCAGATTTGATAGTTGGTTATTTAACTATCAAATAAACAATTAATTCAACTAAACTTCATTTTTCATGGAAAAACACAAAGTCTTAATTTAAGTTAAATTTTAAATAAATTAAATCTCTTTATCCAAAGATTGTACTTATCTAATCATATTCTGTATTTTCAAAAAATATCCTTTTTCTAAAAAAGGTATTTAGAAACCCTTTAAAAAATTGTGGAAAGTTCCACTGCGGTATCAAACCATGGATCACAATTCAATGGTTACGTCTCTATCCCAGAGAAATTCAAGTGCAACGACCCGAAATTTGGTCGTTAGTTTTTGAACACTTAATATATTTTAATGTTGAATTTGGATTACTAATTGGTTGTGAATACGAAGGGTTAGGTTGAATTAGTGAAATAGTTATATATTCAAATATAACGTTTTAATTGGATATGAATAAATAATAATTTAATATTTAAAATTAGGATAATATGTGAATCTGAAACAAATGTATATGAAAATGATTTCTAAATTTTTTCTAAAGTCTATTTGGACTTGAATTTATTATATTATTCTTTTAGATGGAACCAAAAGTCAATAAGCTAAAATTGGAATTTATATATTACTTTGACAGTGGAATTTAATATATGATAATAGGGAAAATAATCGAATTTTGATTTAGTATGAACCAGAATTATTTCTAATGTAAATATAAATTCTATTTGAATATAATTATGTTAATAAAGTTTTATAATCGAAATTTTAAATGATTTCAACGATTTTAGGAAATCGTTTGATTTAATCGACGCGTTAAAATAGCCTTCCGGGGTACTGTCTCGAAATTCGACGAAACCAGTTTCATTGGATCCATAATAGTGTATTATTATCGGGTTTCAATTTTCATAGAATTTGGAATTACTGTTTGTTTGTAAGGGAGAGAAAGGCGTTGAAATTAAAATCGAAAATTTTAATATTTTAAATCGATTCAAAAAGCTATTTTTCGCATACGATCAAATTAGCCTCCGACACATGTTCCATTGTATTCGGCATATGGGTAAAACAATATTAATGCTAGGCGGCATGTCTCGTTTGAAGTTCATTTGAAAAAGCACGTTAGGATTGAAATATATTAATAAAATAATGCTATATGCATATATAAGTACTATTAACATAGTAAACCTTAGCACATTCACAGGCTGCCATTCTCAAAATTTCAATAGCCGAAACCAACCACCTTTCCTCCTTAATTTTCGACCAATCTACCAACCATTTCAAAAACTTCCAACTGCATTTTTGAAGAGCTTGTCAAGCTTCATCCATCCAACGACAATGTTTTGTTTTCATGGTCGCGATTGGCCAGGCCTTGCTTGAGAAGGGTTTTCGTCTTACGTGTGTTTTTCTTAGGATTGGGAAAGTCGAGCTTGTCGTATTTGCTGACAGTGGCACGATGTGGCTAGGGTGACAAATGGGTGGTCGTCGATTGGCGTATAAGTAGTCAATGAGGGAGTTATGTCAAAGCTGCGCGGGTTGGGTTCGAACAACAGGTTGTGTACGCAAATGGGAGGGAGGGAAGAAGATAGATGGTGTAGCCACGATTCCTTGTTTTGCGAACGAACGGTATAGATTGGATCTGGTAATAGTTATAAAAAAAGGTAATTTAATTATATTAACTTATATTTAAACTTTAAAACCTTGTATCTCATCAAACGGGGTCGAAATCGAGCGAAACTAACTGCTCCAGAATCACAACAACAAGATCTACGCTGTAGTGCAAACCTGGAGGGTTTGGAGCTCATTAAAATTATAGGTTAAATCGAACACGCTCGATTTAATTTAAAATCAGAACGTTTAGCAACGTAAAAATCAAGCTGAGTTAAACTCACTCAATTTTGGACTACTAGCATAAATTTTAAATAGTTAAAATTTATAAATGGTTGATTGGCTGAATTGTTGAATTTTCATTGGCTGAATATGATATTATATATAGTAGTATGTATAAATTGGGTGATTGATGTTCTCGCATTTATATAGCGGATGAGATCCTATGCGCCCTGCATAATAGCGGATGACCCTATATAATGCGATATTCCACCTCGAAGTCGAATTGGTATTTTTATGTTGCGCTAACATCTATGAATGTAGGGAAATAGGTTGGAGTGATCCAACTGGATTCCTCAAAATGTTGACTGAAATTGCATATATAGAGATATATGTTTTTTTGAAATAATCTATGACTGGTTATTGTGTGATTTGGATTGGTTGGATGCTGTGACAGGTTTTGGACCTAGATTCTGGTATTTTAAATACCAGTAATATACGTTTTAATTGGAAAGGAAAATTAAAAGGGGGTTTTGGAAGAAAAATGTTTTATAAAGAAATTTTGGGTTAACCAATTAGATAAAATGAATGGTTTTGAAATGTGTACTTAGCCAACCCGAAATATTGTGAATAGGATTTTGGAAAAAGAGTATTAAGTAAAGGACATTTAAATAATAAATATATAAATGTATTTATTTAAGAATATAATGGTTTTAAAATCGAGAAAGTGGGCTTGTTTTAAGATGATTTTTAATTTATAAATTTGATAATTTGTAAAAGTGTTAAAATATTTTAGAAAATTAGTTGTTTAATTATTTTAAATTGTTTGAACATATTTAATTATTTACCAGTAACCTTATAATGAATTTGAAAGATTTATTATTATTTTAGGAATGGTCAGCATTTTGTTTTTAAAAGGATAATTATCAATTTTCAATATGGTTTTGTATAATAACTTTTAATTGTGTATAATTTCCTAGATTTAACTTGAAATTTAATTTAGAACTTATAAGCACTATTTTGAGATAATTTTTAAAACGAAGTTTTCGGTAAGAATTGGTATACTCGCATTGCGTAATCAGAGGCAGTGAGTGCCTGCGGCTAAGACTTGAATTTCTCTAGGATAGAGACGTAACCATTGAGCTGTAACCATGGTTTGATACCATAGTGGTACTTTCCACCTTTATTTTAAAAGGAGTTTCAAATATTTTTGAAAGATAATTTTAAATATTTACTAAAATCAATAAGATAAGTATGTATAGTTTTGAATAAAGAGATTTAATTATTTAAATTTTAAGTTAAAAGATATTTAATGTTTTCAGTGAGATGGAATTTTTGGTTGAATTGATTGTTTATTTGATAGTTAAATAACCGACGATCAAATCTAGACCTGTAACGACCCGTAAATTTCGATAATTAAATTGGTCAATTTAATAAGATTTTGTAATTTAATATCGAAGAGATTAAAAATTTGTGAATTTTTAGTGGAAATGCTGACTAGAATGAATTGCAACAATACTAATGTATGTTAACTATTAACAATTCATATGAAATCCTAATTAATTGAAATGATGTAATGGTTATAACTTGGTTATAAGTTGAAGGTAAGTAAATAAATGTAAGTGTGCATAAACTTTTGAACTAGTACATAATTAGTGGTAATATAACAAAATTTGTGTTATGGAGGTAAGTTGTAACATTTGTTTACGATAATAAACTTAAAGGTGTTATAAATGTGATTTAAGGTAAATGGTGACTAACATTATTATAATATACACATTATTTAATATATTAAAAACTATTTGGGAATCAGTCGCAATCAATTCACTTAATTATTGCGGTTATTGTAGATTAGATTTGTAAGTGAAATATAAGAAAAACAAATGTAAGTATTGAATTAATTAATGAAATAATACGGTGTTAATGGTAAGTAATAAACTTGTAAATGTGAGTAAAAGTAAATAGGTGACAACAAATATATGTTATTTATTTATTTAGTGTGTTAAATAAGATTGGTTATCAAATTGCAATTGAAGATAATATTGTTAATGAAGTGGATAAATAACTAATTTAGTGCAATTCCAATTAACTGAAACCAATTGCAATAAATGAAATCAAATATTACGTTAGTGTGAATTCATGTAATATTTGGTAATAACGTATTGTTAATGGTTTACGAATGAAGCAATATTAAAATAATACGTAATAAACTATAATTTTGATAAAATCAATGTTAAATAAGTAACTATAATATTTGTTGGTTAATAATAAAGTATGAATGTGATTATTGATGTTGATTGAATGAAATTGACATTGTCAATGTGATTTCAATCAATTGTAATGGTAAAAAAATTAGGAATGTAATTGTAGAGCTTAAATTGGAAATAATTGCAAAGTTCAATAAGGAATAAAACAAATGACCATATGAATGTAAATTCTAATTGATTGGATTAATCAATGTAAAAATGTGTGTATATATATATATATATGTGTTTCTTTACTAAATAAAAAAATCATATGTTTATTTATTTGAAATGTTGGTAGCTGAAAAAAAATTATTATAGAAATAAGAATTAATAACTTTTGGTTTGTATACAATAATTCTGTAAATACGTTAAATTACTATAAAAAGGAATTGAATTCTCTCATTCATTTTTACCTTATAAATCAATGACAATTAATGTGATTGTAATCTTTTAATTAAAAAGTAGGAAGACATTAATTGTAAACATACATTGAAATATATTTAGATTGGGTGATTTATTTCCAATTAAATCAGTTCACGTTTCAAAATCTAATGCTTGTTTATTGCATATATGTTTATACCTAAATTTAAACTTATTTTTTAGATCCAATTAGATCATTAAAAAGAAAGGATTATTTAGGTTTGAAATCTCATACGTTATTAAATTAAATGTTAATAGGAGATGGTAAAAGAGGTAAAATAGATTTACACTTGACTATTTCATTTTCAATTAGATTTTAATTGCAACATAACTTATCTTTCCATTTTCACTTTTTTAATTTACTCTTACATTCATTGCCTCCTTATGTGGATTATTTTCATACCTTTTATTTATGAATGTAAACTATAAGTGGCGATAAAGATGTACATATATATATTATACACCTGTTTATATTACCTTGCTTATGCTCTCATATTTTTGAATGTATGTTAATGCTTTCCTAGTAAAACATTCAATCAAAATGTTAACATATTTGTTTAATTCCCAATCTAATCACAAAGAGGTTGAAATGGAAAGTTCTTAATGCTGTAAATTCTTTTAATTTATGACACAAATTTGTGTAGAGAATTTACTTTCCTTTATTGTGTGTTAATAAAATCTTTAAAGGATGTTAATTTTGGTATGTTTAGGGTTAAAAAAATTAATTAAGTGAACGATTGTTTTGAAATATGAATTCTAAAAGTTTGTTTATAGTATAGAGTTGATCCATTCCTTCCCTTTCTAATTAATAACTACCTCTTTTTAATACCTACTACTTTTAAAAAGGTTGTTCATATTTACTATATTTCAATACCAAGTTTGTTCGTATTTACTTTTTTTTTCATTCATTTCCAAGTTCATTTTCTGAAACCTTATTTCATTTATTTCTAATTAATAGCGGTCTCTCCTTTCAAATCTCTTTGGCCCAAAACCTAACTCTAACCTTATAAATAAGATATGACGCAAATGAGATCCCATCCTCCACTCTAATCTTTTTCTTTGCTTTATTTTTCTTTTTCTTCTCTTTCTTCAAATCTCCTTATTATCGCTCATTTTAATTTTTTCCTTCCTCTTCAAATATTCTTCTTCTTCAAATTTTCTTCTATTTCAAACTTTTTTCTTTCTTTTCAAATCTAGATCTTCTATTCCATTTTCAGTTCTTATTTTTAATCCTTTTCTTTTTCAATTCTTCTTTTTTCAAATCTTATTTTTTTCAAACCTTTTAAAAATACATACATACATATATACGTTAATATAATAAGGAGGAAAATTAAAGTAAATCAAAATAAAAGAATTTTTTTGGAACAAATCTAGTAATCAAGAGGAGACTAAGGAAACATAGAGCGGAGCTATTAATTAGAAGTCTTTATTTTCAGATTCGTATAAAGGTGAGTGTTTTAACCCACTCACAACTTCTGAAATGTTTTATGTTTGTTAAATTGATTTATGATATGATTAGAAATTTATTTATGACTGTTTGGCATGTTTTTAATCATCATTTCGGTTAAATTGAATTTATTGAATTAAATTGTTATTAAATTTATTATTGCATATAAACTACTAGTTAAATTGTTATTTAATTTATTGTTGTATATAAACTGCCAGTGAATACCTACCATTTATTTTCTGTTCTATATTGATGTTATTGTTTGAATTGGATGATGCTTGTGATGAATGGTTGATGATTGATATTGGGTGAATGGATGCTGTATTTCATATTGTTATAAACTGCAAGTTGTTATGCATTTTTATTTCATTCGGGATTGCAGTTTGAATGATATATAACTGAATTTTTTTATTTTAAACTACTGATTGAAATGATAAATATTCGTATCACTTGACCATAGGGTAGAAATTTTTATACAAACACCGTGGTCTATTATAAAAATAATTTGAAATGATTTCTATGGTTTGTAAAGAAATATATGGTTTTATGAGATATTGATCTGTATATTTTATAATTGTTATTTTATATTTAGTTAAATTCTTGGTTTTAAGCTATGTATAAAATTGGTTTAAAGTATAAAATAAAAATAATAATAAATTTGATTTTATTAAGATATAATATGGTTAAGTATTTATTTAAATTATATTTCTGGAGTTTATAATGAATTAAATGAGAATAAGGTGTGAAGATGAATATGAAATTGATTTGAAATTTAATAAAATTGGGATTTTAAAGGTACGATTTTTATTACTGGATTTTGATTTAAGATGAATTAAACAAATCTTTCAAGTATAAATAAATTGAAGGAAATATTTGGTTATTTGAAATCTGAGTTTTATTTAAATGAAAATGGATTTATTATGCAAGTATTTCAAAACTAAAAATAGAACTTTGAATCGTTGAATCATAATTACCAACCTTAGTTTTGAAATTGTTTAATACTCAAAGTTTGAAATGTATTAAAATTGAAATGGGTTATTGAAACTGAAAGTGAGTCGAAAGTTATGAATTGAGATTTAATTTAAAGTGAATAAAATTATGAAGTCGAGGAAATTATTTTACTTTATAAAATAATTTTAAATTCAAACTATTTTATTATATATACTGTTTAAATATCCATATCATTTAAGTTTTGGAAGTTATCATTTAGAAGCTATGAAATTTGAAGTATTATGTTTTGAAAGGTTATATTTCAAATGTTTGGTTTCGTAGTGTATAAATTCGAAAGTGCTATGATTTTGGGAAAAGGATATATTTGAAATAAAAATGATATTATATTGATTTGGGATTTCTTTAAAATGATATCATATTGAGTTAGTTTCTGAAATGGAAATGATATCGTAGTTATATGGTCTCGAAATGGATATTATATTCTGGTTTTGAAGTATAATTATTTTGAAAGGACTGCGGTGTTATAATAACGTTTGGTAGTTAAAGAGAACGGGATTGAAAGTTGTCATACTCTCTGCCAAATCCGAAAACCACTTTAACAATCGTGTACGCGGTGGAGATTCCAGAATGAAGTAGGATGGTGGCGACGTTCTATTAATATATATACATGGACCGGACTCCCGTGAGTTGGCATAAGGTGGCTAAAACATGAGCGATTCTCGGGCCAAGGAGGTGGCCCCTCTTATCGGACATATCCCTTCGATATTATACTCTGACTTTTGGATTGATTTGATGGCCACTTTTGATTTTTGATTTGGGGGTGGCTCGAGGTGGGCGGTTGATGCGGCTATGCGTTATCACCAGCCCGGATGCGTAATTGGTATATCTACCCTGGCATTGCCTAATTGTATCGTGTCACCTACCCTAGCGCGCCTTATACGATTTTGTTTTGCACCATACCTATGGAGTGCCCTTTGACGACACCCAGTATGGGGGAGATTACGGTACGGCATAAACTATGTGAATGTAAAAATGTGTTAAGGTGGAAAACGTAAATCCTTAAAGCTATTTTCAGTCTATTATACTTTACTTAGATATTATTATAATAGAGTATATTACTACATAGTAAATAGTTTAACAGATCCTTAGGAGATGTGAATCCCGAGCACCTCTTAAGTTACTGCACTTACCTTAGACACTGGATAGGAGATGTAAAACCCCATAAACATCTCCGACACCATTACACTTATATATATTACTGTTGATTTAACTTACATAAGATCTTTTAGTTCTGACTCGAGTGTTTTATCTTTTCAATTCGCTCGGGTCAGTCTGAGCATTTCAGGATTCGAAGACTTTATTTCTAGAGGACGCAGATGAAGATTGTATTACTACTATTTATTATATTATTCCTCTGCATTAATACTGTTCCACTGCATCACATTATTCCGCTGCATTGTTATTGATTTTCCTCTGGTATGTGTAAATCCGATATGTATTGTATAAGTACAATCAAATGTTTTTGTAAAACAGCTTCATTAATTGTATATTTGATTATTACATTTTATCGTTCCAGTGCAAGATTCTGTTTTGTTCTTTTTCTTTCTCTGCTTTTTCTTATTTACCCTATAACAATCCACCCTACTGTATGGTTTAATTTTGACGTGTGTGGTTTATCGTCGATATAAAGCGTACAAAAAGGAGAGATGTTAAAAGACCCAAATATAATTTTAAGAATATCTTGAAGAGGCACGGGAATTATATGGTACAGTTACCGTTCGAGGTGCTATAATGCATGTATAAACTCGTTCATTCTTCTAGGACGTTTATAGGGAAATCCATCCAATAACGGTTAGGAGGTGATTTTCGATCTTATCTTTATTTCTATATATCATAAAAAACCAGGGTAGAGTTTACCGGAAATAGCGAATGTTGTTTCGATGAGACCGAGATCAGATTTGTGATCCAAAAACCACTTCGATCCAACGAGTACGTTTTCGTGATGAAGACAAGTGCTTGGAGTCGAAGTTGGAGCAGTGAAGTGCAACGGCTAATCGCTACTAATCCTGAGGGTGATTCCAAAATGGATGTAGTAGGAATAGTGCCTTCGATTGCATTCAGATCTGGAATGGACTTGTGTGGATGAATGCTATCAGTACATAGTCATTGGAGGACAACAAGCATTCTAAGTGAAAATTTCTAGTAAAAGTAACGTTTAGTCTCGAGCCTCATCAACCGGGAATAACTGAAAATCAGGGGAGATGCAGCAATGCTAAGTTGGTCGTACCCAAGTAGGGTATGACTATCACCTTTCTAGATAACCTCGGATATTATCACTACATGTGAAAGGAGCTCAGAAAGGGTGGAAACACCTAGGATGATAGCATATTCAGTCTATTCGGGTTAGGAAAAGTTCGGTCTTGTGTTGCCGTGGATCAGGAGTGGTCCTCGGTACGGTGTTTCTAGATATGCACCGTGACAGGTGGTACCCCAATACTTAGTCATTCAGTTAGAATGTACCGACCCACCCTTTTTGGACAGTTGAAATCGGCAATAAAACACACATGTCAAACTCAAACCATTCAAATGGGAGGATTGTTAATGGGATAAATCAAAAAATAAAAGAAAAGAAAGAAAACAAAACACAGAATCTTACAGCTGAATGACAAAATGTACTAATCAAATAAACAATTCATGGAGCTGTTTTATAAATATCATTTGATTACACTTTTACAATTCAAATCAGGGTTATACATATGTCAGAAATAAACAAATAATTCAGCAGAACACATGATGCAGTGGCATAATTATAATAAACAGTAGAATCATCTCCATCTTCATCCCCCGAAATAAAATAGTCTTTAATACACTGAACTTACTCAGGCTGACCCGAGTGTAAAGGAAAATAATACACTCGAGTAAGAACTAAAATTCCTATAAAAATTAAATCAAAATTAGATGTAATAAGGAATGCAGATAACTACGTTTTTGAAGGTTCAAATTTTTGGAAAATTTATTGTTTCAATATTCAAATGCAAAAGATTTCACAATAGATCCATTCTAGTAACTTTTAAATTTATAGAACAATTCCCAATTAAATTTCGTAGTTCAAGAGATTTGATTTATAAAATGTTCCAAAGTTTCAACATTCAATTTTATAGAAACTTCCCAATGTTTCAAAATATAATTTTGAGAACTTTCAATTAAGGTAACGGCGGTTTATTTCTCGAAATCATTTTTATGGTTCAATTAGTAAATCTTAACATACCAGTTTTTCTCTCTCGTGTAAATACATGAAATTCATGGGTTTTATATCTTTATTCAGTGTTCAATTAATCAATATGAAAATTTATATGATTACAATAAACTATATGGTGATAACAAGGATATATCAAGGAAAATGAACAAATACACATACAATCATAATAGCACCCATCACAACATACAGTCAACATTCAAATCAATCAATTCAACAAATCAACCAATTCAATAACATGTCACAGTAATTATTAGCCATCACATATTGGAATTTAGCTATTCAAATTTAAATATCTATTAAAATTCCAAACCAACAATCATAAATTTATCACCATATGACCCGGTTTAACTTGCAATAAAATTTTAGTATTTCATGAGTGAGTTTAAACACTCACCTTCTGGATTTCGCTTTTCTACTCGAATTTGGATCCGCTACTACTTCCTCCTTTTGCTTTGTTTCCTTGCTATCTTAATCTTTTTTTTAAGAATGGTTTGGAAGAGATAGATAGGTTTGTATAGATCTAAATTTGAAGAAAAGGATTTGGAAAATAGAAGAATGTTTGGAAAAGAAGAAGAAAATTTAAAGAGATGGAGAATTGAAAAAGAAAAAGAAGCCTTGAAAGAAGAAGAAGATTTGAAGAAGAATAAAAAAAGAAAAAAAATGAAGCAAAAAAAGAAGGAAAAGGATACTTAAAGAAGAAGAAAATAAAAAATGAAGGAGGAAGGTGAAGAGAGAAAAGAAATGAGATGGAAATTTTATTTGAAAAAATGAAGCTACAGAAGATGAGATTAGAAAATGAAATGAGGCTACGAATGAGATGGAAACAAATGAAAAGCTAATAAGGTATATATATGTAAACTAGGAATTAAAATGTGGTAAAAATACGAACAGCCCCAAAACGTAGTATTGAAAGACGTGAACTAACGGAATAAATATATCAATAAAGATAAAAATAAATCTTCCATTTTAAATATGAAGCTCTAGGAGAAAGAATTGCCAATGAAAGGAAGCTACAAGAACTAATGATGCATAAGCAACATAAACTTTAGAAACGGAGAATAGTAAATGCTAATTTGATGGCATGAATATCAATTTGGATGTTCACATTACAAATGGAAAAAAAAGAAAAGGAAAAAAACTTCAAGAAAAGAATTTGAAAGGAGAAAACAAACAAAGGATAATATAACGACCCAATTTTTCGATGCCTAAAAGTCAACATCAATACGTCCACTGTTTCAAATGTCGAACAATCGAATGTCGAAAAACCGAACCGTTAGGGTTAAAGAAGAAGAAGATAGAAGAAGAAACAGAAATAATAACAAAATCTCACATTTCGTACCTGAACAAATATAATCGACAAATAAATAATCTGTAAAACAAAAGCATTATATCAGTTTATACATCACATTATCAGAGTTTACAACAACACAATAGAGGAAAAGAAATATTATATCCTAGTGATATGCCTCGCCATCCAGCTTGCCTCCAGATCTCCACAGCATATCTTTTTCGACTTCGCTCCAGAATAATGATAATATGATTCTAGGATGTCCGTGTGGGAAATTGTGGGCATCCAGAGTTTGAAAAGGGAACAATAAACTCCAGTTCAGTCATGGGACTGGTGTGAGTTCTTAAAAACAGTTATTTTCATAAAGAAAGGAAAAGAAATCCGCTATGCTTTGGAAAAATGAAACTACCATAAGGCCTCATGCCATACACGCCATGCAAACATAGAATTGGAGGAGATTTCTCCTTATGGTAGTCAAACATGCTTGATATGCAAAATCCTTTTGATATTATTATTAGTGCATAGTGTGGAAAACATTTTGAAAGCATAATATTAATCTTAGCCAGCATAGACATTCCCTATTATGCCTACTATAGCTACCAATTAAATGGCGGGGCACCACCCTAAGTAAAAGGCAGGTTATACAACTAAAATCGTACAGGGCGCGCATTGTTTCTTTGGATTTCCAACAAATGGTCATGCTAAGGAACTTCCTACGCCACATGGGTACGCATCTGGAGGGACTCCCCGAGAACTTAACCAGCTGTCTGCCAACACAAGGCCGAGTCATCTCACGCTTCCGGTGCAATGAAGGTGTAACTAGCTAACTCCACACATGAGTATGCCATCCCTAGTCGTTACCGACCATTATCCGAGGAACCTCAACCACAAAGAAGCAACCACAAAGTAATAAATTTGCAGCAACCACATAGATTAAATATATGGACTCCATACCATGATACCACCTTTTTCCAAAAGGAAATGGACATACCATGAGGGCGCTACCCTCAAAACAACAATCTTGCTGCATTCTTCCTGTTTCGACCATTTCCGAGGTGTGAGGTCCGACGAAGTCTCGTCCACAAAGCTACTATTTTCACAAAAGCCATGCTTCGGTCAACAAATTATCAGCAACACTTAGCATGCCACATTACCAAATTGAGAGTGTATCACTAGTAACTATCAACTACATAACCTCTGCGCTCGTACTTCTCAAAGAAGGGTGTTAAGCTAAGAGAATAAATTCTCCGCCACCAACAGAAATATATTTGATAGAAACCAGCTGCACATCTCAAAGTGTAACGTCAGACACACATCCACACAAGTCCGTTCCAGAATCGAACGGAACCGAAGGCACTTCAAAGATGCCCTTGCAAATTCGGATATTCATTAATCACGTCCGGACTCCCCATCACAAAGGGTGATATAATATCTATACCGGAGAAACTCAGTGCAGAGACATTCCACAGGTAATCCTTTCGCTTTCTAAAATATCCGGTCTTCAACACCATCTTCAAATGCAATCCCATTTTGTCGTATCAATATTCGGAATGGGTTTTATGACACAAAGTCCTCTCCCCGCTAATCCGAATAATGAGCGTTTATTTTAAAAATAAGTGTTACATTTAGATTTCAAGTAAATCACAACAAATTTACACTTTGATATTTTAAATAAAAGATCCATCATAAAGATTGGATGTGGTTTTCGAATATCCATTTGGAATCCGACCCCTGGTCGCATCGAAATTCAAATGCCATTCAAAGGCCAATATTGATAGTCGTTTATTTAGCTATCGAACAATATTCACCATAATCACCAAGATTTAAATAATTTTTTCCCTAATTATTTATTTTCAAAATATCTTCGCAAGATATTATTTTTAACACTTCATCACTTTGAAAACAAATTTCAAATCACTTCCATCACGTAGAATAAATTTCCAAATATCATTTATTTCAACTGAAAATTTGCCGAGTTTGAATACTTTAAAATAATTTAAATCACTTATCCATGAATATATACATGAAAAAATTAGAATAAAAATTATTTTTAAAACACTTTATTTAAAACATTGGTTATGAAATTTTATACCTATAACTCATATAAATCTTAAGCCCAAAATAATTTTCAAACAAAATTATTAGGTAGAGTATAACTATTTAAATAACCTTTTCTAAATCAAATATCAATTAAATCTTTAAATAATCACTTCTACAGCTAGTTAAATAAATCTTTACCTTAAAGATTTAAAAACAACTTACGAAAATAATTTCTCCAAAACATTCTTTCCTTAAAACCATCCTTGAAATTTCAATTTATGTTTATAAACTATATCGGAAACATACTCGGCTTTCCAAGGAAAATACACCTTCCATTCTAAAATGGTTTATTTAAATCAATTAATAAATCCTTCTTGATTTATTTCAGTTTTAATTCCAAATCTGTAAATTTCTTTCCATACTTTTTAAAAATAAACAATATTTATTTTTAAAACAAATTTCCCTTTCCTTTGTAAATTCATATTGTGAATTTAAATTTCCAAATATCCATTGATATTCAATTTTCTAATCGATTTTCAAATATTCACTTTCAAATACCAAATCAAAATTCCAAATTGATTTTCAATTATTTTCAACACACAAATTCTCCCAAAACGATTTCTAAATTTTATTTCAATGCTAAATTAAATTCCAAATTGATTTTCAAATTCATTTCAAACACCAAATTAAATTCCAAATTTTATTTCTAAATTTATTTCCTTTTAAAATAAATTCCTTTATCTCTTCCAAACTATTTAAAATCCGAATTTTAAATGAATTCTTTAATTTTTTAAAAAATTACTCTAAACCAATTTAAAATCTTTTCCCATTTTTAGGAATTTTAGTCAATAAGATTGAAAAAAAATATCAATCTTTACCCCCTTATAAAATTCCTTCTTTTAAATTTATTCAATTCACTAAAATTATCTTACTATAAACTTTCTACTTAAATTTCAAAATCTAATTTTATTTAATTCTGGTATCCTACGATACCATAAATATATTCTGCTAAACTATAGCCATCAACGACTTCAATCACAAGTATAATCATACACAGATTATAAATAATCTCATCATAACATATACAAATAATTTCAACAATGTGAGGAATCCAGTTGGATCCCTCCAACCTATTTCCCTGCATCCATAGATGTTAGCACAACAATTAAATACCAATTCCACTTCGAGGTGCAATATCGCGGTATATGGGATTATATAATATCATCCACTATTATGCGGCGCATAGGGTCACATCCACTATATAATGCGGGAAATCAATCACTCCAATATATATATATATATATATATATATATATATACACACACACACACACACACACACACACATATATATAGACACATGCACACCACATCCAAACAATCAATCAATAACTGAAATTCTAATTATATTCAATTGAGTGAGAAGATCTCACCTTTATTATGCATGCAATCCATTTTCCATTCCGGCTTGTTTCTCGATTTAGGCCTTGCATAAATATTTATACAGTTTATCAATATTTGAAGTAAATCGAACAATTAAATTCCCATTTAATAATTTTAATTTAAACAAATGATTTCATTTAAACTAATTATTTTCTTTCTAACAAATTATTTTTGGTAATTAAATAGTTAAATGAGTTTGTTAAATAAAATAAATTACCCTAAATACATTTTTATTTTTGAAACCTCATAATAATATATATAGACTTTAAAATTTTGTTTTTTTTATATAAACTCTTCAAACGTCTTAAAATTCCTATATAACTTCTAAAAACTTATATTTATATATTAATAAAAAATCCTTTTCAAACCGGTACACACACACACACTACTCTCAGTTAGTATTTAATAAGTGGAATAATATACCTTGCTGCTTTATATTGCTAAAAAATTTAAACAAAACTGTTTTGTAAAATTCACTATAAAAATGATATCTATATTTTACTATACTTTCCCATTTCACAACTTAGAGATAATATTATTTATTCCTCTATAATTTATCCACAAATTTGAGTTTTGAATTTTTAAAATGAAAAACTTACCTCACTGCAAAAAGCCAATCTCCATCTCGACATCCAGAACAAGCTTTATGCGTACAAAAATTTTCGCGACTCATCTTCAGCACTACCGGGACACGCGCAAACATCGAGACGATGTAACGAATGAGATTTTATCGGGATCCGAAGGTTGGCATTCTTACGTCCACTGTATCAAATGCCGCATAATCGAATGCCGAAAAACCGAATTGTTAGGGTTAAAAAGAAGAGGTAGAAGAAAAAGATAGAAGAAGTAAGGAAACAGAACAGAAACAATAACAGAATCTGACAGTCGCAGCGGAACAACATATAATAGATAAATGAATAATCTTTAAAACAAAGAACTATATCAGTTATTACATTACATCACATCATCATCAGAGTGTACAACAATAATATACAATACAGCAAACAATGGACAGTTATACAAACATGTCCCTACAAGTGAATTTACAGCGGAAGGATAATATCATATACAAGTAATACGACTCGCCATCCAGCTTGCCTCCTGAGCTCCATAGCACTCCTAAATCCAAAATAAACTGATAACCTTACTCTAGGCTGCCCGTGGGAAAATTATGGGCACTTAGAGTTTAGGAAGAGAACAATAAACTCCAGGTCAGTCATGGGACTGGTGTGAGAACCCAAAGTAGTTATTTATCTTTTAAAACAACAACAACAAGGGAAGTGAAAAAAAATATCTGCAATGCTTTTGAAAAATGAAACTACCATAAGGCCTCCCCGCACACACACAATGCAAACGCAGAATTGGAGGAGATTTCTCCTCATGATAGTCAAAGATGCTTACTACGCAATACAAATCATTTTTTATACTAATATTAGTGCATAGCGAGGAAAGCATTTCGAAAATAGAATATAAATCTTAGCCGGCATAGGTACCATTATAGTATGCCTACTATAGCTACCATATTAAATGGCAGGTTCTACAACTAAACCCGTACAAGGCTCGTATTGTTTCTTCGGATTTCCAACAAATGGTCAGGCCAAGGAACTTCCTACTGCCACATGGGATAGCCTTTGGCGGGACATCCCGAGAACCTAACTGGATCTCTGCCAACACAAGGTCGGGTAACCTTTGTAACTAGGTAACTACTTCTCGAGTATGCCACTCCCCGGTCCTTTGGGACCTTTATCCGAGGGCTCTCTATCACCAAGCAACAACCACACAGAAAATGAGATTGGAGCAACCACATAGGTTAAGCATCATGGCTCCATACCTGACACAACCCTTTTCCAGAAGGAAATGACATACCGTAAAGGACGCGACTCTCATAACCTTGCCGCATATTCATGTTTCGACCATTTCCGGGGAGTGGGGTCTGACGAAGTCTCGTCCACAAAGCTACGCTTTTTCACAAAGCCACACTCTGATCAACAAATGATCAATATATAATCATCAAACAGCAACACTCAGGATGCCACATTACCAAATTTGGAATATGTCACTGATAACCTTCAACTACAAAACCTTTGAGCTCGTCCGTCTCAGAGAAGGGTGTTATAAGAGAATAAATTCTCCGCCACCAACAAAGATGTATTTGAAAGAAATCTTCTTTATATCTCAAAATGCAATGTCAGACACGTAACCATACAAGTTTGTTTTGGGTTCGAACAAAATCGAAGGCAGCTGTGACGCCCCACCTCTATACCCACGCTAGCCAAGAACACTATGGTGTAATGTTGTCAACTAGCGCGGAGAATAAGGCTGTTGAGGAGCGGCCATCCGTAGTTAGGCCTTACACTAGTATTGGTTATCTCGATAGGAGTGGTATACATATTCATTCATTTTTAATCTCTGATTTATTTACTCACATCGACATACCCCAATTCCAGTATAAAACGAACTACGATGGTTCATATAGTTTAGGACAGTAAATATAATAATAACACAGATAATATAAATACGGAACACAGATAAAACGGAAAGTCTCATATATACAATAACTGATGTCAGTTACAATACATGTGATACAATACATATGATACAACTACAACTGTCGACTTTGGAAGTTATATATACAAGTACATTATCGACTAATATACATGAATACATATCAACCTATACCATGACGCGACAACTCCAAAGGATATGAAAAGTCTTCATAGCTCAAGCAGCAACTCAAAGCAAGATATCTACAACCTGAAATAACTCGGGTCTGACCCGAGTATTAAATTCAAAAGAAAATAATACACGGGTCAGTCTAATTCAAACTCAGTTATTAATGTGCAGAAGCATTAATAATTAAGTAATCAAATAGACGACAGTCACAAAAATCTCGTCTATCTGATCCTTAAATAAAGAAATCGGATAACGATAAATATAACACGTAACTGTGTTAAACAACAAATCAACATAATCCAAATTATCAACGAAGATAAATTAAAAAGGTTATCAGTGAAGAAAATTTAGAAAACAACAGAATTGCCAAATCGGCAAATAAAAACAAAATCATCAAATTAAACCAATCAAAGTACAATTCAAGTCATATTGAATTGAATAAATGAAACAATTCAAACAGTTGAAATATCAATTAAAATAACAATATGGGTAGGGCTGCAGTACATGCACGCGTGCACTGCCTCGCTACTACAGCATATGCAATACGCAAAAGATCAATAAATGAAAATAAAATAGAATATCAATAAAAGCCATATCGTGTGGCTGCAGTTCACGCTTGCGTGCACTGCCTTGCCATTACAGTGATGATGTACCCAAAAACTCAATACCGTGTGGCTGCAGTTCACGCTTGCGTGCACTGCCCTGCCACAACAGTGATGATGTATATAA
This sequence comes from Allium cepa, assembly GCA_030765085.1. NCBI lineage: Eukaryota > Viridiplantae > Streptophyta > Magnoliopsida > Asparagales > Amaryllidaceae > Allium > Allium cepa. The sequence goes on along the minus strand of CM060943.1, from coordinate 272,355,632 downwards.
ACGGGCACAAAGCCAAACCCGAAATACCGGATTCAACACAGGTGTAATTCCAAAAATCAATATGTAAGCTCAAGTAAAGCATAAATCAGTGAAGTAAATGCCATCAAGTGTCAACCAGTACCAAAAACCATCAATGAACCAATGGCAATAAACCAGTCTCAACCAACAAAAGAAATGAAACCGAAGCCAACAACAGGTGAATGTGCAGACTCAACCAAAGAAATGAAACCAGTCTCAACCTCTTCAACAAAATAGTGAAGCATGTATGTGTGTGGACAATGAATGGACAAACTTATGAAAAAATGCACAAGGAAGCCAATGCAAGCCGAGTTTAAACCAAAAATGATACTCAGCATTAGGTCGAGCACAATACAACTACATACTGCAAATATCCAAGTACTACAAGCCCGACAAAGTGACTCAAGCAACAACACAAACCAGTGGCCATAACCAGAGGCAGTATGCATCAGTGCATATATGAAGTGACTCAAAACAGAGAGCACAACAAGAACTACAAACTAACAAATGCAAACTGTATCATGATGTAGTGACACCAGTGATATCAAGACTTGGTACAAAACAGAGTTTCAAAAATGAAGGCCAACATCAAAACACAGTGCAAACATGCACTCAAATACAATGACAATACAACAAGTCAAGTAATGCACCAGGTATACCAGTGGAATGAACAAGTGAAGTGCATAGGTATTCCAGATCCAAACAACACAAGTGCACCAGAGATGCAACTTACCAACTACAGGATCACTGACCACAAATAAAACATGCCAGTGAAAAGAGTATTCAAAAGAAATCTAGACAGTATCGAGCATAAAACACAATAGTTCCAACTATCAAGTTCAAGAATAAAGTATGCAGGCAACGCAGATGCCAACAAATTAAGGGATGCACCAGTGAACCAGAACCATCACTAAATACAAGTATACTTGTATGTATATAAAAGTATACACATACATATCTTCATCATGTGAAACAGGACCAGCAACGACTAGAGTACAAGCAAAGTGCTAACTGATCGGAGAATAGCAAGTTCGAACAAAACAAGATCAAGCAGCCAGTTTCAAAAATGACCATAGTCAAATAGCATTTTTATCAAAATCGAATAATACAAAACCTTAATAGCAACATGACTCAATGCATAAGCACTATGCAGAGCTCGATGCAAGAAAACTCTGAGGAAACCAGGAAATAAACATAATAAATGAAACAACATTGCAAACTATCACACATGAATGCTGCGTGAACACTGCAACATGCGACAGTAAAAATCAAGTGCACAACACTATCAAATGAAGCCTCGAATATCGATTGCACTGCCTCAACGGTCAGAGTATCATCGACAAGGGAAACTACATATATATGAGCCAATGCAAACTTCAGCTACAAAATGTCGAAGCGTACCCAAGCGTAGATGCAAGTTCGAATGAAGAAACTGTTGTTAACAGTAGTTACTAAAACAGTGTAATAAATTCAAATGAAGTCACAATCAAGAATCAACCACAGTCAGTGACAGGGCGACCAAAAAAAAAGAAAGGTCGAACAGTACCGAGCCGAAGTCACAAAATAACATCAAGTAAAACTCAAGCATGTCAACAATACACAAAACAAAATCATTACTTATCCACTCCATCTCAAAAACAAGTCGAAGCCGTAAGCAATGAAAACAAACTCGACGCCAAAGCTAAGATACCAACTATGATTCAAAGCCATGGTGGTCACGAGCTAAAACAGTAAGAAAAATCGAACAAAATCAAGTTAAAGCCGAGGCTATGGAACATCAAAGGTCTAAATGCAAGTACGGCATACCAAATGAATCAAAGTACAGAGTGTGACGACCTCCCATGGCTCCCGCACCAAAACCAGGAAGTAGTGCACTGAAAGTGTGCCAGGCAGCCATGGACGATAGTCAAGTTAGGGTAAACACAGAATAGTCTATCGTATTACTCACATCGCATAGATAAAATACAATAGAAAGTATACATAGTGAAGCTCTATAGAACAGAAGTCTCATCATATAAGCTCATAACAAATTGATACAAACATCTGAATAGTCAAAACATCAAGCCCACTACATAACACTCAGAGAATCATACAAACAGCGGAACACCCAGTACATATAGTAAGGAAACAATATGCAAAAGCCTCCAGCTCGTCTTTGTCATCAACAACGTTGGTCACTAAGAACAACACCTGTCACCTGCTACCTAGTCTGCCCATCCCAACATGGATGAACAGCCCAAGGTAATAAGAGTTAAACATAAAACCTTGAGTCAGACAAAAGTCTTAGTGAGCAGTAAATCAACTATCAAACATACCAAAAGAGCATAAAGGGTACAAAGGAATAGGAACCTAACCATCGCACTCCACCTCTTTCTACAGTGATAGCCCCTAGACACACTAAGCAGAAACAAACATGGCAAAGCAGACAATTAAAGTAAAGCAATTATCACTCGAGTCAAGGTCGATGTTTTCCAAGTACAAACCCCCAAGGCCTAAACCAAGATCAGATAAGCACCCACAAAGCATCGCTCTTGAGACCGAGTGACGATACAATCAAACATCCATGACTCTGGCTATCACTGTTATCGTTGCCTCGATATCACCGTTAATTGAATGACCGGCTTATTCTTTCATCCGTCCGTCAAGGGCTAATGGTAATCCCGGTTCTAGACATAACTCTGCACGTCGTTGCAGCCCGTGCCTAGGATCATCAAATCTGCCCAGAGTACTTAGCACGTCGTCGCAGCCCGTGCCTGGAACGTCATCGTGACCCGTTCCAACGTACTCTTGCTTTGAGCATGCTAGAACCTTCAATAACGATGAGATCTCAGCCTTCCAGTCATTCTCCTCGACGACTATTCATATACTAGCTCAAGCGCCTCTCGAGTCAACCATTATCAACAAACTCGAACCACATCACCGAGTTATCAACATGCTTGGAATGATCCCGTCTGGATTAAACCAAGGCTTTATCATAGCATGCTTTGCTTCATCGCATCATAGAAAAGTCCCATCTCAACATCATGATCAAATCTATCCATATGAGCTTTATCATCCGCTTCATATGCCACGACAGATTTCCTTATTCAAGAGCCTTTCCACTTAGCTTTTGAATCATCTTCGACCAACTTGTCCAAATTCAATCACTAATCATCTAATCAATCAAATCAGTCATTCATCCAAGTAATCCATCATTCAAATAAGATCTAAATAAACAGTTACAACAATAATGGAAATTTCGTAAATAAAGAATCTAAATCTAACAATCATGAATTCTAAGTAACATCTTGATGAATGAACTAGCATAGGTTAAAATGTAGTAAAATGGATATCAAAGCTTTATGAACAATGGATCTACATGAAGACTTTAAGGAAATTGCATGAAAACACTATCTTTAACACACAAACAAGCCACCGATCCAATATAATCTTTTGGGTCCGTGTGAGAGATAACCACCACTCACCGAATCACCTAAACACCTCAAAAACAACAAACTCCAGATCCGGACAGCAAAGGATCTAGCTTGATCCGACAAGGTTCCGCTTCAAACGATGAAATCTCTCTTCAATGGATGGAGATCTTCAAATTTGGCTCATGGATCTTCGATTTGATCTTCAATCTTGGATGGAAGTAAGCACTAGATTAGAGTGGAGAAAAGAAGTGAGGAAGTGTTGTAGTCGAGCTCTCAAAATAGCAGCACTTCGTCGCTTCAAAATCTGGTGCCAAAATAGTGAGATATGGACGTGTATTTATAGGCTGAAACCTTAGGTCGTCCGCCCCCTTAGGTCGTCCATGACCTAACTATCCCGACCTACGACCTATCAAGCCTAGCCGACTCAACGACTAAACGGCATACGACTTAGAAAATGTCGCGACCTAACTACACAGGACCAAACGACTTAACCTATGCATGACTCAACCCAGACATGACTCAACATACTCGCGACCAATCTGAGATGCGCGACCTAACTCATACGCGAGTTACGACCTATCCCTCAACACAACTTCGCGACCTAACAACCTAACACTCTCCGCGACCTAACGACTAAACACTTATACGACCTAGCGGCATAAACCTTAACCGCAATGTGCGACCTATCAACATGACCCTCAACGCGACCTACGATTTAGCTAGTTGCCGACTTAACAGCCCAACACACCCTGCCGACCTAAAGGCTTACGACCTAACACATAAGCCTCTACACGACCTAACTGCCTTAAGTCGCCTACCATTAGGTCGCCAAACCCCTTAGGTTGCTACAACTACTAGGTCGCTCACTCTCTTATGTCGCTACAACTACTAGGTCGCTCAAACTCTATAGGTCGGTCAAGTCTATATGCCGATCAATACCCTAGGTCGCTCCAAATCCTATAGGTCGTTCCAAAACTCTACCGACCTAACCATCATACGACCTAACTATTACACGGCCTCTTCTATAGGTCGCTCCATATCACTAACTCGTTCACGACCTAAGCACCACATGAGTTAACTTTCACACGACTTAAGCTTTGGTCTACTCAAACTCTAAATAACTTAACAACATCAACGACTTAATGTTGACAGTTCTACGATCTTTCGATCCGTAAAAATACGGGTCATTACATTCTTTCCCCCTTAGGAATTTCGCCCCCGAAATTCCAAACTAATAAGAGCATCCAAATCTATTCTGCATGCCTACCATCCATAGCAGTCAACAAACCATTCATCCAATTACTAGCCTAGCCTGCAGAATTCTAAGACTAGAACAAGTTGCAAATTCATGAGATGCCACGACAGCTTAGGTTCATACCTCGAAGAGTTCAGGATGAGCTGCCTTCATCCTCTCTTCCTCCTCCCATGTACAGTCGTTAACATCATCACTCCATTGTACCTTGAGCAACTTGACTATCTTCCTCCTAAGCTGTTTCGTGTTAGTCTCCACAACACGAAGCGGCTTACGAGGTCTCTTAACTACTGGATCAACCTCCAAATCTTCATAGCTTTCAACAGAAACCACCGTACTTGGGTCGTGCACATACCTCCGTAGATATGATACATGAAAAACATTGTGCACACCCGACAACTTCTCTGGTAATTCCAACTTATAAGCGAGCTTTCCAATTCGCTCGATGATCGGGAATGGTCCAACAAATCTCGGAGTCAATTTCCCTTTCTTCCCGAATCGAATAGCATTCTTTAGAGGAGAAATCTTCACAAAAACCATATCTCCTACGTCGAATTCCAAATCCTTACGACGCTTATCGGCATAACTTTTCTGACAGTCTTGGGCTTCCTTCATTCGTCGCCGAATGGTCTTTATGCAATCCGAAGTCTGTCGAATCATTTCGGGCCCAAGTATCAACTTTTCTCCAGTTTCCAACCAACATGTCGGAGTGTTACACGGTTTTCCATACAATGCTTCATATGGTGCCATACCAATACTTGACTGGTAACTGTTATTATATGCAAATTCCACCAAATGAAGATGGTCTTCCCATGATCCTCCGAAATCCAAAACACATGCCTTCGGAAGATCTTCCAAAATTCGGTTGACTCTCTCAGTCTGACCATCTGTTTGGGGGTGATAAGATGTACTCAAACACAACTCGGTCCCCAAAACTTCTTGGAAGCTCTTCCAAAATCTACTAGTGAACAATGGATCTCAATCTCTCACTATACTCTTCGGAATACCATGGAATCGAACTATCCACTTAACATACAACTCAGCCAATTTCGATGTAGTCCTGGTTGATCTAATAGGAATGAATCTTGCACTTTTAGTCAAACGATCTACGATGACCCAAATCCCTTCATTTCCTGCCCTGGTTCTTGGTAGACCATCTATAAAATCCATCGATATTTGTTCCCACTTCCATGTAGGAACTTCTAATGGCTGAAGCAATCCACTTGGCTTCTTCTTCTCGGCTTTAACCAACTGGCAGTTCATACATTTGAAAATAAAATTTCCAATATCTTTCTTCATACCTTCCCAGTAATAGGTTCTCTTCATATCCCGATACATCTTATTTCCACCTGGATAAATTGTCAACTTCGAGTGATGACTTTCCTTAAGAATTTCATCTCTCAATCCATCTATATCAGGCACAACTAGTCGTCCTTGCTTCCGAAGCCAACCCTCTCGATCGACTTCAAATCCTTTATCCTTTTCTGGGTCTGATCCAGATTCCAAATCTCGGATAATCTTGACAAGCTTATTGTCTCGCTTTTGGCTCTCGCCAATTCTTTCCACTAGAGTAGGTCTTATCGATAAGTTTGCCAACATCTCAGGTTCCAATTCACATCTAGGCCTGAAGTCAAATCCAGCTAAATACTCGAGATTCTTCCATTCTGAAAACATGGCTCCCAAACCTTCATGTCTTCGACTTAACGCATCTGCCACTGCGTTACCTTTTCCCGGAGTATAGGCTATACCAAAATCATATGATGCTAAAAACTCTAGCCATCGTTGCTGCCGAAGATTCAAATCCTTCTGGGAGAACAGATACTTCAACGACTTATGATCTGTAAACAACTCGAATCGAACTCCCAGTAGATAATGGCTCCACATCTTCAGAGCAAATACAATCGCTGCTAACTCCAAATCATGAGTCGGATAATTCCTTTCATGCGGCTTCAGTTGTCGACTTGCATACGCAACAACTTTATCCTTTTGCATCAGCACTGCTCCAAGTCCAGTACCACATGCATCGGTGTAAACCACCATCTCATCATTCCCACTTGGAATAATCAAAACAGGAGAACTCGTTAGTCGTTCTTTCAGGATTCCGAAAGCTTGCTCACACTTAACATCCCATCTGAACTCTTGGTTCTTTTTCGTGAATCCTTTTAATGGTGCAGCTATCTTGGAAAAGTCTTTCATAAACCGACGATAGTACCCTGCTAATCCAAGAAAACTTCTCACATCAGATGCATTCTTAGGTCTAACCCAATCCTGGATTGCTGCCACCTTGGCGGGATCAACTGCTATTCCATTTCCAGAGATAACATGGCCTAAGAACCTCACTTCGCTCTTCCAGAAGTGACACTTTGAAAACTTAGCCTTCAGCTGATGTTTCCGCAAGATTTCCAAAACAATACGCAAGTGCGTCTTGTGCTCTTCTTCAGTTCTGTAATAAATCATAATATCATCCACGAACACAAGTACGAACTTGTTCAGCTGATCCCTGAATACTCTATTCATAAGATCCACAAAATACGCTGGCGCATTAGTCAATCCAAACGGCATTACCAGCCACTCATAAAAACCGGATAGTGTCCTGAAAGCAGTCTTCGGCACACTATCCTTTGCCACTCTCAACTGGTGAAATCCCGTTGCCAAATCCAATTGAGAAAACACCTTAGCTTCGTGAAGCTGATCAAACAAGTCATCTATTCTCGGCAATGGATACTTGTTCTTCTTAGTCACTTTATTCAGCTCACGATAATCCACACACAACCTCAACGATCCATCCGCTTTGGTTGCAAACACAACTGGTGCACCCCATTCGGACACACTACGCCGAATGAATCCTTTCCGTAAAAGGTCATCAACTTACACCTTCAACTCTTGTTGTTCCCTAGGCGCCATTCGCCTAAGCGGCATCACAACAGGTCTGGCTCCTTCAACTAGATCGATACGAAACTCGATCTCTCTATGTGGCGGTAACCCTTTGACCTCGTCAAAGACATCCTCAAATCCATTCACAATAGGCACCGATGACAGTCCATCTCGTGGAACAACCAGCGAATACATGAAGCTCATAAAGATGCCTTCTTCATGCTTACATCGTATCACAACCTTTCGCCCCTCCACATTCTCGACTGTCACCTCCAGCCTCTTGCAATCAACCCTTGCCGCATACTTCCTAAGCCAGTCCATTCCCAAAATAATTACGAACCCCGCAAAGTTCAGAACAAAACAATCACAGACAAAAGAGAAATCATGAATCGATACAACTAGACCACGGCATACCATACACAAACAAGACGAACCTCCAACTGGATTAGTCACAACCAATGGTCTATCAACAATATCCGGTTCCAAACCCAACCGGCCTACAAGATCACTACAAACAAAGGAATGCGACGCCCTAGTATCAAACAACACTCTAACTGGAACACCACAAATGGAAAGAGTACCTTGAACCACCACACTCTTCCCCTTCTCTCCTGCAGTAGGAGCTTTCGAAGATGATGGAACAGCCCCCAAAGCATAAGCTTGCACAATCTGCTTGTCCTTCCTCGGTTTCAGACAATTCTTCCTGAAATGCCCCGGCTTATCACAGTTGTGGCACTTCGCCGGCGCCTTCTGATTCTTACAATCCCTGGAGAGATGGCCCTTCTGCTGACAGTTGTAGCAGGTCATTTCACCCTTCGGCTTTTTCTGGCCATCCTTACCCTTCTGCTGCTGCTTCCTCTTCTTGTTTCCACTTTGCTCCTTGGTCATAGCAACAATAGATCCTTCCTTAGGAAACAGATTCTCATGCCTAAGAGCCTTTTCCACAAGATTCTCAAATGAGTCATCCAAATGATCCACCAACTGCCTCCCAAGATAAGTGTCCAAGCCTGTCACAAACTTCTCATTCTTCTGATAAGGAGATTCAATATACGACCGAGCATACTTGGACAAAGCTTCAAACTCAGAAACATACTCACGAACTGGTCTTTCACCTTGCTTGAGTTCGACAAACTTCTTGAACAGAACATATTTCTGAGCTGTAGAAATGAACTTAGCTTCAAATCTGACTTGGAATTGCTCCCAAGTGATCTCTTCCTCTGGAGTATCAATGGTGATAGAGTTCCACCAATCAGAAGCTCTTCCCTGAAGCTATCTTGATGCAAGCTTCCTCTTAGTTGCATCCTCAATTCCCAAATCACCAAAGATCCTTCTACAAGCAACTATCCATCTCTGAACTTCTATGGTTGATTCTGTTCCCAAGAAAACCTTTCCTCCAAGAGTAGTATAGTCCTTACATAACTTAGCAAAATCCACTGGTCTTGGGGCTTGAACCTGAACTCCAACATCTACTGATGGCCCCGGAGCTGACATCCTTCTCATGATTGAAGTCATCATAGCCTCGAACATAGAAGCATAATCAGCAGTCCCCTCAACAGCATGGCCTCCCCTAGCAGCTGGTCTCCCTCTTCGACTCATTCCTAATATCTAAAAGAAATGATTAATATACCCTGAGAAACAACTGCATAAGAAGTTCAAATCCTTCTAAGCTACTATGTTATATATAGTAATCATCCATCAAAATTACAATTACGTCTCTCATACACAGTTACGTCAGCGAGCGTTGGCTAAAATTGATTAACCAAAGCTTTGATACCAAATGTGACGACCGCCCATGACTCCCGCACCAAAACCAGGAAATAGTGCACTGAAAGTGTGCCAGGCAGCCATGGACGGTAGTCAAGTTAGGGTAAACACAGAATAGTCTATCGTATTACTCACAGCGCATGGATAAAATACAATAGAAAGTATACATAGTGAAGCTCTATAGAACAGAAGTCTCATCATATAAGCTCATAACAAATTGATACAAACATCTGAATAGTCAAAACATCAAGCCTCACTACATAACACTCAGAGAATCATAAAACAGCGGAACACCCAGTACATATAGTAAGGAAACAATATGCAAAAGCCTCCAGCTCATCTTTGTCATCAACAGCGTTGGTCACTAAGAACAGCACCTGTCACCTACTCCCTAGTCTGCCCATCCCAATATGGATGAACAGCCCAAGGTAATAAGAGTTAAACATAAAACCTTGAGTCAGACAAAAGTCTTAGTGAGCAGTAAATCGACTATCAAACATACCAAAAGAGCATAAAGGGTACAAAGGAATAGGAACCCAACCATCCCACTCCACCTCTTTCTACAGTGATATCCCCCAGACACACTAAGCAGAAACAAACATGGCAAAGCAGACAATTAAAGTAAAGCAATTATCACTCGCGTCAAGGTCGATGTTTTTCAAGTACAAACCCCCAAGGCCTAAACCAAGATCAGATAAGCACCCACAAAACATCACTCTTGAGACCGAGTGACGATACAATCAAACATCCATGACTGTGGCTATCACTGTTATCGTTGCCTCGATATCACCGTTAATTGAATGACCGGCTCATTCTTTCATCCGTCCATCAAGGGCTAATGGTAATCCCGGTTCTAGACATAACTCCACACGTCGTCGCAACCCGTGCCTAGGACTATCGAATCTGCCCAGAGTACTTAGCACGTCGTCGCAGCCCGTGCCTGGAACGTCATCGTGACCCATCCCAACGTACTCTTGCTTTGAGCATGCTAGAACCTTCAATAACGATGAGATCTCAGCCTTCTAGTCATCCTCCTCGACGACTATTCATATAGTAGCTCAAGCGCCTCTCGAGCCAACCATTATCAACAAACTCGAACCACATCACCGAGTTATCAACATGCTTGGAATGATCCCGTCTGGATTAAACCAAGGCTTTCTCATATCATGCTTTTCTTCATCGCATCATAGCAAAGTCCCATCTCAACATCATGATCAAATCTATCCATATGAGCTTTATCATCCGCTTCATTTGCCACGACAGCTTTCCTTATTCAAGAGCCTTTCCACTTAGCTTTTGAATCATCTTCGACCAACTTGTCCAAATTCAATCACTAATCATCTAATCAATCAAATCAGTCATTCATCCAAGTAATCAATCATTCAAATAAAATCTAAATAAACAGTTACAACAATAATGGAAATTTCGTAAATAAAGAATCTAAATCTAACAATCATGAATTCTAAGTAACATCTTGATGAATGAACTAGCATAGGTTAACATGTAGTAAAACGGATATCAAAGCTTTATGAACAATGGATCTACATGCAGACTTTAAGGAAATTGCATGAAAACACTATCTTTAACGCACAAACAAACCACCAATCCAATATACTCTTTTGGGTCCGTGTGAGAGATAACCACCACTCATCGAATCACCTAAACACCTCAAAAACAACAAACTCCAGATCTGGACAGCAAAGGATCTAGCTTGATCCGACAAGGTTCCGCTTCAAATGATGAAATCCCTCTTCAAAGGATGGAGATCTTCAACTTTGGCTCATGGATCTTCAATTTGATCTTCAATCTTGGATGGAAGTAAGCACTAGATTAGAGTGGAGAAAAGAAGTGAAGAAGTGTTGTAGTCGAGCTCTTAAAATAGCAGCACTTCGTCGCTTCAAAATATGGTGCCAAAATAGTGAGATATGGACGTGTATTTATAGGCTGAAACCTTAGGTCGTCCGCCCCCTTAGGTCGTCCACGACCTAACTATCCCGACCTACGACCTATCAAGCCTAGCCGACTCAACGACTTAACGGCATACGACTTAGCAAATGCCGCAACCTAACTACACAGGACCAAACGACTTAACCTATGCGCGACTCAACCCAGACACGACTCAACATTCTCGCGACCTATCTGAGATGCGCGACCTAACTCATACGCGAGTTACGACCTATCCCTCAACACAACTTCGTGACCTAACAACCTAACACTCTCCGCGACCTAACGACTCAACACTTATAGGACCTAGCGGCATAAGCCTTAACACCAACGTGCGACCTATCAACATGACCCTCAACGCGACCTACGATTTAGCTAGTTGCCGACTTAACAACCCAACACACCCTGCCGACCTAAAGGCTTACGACCTAACACATAAGCCTCTACACGACCTAACTGCCTTAAGTCTCCTACCATTAGGTCGCCAAACCCCTTAGGTCGCTATAACTACTAGGCCGCTCACTCTCTTAGGTCGCTACAACTACTAGGTCGCTCAAACTCTATAGGTCGGTCAAGTCTATAGGCCGGTCAATACCCTAGGTCGCTCCAAATCCTATAGGTCGTTCCAAAACTCTACCGACCTAACCATCATATGACCTAACTATTACACGGCCTAACTTCTATAGGTCACTCCATATCACTAACTCGTTCACGACCTAAGCACCACACGAGTTAACTTTCACACGACTTAAGCTTTGGTCGACTCAAATTCTAAATAACTTAACAACATCAACGACTTAATGTTGAAAGTTCTACGATCTTTCGATCCGTAAAAATACGGGTCGTTACACAGAGCATAACAATGTCAAGTCGCAAATAAATCAAGGTACTAGGTTATACGAGATCGATAAAGCCCATGAAATCATCAACAATGAAACACGCTTGAATTAGATGTGAATAATATGAATTACTCACCTTGATTGAAGCGAAGGCATCACGAAGACGAGCGAAGCTAAGAACGAACGAAACCCTAATTTGCAGCAAGCCGCCATTGATTTTCTTTTGGATGTTTTTGGTTTCGAACGAAATGAATATGAAGGGAGAGTGGAACGGGTATCCACTTGAGATAACCCAACACTAAAAAAATAAAACACGGGCCAAGTTTATATTAAAGCCCGATAAACCCTTTAATAACTTTTATAAAAGAATTTCAGCCAGATTTTAAAATTCCAACAGCAATAACTATCACCATTAATCGAAATGACGATGATTACAAATTGGTGAGAAATTCCTGGGTTGTTACAGACTCCCCTCCTTATAAAAATTGCATCCTCGCAATCATAAGGATTAAATGAACAAATGGTAACAACCATAAAGAACATCACCACAAGATGAAGAAATTTGAAATAGGAAGTTCACCATAAAGAGCTTGAAAGAACATCATCACAATCCTGAACGTGTTTGCTCGATGAATTCTCAAGATTCCTAAGTGCAATCCTTAGGATTTGAGAACCATTGAACTTCCGCAAGAAAAACATCTTTATTTCGAAGGTGCTACACCCCCGAAGCAATGATGTGAATAGAAGGTGGCTCAAAAGTCAAATAGGCAAAACTTCCATTTCTTCAATAACACTGGGCTCAAGAGTAAAAATCGGAAATCCCTAAGGCATTTCAGTAATTGGAAGGCGTGGAAAACGTCATGAATAGCAGAAAATTGAGCCAGTACATCGGTGTAGTACAATATAAACACCAAAGAAATCTTTTAATTTCATAAAAGAAATTCACAAATTATCTACAAAATTTAATTATCAAATAGATAATCAGAATACAGAAATTACAAAACAGCAATATCTAATCATTGATTCGATTATTAGAAGACAGCAAAACCTAATTATCAACAAAGATAATTAGAAAACAAAAATCACAAGTATTTAATTATCACAAATGATAATCAAATCTTAAATCATAAATATTTAATTATCACAAATGATAATCAAATCTCAATTCAACAAATATTTAATTATCAAAAACGATAATCAGAAATCACAAATATCCGATTATCAAAAACGATAATCAGAAATCAAAAATATTTGATTATCAAAAACGATAATCAGAAACCACAATTATCCGATTATCAATAACAATAATCAGAAATCACAAATATCCGATTATCAAAAACGATAATCAGAAATCACAAATATCCGATTATCAAAAACGATAATCAGAAATCACAAATATTTCAATTAACGAGTCCGGAATTAACCGAAATAGCAAACGCACATGTCACATAACCACGAGTTTTACAAAATCGTTTAATTCACTTCATAATTTCCTTGAAAGTGAAAAATTGTGTATTCTAAAAATAACATTTCACATTCTCAAACGGACAAGTCCAGAATTAAGCGAATTAGTAAAAGAAAGGGGTCATAGTCCTCGATTTTTCTGGAACGTTTAAATCGCTTCCTCATTCTTTCGAAAGCGCAAAGTGCAAAACTTTTGAAAAAAAATTTCATTTATTTTAATTAATTTACATTCTCGAACGAACAAGTGCAGAATTAAGCGAATCAGTAAAAGAAAGGGGTCATAGTCTTCGATTTTACTGAAATGTTTAATTCGCTTCCTCATTCTTTTGAAAGCGTAAACCGTAAAAATTTTGGAATTTTTTTTTATTTTGAAACAATTTTTAAAACACGTGATTAAAACAGCAACATCAGTAGCAACTTCGACAAGGAAATTGCACTTCTCAAAATACCGTAAAAACGGACAACAAAATAAGCATCGCTGGATAACCGCTTGAAAATCTATTTTAAAATTGACGGTTACTGAAGTTAATACGTCAAAATCTCTTCAAAATAATTGGCATCAAAATATAATACCAATGAATTTTCATTCATCAAAAATGTCACAAGAATCTTCTCAAAGTTAGAAAGGGGTATCATACCCTAAACTTGTACTCATAACAAGTCAATGACATACGAATTCACCAATGCACAAAAATTGATAAATCTTATCAATAGAAATGACGAAAATTGGTGAAGCACACATTCTAGAAATCATCACAAGAAATCCAGAAAACACAAATTCTAGAAATCTACATAAGAAATCCAGAAATCACAGAAAAAGGGAAAGAGGCCTATCACATGGCGGTCTGAAGACCATGGGGAGCTACCCCATATGGGGGAGTCGGAATCACCCAGATGAGGTCTAGGCTAACCAAAAAGAAAAAAGGCATGTGTGAGTGGAATCACACAAATGGTGTCTAGCCTAACCTCGCAACAAAAAGGTATGTGTGAGTGGAATCATACAATTGGTGTCTAGCCTAACCTCGCAACAAAAAGGTATGTGTGAGTGGAATCACACAAATGGTGTCTAGCCTAACCTCGCAACAAAAAGGTATGTGTGAGTGGAATCACACAAATGGTGTCTAGGCTAACCAAAAAGCAAAAAGGTATGTGTGAGTGGAATCACACAAATGGTGTCTAGACTAACCTTGCGGACAAAGAGATATGTGTGAGTCGGAATCACACCCATGAGGTCTAGTCTAACCTTGCAAACAAAGAGACATCGCACAATTGCTAGTCTAAATCATAAAATGATCGTCATGGTCAACGAGAAGTGTCAATTACACTAAGTTAGTAAATATAAAAGTTTGGCTTCATGTCCCATAACCACTTGCTTAACTTAAATATTCATGAACAAACTGTAAATCTTCACTAGAAAATTGTCACAAAAGATTCAACCGAACAAGTCCAAGAATTAACTGACGAAGCAAACGCAAGCGTTTCATACCACTTGTTTTACTAAGCCGTTTAATTCAATTTCTCATACGAGTGAGGTAAAGGTTTGTATATACTAATAGATTGGAAAACGGTTTAGGAAAAGAGCTTTGTAGTAAAATAGTGTTGAAATCATTTTAATGAAAGAGTTTTGATATTTACTACTAGTATTGAAAACCTTTATATTTTTAAAGTGACAAATCACAAAAATGATTGTAGAAACAATCAATCACAAGAATTCACATACATAGATGTGAATAGAATCCAAAGAAATCGACACCGATTCCTTCAAAAAGTATGTTCACGAAAATCCCGAAGAAAATGTCATCAAAGTTGCTAATAAATTATAGCAACTAATCGAGGAATTAACAAGAATCGATTAAATTTGGAAAACAAATCAATTCACTAAAATTCACATTCGAAGACGTGAATAAAATCCAAAGAATTCTATTCCAAATCCATCAAAGTAGAAATACCTAAAAATTCTAGAAATAGAAGTTATCAAAGTCGACAACGGTGATAACAACTAGTCAGAAAAGAAGAATCGATTAACAATTGGAAAAACAAAGCAGAACGAGCATAAATGACTTCAACAAAAATAAAAATCAAGTCAATGTCGAAGTCAACAATTAGTGGCCACAGTCGAGTACAAAACGAATCAACATCATCATCAAAGAATTCAACGGCAAACAAAGTCAGAGTCTTGGAAATCAAGGAATTAACAATTTCACAAAAACAAAGTGACTGAAGTCAATTGGAAATCAAGCCGAGGAAAACACAAAATATCAAGTCCAAAATCGCTGAGATTTGAACTAGATATGAGTGAAAAATTAAAATCACTCAATTTGCAACCGGTCGAGCTATTTTTCATCACAGTGTAACAGGGACACAACGACACCCATAGCATAGCACAAAAGTGGAATAAAGTCCACAGGTCAAAATAACTTTAATTTGTAAAATTCGAATAAAATCAACATCGGCTAAATCAATACAAAGCCAAAAACACAATAACAAAATCCTCATCATCAAAAACCCAACTTGAGTTCGCAAAGCAAACGGAGGCCGAAGCCAAAATACTTTCACGAAATCAAAATCAAATGCACATGAATAAACGTTGGGAATTCATGCCTAACAATCAAAGATAGTCATATACAAATATGAGAAATAAAACATCGACAAATAGTTGTAACACATGTTCCATCTAAGTTATGTTTTATATTTGTCCTAAACCCCAGGCTCTGATACCAAGTTGTGACGCCCCACCTCTATACCCACGCTAGCCAAGAACACTACGGCGTAATGTTGTCAACTAGCGCGGAGAATAAGGCTGTTGAGGAGCGGCCATCCGTAGTTAGGCCTTACACTAGTATTGGTTATCTCGATAGGAGTGGTATATATATTCTTTCATTTTTAATCTCTGATTTATTTACTCACATATACATACCCCAATTCCAGTATAAAACGGACTACGATGGTTCATAATAGTTTAGGACAGTAAATATAATAATAACACATATAATATAAATGCGGAACACGGATAAAACGAAAAGTCCCATATATACAATAACTGATGTCAGTTACAATACATGTGATACAATACACATGATACAACTACAACTGTCGACTCTGGAAGTTATATATACAAGTACATTATCGACTAATATACATGAATACATATCAACCTATACCATGACACGACAACTCGAAAGGATATGAAAAGTCTTCATAGCTCAAGCAGTAACTCAAAGCAAGATATCTACAACCTGAAATAACTCGGGTCTGACCCGAGTATTAAATTCAAAAGAAAATAATACACGGGTCAGTCTAATTCAAACTCAGTTATTAATGCGCAGAAGCAATAATAATTAGGTAATCAAATAGACGACAGTCACAAAAATCTCGTCTATCCGATCCTTAAATAAAGAAATCGGATAACGATAAATATAACACATAACAGTGTTAAACAACAAATCAACATAATCGAAATTATCAACGAAGATAAATTAAAAAGATTATCAATGAAGAAAATTTAGAAAACAACAGAATTGCCAAATCGGCAATTAACAACAAAATCATCAAATTAAACCAATCAAAGTACAATTCAAATCATATTGAATTGAATAAACGAAACAGTTCAAACAGTTGAAATATCAATTAAAATAACAATACGGGTAGTGCTGCAGTACACGCACGCGTGCACTGCCTCGCTACTACAGCATATGCAATACGCAAAAGATCAATAAATGAAAATAAAATAGAATATCAATAAAAGCCATATCGTGTGGCTGCAGTTCACGCTTGCGTGCACTGCCTTGCCACTACAGTGATGATGTACCCAAAAACTCATTACCGTGTGGCTGCAGTTCATGCTTGCGTGCACTGCCCTGCCACAACAGTGATGATGTACACAAACGGGCACAAAGCCAAACCCGAAATACCGGATTCAACACAGGTGTAATTCCAAAAATCAATATGAAAGCTCAAGTAAAGCATAAATCAGTGAAGCAAATGCCATCAAGTGTCAACCAGTACCAAAAACCATCAATGAACCAATGGCCATAAACCAGTCTCAACCAACAAAAAAAATGAAACCGAAGCCAACAACAGGTGAATGTGCAGACTCAACCGAAGAAATGAAACCAGTCTCAACCTCTTCAACAAAACAGTGAAGCATGTACGTGTGTGGTGTAACAACCGTGGTATTTTCAACCATTCGCATCCATTATAAGTGTATAGGTAGACACTCATGCCGGAATTAAATTGCTCAAAATACCGCGTTGTAAATAAAAATTTGGCAAATCTCAGAATATACAGTAAATAAAAATCATAGAATCACAGACACAGAGTAATAATAGTGCAGCGGAAGCAAAAGAAATAGTAGTTCATGAAGCTACTATATAAAAATATCAGAGTTACATAAAATACAATAGAGGAAATAAGGTACAAAAGAAGTCTCACTTCGTAGAAGTCAACTAATACAAGCGCTGAAAGGAACAACAGGTTTCAAAAGATAAACATGACAAGTAGATAATCTCCAGCGATTCCAATCTCCAGAAAGTGGAAATCCAAATCTGTGAATAACTCAGGCTGACCCGAGCGTAAATAAAAATACAAACACTCGAGTCAGGACATACATACTTATACAATGTAAACCAACTCAAGTGAACTGTAGTAAAGGTACAAGTAACTTAGAAGATGCTTGGGACCGCCCATCCTCTAAGGATCCGTTAAACTATTTACTATGTAGTATATTGCGCTATATACAGTAGTGTCTAATCAGTAAAGTATAATCATATAGAAAATAGCGTTAAGGGGATGGTGAACCTTAACGCTGTCGGATCTTTAAAACCAAAATCGTAGTGGGCTCGATATAAGGATATGACACGGCACGCGAGGCAATGCCAGGGTGGATACACCGTTTGCACTCCCGGACCGGTGGTGACGGCAAGCCAGCAGCTTCCGCCCACCTCGAACAATACCCCCGAATCAAATGTGGCGCCACCGAATCGAATCACAAAAGTAATAGAATGGTTTCCGATGGAGCATGCTCGATGAAAGGGTGCGACCCTTTGTGTAGCCCGGTATAGCTCCTGTTTTAGTCATATATGCCAACTCACGGGAGTTGGGTCCACGTAATATACCTCGAGAACGTCGCCACCATCCTACTTCATTCTGGAATCTCCACCGCGTACACAGTTGTTAAAGTGGTTTTCGGTATTGGCCGGCTATAAGACAATATCCGATCCCGGTCTCTTTAACAACCAATCGTTATTATAACCCGTAGTTATAACTTTAAAACATATTTTATACTTCAAAATAAAATATCATTTCAACCCAAATCTTTATCAAAATAAAGATTAAATCATTTCCAAACCATTTCAATATATCATCATACCATATCTTTCAATTAAAATATTTATCAAAGTAATTATCAAATCATTTCAAATCATTTTTAATACATAAACATCACATCTTCCAAATTCAATATTTATCAAAATAATTATCAAGTCATTTCAAATCATTTTTAATACATAAACATCACATCTTTCAAACTTTTTTTTTTTTTTTTTTTTTTGGCAAAGCCAGCGGGGTTGACTGGGCCCCTACCAGTTTTATTGCAACACAATAAAAGAGTACAAACAGTGAAACAAAGGGAAAATTGAAAAGAAAAAATACAAAAAAAAAGGACAGAGGACTAGAGAAAAACAATTGAAGAGACAAAAAAGGTCAAGCCCATCCAATAATCATACTGTCTGGGAAATCTCTATTGCAATTCGTCAATTGTTTATGTGTGGTAGTCTTCACTTCATTCCAGAGAACAACCATGCTCTTTCTTTGCTTATCAAATACAATCGCATTTCTTTCCTTCCATATGATTCTCATGTATATCTTCATACAAACAACAAACAGCCTAATTCTATCACATCTCCATCTCGTAGCCTTATATATGATACTCCACACCAATCTCGAGCTTCCAGAAGAAAAGTTATAACCAGTAGTGTAACTGATGCAGTTCAGCAAGAACTTAAGAGCAGGGCAATCAAAGAAAAGGTGATGCACACTTTCCTCAAACATATCACAAAACACACAGGAAGAGGTGCATGGAAACCCAATGCTGTTAAGTTTACTTTTAGTAAGAAGAGCCTGATTAATCACTTTCCACATCATCAAATTTTGCGATGGAACTGAGTCATTTGTCCATATAACAGAAAACCACTTGGTGGCTGGCAGTGGAAAATATGCAGAACAAAATAAGTAAACACAATGGACATTGTGATGCTTTAAATCCCAAGATACAGCATCAGGTTGATTAGTTATGCAAAAATTGGCTTGGATATCAGTCCACATGACTTTGAGCATATGATTACTAGTAGTTGGTAACTGCAACTTTCCATCATACATGAAGTCATTTACTTTGGCATCATGATGAATACCAGATTGCTGAAGCAGTTGATATTCACAAACTTTGGATAGAATGAGACCCTGTCTTGACCATGGTTCGTGCCAGAAGCTAACTTCAGTGTTTGCATTAACTTGATATTTAATGATAGGAAGAAAAACATGTCTTAGCTTAAGTATATTCCTCCAAAACCAGCTGCTATTCTGAGGTATGTCCATACACCAGAAGTTTTTAGTCTTTATATAATGTAACTTTATCCATTTAACCCATGTTGTATCTCTATTGTTGACCATGGCATCAAAATGAGAACTAATAGCAGCTTGATTCCACTTTCTTGGGTTAATGACACCAAGACCACCATGCTTCATGGGAAATTCAATACTAGAAAATGAACATGGCAACAACTTCCTATTATGTACACTACCAGTCCAGAAATATCTTATCATTGCTGACCTAACATCTTTCAAACTTCATTTTCAAATCGTCTTAATTTCAAAATATCATAACTTTCAAAACTTCATCTTCGAATCATTTAATATATACCAGAATATCATATCTTTCAAAACTTCATTTCAAATCATTTCAATATATCATATCTTTTCGAAACCACATTTCAATCATTTAATATATCAAAATATCATCTCTTTTCACAACCACATTCATTTCAATATCATTATTCATTTTATTCAATTTAAAATACCATTTCAATTCATATTTCAAAACAGTTTATATTCCAAAAATCATTTTTAATCACTAAAATGAAGTTATTATGTTTAATAATTAAATTATTAAACTTCCAAAATTTTCAACTCTCAATGTTCATTTATTCACTTAAGTTTATTAAAACAGTAAAGATTCACTTTTCGTGGCATTTAGAAAATGCTACGGAAAAATACATTCAAAACAGTTCACTTTAACAAAAGACAACATTTTAAAATGTTGTAATAGGGTTTACTTAAATTTCAAATAAACTTAGTTAAATTCAAAAATTATAGCACTTACAAAAATTTTCTATAATAGCTTTTAATTCAATTTAGCTTTTTAGTTCATTATCGTCAACTACAGCATTTACAATGCTGTAATATCATTCACATTGTAATTAATAGAATTTCAAAAATGCAGAAAATTAACTTCAAATATTCAATAAAATTTCTCAACCAATTATATTTTTATTTAAAACATTTTTTAACTTATAAAATCATACATTTCACATTTATAAACATCATTTAATTTTCCTCAAGTTCATGATTTTATAAAGTTAAATTTCCATTCAAAAATCAAGTTTTAATAATAATTCACTTACCAAAATGCAATGTTCAATTTTAGATTCACTACATTAAATTTCAACTTAACATTTATGTTAAAATTCTCAAATATAACTTATTTTTATTTTTATTTACTTAACTAAAATTTCCCTTTCAAGTCAATTTCATAAATTTCCAATTTTAGTTATATTTCAAAATTTCAACTTAAAATATTCATTCATTTCACATTTCAGCTTTATTAAAAATCATTAATATGATATAAAATCACTTTAAATTCAATTTATATTCAAATTATCATAAATTCATATTCAATTAAATTTCCAATTATAATTAAATCAATTTTTCCAAAATAACTTACGTTCAAAATTTCTAACTTTTCCATTAATTCAACTCACTTACAATTATTCATAAAATCAATAATATTTTACAAAAATCCTTTTTAATTATATTTAAAGCAAAATAATATAATATTTACATTTCTAAAATAACTTTAAAGATTTTAGGAAAACATATATTAACTACGGGTCTATATATAATTTTCTACGCTAGGTAAAGTGATACGGATATGTATCATTTCAATCCGCAGTTTAAAAAGAAAAATCCGGGTTTTATCATTTCAAACCCGCAATCCCAAGTTAAATAAATGATTTGAAAATCATTCAGGCCTATCATTTCAGCCCATAACAATTTTCCCTTATTCCAAAGTCCGTTCGGGTATATATCATTTCAACCCATAGTGATTCTAATCAAAAGGGAACTTGCAGTGTGATAAACTGATATAAATAAACAGAATAGCATAATAAACAGTAACAAGTGATATAACAGGTGTAATAACAGGTGTAAACATCATATGATCATAATATAGCAGTTATAACATGATGCAATACATTTACAGATTCAAATGGTGTCGGTTTATCAGTTATATAGGTACAGATTGTCTGGTGAGAATAACTCACCGGTTTGAGCTGGAGACACAACAACGAATTTCACGAACGAAATCTACACAAGCACAAAAGCACGACACAGATACGAATGGAGGAGCCAAGGATTAATTCCCTTGAATACAAATCAAACAAACAATAACAAACATGAATTATAAACCAAGATATTACAAAACAATGCTAGGAATAAGTACACAATTCAAAGCTAGAACTTTTGCACTTGCATTCACCTTTGTATGCTTCAGCTATGGACTGGAAAAGCACTGTAATGGAATGGTTTTGGATCAGGTTTGGATGCAACAGGTCAGCGTATCATGGATTTGATGATGGTGCAAAGGTATGTGTACATGAAACTATGACTACAAGGCATAAACAAGGATTTTGGTCCATATTTGGCTCGACCTATGGCACACTTGGGCTGGCTATACTTACTCCAGATCTAGACAGTGGAGAGTGATGGTATAGCAGCACCCAAAGGTCATGTGGTTGCTGGTGGTGGTGGTTCTAGGGGTGGCCAAGAGGAGTATGTGAAAGGATATTGGCATTAAGGCTCGGCTAGGCTAGTTTTAAGGGTTTGCTTGCAATTTTTGTGGAGTTTTCAACATGGGGAGGCCACGGCCTGATCTGGTTCAGGTCTGGACAGTGGGTAGGTGGAGGGTCAAAGGTTGTATCGTGGTGGTGGTGGAACAATAGGAGGTGGCCAAGGCAAGATATGAAGGAGATAGTGGAGTATATGGCTAGGCTAGGCAATTTCAAGGGGTTTGGTGCAAAGTTTGTGATGCTAACCTCAATGGATGGGAAAAACTTGGTTAATGTCAGAGGAGGGGGAGGAGGAGCTGTGGTAGATGGTGGAGGAGATGGTGGAGCTGATGGTGGAGAGGTTAGGCTGAGCAAAGCATGAAGAAGCAGGGCAAAAATCAAGGCAAACAAATGGAAAAAGGAAGAAGATGAGAGGAGAATGGAAGCCATATTTTTCTTTGAAGTGCCGTGAGTTTTTAGGAGATGAAGGAGGACATTTGTTTACGTGCAAATGATATGTGATCAGCTGAAAGAAATGAGATATGGTTGGCCTCAATTGAATGCAAGAGTTAGAAAATGAAAAGGTGGGAAAACAAAGAGACTTAAGCAACTAAAGAGTCACAAAACCTTTCAAATTTCCACTAAATTCTTTTTAATTTTAAATAACTGAAATATATATATAAATCCAGATAAAAATACGAAAATTTAGTAAATAAACAATAATAAATAAATAAATTATTAATTATATATAGTTTAATTAAATAAAACAGCAAAATTTACAACTAGTCCTGAAAATATGAAAAATAAGTGCAATGAACTTGGAAAATTTTTTATGTACTTAAAAATATTTATAAATAAAGATAAGAACACAAAATAAAATGAATTCACAAAATAAATAAATAAATTTTAATTAAAATATAGTTTAGACGAAGAAAATAGCAGAAAAAGGAAACAGCCTTTTAAAAATAGGAAATCATCATAGTAAATTTTAGAAAAATCCTATTATTATTTTTAAAATATTTAGAGATGAAAATATACATAAATTAACATATCTTCCCATATTAAAAGAAATATAAGAAAGAAAAATATGATTTATAAAATTTAAAATAGGCAAAATTGCACAATAAAACAAATTATACTAGAAATTGAAATGTACATAACTTTTACATTTTAACTCCGTTTTCAACGAAACGAAAAGTGGTGTTCTTAGAATTTTATGTAATTTCATAATAAAAGATAAAATTTATAATTTTAAACTTTTAAAATTTTAAGTCAAAAGTCAAAGTTTGACTATTTTGACCAAAATCAACATTTCAGGAACATATTCAAATTACACAAGTTTGGAATTATAATTTCATATAAAATCAAGATTTATATTTAAGTAATAAAATTTAATCATTTAAAATAAGTAAAATAAGTTTTTTTTTAAATCAAAATAATTAAAATATAAAAAAAAAATACAGGGTTGTCACATGTGGACAGTGAATGGACAAACTTATGAAAAAATGCACAAGGAAGCCAATGCAAGCCAAGTTTAAAGCAAAAATGATACTCAGCATCAGGTCGAGCACAATACAACTACAGACTGCAAATATCCAAGTACAACAAGCCCAACAAAGTGACTCAAGCAACAACACAAACCAGTGGCCATAACCAGAGGCAGTGTGCATCAGTGCATATATGAAGTGACTCAAAACAGAGAGTACAACAAGAACTACAAGCTAACAAATGCAAACTGTATCATGATATAGTGACACCAGTGATATCAAGACTCAGTACAAAACAGAGTTTCGAAAATGAAGGCCAACATCAAAACACAGTGCAAACATGTACTCAAATACAATGACAATACAACAAGTCAAGTAATGCACCAGGTATACCAATGGAATGAACAAGTGAAGTGCATAGGTATTCCAGATCCAAACAAAACAAGTGCACCATAGATGCAACTTACCAACTACAGGATCACCGACCACAAATAAAACATGCCAGTAGAAAGAGTATTCAAAAGAAATCTAGACAGTATCGAGTATAGAACACAATAGTCCCAACTATCAAGTTCAAGAATAATGTATGCAGGCAACGCAGATGCCAACAAATTAAGGGATGCACCAGTGAACCAGAACCATCAATAAATACAAGTATACTTGTATGTATATAAAAGTATACATATACATTTCTTCATCATGTGAAACAGGACTAGCAACGACCAGAGTACAGGCAAAGTGCTAACTGATCAGAGAATAGCAAGTTCAAACAAAACAAGATCAAGCGGCCAGTTTCAAAAATGACGATAGTCAAATAGCATTTTTATCAAAATCGAATAATACAAAACCTTAATAGCAACATGAGTCAATGCATAAGCATTATGCAGAGCTCGATGCAAGAAAACTATGAGGCAACCAGGAAATAAACATAATAAATTAAACAACATTGCAAACTATCACACATGAATGCAGCGTGAACACTGCAACATGCAACAGTAAAAATCAAGTGGACAGCACTATCAAATGAAGCCTCGAATATCAATTGCACTGCCTCATCAGTCAGAGTATCATCGACAAGGGAAACTACACATATATGAGCCAATGCAAACTTCAACTACAAAATGTCGAAGCGTACCCGATCGTTGATGCAAGTTCGAACGAAGAAACTGTTGTTAACAGTAGTTGCTAAAATAGTGTAATAAATTCAAATGAAGTCACAATCAAGAATCAACCACAGTCAGTGACAGGGCGACCAAAAAAAATAAAGGTCGAACAGTACCGAGCCGAAGTCACAAAGGAACATCAAGTAAAACTCAAGCAAGTCAACAATACACAAAACAAAATCAATACTTATCCACTCCATCTCAAAAACAAGTCGAAGCTGTAAGCAACGAAAACAAACTCCATGCCAAAGCTACAGATACCAACTATGATTCAAAGCCGTGGTGGTGACGAGCTAAAACAGTAAGAAAAATCGAACAAAATCAAGTCAAAGCTGAGGCTATGGAACATCAAAGGTGTAAATGCAAGTACGGCATACCAAATGAATCGAAGTACAGAGCATAACAAAGTCAAGTCGCAAATAAATCAAGGTACTAGGTTATACGAGGTCGACAAAACCCATGAAATCATCAACAATGAAACACGTTTTAATTAGATGTGAGTAATATGAATTACTCACCTTGATTGAAGCGAAGGCATCACGAAGATGAGCGAAGCTAAGAACAAACGAAACCCTAATTTGCAGCAAGCCGCCATTGATTTTCTTTCGGATGTTTTTGGTTTCGAACAAAATGAATATGAAGGGAGAGTGGAACGGGTATCTGCTTGAGATAACCCAGCACCAAAAAAATAAAACACGGGCCAAGTTTATATTAAAGCCCGATAAACCCTTTAATAACTTTTATAAAAGAATTTCAACCCGATTTTAAAATTCCAACAGCAATAACAATCACCATTAATCGAAATGACGATGATTACAAATTGGTGAGAAATTCCTAGGTTGTTACAACACTTCCAAAGAAGCCCTTGCAATCCGGGTATTCACAATCCCGATCAAATTTTCCATCACAAAGGAAACCTCCATACCGTAGCCAACGGTGCAGGGACAATCGATAGGTCATCCTATCGTTTTCACAAATACCCTGTCTTCAACACCGGTCTTCAATGCTGTCCATTACGTCATATCACTATTCAGAATGGGTAATCCGAATAACGAGCACAATAATTAAAAATAAGTGTAGCGTTCAATTTCAACCAATTCACAACTGATAGCCATTTAAGGGTCAATATTGATAGTCGGTTATTTAACTATCAATCAATATTCACAACGTAACTCGATTTCAAATAATTTCCCAAATTATTTATTTTCCAAAATATCTTTACAAGATATAATTCCCAAACTTCATCCAAAACAGATTTCAAATCACTTTTCACCTATACAACTTTCATTTCAAAATGTTTCATTTAAGCCAATCAAATAAATCCTTACCGATTTATTAAATTTACGTTCCTAATCCATAAATTTATTCCACACTTTTAAAAATAAATCAATGTTTATTTTTAAAACAAATTTCCCTTATAAATTTCCATTGTGAATTAACATTTTCAAATATTCACTTTTTGTACGATTTTTCAAATCAATTTCAATTATTCACTTTCAATTTATCTTTCAAAGATATAATCTCAAAACATTCACTTCATATTGGAAAATATTTCCGTACTTATTTAATAAGAAGTAATTCACCAATCTATTTATTTTCAATATTTGGAAAATATTCAATATACTTAAATTACAATTAAGTATATATTTTTTTCTTTAGGGAAAAATTCTCTTAAACACATTTATTTGAGTCAAAACGAATGTTGCGTAAAACATCGTTACGACAACCCAAAAGCACTAGTATAGGGATTCGAAATTAAGATAGATATATAAATCCCAATACCACATAAAACATTTCCTTTCGGAAGTCATTTACTATAACAATAGTGTTATAGTCCACCATTTTCTTCTATTTCTCGAAAACGTCTATTTCAATAATGAATGTTGAAATCGTTTCCATATTAATACATTTTAAAACATTTTTGAATCGTTTTAATTCTATTTAAAATATCACTTTCCCAAAATATTTCTTAAATATATTATCACCGTCCAAAATCGTGAATATGCACCATTTAGCAAATTCAACATTTCTACGTGTTTTATTGAAAGGATTATCCACTGTCCAAAATCGTGGATATATCTCCTTTAATAAGCTATAATAATTAAACTTATTAAAATGAGTCGATTTCGGATTTATTAAACAACATTTATAAATTTCATTTATACTTTATAACAACTTCACTTATAAAATCACTTTATTAACAAATTCTATCCATATCCCATTTACACGCCAAAATCCAATTTATAAGTTAATTACTTGTAAATCTTTTATTTTACAAAAATCTATTCATTTTATAACTTCAAAATTTATAAATCTATATATTTCGTCCACTTATGAAATCCATTTATACTTCATTCTGATACTTATAAAAACTCGTTTTATAATTCCAATATTTTAATTTATAAATATCAATTTTATAAATCTTTTATACAAATCAGTTATAATAATTCAAAAATCCCAATTTAAACCATTTTATAAATTAATCAACTACTTATTTCCAAAATAACATTTCGGTTATGTCTCACAAAAATCATAATTTTTATAACATAAAAATTTCAACGTTTATTTATTTAAAATGAATCAATTCCAAAATTAAATTATATTATGAATTATCAACTTAAATTTTCAAAAATCAAATTTTATTTATTTTCGGCATCTAACGATACCAAAATTATATTCGGCTAAAATTTGGCCTTTAACAATTTCAATCACAAAGATAATCACGCAGATTATAAATAGATCAACAAGCAACGTTGAAACAAATTCAATCATTTGAGGAATCCAATTGGATCCCTCCAACCTGTTTCCCTGCATCCAAAGATGTTAGCACAATACCAATTTCGCTTCAAGACGGAATATCGTGGTATATGGGATTTATGAAGTACTATCTGCTATTATGCGGCACAATAGGGTCTCATCCGCTATATAATGCAGGAAATCAACTCCAAGTACATATATAATACCAATTTCATTCAAGTTGGAATTATCGAGGTATATGTTTTTAATAAATAACATCCGCTTAATATACGGCGTATAGGCTCTATTTCGATACAACAGATAATAACTATCATCCAATCACACAATCAAGAAATTTTAAATCTAACTATTTAAAATTTAAATCGAAACAATTCGATTGAGTGAGAAGTTCTCACCTTGAGTTTTCGATAACAGTTGTAGCGTTTTATTTCGAATAAAATTAAACACACGTTTAATTTTACCCGAAATTCAAACTAACTCCAAACGACTCCAATCCAGTTCCATAGCGCAGTGCTTGACGAAACGAACCCAACGCAATTTGTTTCATAAATTTTTGACCACGTATGAACAAGTTATGATGTTACAAAAATTACACGATTTAATATATATATAACAATTTACAAATCATTTTAATTTTAAAACCCCCACTCTCTGGACCAAGCATTTCAGTTGATGAGAATCCGGCCACCCATCCCTTCTTCTCCTTTCCCAGGTTCGAGCGCACGAACATGAACCCACGGCCGCTGTTTTGCTCGAATTTTTCGCCACCACAACGAGCATCATCACGTTGATCAACTACCTCCATTTTGACCTCCATCACAAGCTTCATCTTCGGCTCCAATATCAATGAGCTCGGTCACGTATGTATGTTGAAAAACGCGTGCAACTGGGGTGAGTTCGAGCTCGATTTGCCGTCAAACCACTCAACTAAAATTGATCATCACCGTTGGATATATAGTTCTCGTAGCCCTCTACGTTTTTGTAGTTGAAAGTTTTTCGAATTGAAGTGTGGATTTGAAGAAAATGAGAAGAAAGAGGAGAAGATTTCGGCCATTGTTTCCGAAAGTCGCGGCTAGCTTGAACTAGGGTTAGGGTTTGATTTTCTTGCAAATGGAAAATATAGAGGTGCTTTTATAGAAAATTTCCAAAAACACTATTCATCCGACTTTTCCAAACTCTAAATCTCGCGCAGTGACCTGCGTTTCTAGGGTTTACCCCAGTTCCGGACACAATGGAACGTGTTTCGGAGGCTAGTTCGATCATATGTGCGAGTTACGTAAATAAACGATCAAATTTAAATTAAATCGGTTAAACCAATTTCTATGCGTTTTGGCTTGCCTTGGACAAACGGTAAATCCGATTGACACGAAATTTGAAACCTTACAATAATTTGACATTACGGATCCGATGAAAATGATTTCGTCGAAATCCGAGACTGTTTGAAAAATGACTATTTTCACTAGTGGATTAAATATTAAAATATTCAATTTTCACAGATTAACTTTAATTTAATTTTAAAAGTTCACAAACATTGTTCTAACTCCAATATGATTTAATATAACTTTATAAATCATTTTTATACACATTAAACCCAAATTCCAAATTTTCTGTAATTTCAAATATTAAATTATCGATTTAATTATTCAATTAAATCAAGATATTCAAAATAAAACTTATTTGACTTACAAATTTCACTTGTTAATATTTAAAATAAATTATATATCTGAATTTCAAATGACAGAAATTCTGGGTCGTTACAAAATTCCCCCCTTAAAAGAATTTCGTCCTCGAAATTACCAAGTAAGAAAAAGTTCTGAAATCTATTAACTTTTCAAAACAAACCGTTCAAATTTGATTTACAATTCGCTTAAGTGTTTAACTTTTCCAAATATTCAGTAGTTAAACTTCTTACAAAACTTCACTAATATTTTCAAATCCATATGTAGTTATCTTTTCCAAAATCAACTATATCGTTTAACCTTTAACTTCAAATCAAAACTTAGTTTTCAAAAAAAAATTCCAAAATTTCCCAAAGATATTCTAACGCCTTAAATTTTTAGAAATTTCGCCATAACCTCCTTTGTACGGAGGAGCTTTTACAATATTACAATAGATATAAATATATATACATCGACCCACACGGTCGGAAAACAGAAAAACAATTCATATTTCCTATTTTTATTGCGTAGGTGTACCTTTTTAGCATTTTTAAGCAAAGCAGTTATTTATTTAGCATTTTACGCAACCCAAATCCCGCTAACGGCAGCCCCAGTACCTGTACTTACTCAATATAAATATGTAAGTGACATATATAAGAAGTTATTAACATTTTACTCTTTTAAATAACTACAATACATGCATATTAAAAGAAATGCATACTAAGCAAGGTTTATAAACAACTTATATGATTTCAACATTACTTGTAATTGTTTACAACCAATTCATATACAACGACATCCAATTATTCATTTTCAATTAGTTTACACTCACTAATTTACATTCAAGTTGGTCCACTTTCAATTCAAATCAATTTCCATTCAACTTGGATTTACTTAACTTCCAATTTGAATTTAATTGCTTTAGCTTTCAATTTTATTCATTCAATTACATATGAATTTCTATTCAATCAATTAACAATAATCTAACAACCAATATATAACCAACACAACCGAATTTATTCACTTTACATTCAACATTCATGTTCACTTTGTTTACCTTCAATTTGGTTCAACATTCAATTAGCCGTAAATGAATTTACACTTATATCCATTATTCTATATCAACTCATTTACATTCGATTGATTAATATTCAATTCATTAGTTCAATTACTAATTTATTTCACAAATAAAGTTGAAACTCCTTTACATAATTCAAGTTCATATTCATTTAATTCACTTCATTATTTTACTTCGATACCTAAATCAACTTCATTCAACATTACTTAAGTTATATTCCACTTCAACATCATTTCCATTTCAACAACATATCTAATCCAGTTAAAATCCAATTCAAATTCCAACTCCAAAGTAAATTCTATTTAACTTTTACCAAAGTCAATTTTTATCCCTTATTCAGATTCATACCTCGTTTTGCTTAACAAAGTTGTTTGACCATTTTAATAATTGGTTTTACTTACATCTTCACATTTAATAAGTTATACGACTTATTATTCAACTTCCATATCTGATTTAATTTATTTAACTTCCTTTAGTTAAATTTCAAATCATACATTTATTATGCTAACTCAAATTTATTTCAACTTTACTAAAGTTAAATCTTTATTATCACGTATTATAAATTCAAAACTCATTTTACTTGTATTTAACAATTTCAACTTGGATTTTAATTTCAAATTTGTTTATCACAACAAAATTCAATTTCAATTTATTATGGTAGCAAATCCATCACACAGAAACTCAAAAATGATACTGACGATGCTGCAGTCACCACCCTTATTATTCCATAGCAACAGTAGTGAATCCAATGCTTTAAATTCTTTCAAAATTTTCTTTTATTTGTAAGTCACATTTATAAATCTTGCTTACATAATTTAACTATTTCCCTTTACTTATACAAGATTATTCCATAATTATAAATCATTTCAATTATAATTCTATACCTGTACAATTGTTTTTTTATTCGGATTATTCAAACAACTTTGATTCACTCATATATTTTCTTACATTTTCAACAATCAAACAATTCAATTTTTTTACACACTTTTATAATTGTGAAAAATTATTCCTTTATATATAAAATATAATCGAGGTAAAATTATTTCATTTACCCAATTTAAAATGATACTATGTCGGTTTGTCTCGTTTAAGAGTTTAGAAACCCCTATCGATACAGTTAGCTAGACTGCACCGACCAGAATCTATAAACAATCAACTGATAAGTCAACACAATACAAAACAATTTCATATTCACTAACAAATACGCTCTCATATATATTATTACACTCAACTCATTCTAGCGTATTGCTGACTCTATCTCTATTGAGTAATCCCCAATAGAGCCAAGGTTGTCACTTAACCATACACTCTGATACCACATGTAACGAATGCGATTTTATCGGGATCCAAAGGTCGGCATTCTTACGTCCACTGTATCAAATGCCGCATAATCGAATGTCGGAAAACCGAATTGTTAGGGTTAAAAAGAAGAGGTAGAAGAAAGAGATAGAAGAAGTAAGGAAACAGAACAGAAACAATAACAGAATCTCACAGTCGCAGCGGAACAACATATAATAGATAAATGAATAATCTCTAAAACAAAGAACTATACCTGTTATTACATTACATCACATCATTATCAGAGTGTACAACAACAACATACAATACAACAAACAATGGACAGTTATACAAACATCTCCCTACAAGCGAATTTACAGCGGAAGGATAATATCATATATAAGTAATACGTCTCGCCATCCAGCTCGCCTCCTGAGCTCCATAGCACTCCTAAATCCAAAATAACCTGATAACCTGACTCTAGACTGCCCGTGTGGAAAATTATGGGCACCTAGAGTTTAGGAAGAGAACAATAAACTCCAGGTCAGTCATGGGACTGGTGTGAGAACCCAAAACAGTTATTTATCTTTTAAAACAACAACAACAAGGGAAGTGAAAAAAAATATCTGCAATGCTTTTGGAAAATGAAACTACCATAAGGTCTCCCCGCACACACACAATGCAAACGCAGAATTGGAGGAGATTTCTCCTTATGATAGTCAAAGATGCTTACTACTCAAAACAAATCATTTTTGATATTATTAGTGCACAGTGATGAAAGAATTTTGATAATAGAATATAAATCTTAACCGGCATAGATACCATTATAGTATGCCTACTATAGCTATCATATTAAATGGCAGGTTCTACAACTAAAACTGTACAAGGCTCGTATTGTTTCTTTGGATTTCGAACAAATGTTCAGGCTAAGGAACTTCCTACTGCCACATGGGGTCGCCTCTGGTGGGACGTCCCGAGAACCTAACCGGATCTCTGCCAACACAAGGTCGGGTTACCTTTGTAACTAGGTAACTAACTTCTCGAGTATGCCACTCCCCAGTCCTTTGGGACCTTTATCCGAGGGCCCTCTATCACCAAGCAACAACCACACAGAAAATGAGATTGGAGCAACCACATAGGTTAAGCATCAGGGCTCCATACCTGACACCACCCGTTTCCAGAAGGAAATGACGTACCCTAAATGTAACAACCCGCATATTTATCGATTTTATATTTAAATATTTTATTTAAATATTTTGTCGTAATCGGATATTGGTCCGAAAAGCTACTTTTTGCAAACGGTCAAATTAGGACTCGAGACCACTTCCATTGAGTTCGAAATGCCGTTTACAACCTTTTTAAGTATAAACATTGATAGGTTTGGAGTTAGTGGAATTTCACTAACTTTTCCCGCTTTGGACTTTGGGTTAGTTTAGCCTATTAAGCCCAAGTTCCAACCCCCTTCTCCTCACTCTTCATAAATTTCCTAACTAACTCAAGCTTTCGCATTAATGGTGAAGAGAATGGGAAATTAAAACTCCAAGCACAAATTCAATTGCAAATCCAACATTCAACTTCAAATTCAAGTAGAAGATATTGGATTCAAGCTTTGGATTGCTTCTCCTTGCTTTCAAGCTTCATCTTCATAAATTTTAGTGCAAAGGTGAGATTTTAATCCCACAAATCTAGTCTATATCTATGTTCGACTGTTGGGAATGATTCCCTATCACTTTAGCATGTACATTTGCATTTGGTTTGGATTGGATTGGCGAAAAATTCCAACTTTAAGTGTTTTTGGTGAAAATCTGCCCTTAGGTCGCTCTGCCTTTGCTAGGTCGTTCGCGTGGAAAAGTCTCGGCCTTCAAATAGCTCGTTTTCGACCTAAAATGGCCTATAACGTTAGGTCGATCGGCGCTTCGGAATTAGGTCGTGGGTCGTTGGGCTTTAGGTCGTGGGTCGCAAGCTCCTTAGGTCGTAGGTCGTTCGAATGTTAGGTCGCTCGGCCCTTATCCCTTAGGTCGCTAGGTCGTGACGTTTTAGGGCGTAGGTCGTATGGACCTTAGGTCGTAGGTCGTATGGACCTTAGGTCGTATGGACCTTAGGTCGTATGGACCTTAGGTCGTAGGTCGTAGGGACCTTAGGTCGTAGGTCGTATGGACCTAGGTCGTAGGTCGTTAACTCGTTAACACGTACGGCTCTTTACTACTTTAGGTCGCATGACCTATAGGTCGCTTGCTCCAGTTAGGTCGCCCGGCCACTTTGTTAAGTCGCTCGTCCTGTTGCTCTGTTAGGTCGCAACCTCTGTTAGGTCGGCCATGTTGGGTCGCGAGTCATCGTTAGGTCGCGAACACCACTAGGTCGTTTGACCCCTTAGACCCCTAGGTCGCAACCATTAGGTCGCTTGACCCTATTCCTCTTAGGTCGAACCCCGTAAGAGGTGGTGTTGCCCCCGCACCCCCACCTTGGGCGGTTTCCACCCCCCCGGACCCCCCTCCATAGGGGATCTTATCTGAAAAAACATTGAGCTGATTTCCTTGGATTTTATTCACATCTCCGTATGCGAATTTTGTGACTGATTGTTTCTACAGTTGCTTCCGTGTTTTGTCATTTTATAATATAAAGACTTCAATACTAGTAGTAAATATCAAAACTCTTTTAACAAACAATTTCAACTCTATTTTTAATAACAAAGCTCTTTTCTTAAACCGTTTTCCAATCTATTAGTATATACAAACCTTTACCTCACTCGGATGAGAAATCTAATTAAACGACTTAGTAAAACAAGTGGTATGAAACGCTTGCATTCACTTCGTCGGTTAATTTTTGGACTAGTTCGATTGAACCTCTTGTGACAATTTTATTAGTGAAGATTTACAGTTTGTTCGTAAATATTTAAGTTAAGCAAGTGGTTATGGGACATGAAGCTAAACTTCTATATTTACTAGCTTAGTGTAATTGACACTTCTCGTTGATCATGACGATCATTCTGATGATTTAGACTAGCAACTGTGCGATGTCTCTTGTTGCGAGGTTAGACTAGACACCACTTGTGTGATTCCACTCACACATACATTTTTGCTTTTTGGTTAGTCTAGACCTTAATCTGTGTGATTCCATTCACACTTGTGGGGTAGCTCCCCTTGGTCTTCGGACCGTCATGTGATAGGCCTCTTTCTCTTTTCTATGATTTCTGGACTTCTTGCATTGATTTCTAGAATTTATGTCATTGACTTGTTATGAGTACAAGTTTGGGATGCCCTTTCCGAATCTTTGAGAAGATTCTTGTGATATTGATTATCTCTTATTGATTGTTCTTCTGTTGATCATTATTTACATACTTATAATGGTATGTCATTGTGGATATTTTATGTTTATGCCATATCTTTTATGTTATATCATGTCATCTGATATTTATAGCTAGACTGACCCGTTTATTATTTTCTTAAATAATACTCGGGTCAGACCGAGATGTTACAGGTGCTTCTGCTTGACTTCTTCCCAGGGATTCATCACTCTGACTTTTGGCTAACTGTTTAGATTAGCAGTTTTTGTTGTATACACTTGAGATATAGACTCATAGTTGTATTCCTTTGTATAGCACGTGCTGCTGTTCTTTTGTATTATCGTGGATCTTACTGACCACTACTCTGAAGTACGCTTTCATGTGTTAGTTTTATATTCATATCTTCTTCCGCCTTTGTGATATGGATATCTGTGACTGATTTGTGTTATGATTATTTCTATGTTTGCTTTCGAAGATTATTTATAGCCACCGTGTGATAAGCAATTACATGGATGGTCGCTCCTCAACAGCCTTATTCTCCATGCTAGTTGACAGCACTACACCGTAGTGTTCTTGGCTAGTGTGGGTATAGAGGTGGGGCGTCACACTAAAGGGCGCGACCCTCATAACCTTGCCGCATATTCCTGTTTCGACCATTTCCGGGGTAGGAGGTCTGACGAAGTCTCGTCCACAAAGCTACGCTTTTTCACAAAGCCACGCTTTGATCAACAAATGATCAATAAATAATCATCACACAACAACACTCAGCATGCCACATTACCAAATTGGGAATATATCGCTGATAACCTTCAACTACAAAACCTTTGAGCTCGTACGTCTCAAAGAATGGTGTTATAAGAGAATAAATTCTCCGCCACCAACAGAGATGTATTTGAAAGAAATCTTCTTTATATCTCAAAATGTAATGTCAGACACGTAACCATTCAATTCTGTTCTGGGTTCGAACAGATTCGAAGGCACTTCCAAAGAAGCCCTTGCAATCTGGGTATTCGCAATCCCGATCGAATTTCCCATCACAAAGGAAATCTCCATACCGTAGCTAACGGTGCAGAGACAATCGATAGGTCATCCTATCGTTTTCACAAATACCCGGTCTTCAATGCTATCCATTACTTCGTATCACTATTCGGAATGTGTAATCCGAATAACGAGCGTAATAATTAAAAATAAGTGTAGCTTTCAATTTCAACCAATTCACAACAAATAGCCATTTAAGGGTCAATATTGACAGTCGGTTATTTAACTATCAATCAATATTCACAACATAATCGGTTTCAAATAATCTTCCAAATTATTTATTTTTAAAAATATCTTTACAAG
Source organism: Allium cepa (assembly GCA_030765085.1). Classification (NCBI taxonomy): domain Eukaryota; kingdom Viridiplantae; phylum Streptophyta; class Magnoliopsida; order Asparagales; family Amaryllidaceae; genus Allium; species Allium cepa. The sequence goes on along the minus strand of CM060943.1, from coordinate 272,318,921 downwards.
ATATAATTCCCACACTTCAACCATTTGCAAACAGATTTCAAATCACTTTTCACCTATACAACTTTCATTTCAAAATTGTTCATTTAAACCAATCAAATAAATCCTTACCGATTTATAAAATTTACGTTCCAAATTCGTAAATTTATTCCACACTTTTAAAAATAAATCAATGTTTGTTTTTAAAACAAATTTCCCTTATAAATTTCCATTGTGAATTAACATTTTCAAACATTCACTTTTTATACGATTTTTCAAATCGACTTCAATTATTCACTTTCAATTTATCTTTAAAAGATATAATCTCAAAACATTCACTTAAAATTGGAAAATATTTCCATACTTACTTAATAAGAAGTAATTCAACAATCTATTTATTTTCAATATTTGGAAAATATTCAATACACTTAAATCACAATTAAGTATATATTTTATTCTTTAGGGAAAACTTCTCTTAAACACATTTATTTGAGTCAAAACGAATGTTGTATAAAACATCGTTACGACAACCCAAAATCACTAGTATAGGGATTCAAAATTAAGATAGATATATAAATCCCAATACTATATAAAACATTTCCTTTCGGAAATCATTTACTATAACAACATTGTTATAGTCCACCATTTCCTTCTATTTCTCGAAAACGTCTATTTCAACAATATGTTGAAATCTATGGTTTCGATACTTGATATATTTAAAAAAAAATTATCGTTTTATTTCTATTTAAAATATCACTTTCCCAAAATATTTCTTTAATATATTACTCACCGTCCGAAATCATGAATATGCTCCATTTACCAAATTCAACATTTCTACATATTTTATTTAAAGGATTATCCACTGTCCAAAATCATGGATATGTCTCCTTTAATAGGCTATAATAATTAAACTTATTAAAATAAGTCGATTTTGGATTTATAAAACAACGTTTATAAATTCCATTTATACTTTATAACAACTTCACTTATAAAATCACTTTATTAACAAATTCTATCCATATCCCATTTACACGCCAAAATCCAATTTATAAGTTAATTACTTATAAATCTTTTGTTTTACAAAAATCTATTCATTTTATAACTTCACAATTTATAAATCTATAGATTTCATCCACTTATGAAATCCATTTATACTTTATTCTGATACTTATAAAAACTCGTTTTATAATTCCAATATTTTAATTTATAAATATCAATTTTATAAATCGTTTATATAAATCATTTATAATAATTCAAAAATCCCAATTTAAACCATTTTATAAATTAATCAACTACTTATTTCAAAAATCACATTTCGGTTATATTTCACAAAAATCATAATTTTTATAACATAAAAGTTTCAGCGTTTATTTATTTAAAATGAATCAATTCCAAAATTAAGTTTTATTATGAATTATCAACTTAAATTTTCAAAAATCAAATTTTATTTATTTTCGGCATCTAACGATACCAAAAATATATTCGGATAAAATTTAGTCTTTAACGATTTCAATCACAAAGATAATCACGCAAATTATAAATAGATCAACAAGCAACATTGAAACGAATTCAATCATTTGAGGAATCCAGTTGGATCCCTCCAACCCGTTTCCCTGCATCCAAAGATGTTAGCACGATACTAATTCCGCTTCAAGACGGAATATCACGGTATATGGGATTTATAAAATACTATCAGCTATTATGTGGCGCGATAGGGTCTCATCTGCTATATAATGCGGGAAATCAACTCCAAGTACATATACAATACCAATTCTATTCAAGTTGGAATTATCGTGGTATATGTTTTTAATAAATAACATCCGCTTAATATACGGCGTATAGGGTCTATTTCAATACAACAGATAATAACTATCATCCAATCACACAATCAAAATTTTTTAAATCTAACTATTTAAAATTTAAATCGAAACAATTCTATTGAGTGAGAAGTTCTCACCTTGAGTTTCTAATAACAGTTGTAACGTTTTATTTCGAATAAAATTAAATGCACGTTTAATTTTACCCAAAATTCAAACTAGCTCCAAACGACTCCAATCCAGTTCCATAGCGTAGTGCTCGACAAAACGAACCCAACACAATTTGTTTCGTAAATTTTTGACCTCGTATGAACAAGTTATGATGTTACAAAGGTTACACGATTTAATATATATAATAATTTACAAATCATTTTAATTTTAAAACCCCGACTCTGAGGACCGTGCATTTTAGTTGATGAGAATCTGGCCACCCATCCCTTCTTCTCCTTTCCCAGGTTCGAACCCACGGCCGCCGTTTTGCTCGAATTTTTCGCCACCACAACGAGCATCATCACGTTGATCAACTACCTCCATTTTGACCGCCATCACAAGCTTCATCTTCGGCTCGAATATCAATGAGCTCGGTCACGTATGTAAGTTGGAAAACACGTGCGACTGGGGCGAGTTCAAGCTCGATTTGCAGTCAAACCACTCGACTAAAATTGATCATCACTGTTGGATATATAGTTCTCGTAGCCCTCTACGTCTTTGCAGTTGAAAGTTTTTCAAATTGAAGTGTGGATTCGAAAAAAATGAGGAAGAAAGAGGAGAAGATTTTGGCCATTGTTTCTGAAAATGGCGGCTAGCTTGAACTAGGGTTAGGATTTGATTTTCTTGCAAATGGAAAATATGGAGGTGCTTTTATAGAAAATTTCCAAAAACACTATTCATCCGACTTTTTCGAACTCCAAATCTCGCGCGGTGACTGACGTTTCTAGGGTTTACCCCACGTTCCGGACACAACGGAACGTGTTTCAGAGGCTAATTCGATCATATGTGCGAGTTACGGAAATAAACGATCAAATTTAAATTAAATCGGTTAAACTAATTTCTATGCGTTTTGCCTTACCCCGGACAAAAGGTAAATCCGATTGACACGAAATTTGAAACTTACAATAATTTGACATTACGGATCCGATGAAACTGATTTCATCGAAATCCGAGACTGTTTGAAAAATGACTATTTTCACTAGTCGATTAAATATTAAAATATTCAATTTTCACAAATTAACTTTTAATTCGATTTTAAAAGTTCACAAACATTGTTCTAATTCCAATATGATTTAATATAACTTTATAAATCATTTTTATGCACATTGAACCCAAATTCCAAATTTTCTGTAATTTCAAATATTAAATTATCGATTTAATTATTTAATTAAATCTATATATTCAAAATAAAACTTATTCGACTTACAAATTTCACTTGTTGATATTTAAAATCAATTAAATATCTGAATTTTAAATGACAGAAATTCTGGGTTGTTACAGACGAGCTGCACTCCTTGAACGCGAGCGTCGCTACACCCCTGGGCTGTCGAGCCTCCTCGTGACCTCGTACAAGATCGAGCCGAAGCGAGAACCCCCCATGAACTCGCGGTGCCCTGTTGCCGCCTTCCCCTGCCATGCATCAATGCCCATGCTTAAATCAAACTCGATTTAGGATTTTCTAATCAATTTGGAAGTAGGGAAAAGAAATGAAGTCGACTGAACCTTGCGACCACCATTTTTTTTTCTTTTTTTCACGATTTAGAGTTGAATTGTAGATGAGGCGGCCATTAATTTCTGTTTAAACGAAGAAAAAATCGTTTTTCAAAAACATTTATTCGAAACAAAGAACATAATTTTTTTTATCTAACGAACGATTACGTTTTTCCTTTTCTAAGCAAAGAGAACAACGCGTGTTAAAATTGAAGACAGGTGTTTCATGAAGGACACGTATTAAAAAGGCAATTACGTGTTGAATCAACAAGCTACAATATTTTTATCATATTTTTTATTCAAAATTCAAATTCAATATTAAATCATCTCGGCTAATGCAACTAAAAATTTCAAACTCTTATCCAAGCGTGCCGCTAGGGGTTTATAATGTTATACGCCTATTATGAACACGATAGAAAAGGTTACGAGTCGAAATTCGATCGTATGGAGAAGATAGCTTTTTGAACCCACTTATTAAATTAAATTTCGATATAATTTTCAGCGTATTTTCAATCCGCACGACCACACAATCACTCCAAACACTATGAAAATTGAAATCCGATAATAATACAATATTACAGATTGAATGGAACTGGCTTCGTCGAAATCTGAGACTGTGCCTTAGAACGCTATTTTTTAAATATCGATTTAAACGATATAATTTCAAAACTGAACAAAATACTTTCAAATTCAATTCTAAACATCCATTACCTTCAGTATTATCAATATAAATTTTCTAAGCCTTGAAAATATTTTTAACAAGCATAAAATTAAATATTCAAAATTTTACACAAATTTCTATAATTAAATTCAATAATTAAATTGTCAAATACATAGTTATAATTGAAATTCAAGTTAAAATGACTTCCAAATATTTAAAATCAATTAAATATCTCAATTTCAAATGTCAAAATTCTAGGCCGTCACATTCTTCCCCCTTAAAAGAATTTCGTTCCGAAATTACTAGTTAAGAAGAATGATCCTTAACCCGTTTATTATTTTCTCGAAACCAAACGGTTTTATCAACTTGCCGAAACAAATCTTTTTAATTAAAGACCCATTATCACTTCTATTAACTTTTCAAAATCTTCCATAGGTTTCAAACATATAGTTTTCTTAACAATTTAAATTTAAATTTAAATCAAATTTTAAATTTTCAAAATTTTGTCAAAATTTTTATAACTCCTTAATTTTCGAAAAATTTCGTCAGCGTCTCCTTTGCACGGCTAGCTCGGTATGACTACAATATGCCACCACAAGCCTCTAGATTTCGAAAGAAAATAAAAAGCCAAGTGGCTAAACAAGAAAATCATCAAATTTCATACCGAAATTTAAATACATGACTTTTTTCGAGCAATTTTAAATTTATCTTCTAAAATCAAATCCAAATTTATCTTTTGCATTTAAATCACATGCATATCCTACTAGCAATAATATCCAAATACAACATTCAAAAACATTATTTTGCACATTTCTTTACGAAATTTCAACATTCATTCACTCCCGTACGATGTACTTATATCATTCATATGCAATATCAAATTCGATCACTCACTCGATCACACAATTTCACTTCCGAACTAGTCTTGTCCACCCGACTTCCTAGTGCGGACTAAGATCTGGTTTCTTGATTAGAAACCGTTATTCTCCTTGCATAGCCGTAAACTATGATAGAGAACTTGCAGAATCAACCAAAAATCCATATCTAGGGTTCGTCGTCGAAAATCGAGTGAAAAATCATACTCGGGTGGATAAAATTATCTTGAAATTATGCGCTCGAATCTAGATCAAATCGCTGTGCGAAAATAATATACGCATATCCTACGTATTAATTTCAATTGATTATTAGATGTATCAATTTTATTTTATTCACATTGATTATTTTCATTCCCTTATTAACAATTATCATTTCACAATTCCTGTAAAGGCCCGAAAATCCATACTCCCTTGAGCTGGCAACATTCCACCGCAATCCAGCCAAAGAGGAACGAACTTTCGAATCTTTAGGGTTTAAGAAGAAGAAAGAGGTAGAAGGAGAGAGAAAGAGAGAAGAAACAGTAACAAACAACAGAAACATGAAGACAATATCAGAATCTCACAATCGCAGCGGAACAACATATAATAGATAAATGAATATCATTAAAACAAAAGAACTATACATTTTATACATACATCACATTACATCACATCATCAGAGTGTACAACAATAAAACAACGGAAAAGAAATACTATAATAGTAATATACAACGCCATCCAAGCTCGCCTTCAAATCTGCACAGCAACACCCGAATCCAGAATAACCTGATAACCTAACTCTAGACTGCCCGTGTGGAAAATAGTGGGCACCCAGAGTTTAGGAAAGGAACAATAAACTCCAGGTCAGTCATGGGACTGGTGTGAGAACTCAAAACAGTTTATCTTTAAACAAGCAACAAGAAAATTTAAATTTTTAAATCCGCAACGCTTTTTGGAAAATGAAACTACCATAAGGCCTCCCGCACACACACACAATGCAAACGCAGAATCGGAGGAGATTTCTCCTTATGATAGTCAAAGATGCTTACTACGCAAAAATCAAATCATTTTTGATATTATTATTAGTGCATAGTGTAGAAAACAGTTTCGAAAGTAAATCCTAGCCAGCATAGACATTCCGAGCTATGCCTACTATAGCTACCATCCAAACAGTGGGGCGCCACCATAAGTGAATGGCAGGTTATACAACTAAAACCATACAGGGCACGTATTGTTTTGATTGGATTTCCAACAAATGGTCAGGCTAAGGAACTTCCTACTGCCACATGGGATCGCCTCTGGCGGGACGTCCCGAGAAACTAACGTTACGGTTAGATCTCTGCCAACACAAGGCCGGATTACCTCTGTAACTAGGTAACTACTACACGAATATGTCATTCCCCGGTCCTTTGGGACCTTTATCCGAGCGCTCGATTCCAACAACACCACACAGTAATAGATATAGTGTATCAACATGAGTAAGTATCTGGGCTCCATACCATGATACCACCCTTTTCCGGAAGGAAATGACATACCCTAAAGGGCGCGACCCTCATAACCTTGCCGCATATTCCTGTTTCAACCATTTCCGGGGAGTGAGGTCTGACGAAGTCTCGTCCACAAAGCTACGCTTTGTGCAACAAAGCCATGCTTTGGGTCAACAGATGTCCAAAGCAATGATCACAAAGATAAATGATCAAACAAATGATCATATCACAAATGACCAACCAATGATCATCACACAGCAGCACTCAGCATGTCACATTACCAGATTGGGAATATATCGCTGATAACCTTCAACTACATAACCTCTGAGCTCGTACGTCTCAGAGAAGGGTGTTAAGCTAAGAGAATAAATTCTCCGCCACCGACAGAAATGTATTTGAAAGAAATCTGCTCTATATCTCAAAATGTAATGTCAGACATGTAACCATACAAGTCTGTTCCAGGTTCGAACAGAACTGAAGGCACTTCCAAAGAAGCCCTTGCAATCCTGGTATTAACAATCCCGATAAGATTTCCCATCACAAAGGAAATCTCCATATCGTAGCTAATGATGCAGAGACAATCGATAGGTCATCCTATCGTTTCCACAAATACCCGGTCTTCAACACCGGTCTTCAAATGCTATCCATAACGACGTATCACATATTCGGAATGGGATATACGACACAAACGTCCTCTCCCGGCTAAACCGAATAGCGAGCGCTTATTTTAAAAATAAGTGTAGCATTCAATTTCAAACAATCACAACAAATACCATCCAAGGGTAAATACTGATAGTCGGTTATTTAACTATCAATAAAGATGCGCCACATCATCAGATTCCAAATAATTTTCCAAAATTATTTAATCCCAAAAAAAAAAATATATCTTCACAAGATATAAATACACTTTCCAAATAATTGCCAAAATTATTTGTTTTACCAAAATATCTTTACAAGATAAAATTTCCACACTTCAACCATTTGAAAACCAATTTCAAATTACTTTTCATCCTTTATACCCTTTGAAAACAAATTTCAAATCATCAAATAAATCCTTACCGGTTTATTTTGAACTTACGCTCCAAATTCGTAAATTATATTTCCATATCCCAAATAAATCAATATTTATTTTTAAACAAATTTCCCTTCTTTATAAATTCCAAAGTGAATTTAAATTTCCAAATATCTACTAGTATACAATTCTCAAATCGATTTCAAATATTCTCTTTCAATTTACCTTTAAAAGATGAATTCTCAAAAACGTTCAATTCCATATTGGAAAGGCATTTCCATACTTATTTAATAATAAGTAATCCACAAATTTATTTATTTTCAACAATTTGAAGATATCCACTACGCTTAAATCACAATTAAGTATATATTTCATCCTTTTTAAGGGAACATTCTTTTATTCACTTTTAGTTGGGTTAAAACGAATGTTGCGTAAAACATCGTTACGACAACCCAAAATCACTAGAATAGGGATTCAAATTAAAATAGGGACATAGATTCCAATACTACACAAAATATTTCCGTTTGGAAACCATTTACTATAACAACAGTGTTATAGTCCACCGTTTCTCTATTTTCTCGAAAACGCCTATTTCAACAATGAATGTTGAAATCTACGTATTCATTTCTTTTTATTTCTCGAAAACGTCTATTTCAACAATAAATGTTGAAATCTATGGTTTCGATACTTAATGCATTTTAAAAATATCTTAAAAATCGTTTTAAATTCCATTCAAAGCATTCCTTTCTCAAACCATGTCCATTTTATCCAATAATATATTCACTGTTCAAAATAGTGAATATAACACCTTTAACCAACTTCCATATTCAATTTATCAAATTCAATTGATTTCAAATTTATAGACAATGTCTATAAATTCCATTTCTATTTATAATCCCAATTTATAAATCTCCTTTATCAATCCAATACAATTTATATAACTCAATTTTATACCAACAGTTCATATTATAAGTTAATTACTTATAATTCATTCATTTACCAAATCGTTCCTTTAAAACTTCATAAATTTTTAAATTTTATCACTGACAAGATTCCTTTATAATCCATAATGGTTTTCAACTTATAAAAACCCCCTTTACTAAACAATTTCTATAAATATCTCCTTTAAATGCCCAAAATCCACTTTTATAAGTTAATTTCTTATAAACTTTTATTTTCGATATCTATTCATTTTATAACTTCCATAATTTATAAATTTATAAATTTTAATGAAATTCATTTTGTACATCTTCTTAACACTTTATAGCTTGTTCATAAATCCAATAAATTTAATTTATAAATATCCATTTATAAAATCTTTTATATAAACTGTTTATAATAATTATTCAAAATCCCAATTTAACTATTCATAAAAGCTACTTATTTTAGAAATTCCCTTTTTGTTATTTTTCACAAAAATAATAATTTTTATAACTTAATAATAATAAAACTTTAATTTATTTAAAATGATTTAATTCAAAAATTTAATATAAACATATACTTTGAAAAAATTACTTTGAAATCCTTTTTAAATTCAAAATCGTTATTTTTAACTTTAAAAACGAATCCGATGATGCAACAGCATCATATAGTCAATCACGGGAATAAACATCATATATCGATATGATAGTTAACAATCAACACAATATTCATAAACAAATAAATATTTGTGAGGAATCCAGTTGGATCCCTCCAACCTGTTTCCCTGCATCCACAGACGTTAGCACAATACCAATCCCGTTTCAAGACGGGATATCGCGGTATATGGGATTTTATAAAATATTATTCGCTTAATAGGCGGCGCAATAGGGTCTCATCCGCTATACGAGGCGGGAAATCAAATCCAATATATACATATGCCAATATATATATTGCTATATATAGTATATATCCTACTATATCTACTAGCACAATCAAACAGCAATCATCAATCAACATTAACTATTTAAAATTTTAAACCAAACGGTTTGATTGAGTGAGGAGTTCTCACCATGATTTTATTTTCGGTTTCGCGCTCGTTTCGAATAAAATTAAACGAACGTTTAATTTTACCCGAAATTCAAACGAGCACCAATCGATTCCAAACTAGCTTCATCGCGAAGAGAACGACCATACGATTCCAACGCATTTTGATTCGCCCAAATCGGACCTCGCAGCAAAAAGATATCGCAGTTTAAAGTTCGCACACGTTTATAATATAATAAAAATCAATTTTTTTTCTTTTTATTTCTCACCTTCAACTGGGCCACACATCTCCACTACTCCCCCCTTCTCTTCGTACGCGCCTTCGTCCCCAGGAAGTAACGCACGCACAACCATTCAAGCTCGAATTAGGGTTCCATCTCACCACCTCCTCGCTGCATGAAAACACGATCAGGGAGCGCCAAACGAACGGCCTCGACGAGAGCCACCAACGCCCAGAGCTAGGCCAAGCTCGGCCCCACCTGGTGCCTAGGGTTGCGTGCGCAACATCAGGGAAACGCGGGCCATACCCTCATTCAAATGGCGACGATTGCTCGAATCCACCGTTGGATTTGAAGTTCTCCTTGCCCTCTCCGACATTCCAGTTGGAAACATCTTCTAAAACTTGACGGATTTGCGTGGATTTGAGGTGGAAGTCGAGTGAATTTCGGCCATTAAAAGGTGGGGGTGGCGGCTGGTGACAGTGATTAGGGTTTTGAAGTGAAAATGTATATATATTATATGTTATTTATATTATTTTAATAATAAAATCTCCAAATTAACACTTATGCAAACGACCTCCAATCTACGCGTTCCGACAGGCGATTCTAAGGTTTTTCCGCGTTCCAGACACAATGGAACAGGTTTCGGAAGCTAATTCCATCGTATGTGTGAGATAAGGCAATAAACCCTCGATTTAAATTAAAACCGATTTAAACGATTTACTAGGCGTTTTGGCTTGTACCGAACAAACGATAAATCCGATCGACTTGAAATTTGAAATCTTACAATAATATCACGTTACGGATCCGATGAAACTGGTTTCGTCAAAATCCAAAACCGTTTGAAAAATGAATATTTTAACTCGCTAAATTAATATTAAAACGATATCGACGCGTTTCGAGCTGCCACGGTCAAACGACAACTCCGATTGCTACGAAAATTGAAATCCGATAATAACTTACTATTACGGATCCAATGGAACTCGTTTCGTTCAATTCTGAGACTGTTCAAAAATTGGCTATTTTTCAGTCGATAATTAAATATTAAAATATTCAATTTTTACAAATTAATTCCAAATTCAATTTTAAAAGTTCTAAAATATTTCTATAACTTTAATATGATAAAATAAAATTTTCCAAATCATTTTCAATCATATTTAACTCAAATTTAAATATTTTCTGGAATTTCACTATTAAATTATCGATTTAATCGTCCAATGAAATCAAATATCCAATAAATAAATTGTTCGACTTAAAAATCCCACTTATTAATATTTAAAATTAATTAAATACTCAAATTCAAATTATCAAAAATTCTGGGTCGTTACAATCTTCCCCCCTTAAAAGAATTTCGTCCTCGAAATTGCAAGTTAAGGAGAATGATCCTAAACCGTCTATTATTTTTCCAAAACCAATAGTTTTATCAACCTTCTAACACCAATCTTTTTATTAAAGATTTACTATCATTTCAATTAGCTTTCCAACTTCAATTATAGGTTTCAAACAACATTGTTTACTTAAAATTCAAATTTAAATTTAAATTCAAATTTCAAACTTTCAAAATTTTCTCAAAATTTTTCTAACACCCGAAATTTTCGAAAAATTTCGCCAGCGTCTCCTTTGCGCGGATAGCTCGGTATGACTACAAAATGGCACTACGGCCCCTCAGAATCAAAAAGAAAAGAGAAAGCCAAGTGGCTGGAGAAGGAAATCATCAAATCTCGTACAAAAATTGAAATACGTACCTTTTTGTCGAGCAATTCAACTTTTAACTTCAAAATCAAAATCCCAATTCCATTATATACCTGTATACCCTGCTGGTAGTGGTATCTAATTCCAATATTCAAACTATTTTGCCAATTCCATTACAAAATTTCGATACTTACTTTTTTATCTCAATTTTAGCTTTACTATTGAAGTTACATATTCATTTTCATTTGTTTCCAATTAGTTTACATTCACTAATTAAATTCACATTGGTTCACTTTCAACTCAACTCAAATTCAATTCTATTCCAATTTATTTACTTCAATTTGAATTCAATTACATAGCTTTCAATTGCGCTAATTAAATTTCATTAACATTTAATGAATTTACATACAATCAACCAACAAGCAAATAACAACCAATGTATATCCAATACAACCAATTTATTTATTTTACTTACATGTAATTTGGTTCAACAGTTTCAGTTCTAATTGGTTTTAACACTCAATTGATTTCCATTCAATTATTCAACTATTTTCAAATGAATTTACACTTACATACTTCATTTCATATCAACTTATTTACATTCGATTGATTAACATTCAATCATTTTCCTTTTAATTCAGTTGCTAATTCTTTTACAAATAAAATTGAATTTCATTCATATAACTCAAGTTCACATCATTTAGTTCACTTGATTATTTTACTTCGATACAAAATCAATTTTTATTCAACTTCACTTAAGTTATACCCCATCTAACATCATTTGTTCAATTAAACTTAAGTTTCCGCTTAACAATCCAATTCGGATTTCAATTCTAAAGTAAGTTCTATTTAACTTTTACTTGAGTCAAATTCATATCAACATTCAAATTCATATTTCACTTTACTTAACTTAATTGTTTAACCACTCCAATAATTGGTTTCACTTACATTTTCCCATTCTATAATTTATACAGCTTATTATACAACTTCCAAATCATATTATAAGTTCAAAACTTATTTCGTTTATATTTATTAACTTCAAGTTGAATTTTAATTTCAAATTTGTTTATTACAACAAAACCTCAATTTTAAATTCATTATTGTAGAAAATCCATCAAATAGAAACTCGAAAATGATACTGATGATGCTGCAGTCATCATCCTTATTATTTCCCAGTGACAATAGTGAAATCAGTGCTAAATATTCTTTCAAAAGTTCCTTTTACATATAACTACATTTGCAAACTTTTTACTTATATAATTTCACTTCTTATATATATAAGATTGTTTCACAATTGTAAATCATTCTAATTATAACTTCATACTTATAATTCATTGGTTATACTATTATTTTTTACAATTGTTGCTTTTATTAGCTTATTCAACAACTTTTAATTAACTTACATATATATATATATATTTTTATTCCAAACAATCAAACCATCAATTATATACACACTTCAATAATTCTTGATAAATTATTTTCTTTATATACAAAATATAATCGAGGTAAAATTATTTCATTTACCCAATTTAAAACAAAATTGTGTCGAATTGTTCTACATAAGTGTTTAGAGATCCTTATCGATAGAGTTGTACAAACTATACCGACCAGAATCCATATACCACTCAACAAACCAATCACCACAATACAAAACAATTTTATATTCACTAACAAATACGCGCTCATATCTATTATTACACTCACACTCATTCTAGAGTACTACTGACTCTATCTCTAATGAGTAATACCCAACAGAGCCATGGTTGTCGCTTAACCATATTGCTCTGATACCAAATGTAAAGGCCCGAAAATCCGTACTCCCTTGAGCTGGCAACATTCCACCGCAATCCAGCCAAAGAGGAACGAACTTTCGAATCTTTAGGGTTTAAGAAGAAGAAAGAGGTAGAAGGAGAGAGAAAGAGAGAAGAAACAGAAACAAACAACAGAAACATGAAGACAATATCAGAATCTCACAATCGCAGCGGAACAACATATAATAGATAAATGAATATCATTAAAACAAAAGAACTATACATTTTATACATACATCACATTACATCACATCATCAGAGTGTACAACAATAAAACAGCGGAAAAGAAATACTATAATAGTAATATACAACGCCATCCAAGCTCGCCTTCAAATCTGCACAGCAACACCCGAATCCAGAATAACCTGATAACCTAACTCTAGACTGCCCGTGTGGAAAATAGTGGGCACCCAGAGTTTAGGAAAGGAACAATAAACTCCAGGTCAGTCATGGGACTGGTGTGAGAACTCAAAACAGTTTATCTTTAAACAAGCAACAAGAAAATTTAAATTTTTAAATCCGCAATGCTTTTTGGAAAATGAAACTACCATAAGGCCTCCCGCACACACACACAATGCAAACGCAGAATCGGAGGAGATTTCTCCTTATGATAGTCAAAGATGCTTACTACGCAAAAATCAAATCATTTTTGATATTATTATTAGTGCATAGTGTAGAAAAAGTTTCGAAAGTAGAATATAAATCCTAGCCAGCATAGACATTCCGAACTATGCCTACTATAGCTACCATCCAAACAGTGGGGCGCCACCATAAGTGAATGGCAGGTTATACAACTAAAACCGTATAGGGCACGTATTGTTTTGATTGGATTTCCAAAAAATGGTCAGGCTAAGGAACTTCCTACTGCCACATGGGATCGCCTCTGGCGGGACGTCCTGAGAAACTAACGTTACGGTTAGATCTCTGCCAACACAAGGCCGGGTTACCTCTGTAACTAGGTAACTACTACACGAATATGTCATTCCCCGGTCCTTTGGGACCTTTATCCGAGCGCTCGATTCCAACAACACCACACGGTAATAGATATAGTGTATCAACATGAGTAAGTATCTGGGCTCCATACCATGATACCACCCTTTTCCAGAAGGAAATGACATACCCTAAAGGGCGCGACCCTCATAACCTTGCCTCATATTCCTGTTTCGACCATTTCCGGGGAGTGAGGTCTGACGAAGTCTCGTCCACAAAGCTACGCTTTGTGCAACAAAGCCATGCTTTGGGTCAACAGATGACCAAAGCAATGATCACAAAGATAAATGATCAAACAAATGATCATATCACAAATGACTAACCAATGATCATCACACAGCAGCACTCAGCATGTCACATTACCAGATTGGGAATATATCGCTGATAACCTTCAACTACATAACCTCTGAGCTCGTACGTCTCAGAGAAGGGTGTTAAGCTAAGAGAATAAATTCTCCGCCACCAACAGAAATGTATTTGAAAGAAATCTGCTCTATATCTCAAAATGTAATGTCAGACATGTAACCATACAAGTCTGTTCCGGGTTCGAACAGAACCGAAGGCACTTCCAAAGAAGCCCTTGCAATCCGGGTATTCACAATCCCGATAAAATTTCCCATCACAAAGGAAATCTCCATATCGTAGCTAACGATGCAGAGACAATCGATAGGTCATCCTATCGTTTCCACAAATACCCGGTCTTCAACACCGATCTTCAAATGCTATCCATAACGACGTATCACATATTTGGAATGGGATATACGACACAAAGGTCCTCTCCCGGCTAAACCGAATAGCGAGCGCTTAATTTAAAAATAAGTGTAGCATTCAATTTCAAACAATCACAACAAATACCATCCTAGGGTAAATACTGATAGTCGGTTATTTAACTATCAATAAAGATGCGCCACATCATCAGATTCCAAATAATTTTCCAAAATTATTTAATCCCAAAAAAAAAAAATATATCTTCACAAGATATAAATACACTTTCCAAATAATTGCCAAAATTATTTGTTTTACCAAAATATCTTTACAAGATAAAATTTCCACACTTCAACCATTTGAAAACCAATTTCAAATTACTTTTCATCCTTTATACCCTTTGAAAACAAATTTCAAATCATCAAATAAATCCTTACCGATTTATTTTAAACTTACGCTCCAAATTCGTAAATTATATTTCCATATCCCAAATAAATCAATATTTATTTTTAAACAAATTTCCCTTCTTTATAAATTCCAAAGTGAATTTAAATTTCCAAATATCTACTAGTATACAATTCTCAAATCGATTTCAAATATTCTCTTTCAATTTACCTTTAAAAGATGAATTCTCAAAAACGTTCAATTCCATATTGGAAAGGCATTTCCATACTTATTTAATAATAAGTAATCCACAAATTTATTTATTTTCAACAATTTGAAGATATCCACTATGCTTAAATCACAATTAAGTATATATTTCATCCTTTTTAAGGGAACATTCTTTTATTCACTTTTAGTTGGGTTAAAACGAATGTTGCGTAAAACATCGTTACGACAACCCAAAATCACTAGAATAGGGATTCAAATTAAAATAGGGACATAGATTCCAATACTACACAAAATATTTCCGTTTGGAAACCATTTACTATAACAACAGTGTTATAGTCCACCGTTTCTCTATTTTCTCGAAAACGCCTATTTCAACAATGAATGTTGAAATCTACGTATTTATTTCTTTTTATTTCTCGAAAACGTCTATTTCAACAATAAATGTTGAAATCTATGGTTTCGATACTTAATGCATTTTAAAAATATCTTAAAAATTGTTTTAAATTCCATTCAAAGCATTCCTTTCTCAAACCATGTCCATTTTATCCAATAATATATTCACTGTTCAAAATAGTGAATATAACACCTTTAACCAACTTCCATATTCAATTTATCAAATTCAATTGATTTCAAATTTATAGACAATGTCTACAAATTCCATTTCTGTTTATAATTCCGATTTATAAATCTCCTTTATCAATCCAATACAATTTATATAACTCAATTTTATACCAACAGTTCATATTATAAGTTAATTACTTATAATTCATTCATTTACCAAATCGTTCCTTTAAAACTCATAAATTTTTAAATCTTATCACCGACAAGATTCCTTTATAATCCATAATGGTTTTCAACTTATAAAAACCCCCTTTACTAAACAATTTCTATAAATATCTCCTTTAAATGCCCAAAATCCACTTTTATAAGTTAATTTCTTATAAACTTTTATTTTCGATATCTATTCATTTTATAACTTCCACAATTTATAAATTTATAAATTTTAATGAAATTCATTTTATACATCTTCTTAACACTTTATAGCTTGTTCATAAATCCAATAAATTTAATTTATAAATATCCATTTATAAAATCTTTTATATAAACTGTTTATAATAATTATTCAAAATCCCAATTTAACTATTTATAAAAGCTAATTATTTTAGAAATTCCCTTTTTGTTATTTTTCACAAAAATAATAATTTTTATAACTTAATAATAATAAAACTTTAATTTATTTAAAATGAATTAATTCAAAAATTTAATATAAACATATACTTTGAAAAAATTACTTTGAAATCCTTTTTAAATTCAAAATCGTTATTTTTAACTTTAAAAACGAATCCGATGATGCAACAGCATCATATAGTCAATCACGGGAATAAACATCATATATCGATATGATAGTTAACAATCAACACAATATTCATAAACAAATAAATATTTTTGAGGAATCCAGTTGGATCCCTCCAACCTGTTTCCCTGCATCCACAGACGTTAGCACAATACCAATCCCGTTTCAAGACGGGATATCGCGGTATATGGGATTTTATAAAATATTATTCGCTTAATAGGCGGCGCAATAGGGTCTCATCCGCTATACGAGGCGGGAAATCAAATCCAATATATACATATGCCAATATATATATATTGCTATGTATAGTATATATCCTACTATATCTACTAGCACAATCAAACAGCAATCATCAATCAACATTAACTATTTAAAATTTTAAACCAAACGGTTTGATTGAGTGAGGAGTTCTCACCTTGATTTTATTTCCGGTTTCGCGCTCGTTTCGAATAAAATTAAACGAACGTTTAATTTTACCCGAAATTCTAACGAGCACCAATCGATTCCAAACTGGCTTCATCGCGAAGAGCACGACCATACGATTCCAACGCACTTTGATTCGCCCAAATCGGACCTCGCAGCAAAAAGATATCGCAGTTTAAAGTTTGCAAACGTTTACAATATAATAAAAATCAATTTTTTTTCTTTTTATTTCTCACCTTCATCTGGGCCACACATCTCCACTACTCCCCCCCTTCTCTTCGTACGCGCCTTCGTCCCCAGGAAGTAACGCACGCGCAACCCATTCAAGCTCGAATTAGGGTTCCATCTCACCACCTCCTCGCTGCATGAAAACACGATCAGGGAGCGCCAAACGAACGGCCTCGACGAGAGCCACCAACGCCCAGAGCTAGGCCAAGCTCGGCCCCACCTGGTGCCTAGGGTTGCGTGCGCAACATCAGGGAAACGCGGGCCATACCCTCATTCAAATGGCGACGATTGCTCGAATCCACCGTTGGATTTGATGTTCTCCTTGCCCTCTCCGACATTCCAGTTGGAAACATCTTCTAAAACTTGACGGATTTGCGTGGATTTGAGGTGGAAGTCGAGTGAATTTCGGCCATTAAAAGGTGGGGGTGGCGGCTGGTGATAGTGATTAGGGTTTTGAAGTGAAAATGTATATATATTATATGTTATTTATATTATTTTAATAATAAAATCTCCAAATTAACACTTATGCAAACGACCTCCAATCTACGCGTTCCGACAGGCGATTCTAAGGTTTTTCCGCATTCCGGACACAATGGAACAGGTTTTGGAAGCTAATTCCATCGTATGTGTGAGATACAGCAATAAACGCTCGATTTAAATTAAAACCGATTTAAACGATTTACTAGGCGTTTTGGCTTGTACCGAACAAACGATAAATCCGATCGACTTGAAATTTGAAATCATACAATAATATCACATTACGGATCCGATGAAACTGGTTTCGTCGAAATCCGAGACCGTTTGAAAAATGACTATTTTAACTCGCTAAATTAATATTAAAACGATATCGACGCGTTTCGAGCTGCCACGGTCAAACGACAACTCTGATTGCTACGAAAATTGAAATCCGATAATAACTTACTATTACGGATCCAATGGAACTCGTTTCGTTCAATTTTGAGACTGTTCAAAAATTGGCTATTTTTCAGTCGATAATTAAATATTAAAATATTCAATTTTTACAAATTAACTCCAAATTCAATTTTAAAAGTTCTAAAATATTTCTATAACTTTAATATGATAAAATAAAATTTCCCAAATCATTTTCAATCATATTTAACTCAAATTTAAATATTTTCTGGAATTTCACTATTAAATTATCGATTTAATCGTCCAATGAAATCAAATATCCAATAAATAAATTGTTCGACTTAAAAATCCCACTTATTAATATTTAAAATTAATTAAATACTCAAATTCAAATTATCAAAAATTCTGGGTCGTTACAATTCCCAATTTAACCTTCACACATTTATTAACTTTGTATATTTCAAATATCAAATTTAATTAAGAATTACACCATTCGTTTTCTTAAGTTCGATACAAGTATTTTACATACTTGCTATATTTATTTTCAATTTGCCACTTCGGTTAATATCTACATATATTTAAACTGGATTTCCAATTCCATATCGATTCATTTTAAACCATATTTAAATTTGTCAATCCTTCAATTAGTTTCGCTTACTAATTTCATTTTAATACTTTGCTTCATCTGATCCAACTTGACAAATTTTCCATTTCACTTAATTTTACTCAATACAAATATTCAATTTTAATCCAAATTTTAAGCTTCGATAAGTTTTCCTAACTTATCTATATTTCACATTATTTTAATTTTTAACTTTTCTTCAAGTTAGATTTTTTTATTCTAACAACTTCAAATTTATAAGTTGCCAAACTTAATTATATTCTATAAATATATTTTAAATAGGATTCCAGAGTCTTTCTAACATTTCAAAATCATTTTTGAAATCGATTCAAATTATCCTTTCAATTTCGAAAACCAAACCAATTTTGCAAACAACTTCAATTTAAAAACATTTTGGCAGCAATTTCTTTCCTGGACACTCAAAAATGAACATCGATGATGTCGCGATCATCATCAGAATTATTTTCCAATGACTGAAAAGAGTTTAGTGCTTTTTCCTTCAAAAAAGCATTTTTCCAAACTTTGAAAATCATTTTCAAACTCAAAAGGTATTTAATTTCTAAAATTTCCAAATTTCAAATCCTTTCAACTTTATTTTCAAATATTTCTCTGGAATTCTATTTCAAATTATAAATCACATTTACAATTTATATTTACAAATTCCATTTGTATATGAATTTATTTCTCAGCTTTTGATTATGATTTTAATTTCTTATTCAATTTTTTAATGATAATAATTTAATATTATCACTTCCTAGCAATCAATCAACCATATACTATAATAATTTACAAAGATTATTTCCTTCTATATACAAAAATAATTTGGGTAAAATTATTCGACTTACCCTATTGTAAAACAATACTGTGTCGAATTGTTCTATTCAAGTATTTAGAGATCCCTATCAATAACGTTAATTACTCGTATTGACCAAAATCCATGTACCACTCAACAAACCAATCAACACAATATAAAACAATTTTATATTCACTAACAAATACGCGCTCATATCTATTATTACACTCAAACTCATTCTAGAGTACTACCGACTCTATCTCTAATGAGTAATCCCCACCAGAGCCAAGGTTTTCTCTTAACCAATTGCTCGATACCACTATATAACGACCTAATATTTCGACGCCCGAAGGTCGACATCAATACGTCCACTATATCAAATGTCAAATAATCGAATGCTGGAAAACTGAACCGTTATGGCTAAAGAAGAAGAAGATAGAAGAAGAAACAGAAACAATAACAGAATCTCACATTTTGCAGCGGAACAAATATAATAGATAAATGAATAACCTTTAAAACAAGAGCACTATATCAATTTATACATCACACTATTAGAGTTTACAACAACACAACAGCAGAAAAGAAATATTATATCTTAGTGATACGTCTCGCCATCCAGCTTGCATCCAAATCTCCATGGCATATCATTTTCGACTTCACTCCAGAATAATGATAACCTGACTCTAGGCTGCCCATGTGGAAAATTATGGGCACCCAGAGTTTAGAAAGGGAACAATAAACTCCAGGTCAGTCATGGGACTTGTGTGAGATCTTAAAAATAGTTATTTTCACAAAGAAAGGAAAAGAAATCCGTTAACTTTTGGAAAATTAAACTACCATAAGGTCTCCCGCCACACACATAATGCAAACGCAGAATTGGAGGAGATTTCTCTTTATGATAGTCAAACATGCTTGATATGCAAAATCCTTTTGATATTATTATTAGTGCATAGTATGGAAAACATTTCCAAAGTTTAATATTAATTTTAGCTAGCATACACATTTCGTACCATGCCTACTATAGCTACCAATTAAACGACGGGTCACCACCCTAAGTAAAAGGCAGATTATACAACTAAAACCGTATAGGGAGCGTATTGTTTCTTTGGATTTCCAACAAATGGCCAGTCTAAGGAACTTCCTGGCCCACATGGGTACGCCTCTAGATGGACGACCCGAGAACTTAACCAGCTCTCTGCCAGTACAAGGCGGAGTAACCTCATGCTTCCGGTGCAATGAAGCTGTAACTAGATAACTCCACGCACGAGCATGACATCCTCAGTCATTCCGACCTTTATCCGAGGATCCTCAACCACAAAGCAACAACCACAAAGTAATAAATTTGCAGCAACCATATAGGTTAAATATATGGGCTCCATACCATGATACCACCTTTTTCCAGAAGGAAATAGACATACCATGAGGGTGCTGCCCTCAAAAAAACAACCTTGCTGCATTCTTCCTGTTTCGACCATTTCCGGTGTGTGAGGTCCAACGAAGTATCGTCCAACGAAGTATCGTCCACAAAGCTACGTTTTTCACAAAAGCCATGCTTCGATTAACAAATGAACAACAACACTTAGCATGCCACAATACCAAATTGAGAATGTATCACTAGTAACCATCAATTACATAACCTCTGAGCTCATACGTCTCAGAGAAGGGTGTTAAGTTAAGTGAATAAATTCTCTACTTCCAACAGAAATGTATTTGATAGAAACCAGCTTAACATCTCAAAGTGTAACGTCAGACACACATCCATACAAGTCCGTTCCGGAGTCGATAGGAACCGAAGGCACTTCAAAGAAGCCCTTGCAAATCAGAATATTCACCAATCACGTCCGGACTCCCCATCACAAAGGGTGAAATAATCTCTATACTAGAGCAAAACGGTGCAGAGACATTCGACAGGTAATCCTTCGCTTTCAAAAACACCCGGTCTTCAACACGATCTTCAAATGTAATTCCATTTCGTCATATCATTATTCGGCATGGGTTTTATGACACAAAGTCCTCTCCCCGCTAATCCGAATAATGAGCGTTTTTAAAAAAAATAAGTGTTACATTCAGATTTCAAGTAAATCACAACAAATTTCCACTTTGATCTTTTAAATAAAATATTCATCACAAAGATTCGATATGGTTTTCGATTATCCATTTGGAATATGACCCCAGTCGCATCGAAATTCAAATGCCATTTAAAGGCCAATATTGATAGTCAGTTATTTAATTATCAAACAATATTTACCATAATCACCGAGATTTAAATAATTTTTTCCCTAATTATTTATTTTCAAAATATCTTCGCAAGATATATTTTTAACACTTCATCATTTTGAAAACAAATTTCAAATCACTTTCCTCATATGGAATAAATTTCCAAATATTATTTATTTCCACTGAAAATTGCCGAGTTCGAATACTTTAAAATTATTTAAATCACTTATCCAAAAATATACTTGAAAACATTTAGAATAAAAACTATTTTTAAAACACTTTATTTAAAACATTTGTTATGGAATTTTATACCCATATCTCATATATATCTTAAGCCCGAAATAAATTATAAATAAAATTATTAGATAGAGTATAATTATCTAAATAACCATTTTCTAAATCAAATATTAATTAAATATTTAAATAATCACTTCTATAATTAATTAAATAAATCTTTACTTTATATATTTTAAAACAACTTACGAAAATAATTTCTCCAAAACATTCTTTCCTTAAAACCATCCTTAAAATTTCAATTTATGTTTATAAGCTATATTGAAAACATACTCGGTTTTCCAAGGAAAATATGCCTTCCATTCAAAAATGGTTCATTTAAATCAATTAATAAATCCTTCTTGATTTATTTCAATTTACATTCCTAATCTATAAATTTCTTTCCACACATTTTAAAAATAAACCAATATTTATTTTCAAAACAAATTTCAATTTCCTTTATAAATTCCCATTGTGAATTTAAATTTCTAAATATCAATGGATATACGATTTTCATTTGATTTCTAAATATTCACTTTCAAATACCAAATAAACTTCCAACTTGATTTCCAATTATTTTCAAAACACCAAATCAAATTCCCAAATTGATTTCTAAAAATTATTTCAAAACCAAATCAAATTCCAAATTGATTTCCAAAATCATTTCAAACACCAAATTAAATTTCAAATTTGATTCTAAATTTATTTCCTTTTATAATAAACTTCTTTATCTCTTCGAAACTATTTAAATCTCGAATTTTAGATGAATTCTTCAATTTTTAAACAAATTACTCAAAACCCATTATTAAACTCTATTCCCATTTATAGGAATTTTATTCAATAGGATTGCAAAAAAAAAATCAATCTTTACACCCTTTTAAAATTCCTTCTTTTAAATTTATTCAATTCTCTAAAATTAATTTAGTATAAACGTTCTACTTAAATTTCAAAAATCCAATTTTATTTGTTTCTGGTATCCTACGACAGCAAAAATATATTCGGCTAAATTATAGCCATCAACGACTTCAATACAAATATAATCCTGCATAAGATATAAATAATCACATCACAACATATACAAATAAATTTAACAATGTGAGGAATCCAGTTGGATCCCTCCAACCTATTTCCCTACATCCACAGATGTTAGCACAATAATTAAATATCAATTCCACTTCGAGGTGGAATATCGCAGTATATGGGATTATATAATATCATCCGCTATTAGGTGGTGCATAGGGTCTCATCCGGTATATAATGCGGGAAATCAATCACTCCAATACATACACACACTCTACCCTATCCAAACAGTCAATCAATAAATGAAATTCTAATTATATTCAATTGAGTGAGAATATAACACATTTATTATGCATGCAATTTATTTTCCATTCTGGCTTGTTTCTCAATTTAAACCGTGTATAAATATTTATACAGTTTATCAATATTCCAAATAAATCGAACAATTAAATTCCCATTTAATAATTTTAATTTAAACAAATGATTTCATTTAAACTAATTATTTTCTTTTTAATAAATTATTTTTAATAACTACATAGTTATATAAGTTTATTAAATAAAATAAATTACCCTAAATACATTTTTATTTTTGAAATCTCATAATAATATATATGGATTTTAAAATTTTGTTTTGTTTTTATATAAACTCTTCAAACATCTTACAATTCCTATATAACTTCCAAAATCATATATTTATATATTAAATAAAATTATTTTCAAACCTGTATAGAAACACACACACACACACTAATCTCAGTTAGTATTTAATAAGTGGAATAATATACCTTGCTGCTTTATATAGCTGAAAATTTAAACCAAATTGTTTATAAAACTCACTGTAAAAATGATATCTATATAACTCGTTTCACAACCTAGAGATGATACTGTTTCTTCCACTATCCATAAATACGAGTTTCAAAATTATAAAATGAAACTATTACCTTACTGCAAAAAGCCGATATCGATCTCGATTTCCAGAACAAGCTTCATGCATACAAAAAATTTCGCGACTCATCTTCTGCGCTACTGGGACTCGCATAAACATTGGGACGAGCTCAACTCCTTGAACGCGAGCGTCGCTACACCCCTGGACTGCCGAGCCTCCTCGCGACCTCGTACATGATCGAGCCGAAGAGAGAACCCCCCACCACCTTGTGGTGCCCTGTTGTCGCCTTCCTCTGTCATGCGTCAACCACCATGCATTAATCGAACTCGATGTGGTATTTGTGAATCAATCTGGAAGTGCGAAAAGAAATGAACTCAATTGAACCTTGCGGCCACCATTTTTTGCTTCTTTTTTTTCACGATTCAGAATTGAATTTTATAGGAGGCGACCATTAATTTCTATTCGAATGAACGAAAAATCGTTTATCAAATTTTTTTATTTGAAACTAAGAATAGAGATTTTTTTTATTTAACGAACGATTACGTTTTTCTTTTTCTAGGCAAAGAAAACAATGCGTGTTAAAATTGATGACAGGTGTTTCATGATGAAGGACACGTATTAAAAAGGCAATTACATGTTGTATCAACAAGCTACAATATTTGTATCATATTTTTTATTAAAAATTCAAATTCAAATTCAAATCATCTCGGCTAATGCAACACAAAAATTTCGAACTCCTATCAAAGTGTGCCGCTAGGTGTTTACAATGTTATACGCCTATTTGGAATACCATGGAAAAGGTTTCGAGTCCAAATTCGATCGTATGGAGAAGATAGCTTTTTTGAACCAAGTTATTAAATTAATTTCGATATAATTTTCAACGCGTTTTCATTCCGTGAAACCACACGATCACTCCAAAACACTATGAAAATTGAAATCCGATAATAATACAATATTATTGATTCACTGGAACTGGTTTCGTCGAAATCCGAGACTGTGCCTTGAAAGACTATTTTCTAAATATCGATTTTGAACGATATAATTTCAAAACTGAAAAAAATACTTTCAAATTCAATTCTAAAACATCCATTATCTTCAGTATTATCAATATCAATTTTCTAAGCCTTGAAAATATTTTTAATAAGCATAAAACTGACGATTCAAAATTTTACCCAAATTTCTATAATTAAATTCGATAATTAAATTGCCAAATTCATGGTTATAATTGAAATTCAAGTTAAAATGACTACCAAATATTTAAAATCAGTTAAACATCTCAATTTCAAATGTTCAAAATTCTGGGTCTTCACAGATAAACAAATGAAAAGAATATGGAAATTATTAATTATAAATTGTAACGACCCAATATTTTCAACCATTCGCATCCGCACATGTCGGACTTGAATTGTTCAAAATACTGCGTTGTAGAATAAATTTAGCAAACTCAGAATATACAGTAAATAAATCACAGAATCACATACACAGATATCAGAATCTCGCAGCGGAAATTAAAATTTAGTGGTTCATGAAGCCACTGATACTTCTTTAACAAAACAGGAATTTCATTGTTTATAATCCTCAATACAATTTTAAAACATAAATAGAGATAGAGTCTTCAAAGTCTGGGATTCCAGAAAAGATAAAGACTGAAACAAACTTCCAGCAGCACGAATGGTCTACGGAATGTCCTAGCTCCGGAGAGGAAACTGAAGCTGCAACTCAGGCTGACCCGAGCGTAAAATAAAACAAAACACTCGAGTCAGGACATACATACTTACATAATGTAAGCTAATTCAAGTGTACTGAAATATAGAGCAAGTAACTTAAAGGATGCTTGGGATCGCCCATCCTCTAAGGATCCGTTAAACTATCTACTATATAGTATATTGCGCTATTATAATAGTGTCTATTTATAAAATAAACATACTTTTTTCTTAGCATTAAGGGGTTACCCATATAGCCCTTAACACGTAATAGTCCCAGTAGTCCATCCAATATCATAGCTCCTCCTGATCGGGAAGCAACCAGAGGATACAACACGGGCTACGGGAGAAATCCAAACTCGTACAAGGCTCGATATGGTAGGTGACACGGCACAACTAGGCAATGCCAGGGTAGATATACCAATTACGCTTCCGGACCGATGGTAACGCGAAGCCGCAGCAACCGCCCACCTCGAACAACACTCCCAAATCAAGGGTGCACCCAAACAATCACATAAGCAATAGAATGGTATACGAAGAAGTGCGTTCGATCAGAGGAGCTACCTCATTAATTCGTCAATCGCTCCTGTTTTAGCCACCTTAAGCCGACTCACGGGAGTCAGGTCCACGTATATACCTTTCAAGAAACCGTCACCACCATCCTACTTCATTCTGGAATCTCCACCGCGTACACGGTTAGTCAAAGTGGTTTTCGGTATCGACAGAGAGTATGTCCATATCCGATCCCGGTCTCTTTGCCAACCCATCGTTATTATAACCCGTGGTCATTTAAAACAGTTTATACTTTGAAACCAGAATAAACATTTCCATTTCAAAACTATAAATACGATATCATTTTAAAAACTCAAAACAATATGATATCGTTATATTCAAATAAAATTCCTTTCCAAAGCCATACTGTTTAAAATTTATAATATATGGAAACCAAATATTTGAATTATACCTTCAAAGCATAATATTTTTGGAGATTTTACTTTAAAATCCATAACTCCCAAACACAATGGTTTGGATATTTAACGGTATATAGAATAAATGGGTTAACTTTATGGTTACTTTGTAAAGAAAAGAATTTTCATAGCTTTACAAATAATTTCTCTATTTAAGATTTAAACCATAAATTAAATATCATTTTATATCCCCAAAACATTACAATTCCCATATATATTGGAGTATTTACTATTCAAACTAAGTTTGGGTTTATTCTTTCACAAATCAATGGTTTATTACTTAGTCTTGAATAAAACTCCAAATTTTTAACCATTAAATTTTTCCAAAATTTACTTAATACCAGAATATTTATCTTTAATTTATTTAGGAAAATACAGTCATAAATATTATGTCTTAAGCTTTTCCAAAACTTAAGATAAAATAAAATTTATCAAATTCCATAAGTTTTAGAGCAATCAAATTCTAGATTCCGTAGCACTTAGGAAATGCTACCCAAAGTTATGGGTAAACCTAGTCCAATTTCAAAAGAGACAGCATTTAAATGCTGTAATAGATTGTTTAACTTAATAAATATTTCCAAATATAACTTATTTATTTATATATTTCTTAACTGAAAACTTATTCTTTCAAAAATCCAGACTTTCCAAAATAAGTTATATTCCATAATTTTATTCAATTATTTATTTATTTTTATTTATAACTTATTAAAAATTAATATAAATTCCTTTAAAGATATAAATCAAATATTTAACTTCCAAATTAGTTTTAAATATTTCAGGAAATATTATAAGGACCACGGGCCTGTATATAGTTTTCTATCCTAGGTCAAGTGATACGGATTTATATCATTTCAATCCGTAATTTACAAATATCCCGGGTTCTATCATTTCAAACCCGCAATCCCAAGTTAATTTATAGCAGTTAACAGAATAGATGAACAATAATAATCAATTAGGCCTATCATTTCAGCCCATAACAATGTATATTTAACAGGGAACTTGCAGTGTGATTTAAGCAGTAAATAGACAATAACATAATATAACTGCAGATATAATACAACATATAAATAACTGATGAGGTGTCAGTTAAATGGGGTCCATCATGCTATATTACACTACAGACAGATAATAGTGAAATACAATTTTACACATACACTTGCAATAATTTACTAAAATATAAATACGTATGTCTGGTGAGAAATACTCACCTGAGAGTTGCAGAAAATTTTGAATTTAAAACGACGATTCACCGGTACAGAACGACAGAGAGTAACGATAAAATTTCTCGGATGTCGCCTAGATTCAAATCTAGAACAAAAGTAGAAAAATAGAATATGCGACTTAGAATTTTACGGTCAAATTAAAATAGAACGAGAATGATTTGACTTGCTCGACCACTCCACCGTGTACCGTGACCGAAATATACCAAAAAAAATGAGGACCGGGTTAACACAAAATTTTACGACAAAATTTTTCTAAAGTCAGGCTAAGCGAAATTTGGGGACGTTTTCCCTACTCTGTGTCGTGATACACATGTACACGTGCACACATAAAATTTCAACTTTCACGTGCACAAGCACACACTCACGCCAACCCTTCCTCATGCTTATAACTCTGCCTCTACTTTAATCAATTTTCACTTCTTCTCTATCTGGATCCAACCTATGCTCACCAGTTCCAAACTTTATCCATTTTTCTTCTTCTCTTTTCTTTTCTTTTTTTTTTTTTTCCTTTTTTTTTTCTTTTGCTTTGCGAATTCCAGTTTGACTTATATATATTACAAAAATGGGTTTCAAATTTCAACAGGTAAGAAAAAAAACAACTACCCGAGCCATATTTATTTAGCTTCAAGAAATAACATGCAATACTTCGGGTCAATATGCAATTTGCTTCGAGTCATCCATGCTACCAACACTGAAGCTTTGTATGCATTTTCCTTGTAAAACATGTCCATCTCCTATTCAAACTTCCATCATACCCATTACTTTTTCTACAGCAACTCACATAAGAGCATCTACTGAAGCTTCACACATCATACTTGCCTACCTAACTATCTCTAGTATCCAACAACTCCAGTTTGCATCTTACTCACGTCAGTTGAACATGTACACCCTGTGATACAGCTACACACAGTGATCCAGATGTACAGCCTACCACTAAGATTACAAACATGTAGCCTAACTGTTATGAATGAAATCTGATACCTCAACTATGCAAAATTCTCAAAAGTTTTAAACACGTGACCATGTTTCCAGGCTTCGAACCAAACAGCTGCCTACCTATTTCTACCACAATTCCAGTCAGGCATCTCCACTTCTGTCAGCCTTGACACATGCACACAGTGACTATATGCCTATATCTACTCACATATACTCAGGTTCCATCTTTATGCCTATATCAACTGACTTGGACACATCCATGCTCGTCCCACACCCTATCTTGTGTACTATGCACTGAACTCATGCGTGCATTTACACATTTATTCCTTCTGCCTAACTTGTTGTTCAAACAACTATCAATAATTCTTCTCAGGCTTTCTAGATCAAGATCAACAGAGCCCTATACTACTACTTCCAATCAGCTACAACAGCTAGAATTTACTTCTACTGCAATCACTAAAGTCCTTACCCCTTTCAGTCTAAATTCCTTTCCCAGTCTTCAAAACTGAACATGCAGAGGCTAAGTTAAATAACTGTAGATATGTTCATACATGCATATCAAGTGGCCATATAAAATCAGAACCTAATATGTTTACATCACTTGAATTAACTTCAGCCCAGATCTTCATACTAAACACTACAGTCTTCACACTACCATCCTTATCACCCAGTCACCACTTATGCAGCTTCAAGGCCTGGGCATGTACTTGTGATATATGTACATGCACACTTTGTACAGCCTATTGCAGGCCTTGTATGTATGTAGACTTAACCTTTATGAATGAGGTCTGGAACTCACACCCTATATGTACCATGTTTCTATCACTACACAACCCATTATAGTTTGAACTTCACAAATCCACACAAATGCATGCACAGTGGTATCAGCCTAATTTCCCAATTCAAGTAGAGGTAGATTCTGAATGCTGATTAGTGACCAACCTATCTACTTTCTATCTTACCTTCAACACTAACATCTATTACTACCTTAGATATTGCTCTGCACTTCCCTTCATCAACACAAATGCCATCACTATTACATTCTCCCTTTTTTTTTTAGTTTATAGGCTTATGTGTCTATCTATGACATGGTCAGATGGGTGGGTAGCCGAGCAAAATGCCAAAGAAAAGAGACTGAAAAAACAAAAGAAACAAAGTGGAATATTACCTGATCTGGGTCCATGAGAAAAACAGAGAAGTTGAGATCTAGAAAAGAAAAATGATGAAGTGGGAAAGTATATATAGGCAGAGGAAGTAAATGCAAAACATATCAGTTATTTTGATCTGAATATGAATACGTGATTATCAAAAAAAAAAAAAAATCAGTTCATACAATCTGATTTACAGGAAATCAAACGGCAAATATTGATTTATGCAATACTCTTTTAATCTAAGAAACGGCAGAGCAGTTTGTGGTGAATTTAAAAGAGAGGTAAATGCATCAGTTAAAATCAGATTAAATGTTGCTTATGCTCGATTTAAAAGAAGGATGGCCATGCTCTGGGAAGGCCAGTGGGAACACACGTAACCTCTATTTGAATATGCTTGCGTGATTTAAGCACTAGATTCATTTCCAGTTTATGTTTCTGGAAGTGGCAAATGTGATTTACACATTCTAGTCTGAAAAATATATAAGCAAAAGGGCCGAGAGTTTCAAACTGAAGGCTTGTTGATGCCCTTTGAAAACCAGATAAAAGCAAGCTTTGATATTTGATTCAAGTGATATCGTGATTTATGTTTAAAAAAAATTGATGATGCAGAGGCTAAATGAATGGAGAACACATGCATGGCTTTGAAACGAATGTGAACGGAAAGATATCAGAGAGCAACTGTTCGAACGTTACATATGTACCAATGCCCAAATTGCTCACGTGATTTGTTTTAATTTAGCTGAATTTTGATTTTTGGTTTGATGACAATAAATAGAAAGGTGAATATTTATGTAGAGAAAAACGTATACAAATATATTTGAAATCAAACTGTTAGTTAACCAAGAAATGTTGGGTAGAAATTAACTGACTGATATTTTTCTTCAAAAAGGTTTGAAAATATTATTTTTACGCTACGTTAAACAGACGCAGTCTAAAACATCAAAATTTTTGATAAAAATAACATTTTAAAAACACACGTTTTACTACGTTGCTTATACCCTATAATTGACGCGTCCTTTGAACGCGAAATTTTACAGTTAAATCATAGCTTAAAATTTTACAGTTATTATCAAATTTTATTGACATACACAAATCTATAAAATATATCTTCAAATTAAATAATTAAACTATATTTTTAAACACAATTTATATAAATATACTTTAAAATTAAATAATTAATAATAAAATAAATATCTAAAACTAGGGCTGTTACACTCTCCCCCACTTAAGAACTTTTCGTCCTCGAAAAGGAACGAAGAAGAGAAACAAAAGGAAGATAAGCTAAATAAACAAGAATCTTAAATGGATAGTTCCGAATTTGAAGCACGAAGAGATTCACTAGAATTGGTTTTGCCCCTTCAGTTTGACTGTCAGTCTATGGGTGCTCAGCGGTGCTCAGGGTCAAGATGAGTAACCAAGATTTCAGAGATTATAGAGAAAAATTTCTAAATAGATTGGTATAAGCAATAGCCTCCCAATCCGTAGCAGATAGGAAAAAAAAAATAGTTTGGAAAACAAAATAATAAATTTGAAATCATAATGCTTTTGAAATCAAAATACTTTGAAAGTCATTAAGATTTATAGATATTATCTTTTAGAAATCATACTACAAAATCATAACATTTTTTTTTTAAATAAACTTCATTTATTCAATTATAATTTTCAAAACATTTATTTTTAGAAACAGCAACACTTAAAATATGTTACCGTAGATATAATAGTATTTCAAATTAGTTCAATTCTGCAATATTCATTTGGATAATATTTTACTTATTTTTTAAAACAAACTTTTATGAAGGTAATATCTAAATAAACTTTATTTTATTTCAAAAGTTCATTATTTTACTTATCTCTATATTTAACAAATAACCTAACACTTATTTGAAATACCTATTTTATGAGATATTCCTTTTATAAGTTATACTTGAAATTTTTATTTGAAAACCAAAATCTCAATTATCAAATTTTGATTATGAGGTTATTTAAATAAATTCCTTAAATTCCCTTTTTCTTATTTATCTCACTTAATCTTTTATAACTAAAATTTAAGTGTATAATATTAATTATAACCACTCAAATTTTTATTTATAAAATCCTTTTATATTGTATATTATCCAAATTCATTTTTAACTTTTGAAAATCAAGGTAAGTCATATTGAAATGAAATTGAGTATTATACAACTAAAACTTCCAAATTTAATTATCTCCAATTGGAAATATTTTTTTTTCCAAATTTATATTTTTAATTATTGAAATTATTCCCAAAGATAAAACTTAAGAATTAAATTTCTGATTTCCTTCAACCATTTAGAGATAGATAAATATATATACATAATATGTCAAATCAATTTAAATTATATATCTATATATATTAAGTCATATTTTAGAAATTCAAATCAATTAAAATCTCAAGGTAACACTGTAGCCAGACTACAGAATGGTCTTTTCACTTCGAAACTCGAAAATGAAAGTCGATGATGCTGCAGTCATCACCGAAATTATTTTCCAGCGACAAAGAGAAAAGTACTATATTTTAAAATTCTTTGGAAACAATTTCTATTCGAAAATACTTTAAATAATATATCCTTTAAAATTTTTAAACCTACGGTTTGAAATCATCAGAAATTGGATTCTTAAGTTCTTGTTTTAAATTCATTTCTGTTTCTAAATTAATTTATGACCACTGTTTATATTCAATTATTTATCACATGGTTTACAAAATCATAAATAAAATCAAAACTATTATCTCTTGACAAATAGTCAAATTAATTATAAAATTCTAAAAATCATACTTATATATATTTAGATTTTTCTTTCAAAAATAATTTTCCAAAACAAGGGTAGAAATTCAAATTTTGATGAATTCAAATAATTCAAGATAAGTTGAAATCAGAAGACTTGACGATTAAATAACAGAATAAGGAACTGGGTAAGTCTATATAAATCGCGGACAACCTTGACTGGGTCAACCGTGACTTAAGAAGTCAGATCGATGTGGTTGAGTAAAACTACATTTGATCTGAAGAGATAGAGACCAAAGGTACTAGCATATAAACCGAGGATAAATATAATCTCTGGTGAATCAATGCTAATTGTAAGGAGTTTCATCCCTTTATTAGAATAGTGGCGAGACCGCCAATTCCCGATAAAGATCATCCGAAGTGGAGTTATGGGGCACTCCAAGATCTAAAGTAGATAAAAAAAATGAGGGACACAAATGAACCTTGGAACCACAGGGAATGTTCCAAAATTCGAAAAGGAAGAGATTCCAACTCGGATGAATGTGATTCTATAAATCAAATTTACCATACATTCTAAGTTTTGCCTAGAGCCAAAGCTCTGATACCAAATGTAACGACCCAATATTTTCAACCATTCGCATCCGCACATGTCGGACTTGAATTGTTCAAAATACTGCGTTGTAGAATAAATTTAGCAAACTCAGAATATACAGTAAATAAATCACAGAATCACATACACAGATATCAGAATCTCGCAGCGGAAATTAAAATTTAGTGGTTCATGAAGCCACTGATACTTCTTTAACAAAACAGGAATTTCATTGTTTATAATCCTCAATACAATTTTAAAACATAAATAGAGATAGAGTCTTCAAAGTCTGGGATTCCAGAAAAGATAAAGACTGAAACAAACTTCCAGCAGCACGAATGGTCTACGGAATGTCCTAGCTCCGGAGAGGAAACTGAAGCTGCAACTCAGGCTGACCCGAGCGTAAAATAAAACAAAACACTCGAGTCAGGACATACATACTTACATAATGTAAGCTAATTCAAGTGTACTGAAATATAGAGCAAGTAACTTAAAGGATGCTTGGGATCGCCCATCCTCTAAGGATCCGTTAAACTATCTACTATATAGTATATTGCGCTATTATAATAGTGTCTATTTATAAAATAAACATACTTTTTTCTTAGCATTAAGGGGTTACCCATATAGCCCTTAACACGTAATAGTCCCAGTAGTCCATCCAATATCATAGCTCCTCCTGCTCGGGAAGCAACCAGAGGATACAACACGGGCTACGGGAGAAATCCAAACTCGTACAAGGCTCGATATGGTAGGTGACACGGCACAACTAGGCAATGCCAGGGTAGATATACCAATTACGCTTCCGGACCGATGGTAACGCGAAGCCGCAGCAACCGCCCACCTCGAACAACACTCCCAAATCAAGGGTGCACCCAAACAATCACATAAGCAATAGAATGGTATACGAAGAAGTGCGTTCGATCAGAGGAGCTACCTCATTAATCCGTCAATCGCTCCTGTTTTAGCCACCTTAAGCCGACTCACGGGAGTCAGGTCCACGTATATACCTTTCAAGAAACCGTCACCACCATCCTACTTCATTCTGGAATCTCCACCGCGTACACGGTTAGTCAAAGTGGTTTTCGGTATCGACAGAGAGTATGTCCATATCCGATCCCGGTCTCTTTGCCAACCCATCGTTATTATAACCCGTGGTCATTTAAAACAGTTTATACTTTGAAACCAGAATAAACATTTCCATTTCAAAACTATAAATACGATATCATTTTAAAAACTCAAAACAATATGATATCGTTATATTCAAATAAAATTCCTTTCCAAAGCCATACTGTTTAAAATTTATAATATATGGAAACCAAATATTTGAATTATACCTTCAAAGCATAATATTTTTGGAGATTTTACTTTAAAATCCATAACTCCCAAACACAATGGTTTGGATATTTAACGGTATATAGAATAAATGGGTTAACTTTATGGTTACTTTGTAAAGAAAAGAATTTTCATAGCTTTACAAATAATTTCTCTATTTAAGATTTAAACCATAAATTAAATATCATTTTATATCCCCAAAACATTACAATTCCCATATATATTGGAGTATTTACTATTCAAACTAAGTTTGGGTTTATTCTTTCACAAATCAATGGTTTATTACTTAGTCTTGAATAAAACTCCAAATTTTTAACCATTAAATTTTTCCAAAATTTACTTAATACCAGAATATTTATCTTTAATTTATTTAGGAAAATACAGTCATAAATATTATGTCTTAAGCTTTTCCAAAACTTAAGATAAAATAAAATTTATCAAATTCCATAAGTTTTAG
The DNA here is from genome assembly GCA_030765085.1 of Allium cepa. Classification (NCBI taxonomy): domain Eukaryota; kingdom Viridiplantae; phylum Streptophyta; class Magnoliopsida; order Asparagales; family Amaryllidaceae; genus Allium; species Allium cepa. Next base: position 272,283,631 of record CM060943.1, on the reverse strand, counting down.
AGCAATCAAATTCTAGATTCCGTAGCACTTAGGAAATGCTACCCAAAGTTATGGGTAAACCTAGTCCAATTTCAAAAGAGACAGCATTTAAATGCTGTAATAGATTGTTTAACTTAATAAATATTTCCAAATATAACTTATTTATTTATATATTTCTTAACTGAAAACTTATTCTTTCAAAAATCCAGACTTTCCAAAATAAGTTATATTCCATAATTTTATTCAATTATTTATTTATTTTTATTTATAACTTATTAAAAATTAATATAAATTCCTTTAAAGATATAAATCAAATATTTAACTTCCAAATTAGTTTTAAATATTTCAGAAAATATTATAAGGACCACGGGCCTGTATATAGTTTTCTATCCTAGGTCAAGTGATACGGATTTATATCATTTCAATCCGTAATTTACAAATATCCCGGGTTCTATCATTTCAAACTCGCAATCCCAAGTTAATTTATAGCAGTTAACAGAATAGATGAACAATAATAATCAATTAGGCCTATCATTTCAGCCCATAACAATGTATATTTAACAGGGAACTTGCAGTGTGATTTAAGCAGTAAATAGACAATAACATAATATAACTGCAGATATAATACAACATATAAATAACTGATGAGGTGTCAGTTAAATGGGGTCCATCATGCTATATTACACTACAGACAGATAATAGTGAAATACAATTTTACACATACACTTGCAATAATTTACTAAAATATAAATACGTATGTCTGGTGAGAAATACTCACCTGAGAGTTGCAGAAAATTTTGAATTTAAAACGACGATTCACCGGTACAGAACGACAGAGAGTAACGATAAAATTTCTCGGATGTCGCCTAGATTCAAATCTAGAACAAAAGTAGAAAAATAGAATATGCGACTTAGAATTTTACGGTCAAATTAAAATAGAACGAGAATGATTTGACTTGCTCGACCACTCCACCGTGTACCGTGACCGAAATATACCAAAAAAAATGAGGACCGGGTTAACACAAAATTTTACGACAAAATTTTTCTAAAGTCAGGCTAAGCGAAATTTGGGGACGTTTTCCCTACTCTGTGTCGTGATACACATGTACACGTGCACACATAAAATTTCAACTTTCACGTGCACAAGCACACACTCACGCCAACCCTTCCTCATGCTTATAACTCTGCCTCTACTTTAATCAATTTTCACTTCTTCTCTATCTGGATCCAACCTATGCTCACCAGTTCCAAACTTTATCCATTTTTCTTCTTCTCTTTTTTTTTTTTTTTTTTCCTTTTTTTTTTCTTTTGCTTTGCGAATTCCAGTTTGACTTATATATATTACAAAACTGGGTTTCAAATTTCAACAGGTAAGAAAAAAACAACTACCCGAGCCATATTTATTTAGCTTCAAGAAATAACATGCAATACTTCGGGTCAATATGCAATTTGCTTCGAGTCATCCATGCTACCAACACTGAAGCTTTGTATGCATTTTCCTTGTAAAACATGTCCATCTCCTATTCAAACTTCCATCATACCCATTACTTTTTCTACAGCAACTCACATAAGAGCATCTACTGAAGCTTCACACATCATACTTGCCTACCTAACTATCTCTAGTATCCAACAACTCCAGTTTGCATCTTACTCACGTCAGTTGAACATGTACACCCTGTGATACAGCTACACACAGTGATCCAGATGTACAGCCTACCACTAAGATTACAAACATGTAGCCTAACTGTTATGAATGAAATCTGATACCTCAACTATGCAAAATTCTCAAAAGTTTTAAACACGTGACCATGTTTCCAGGCTTCGAACCAAACAGCTGCCTACCTATTTCTACCACAATTCCAGTCAGGCATCTCCACTTCTGTCAGCCTTGACACATGCACACAGTGACTATATGCCTATATCTACTCACATATACTCAGGTTCCATCTTTATGCCTATATCAACTGACTTGGACACATCCATGCTCGTCCCACACCCTATCTTGTGTACTATGCACTGAACTCATGCGTGCATTTACACATTTATTCCTTCTGCCTAACTTGTTGTTCAAACAACTATCAACAATTCTTCTCAGGCTTTCTAGATCAAGATCAATAGAGCCCTATACTACTACTTCCAATCAGCTACAACAGCTAGAATTTACTTCTACTGCAATCACTAAAGTCCTTACCCCTTTCAGTCTGAATTCCTTTCCCAGTCTTCAAAACTGAACATGCAGAGGCTAAGTTAAATAACTGTAGATATGTTCATACATGCATATCAAGTGGCCATATAAAATCAGAACCTAATATGTTTACATCACTTGAATTAACTTCAGCCCAGATCTTCATACTAAACACTACAGTCTTCACACTACCATACTTATCACCCAGTCACCACTTATGCAGCTTCAAGGCCTGGGCATGCACTTGTGATATATGTACATGCACACTTTGTACAGCCTATTGCAGGCCTTGTATGTATGCAGACTTAACCTTTATGAATGAGGTCTGGAACTCACACCCTATATGTACCATGTTTCTATCACTACACAACCCATTATAGTTTGAACTTCACAAATCCACACAAATGCATGCACAGTGGTATCGGCCTAATTTCCCAATTCAAGTAGAGGTAGATTCTGAATGCAGATTAGTGACCAACCTATCTACTTTCTATCTTACCTTCAACACTAACATCTATTACTACCTTATATATTGCTCTGCACTTCCCTTCATCAACACAAATGCCATCACTATTACATTCTCCCTTTTTTTTTTCAGTTTATAGGCTTATGTGTCTATCTATGACATGGTCAGATGGGTGGGTAGCCGAGCAAAATGCCAAAGAAAAGAGACTGAAAAAACAAAAGAAACAAAGTGGAATATTACCTGATCTGGGTCCATGAGAAAAACAGAGAAGTTGAGATCTAGAAAAGAAAAATGATGAAGTGGGAAAGTATATATAGGCAGAGGAAGTAAATGCAAAACATATCAGTTATTTTGATCTGAATATGAATACGTGATTATCAAAAAAAAAAAATCAGTTCATACAATCTGATTTACAGGAAATCAAACGGCAAATATTGATTTATGCAATACTCTTTTAATCTAAGAAACGGCAGAGCAGTTTGTGGTGAATTTAAAAGAGAGGTAAATGCATCAGTTAAAATCAGATTAAATGTTGCTTATGCTCGATTTAAAAGAAGGATGGCCATGCTCTGGGAAGGCCAGTGGGAACACACGTAACCTCTATTTGAATATGCTTGCATGATTTAAGCACTAGATTCATTTCCAGTTTATGTTTCTGGAAGTGGCAAATGTGATTTACACATTCTAGTCTGAAAAATATATAAGCAAAAGGGCCGAGAGTTTCAAACTGAAGGCTTGTTGATGCCCTTTGAAAACCAGATAAAAGCAAGCTTTGATATTTGATTCAAGTGATATCGTGATTTATGTTTAAAAAAAATTGATGATGCAGAGGCTAAATGAATGGAGAACACATGCATGGCTTTGAAACGAATGTGAACGGAAAGATATCAGAGAGCAACTGTTCGAACGTTACATATGTACCAATGCCCAAATTGCTCACGTGATTTGTTTTAATTTAGCTGAATTTTGATTTTTGGTTTGATGACAATAAATAGAAAGGTGAATATTTATGTAGAGAAAAACGTATACAAATATATTTGAAATCAAACTGTTAGTTAACCAAGAAATGTTGGGTAGAAATTAACTGACTGATATTTTTCTTCAAAAAGGTTTGAAAATATTATTTTTACGCTACGTTAAACAGACGCAGTCTAAAACATCAAAATTTTTGATAAAAATAACATTTCAAAAACACACGTTTTACTACGTTGCTTATACCCTATAATTGACGCGTCCTTTGAACGCGAAATTTTACAGTTAAATCATAGCTTAAAATTTTACAGTTATTATCAAATTTTATTGACATACACAAATCTATAAAATATATCTTCAAATTAAATAATTAAACTATATTTTTAAACACAATTTATATAAATATACTTTAAAATTAAATAATTAATAATAAAATAAATATCTAAAACTAGGGCTGTTACATAAATAAATCAATTGAAGCAACTATTAATTAATAAGAAACGATGAGTAGTCTAATAATTAAGTGAATGCTCAAGTGGCGGTTACGCTAAGAACTTTAAAATAAAAAGAGAGAGAATGTGATGTGATAATAAATGTAAAGCAAATGAAGGGATCACCTATATCCTATAAACAAACCTTTGGTGTCCACATTCCAAAACTTACTCTAGTTAATTCATATCAATTGACCCAAATATACATATATTTACATTATTTAATTCCATATTAAAACATTCTTATTACGTTAATATATGTGTACACTACATTAACGCAATCAATCAATTAACAATCAATGAATCAATTAATCAACCAATCAATATATATATATATATATATATATATATATATATATATATATATATATTTATTTATTTACGTTACTCAAATTTTTTCCTGTGCACTATAAAAAATGATTTATTTTACTTTTTAATTACTGCAACGGTCACATCAATGCAGCCCATTTGCAAGTTTTAACCATGTATAAAATGGAAAAATAAATATAGACTTATGTAATGTAACAACCCGCATATTTATCAATTTTATATTTAAATATTTTATCGTTAGTCGGATTTTAGTCCGAAAAGCTACTTTTTGCAAACAGCCGAATTAGGACTCGAGACCACCCCCATTGAGTTCAAAATGCTGTTTGTGACCTTTTTGAGTATAAGCTTCGATATGTTTGGAGAAAGTTGATTTTTGCTACTTTTTCCCGCTTATGACTTTGGTTTGGACTGCACCCTTATTAGCTCAGCCCAACCCCCTTCTCTTCATAACTTCTCCTCTTTGCTTAAAGACTCAAGCTTTAGCAACAATGGTGGAAGAGAATGGGAAATAGAAATTCCTAAGCCCTAGTTTCCATTAGCAAATCCATTTTCTTGCTCCAAACTCAAGTGAACCCATTGGCAAGCATCTCCTTCATCTTCTCCAACTATTTCTCCATTCAATTTCAGAAAATTCCTAAACCTAATTTAGAAAATGTTTCTCTTTTAAGCTTAGATTCAAGCTTCTCATGTTGAGATTGAAGTGTGGTTGATCTTCCTTCGTCTTCAATCTTCTCACTCATTGTTTTCGGATTCAAAGGTGAGATTTTTATCTCACATCTATGCTTATATTTATCTTCGATTGTTAGGTATGAATTCCTAACACTTATTCGTGTGCATCTGCTTTTGGTTTGGATTGATTTGGTGAATTCCAATTTTTAGTGTTTTGGGTTCAAATCTTTAAAAATCCTAACTTTGATGTTTGAATGTGTTTTTGATTGTGCATCGAAGAGCTTTTAGGGCCGGGTGGTCGACAGGCATAAACCCTTAGCGCTGTTGCTCGAGCGAATGCAATTTGATCGAGTTTGCACCTCCTTTGAATTAGGGCAGGGGAGTGCTGGCAACAGGTTCGGCCGACCGAGCCCCTGGGCCGGTCGACCGACCTGCTATCCAGTCACTTCCTGCCTCTGTTTGGGAGTGCCGTTTACAGGCCTCGGCCGACCGAGCCCCTGGGCCGGTCGACCGACCTGGTGCCCCGGACTTGGTTCGGCCAACCGACTCAGGGAGTCCGGTCGACCGACCTGCTCCTATTTGCAAGTTTTGCCTATTTGCTTGAGAATTCCAACTTCAATCGATTCGTGTTGATTCCCTTTTGTTATTATCACTTATTATCGACTTTGATGACATTTTCTTCGTGATTTATGGGAATATCCATTTTGATGGATTCGGTATCGATTTCTTTGGATTTTATTCACGTCTTTGAATGTGAATCTGTATGAGTTGATTGTTTCTACAACCACTTCTATGATTTGCCACTTAAAAATATAAAGGTTTTCTATACTAGTAGCAAATATCAAAACTCTTTCCTCAAACGATTTCAATACTATTTTAATACCAAATTCGTTTATAAAACGGTTTTCCAATCTATTAGTATATACAAGCCTTTACCTCACTCGTATGAGAAATCTAATTAAACGACTTAGTAAAACAAGTGGTATGAAACGCTTGCGTTTACTTTGTCGGTTAATTCTTGGACTTGTTCGATTGAATCTCTTGTGACAATTTTCTGGTGGAGACCTACAATTTGTTCGTAAATATTTAAGTTAAGCTAGTGGTTATGGGACATGAAGCTAAGCTCATATATTTACTAGCTTACTGTAATCGACACTTCTCTTTGATCATGACGATCATTTGATGATTTAGACTAGCAATTGTGCGATGTCTTTTTGTTTGCATGGTTAGGCTAGACACCATTTGTGTGATTTCGACTCACACATACCTTTATGCTTTTTGGTTAGCCTAGACACCATTTGTGTGATTTCGACTCACACATATCTTTTGTTTACTTCGTGGAGAAATCGGCTCAATAAGTCGGGACATGGGGCGTATCTTTCTAGGTGCGTCGATGTTCGTCTATGCATGGGGCGTATCTTTCTAGGTGCGTCGATGTTCGACTTTGCATGGGGTGTATCTTTCTAGGTGCATCGATGTTAGACATTACATGGGGTGTATCTTTCTAGGTGCATCGATGTTTATTTAGCATGGGGTGTACCTTTCTAGGTGCATCGATGTTTATTTACTTCGTGGAGCAATCGGCTCAATAAGTCGGGACATGGGGCGTATCTTTCTAGGTGCGTCGATGTTCGTCTATGCATGGGGCGTATCTTTCTAGGTGCGTCGATGTTCGACTTTGCATGGGGTGTATCTTTCTAGGTGCACCGATGTTAGACATTACATGGGGTGTATCTTTCTAGGTGCATCGATGTTTATTTATGCATGGGATGTATCTTTCTAGGTGCATCGATGTTTATTTGTGCATGGGGCGTATCTTTCTAGGTGCGTCGATGCTAGAGCATGGGGCGTACCTTTCTAGGTGCGTCGATGTTCGGCTGTACATGGGGCGTGTCTTTCTAGGTGCGTCGATGTCCAGTTTGTGGGATTGGCCACCCTTTTATTGTGATTTGGTTCATCGGATGTCCCGTTGTACGACGTCGTTGTTCCCTTTTTATTGTGATTTGGTTCATCGGATGTCCCGCTGTACGACGTCGTTGTTCCCTTTGATTGTGATTTGGTTCATCGGATGTCCCGCTGTACGACGTCGTTGTTCCTTTTTATTGTGATTTCTGGATTTCGTGTGTTGATTTCTGGAATTTATGTTTCACCAACTTTTACGATGGGCATTGATATATATGTCATTTATTATGGCTTGGTGAATGAAATTAGGAGTATGACATTCCTTTTTATCTTGAGTAGATTATTGTGATATTGATCAATCTCTTGTTGATTTTCAATTACTTATTTATCACAGCTTGGCATTGTGATTATTATATGTTTATGTCATATCTCTTATTATATATCACTTCATCTGATATTTATAGCTAGACTGATCCGTTTATTATTTTCTTCTTAAATAATACTCGGGTCAGACTGAGATATTACAGGTGCTTCCTCATGGCTTCCTATCTGGAACCATCTTCTGACTTTTGGCTAACTACTCTAGTTTGGTAGTTTTTGTTGTATACATTTAAGATACAGACTCCTTGATGTATACATATTTTTGTCTAGCGCTTGTATCTTTTCTTTTTGATATTGTGGATCTTGTTTGACCACTACTCTGATGTACACTTTCATGTGTAATATTCATATCTATTTCCGCCTTTGTGATATGAATTCTCTGCGACTGATTTATGTTATGTTTATTTCTATATTTGTTTCTAAAGATATTATAGCCACTGTGTAGTAGCTTTGAGTTTGTGTCGGTGTGTCGGATTTCCCTCTTGATAAGAAATGCATGTTATACTATTTGACATATCGATGCTCGCGCAAAGCAATTACATGGATGGTCGCTCCTCAACAGCCTTATTCTCCGTGCTAGTTGACAGCATTCACCGTAATGTTCTTGGCTAGCGTGGGTATAGAGGTGGGGCGTCACAGCTTGGTATCGGAGCCAATCTTCGAAAGAATATTGAATAATTTAGCAAGGATCATGTCCTAAGTCTTTCTTAGGAGTTGTGCTTTAGGATTTTATTCGGGTCTTCATACCGTTCTATCCTACTTTCTTTTATGATTCCTTGTTTTATCTATCAAGATTGCTTGATATTTATTTTGAGAGTAACTTTTTCCTCTTCTTCCTTTCTTTCTTAAAGAAGAGAAATGGTTAGACCAGGCCGTCCCAGCGCCGGTCAATCTAGTTCTACTCCCCAGGATGGAGTATTTATGTCTGCTCAACAACTTTTGGATCTTGTAAAGAATCAAGAGTTTATCTATGATTTGAGTAAGAACCCCGAAATGGTTCTACCTTTGAAACTTGAAGTTTCTTTCAATCAGCTTATGGATGTTACTCTTCTTCATGGAGAGGTTGGTAAAGGAAGTGTTTGTGATATTGGGACTTCCAAGAAGAGGCATATTAAGTTCAAGAGCCTTAATCCCAATAAGAGAGTGAAGCAAACTACTTTTGTAGCAAAGACTCCAATCCCTAATCATGGAGGATGCTACAATTGTAATTCTATGGAACACTATGCGAATATGTGTCCAAAACCCCATTCTTGTCGCTATTGCAAGAAACCGGGTCAACTTTTATTTGCGTGTCCCAAACTTTTGAACAAGGACATGAGAAAGCTAAATATTGTGAAAGCCCCTAGCAACTCTTCTCTTGGTCAAGGTATTTTTCACTCAATCCTTGATGGCATTGTTTTATTTTGTGATCTTCTTATTTGAGTTCTTTTTGATATGGGTTTCATCTCACTATTTTATATCAAAAGAACTTGTCGATTCTTTTTCTTTGAATATTTTGGGCTGCATGACTTCTTTGAGGATTGCGAATCCGGATGGTAGATCTGCAACACTCAATTCGCTTTTATTAGATGTCGAAATTATTTTATGTAATTTATCTTTTCGAGCCGATATTTTTACTTAGGCTTCGGAATTGATTTTTGTAAGGATTTGCTTAATCGTTGTGAAGCTCATATCCTATTTTCCGTGTGGACTATTCATCTTCGACATTTTCTATCTGTTAAGCAGATTTCTATTTTTCCTTGTGATTCCGATTTCAAATTTTTGAAGGCATCATTTTATTCTTTAAACCCTCATGATGAGGAAAGTTTTATTTCTCTCATCTAAATAGTTTGTGAAATTTTCCGGTTTATTTGGACTTGTCTTAGTATTATCACCTAAGTAATATTTTGTGTGGTGCTAAGGTCTTTTCAGTTTGACCTTGCCACCGATTTTCATTTGGCTACGAGTCATGTGAGTTAGCATTCCACTTACGCACTCCGCACTCGTTATGATTCTAATGAATGACTTATTTTGTCATTCAATTTGTCCAGCTTATTTCATCCATTTTATATATCAAATATTCTATGAATATTTTGATGAGACCATTCTTTTATTTATTGATTTTTGGATGAAAATAGCAATTTAAAATTTTGCAAAATCTTTTTCATAAGATTTATTTAGAAGTATAACCGGATTTTTGTTCTTAAAACGAACAAATAATATTCTTAGAAGTTTTTGAGAAACTTACTTATCCTATAGAATACAATTTTGTGATTGTATTGCCCATTTAGTGTTTTAAGAATTTTGGTCGATGCGCTTGATCAACGTTATCGATAGGAATTTCCTAAACGCTTTGATGAGACAATCAGGCACGATACATTGACTTATAAAAATGTAAAATTTTTGTAGAAAGATAATTACTTAAAGATGATTGTAATTTTGAAAGTTTTAGTTTTTCGGGAAAGAGGATTATTTAAAAGAATTCTTCCTTGCGTTACTCTTATTCTTGTGATTCCTAGAGGGGAACCAAGACTTTGCTATTTGTACCGATACAAGTCGTATTGGTTTGTATGCCGTTCTCTTGCAAAGGAGAACGTGCTATCACTTGTGCTTCTAAATCATTATAGCTTGTCGAGACTGGATATGCCACTCATGATCTAGTGCTCGCGGTTATTGTTTCTACTTTTAGAGTTTGACATCATCATCTTTGGGGGAGAAATTTGTTCTCTACCTCGATCATAAATCTTTGGAATAATTATTTTCTCATATGGAACTCCATGTTGACTCGAGTTCCTGACATCTTATGATCTTGATATTCTTTTTATTCGTGGAAGGGAAATCGTGTTGCCAATGCGCTTTGTCGTAAGCAACAAGTGGTTGATTCTTTGATGTTGTCTGAATGGAATCATCTTTTTATCAAGTTCATCGGACGTTTTGGTACACTTCATTTTATTGAGCTTTATCTCATTCCTTTTATGGATTAGTGTCCGGTGTTCTTCTTTGCTTTTGATTCATTGGATGTACCGTTTGTACTACATCAATGTCTTTACTTTTGATTCATTGGATGTACCGTTTGTACTACATCAATGTCTTTCCTTTTGATTCATTGGATGTACCATTTGTACTACATCAATGTCTTTGCTTTTGATTCACTGGATGTACCGTTTGTACTACATCAATGTCTTTCCTTTTGATTCATTGGATGTGCCGTTTGTACTACATCAATGTCTTTCCTTTTGATTCATTGGATGTACCGTTTGTACTACATCAATGTCTTTGCTTTGGATTCATTGGATGTACCGTTTGTACTACATCAATGTCTTTGCTTTTGATTCATTGGATGTACCGTTTGTGCTACATCAATGTCTTTGCTATTCGATTCATTGGATGTACCGTTTGTACTACATCAATGTCTTTGCTTTGGTTCATTGGGCGTACCGTTTTTGTACTACGCTGATGTCCCAAATTATTTGAGTTTCTAGTTCCTCGGGCGTACCGTTTTTGTACTACGCCGTTGCACCGGCTCAATTTTCTACTATTCTTGACGTTCCCCACGTCTTTTATCTACGGAAATGCCTTAGGGATTCCGGTTTTCATTCTTGAGCCCGGTAATATTGTGGAAATTGAAGTTTCACCATATTTCTTGCTAACTCTTTCGTGCACTTTATGGTGAACTTCCAATTTCAAATTTTCTTTTGTGTTTATATGCTTCCATGGTTGTTACTTCTTATTTTCCTCTTAAGTATTGCGAGGACGCAATTTCTTTAAGGAGAGGAGTCTGTAACAACCCGCATATTTATCGATTTTATATTTAAATATTTTATTTAAATATTTTATCGTTAGTCGGATTTTAGTCCGAAAAGCTACTTTTTGCAGACAGCCGAATTAGGACTCGAGACCACCCCCATTGAGTTCAAAATGCCGTTTGCGACCTTTTTGAGTATAAGCTTCGATATGGAGAAAGTTGATTTTTGCTACTTTTTCCCGCTTATGACTTTGGTTTGGAGTGCACCCTTATTAGCTCAGCCCAACCCCCTTCTCTTCATAACTTCTCCTCTTTGCTTAAAGACTCAAGCTTTAGCAACAATGGTGGAAGAGAATGGGAAATAGAAATTCCTAAGCCCTAGTTTCCATTAGCAAATCCATCTTCTTGCTCCAAACTCAAGTGAACCCATTGGTAAGCATCTCCTTCATCTTCTCCAACTCTTTCTCCATTCAATTTCAGAAAATTCCTAAACCTAATTTAGGAAATGTTTCTCTTTTAAGCGTGGATTCAAGCTTCTCGTGTTGAGATTGAAGTGTGGTTGATCTTCCTTCGTCTTCAAGCTTCCCATTCATTATTTTCGGATTCAAAGGTGAGATTTTTATCTCACATCTATGCTTATATTTATCTTCGATTGTTAGGTATGAATTCCTAACACTTATTCGTGTGCATCTGCTTTTGGTTTGGATTGATTTGGTGAATTCCAATTTTTAGTATTTTGGGTTCAAATCTTTAAAAATCCTAACTTTGATGTTTGAATGTGTTTTTGATTGTGCATCGAAGAGCTTTTAGGGCCGGGTAGTCGACAGGCATAAACCCTTAGCGCCGTTGCTCGAGCGAATGCAATTTGATCGAGTTTGCACCTCCTTTGAATTAGGGCAGGGGAGTGCTAGCAACAGGTTCGGCCGACCGAGCCCCTGGGCCGGTCGACCGACCTGCTATCCAGGCACTTCCTACCTCTGTTTAGGAGTGCCGTTTACAGGCCTCGGCCGACCGAGCCCCTGGGCCGGCAGACCGATCTGGTGCCCCGGGCACTTCCAACCCTTGGTTCGGCCAATCGACTCAGGGAGTCCGGTCGACCGACCTGCTCCTATTTGCAAGTTTTGCCTATTTGCTTGAGAATTCCAACTTCAATCGATTCGTGTTGATTCCCTTTTGTTATTATCACTTATTATCAACTTTGATGACATTTTCTTCGTGATTTATGGGAATATCCATTTTGATGGATTCGGTATCGATTTCTTTGGATTTTATTCACGTCTTTGAATGTGAATCTGTATGAGTTGATTGTTTCTACAACCACTTCTATGATTTGTCACTTAAAAATATAAAGGTTTTCTATACTAGTAGTAAATATCAAAACTCTTTCCTCAAACGATTTCAATACTATTTTAATACCAAATTCGTTTATAAAATGGTTTTCCAATCTATTAGTATATACAAGCCTTTACCTCACTCGTATGAGAAATCTAATTAAACGACTTAGTAAAACAAGTGGTATGAAACGCTTGCGTTCACTTTGTCAGTTAATTCTTGGACTTGTTCGATTGAATCTTTTGTGACAATTTTCTAGTGGAGACCTATAATTTGTTCGTAAATATTTAAGTTAAGCTAGTGGTTATAGGACATGAATCTAAGCTCATATATTTACTAGCTTACTGTAATCGACACTTCTCTTTGATAATGACGATCATTTGATGATTTAGACTAGCAATTGTGCGATGTCTTTTTGTTTGCAAGGTTAGGCTAGACACCATTTGTGTGATTTCGACTCACACATACCTTTATGCTTTTTGGTTAGCCTAGACACCATTTGTGTGATTTCGACTCACACATATCTTTTGTTTACTTCGTGGAGCAATCGACTCAATAAGTCGGGACATGGGGCGTATCTTTCTAGGTGCGTCGGTGTTCGTCTATGCATGGGGCGTATCTTTCTAGGTGCGTCGATGTTCGACTTTGCATGTGGTGTATCTTTCTAGGTGCATCGATGTTAGACATTACATGAGGTGTATCTTTCTAGGTGCATCGATGTTTATTCAGCATGGGGTGTACCTTTCTAGGTGCATCGATGTTTATTTACTTCGTGGAGCAATCGGCTCAATAAGTCGGGACATGGGGCATATCTTTCTAGGTGCGTCGATGTTCGTCTATGCATGGGGCGCATCTTTCTAGGTGCGTCGATGTTCGACTTTGCATGGGGTGTATCTTTCTTGGTGCACCGATGTTAGACATTACATGGGGTGTATCTTTCTAGGTGCATCGATGTTTATTTATGCTTGGGATGTATCTTTCTAGGTGCATCGATGTTTATTTGTGCATGCGGCGTGTCTTTCTAGGTGCGTCGATGTCCAGTTTGTGGGATTGGCCATCCCTTTTGTTGTGATTTGGTTCATCGGATGTCCCGCTGTACGACGTCGTTGTTCCCTTTGATTGGGATTTGGTTCATCGGATGTCCCGCTGTACGACATCGTTGTTCCTTTTTATCGTGATTTCTGGATTTCGTGTGTTAATTTCTGGAATTTATGTTTCACCAACTTTTACGATGGGCATTGATATATATGTCATTTATTGTGGCTTGGTGAATGAAATTAGGAGTATGACATTCCTTTTTATCTTGAGTAGATTATTGTGATATTGATCAATCTCTTGTTGATTTTCAATTACTTATTTATCACAGCTTGGCATTGTGATTATTATATGTTTATGTCATATCTCTTATTATATATCACTTCATCTGATATTTATAGCTAGACTGATCCGTTTATTATTTTCTTCTTAAATAATACTCGGGTCAGACTGAGATATTACAGGTGCTTCCTCATGGCTTCCTATCTGGAACCATCTTCTGACTTTTGGCTAACTACTCTAGTTTGGTAGTTTTTGTTGTATACATTTAAGATACAGACTCCTTGATGTATACATATTTTTGTCTAGCACTTGTATCTATTCTTTTTGATATTGTGGATCTTGTTTGACCACTACTCTGATGTACACTTTCATGTGTAATATTCATATCTATTTCTGCCTTTGTGATATGAATTCTCTGCGACTGATTTATGTTATGTTTATTTCTATATTTCTTTCTGAAGATATTATAGCCACTGTGTAGTAGCTTTGAGTTTGTGTCGGTGTGTCGGAGTTCCCTCTTGATAAGAAATGCGTGTTATACTATCTGACATATCGATGCTCGTGCAAAGCAATTACATGGATGGTCGCTCCTCAACAGCCTTATTCTCCGTGCTAGTTGACAGCATTCACCGTAATGTTCTTGGCTAGCGTGGGTATAGAGGTGGGGCATCACATGTAATCAATGCACAACTGTTAAAAAAGGTAATTACTAATTGATTCCATAATATTTACACAACCATGAACCCTCTGATATATTTAAAAGTTTGAATATTTATGTGTGTGTGTGTGTATTGTTCTAAAATTAAATTTTTTTAGTCCAAAATCATTCTTGTTCAAAATGAAAGTTTTATTTATATACGTCTCAAAACATGCAATAATTAATAACAAAAGAAAAGAAGGGACCATGCACATCGCACAACCATTTTGAAATTCAATTTTGAAACATAACCAAACTAACTTCATTAACTCAAATAATATACAAATTTGTACGAATCTAGTTTTTTATCTATGCATAATAAATAAAATTACTTACCATAAAAAGGAAAACGTTCAGTTTGGTTTTCCCAAAATGATCTTTTATATCCATTAAAACATCCTTTCTGTTTAACACAAAAGGTGCGTTTCTTTTATTAAATCTATTAATTGCAATCAGCGTTTTTTCCCTTCTAATTGAAATATTTCAATTATATTAATTACAATTACATTTAAATTTAAATTTCAAAACAGACAATTAAATGGATGAAAAATAGAATAATTGTTTCGTTTGGTCATTTAAACACGTTTATAGATTTGTTGTTTATACAGCAGAGCAATAAATAACTTAAATAAATTATTTTTCACCTCTTATAATCCATCTATATGCTAAAATACAGTTTAAATATACATATATTTCTTCCTTTAAATGAATCATTCTATTCTTTATTTTAATGAAATTAAACCTACATTCACAAATGAAACATTCCTTTTATTTGATATAAATGTTCTTTTCATTAAACCAACTTTCCTTATATTTTACAAAACATAAGCTACGTTTAATTACACCTATTAATTTACAATTTGGTGTCCTCTTTTTAATAAATTGAAATTATTCAATTACACTAATTTCAATCGTTTACAAAGGTGAATTTCAAAATGAACTAAATAAATGTAATGAGAAATTGAACAATTGTAAAGACCCGATTTTTCGACTTTCGAAAGTCGACATCAATAAGTCCACTGTATCAAATGGCGAACAATCGAATGCCGAAAAACTGAACCATTAGGATTAAAGAAGAAGAATAAGATAGGAGAAACAGAAACAATATCAGAATCTCACATTTTGCAGTGGTACAATATATAATAGTTAAATAAATAATCTTTAAACAAAAACACTATATCAGTTTATACATTACATCATCGGAATTTTACAACAACAAAACGACGGAAAAAAATATCATATACTAGTGATACTTCTCGATATCTAGCTTGTCTCTTGATCTCCACAGCATAACTTTTCTAACTTTGCTCTAGAACAACTGATAACCTGACTCTAGGCTGCCCGCGTGGAAAATTGTAAGCACCCAAAGTTTAGAAAGGGAATAATAAACTCCAGGTCAATCATGGGACGGTGTAAGATCTTAAAACAGTTATTTGCATAAAGAAAAGGAAAAGAAATCCGTTGATGCTTTTGGAAAATGAATTGACCTAAGGCCTCCCAGCACACACACAATGCAATCACACATGAGGGAGATTTCTCCTTATGATAGTCAAACATCCTTGATACGCAAAATCTTTTTGATATTATTATTAGTGCATATTGTGGAAAACATTTTGAAAGTATAATATAAATCTTACCCAGGACACGTACCATTATAGGAAGCTACTATAGCTACCATATTAGATGGCAAGTTCTACAACTAAAACTGTACAAGGCGCATATTGAGTGATTGGATTTCCAACAAATGGTCAAGGCTAAGGAACTTCTTTCACTGAATGGGTACTCCTCTGGAAGGACACCCCGAGAACCTATCCGGATCTCTGCCAACACAAGGCCTGATTAACTTTATAACTAGGTAACTAACTGTCACGATTATGCCACTCCCTGGTCTGACCGACCTTTACCGAGGCACCTCAACAACCAACAACCACATAAGTAAATAATCTGGGCTCCATACCAGAATATCACTTTTTATCCACACAAGTTAAATATTTGGGGCTCCATACCAGATACCACTTTTTATCCAGAAGGAAATGTACATACCCTGAGGGGCGCGACCCCCATAACCCTGCTGCATCCTTCCTGTTTCGACCATTTTCGGGGTGTGAGGTTCGACGAAGTCTCGTCCACAAAGCTAGCTTTTCACAAAAGCCATGCTTCGATCGACAAATGATCAACACTTAGCATGCCTTGTTACCAAATTGGGAATATATCACTAGTAATTATCAACTACATAACATTTGAGCTCGTACATCTTAACGAAAGGTTTTAAGCTAAGAGAATAAATTCTCCACCACCAACAGAAATGTATTTGATAGAAACCAGCTTTACATCTCAAAGTGTAACCTCAGACATACATCCATACAAGTCCATTCCGGTTTCAAACGGAACTGAAGGCACATCCACCAATTAAGGAAAGAAGCCCTTGCAAATCCGGATATTCACTAATCACGTTCGGACTCCCCATCACAAAGGGTGATATAAATATCTATAATGGAGCAACTTATTACAGAGACATTCAACAGGTAATCCTTTCATTTTCAAAAATACCCAGTCTTTAACACCATCTTAAAAAGCGATCGCATTTTGTCGTATCATTTACTCAGAATGGGTTTTATGACTCAATTCCTCTCCCGGCTAATCCGATAATGAGCGCTTATTCTAAAAATAAGTGATACATTCAGATTTCAAGTAAGTCGCGACAAAATTTTCACTTTGATCTTTTAAACAAAAGGTCCATCACTAAGATTCGATGTGGTTTACGGATAACGATTTTCGAATCCGACCCCGGTCGTATCGAAATTCAAATGTCGTTTAAAGGCCAATATTGATAGTCAGTTATTTAACTATCAGACAACAATAACCAGATTTAAATAATTTCCACAAATTATTGATTTTCAAAATATCTTCGCAAGATATATTTCCACACTTCGACTCTTTGAAAAAAATTCAAATCACTTTCCCTTTTTGCGGAATAAAATTCCAAATATTATTTATTTCCACTGAAAATTTGCCAATGTCCGAATACTTCAAAATAATTTAAATCTCTTATCCAAAAATATAATTGGAAACACTTAAAATAAAACTACTTTAAACACTTTATTTAAAATATTTGTTACGAAATTTTTATACTAATATCTCATATAAAACTTAAGCCTAAATTAATTTTAAAAATAAAATTATTAGTTAAAGTGTAATTATTTAAATAATCATTTTCTAAATTAAATATCAATTAAATCTTTAAATAATCACTTCTATAATTAACTTAATAAACATTTACCTAAAAGATTTAAAAGCAATTTACGAAAATAGTTCTCCAACAATATTCTTTTTAAATCCAATTTTAGAACTTTTAATTTATATTTTAAAAGCTACTTTTGAAACATATTCGGCTTTCTAGAGAAAATACACTTTCCTTTTCAAAACAGTACATTTAAACCAATTTATAAACCCTTCTTGATTTATTTCAATTTACATCCCAAATTCGTAAATTTTCTTTCTACACTTTTAAAAATAAACCAATATTTATTTTTAAAACAAATTACTCTTTCCTTTATAAATTGCAATCGTGAATTTGTATTTTCAAATATCCATTGATATACAATTTTCAAATCGATTTCCAAATGTTCACTTTCAAACACCAAATCAAATTCCAATTTGATTTCTTAATTTATTTCAAACAACAAATCAAATTCTAAATTGATTTCCAAATTGATTTCAAACACCATATCAAATTTCAAATTGATTTTCAAATTTACTATTTTTAAAATAAATTCCTTTATTTCTTCTAAACTATTTAAAATCCGAACTTTAAATAAATTCTTCAACTTTTAAATAATATTACTCAAAATCTATTTGTTAAAATCTTTTCCCATATTTTGGAATTTATTCGATGGGATTTCAAAAATCAATCTTTACCCTTTTAAAATTACCTCTTTTAAATTTATTCAATTCTCTAAAATTAATTTACTTAAAATTTTCTACTTTAATTTCCAAAAATCCAATTATATATCTTCGTATTTTAAAATACTAGAATATATTCGGCCAAACCATAGCCTTCAATAAATTTCAATCACCAATATAATCATTTACAGATTATCAAATCACATCACAACATATGAAATAAATTCATACAATTTGAGGAATCCAGTTGGATCCCTCCAACCTGTTTCCCTGCATCCACAGATGTTAGCACAACAATTAAATACCAATTCCACTTCGAATGGAATATTGCGGTATACAGGTTTATATTATATCATCCGCTATTATGTGGCGCATATGGTCTCATCCACTATATAATGCGGGAAATCAATCACTCTAATATATATACACACACACACATCCCAACAATCAATCAATAATTGAAATTCTAATTATTTCAATTGAGTAAGAAGATCTCACCTTAAACCTTTAATTTGCAATCCACTCCATCTCGACTATTTCTTAACGATTTTGGACCTTGTATAAATATTTATACAATTTATCAATATTTGAAATTATCGAACAATCAATTTCCATTTAATAACTTAAATTAATTAATAATTAATTAACTAGTGATTTAATTCTAGATCGATGATTAAATTTTGAACTAATTTCCTTTTAATATTTTTAACAACAAAAATAATTAAATAAATTTATTAACAAATTTACCACAATACGACGTTATTTAAAATAAACTGTTAAGTTTAAAATGGATATAGATATTTCTCATTTAGAAACTACATATATAATATTTATAAAATAATCCATGTAGATCTTTAAAAATCAAATCTTTATATAAATTTCTATATTCCTAATTTATGTTCATGTATATATAAATTAAAAATCTGCATATATACTTTACTGTGTATATATATTTCTTTCTCTGTAATTATATATATACTTATTTATTTTATTTTATTTTAAATTTGCATGCACACATATTTTAAGTGAAAACAAAAACTCACTTTACTGTTTATTTCCTAACCTGTGTATATATATAAATTAGATAAACATAAACATACCTCTCTTCTCTGGAAATGAACCCTGGCCTTCATGCGCATGACTTTGAACACCTCGAGACGCCGCCACTAGAACCTGACATGAACGAACCACGCCGTTGCATCCACGAGATCACCTACGCCCTCGATACCACGACAGCGTCGCCCAAATCTTACTCGGGAAACACCTAAGCCCATATGCGCGATTTTAGAGATCGTAAAAGTTCGACAAATCTTGATGCGATCGATACTCTTCGAAATCGAGATTCCCTCGATGATTTTCCTTTTTTCCCAACGAACGACTCGATTTCGTTCGAATCCCTGTGTGACGCCCCACCTCTATACCCACGCTAGCCAAGAACACTACGGTGTAATGTTGTCAACTAGCACGGAGAATAAGGCTGTTGAGGAGCGACCATCCATGTAATTGCTTTGCGCGAGCACCGATATGTCAGATAGTATAACATGCATTTTATTTCAAGAGGAAATCCGACGTACTGATACAAACACAAAGCTATTACACAGTGGCTATAAAAATCTTAGGAAACAAATATAGAAATAAGCCTAACACAAATCAGTCACAGATAATTCATATCACAAAGGCGGAAGAAGATATGAATATATATCTAACACATGAAAGTGTATATCAGAGTAGTGGTGAAAAAGATCCACAATAATACAAAAGAATAGCAACACGTGCTATACAAAAGAATACATCTATGAGTCCATAACTCAAGTGTATACAATAAAATAAACTACTAATCTAAGTAGTTTGCCAAAAGTCAGAGTAATGAATCCCTGGGAAGAAGTCAAGCAGAAGCACCCGTAACATCTCGGTCTGACCCGAGTATTATTTGATAAGAAAATAATAAACGGATCAGTCTAACTATAAATATCAGATGACGCTATATGGAATAAGAGATATGACTAACACATAATAATCACAATGCCAAGCTGTGATATATAAGCAGTTGAAAATCATCAAGGGATTATTCAATGTCACAAAATCTACACAAGAATCACAGAAACGTCATTCTCCTAATTTAGTTCACCAAACCATAAATATTGACGATAATATCAATGTCAATCACAAAAGTCAATGACACACAAATTCCAGAATCCAATACACGAAATCCAGAAATCACAAAAGTCAATGATGCACAAATTCACCAATGCACAAATATCGATAAAGCTTATAGATGAAAATCACGAAAATTGGTGAAACGCAAATTCTAGAAATCATCTTAAGAAATCCAGAAATCACAAAGAGGGGGAGGCCTATCACAAACGGGAGCATAAAGCTCGCCAACACGTGTATCACAAACGGAACGCTAATTCCATGGTTGCTAACCATCACAAATTGAGCCGAAGCTCCACAAACGGCCCGAAGACCATGGGTTGCTACCCCACCAATTTGAGTCGAAACTCCACAAAATGGGGTTTAGTCTCCCTCGCAGACAAAGAGACATCGCACATTGCTAGTCTAAATCACAGAGATTATCGTCATGATCAACGAGAAGTGTCAATTACACTAAGCTAGTAAATATATGAGTTTAGCTTCATGTCCCATAACCACTTGCTTAACTTAAATATTTACGAACAAACTGTAGATCTCCAATAGAAAATTGTCACAAGGGATTCAATCGAACAAGTCCAAGAATTAACCGACGAAGTAGACGCAAGCGTTTCATACCACTCGTTTTACTAGTCGTTGAATTAGATTTCTCATACGAGTGAGGTAAAGGTTTATATATACTAATAGATTGGAAAACGGTTTAAGAAGCGAGCTTTGAACTAAAATAGTGTTGAAATCATTTGGAGAAAGAGTTTTGATATTTACTACTAGTATAGAAAACCTTTATATTTTTAAAGTGACAAATCACAAAGAAGATTGTAAGAACAATCAATCACTAAAATTCACATACGAAGATGTGAATAAAAATCCAACGAAACCGATAAAGAATCCATCAAAATGGATATTCAAAAATCCCTAAAAAGGAGTCATCAAAGTCATAACAAATGATAACAACATATAGGAAACAACACGAATCGATTAAAGTTGGAAATTCAAACAACTAGGCGAAATAGGCAAAAATGCAGCAGGTCGGTCGGCCAGCTACAGAGCTCGGTCGACCGGACCCTGTTCTCAAAATTCTTCGGGAAGCAGGTCGGTCGGCCGAACCCTGTACTCGGTCGACCGAACCTTAAACAGGGAAGTGCTAATGCACTTGGCAGCAGGTCGGTCGGTCGACCGGCTACAGTGCTCGGTCGACCGGACCTGTTGCCAGTCCCCTCCCAGTCCATCCAATTGAGGTCCAACCTCCACCAAATTGCATTCCCTCGAGCAACGGCACTAAGGGATTATGCCAATCAACTACCCGGCCCTATATGCTCCTCGATGCATCACCAAACACATGTTCAAACATCAAAGTTATGATTTTTAAAGGATTGAACCCAAAACACCAAAAATTGGAATATTCACCAAATCAATCCAAACCAAAAGCAATTGCACACGAATAAGTGTTAGGAATTCATACCTAACAATCGAAGATAAATATAAGCATAGATGTGAGATAAAAATATCACCTTTGAACCCAAGAAATTGGAAAAAAAAGCTTGAAAGCAAAGGAGAATCAACCACTCTTCAAATCCAACTCAATAAGCTTGATTCTAAGCTTTTAAAAGAGGAACATTCCCAAAATTAGGTTTAGAAATTTCTGAAATCAAAGAGAGAATGAGTTGGAGAAGAAGAAGAGAAGCTTACTAATGGGTTCTTCTATTAGTTTGGAGCTAGAACTTGATTTGCAAAAGGAAACTAGGGCTTGGAGTTTTAATTTCCTCTTCCACTCTCCATTAACATAAAAGCTTGAGTATTAGGAAAAATAGAAAAGAAGTGAATGAAGTGGAGAGGGTTGGAACTTAGTTTAGTGGGGTTAATGGGCTCAGCCCAAACCAAAGCCCTAAGTAAAAAGTAGCAAAAATCAACTTACTCCAAACATATCAAAGCTTATACTCAAAAAGGTCGCAAACGGCATTTTAAACTCAATGGGAGTGGTCCCGAGTCCTAATTCGACCGTATGCAAAAAGTAGCTTTTCGGACTAAATTCCGAGTACCGATAAAATATTTAAATAAAATATTTCAATATAAAATCAACAAATATGCGGGTTGTTACACCCTAAACTCCGATTAATTTGCAAATGATTTATTTAGAGATAGTGAATAGGAAAGAAAATAGCGACTTGCTTCATATATTATTTTTATTTTTATTTTTTCGATTCATTTTTGAGGAGAACGGAAGCGGCCAATAATAGATACGAAATGAAACCGAGAAGTCTTCTTTGTTCGTATTTTTTTTTTATATTTCACCGCTCGACTTCATTTTTTCTAAAATCAAACGCGTGTTGAACAACAAAGGACACGTGGTAAAAATTCCAATACGTGTCTGTTAGCTATAGTACTCGTTTTTATTATATAATTTTTTATTTAAAATCAAATTTAAATCGTTTAGAAAACGAAGTTTAAAATCTCAATCTCCAATCGAGACGTGCCGCCAGGCGTTTATAAGGTTATACCCCCATTCCGAATGAAATGGAAAAGGTTTCGAGGCCTAGTTCGATCGTATGGATAAGATACCTTTTTGAACTAGTTATAATATAAAATTTTCGATGCACATTCAGTGCGTTCACAATCCGTACGGCCACACGACAACTCTAAACGTTACGGAAATTGAAATCCGATAATAATACACTATTATGGATCTAATGGTATCGGTCTCGTCGAATTCTGAAACTGTGTCCCGGAAGGCTATTTTTAAATATCGTTTTAAACGATATAAATTTAAAACTAAACAAACACTTCAAATTTCAATTTCTAACACTTCTATCATCTTCGGTATTATCAATATAAATTTTCCAAGCCTTCGATTTATTTTTAATTTTGCTTAACACTGTTGATTAAAATTTTATCCAATTCCATTTATTAAATTCAATAATTTAATTACCAATCAAACAATATTTTTTGAAATTCAAGTTAAATTAACTTCCAAATATTTAAAATCAATTAAATATTTTTAATTTCAAATGTTTAAAATTTTGGGTCGTCACAGCAATAATTTCCTATCAAATAATGATTTAAACATATTTATGCACTATTGGATACAAACAGGAATTATACATTTCTTACCAAATAATAGTTCCTCATCTCTGCAATCAATCTTTCAGCTATTGAACATTTCAAATAAATAGACATATGATTCTTTTTTAATAAATAAACATTTACTATTCCTTATTAAAGTTTATTATTCCAATCAACTAGAAATTTCCAGTCGGACAATTGTAAATATCATTCAAACCAATATTATTAAAATACACACTAACATTTGTTATCATCCTTATATTATTGCAAACATATGTCATTAATAGAAATTTTATTTAAGCTCATAATTTATATTATAATCTAATTTGTATCAATAAAATCTTAATTTTTTTTATTCCTAACAATTTTATTTAAAAATCTTATTTAATTTAATACTTTTAAATGTTTAAAAATACGGGACACTACAATTTCCCCAATTAAAACTTTTCGTCCCCGAAAAGAAACAAAAGGAATCCAAAAATCTGTTATATTTTATTTAAATAGTCAATTTATAAATAATTGAACCTACAAGTTTAAGTTTAATAAAATTCAAAAATAACACAAATTCTAAAAAATTCTAAGTCCTAGATTTTCGAAAATTTTCGGTAGAGTCTCCTTTGCAGATGCGTCTAGATAATAGTGATATCAATAAATACAATATATATATATATCATATTTCAATAATAAAACATACCAAATCATGAAAAAACAATATAATATCGCTATAAAATTGTAATCCGACATCGTACCTATTTGTTGGACAAACAACGTTTAATTTATGAAACCAAAAGCAGTAGTTGTTGCTTCCGTAAACCTTACTTCACTTATATAATCCAGAATAGTGAGAATTATGTACAAGAGAAATATTTAAGTTATTGCAGTCAATAGCAAAACAAACTAACACAACATAACAATACTCACTTGCAAACAAAACCATACAATCATCATATGCAACCAAAGTAATCAATCATACTTCCATAGCAAGCAAAACCAATGGTTTGTTTAGTTTTGAAACTTTTAATCGTGCAAGATGATAAATAAATTATCAAGTGCACCCTACGCTCAACAGCCTTAGATAGTTACTTAATAGATTATCCATACAACCTTAAACAATTAGAAGTATCCATTCCCATACATCCCATAAGCCAAAACAACCAAGAATTTTAAATATTATTTGCGTTTATTCAGTTGTTTTCTTTTCACATCATTATTTACCTCTTATTTATTTTCATTCATTCGTACAATGTCTTTTTCTTTC
The DNA here is from genome assembly GCA_030765085.1 of Allium cepa. NCBI lineage: Eukaryota > Viridiplantae > Streptophyta > Magnoliopsida > Asparagales > Amaryllidaceae > Allium > Allium cepa. The sequence continues at coordinate 272,258,814 of CM060943.1, read as the reverse complement.
TTTCATGTACTTATATAAATTGTTTCACAATATCATTTTACGTTCATAACATTTCTTTCAAATCACATTTTAGAATATTTATCCAAATTACTTCCAAACAATACTAGCATTATATTTCAAAATCCCAAAACTTAAGTTCTCAAATTTCCAATTAAATTCATTTTATTTATAAATTTTTTTTTGTAATCAATATTTATAAATTTCATTTCCTATGAAACAAATATATCACATACAACTATTAGTATTTCAAAATCAAGCAAATATTCCAAAGCATACTTCCAAATAGCAATTCCAATTTATTTTTCAAGCATATTAGTAAAATATATTTCCCAAATCATTTTATATCTTTAAAACTATACATTCAAGGAAACTCATATAACTTTACTTGAAATATTTATTTGTAACTTCATTTGCAAATCAACCATCTTTAATACTTTAACACTTTTCAAAAATTTCATCTGTAAAATTTCTTGCTTTATTTATGAATACCGTTTAAAAATCTTTGAAAACCTTAAATCCATTATTTACAAATTTATTGGTTTAAAATCTCAAAATACTTTTCAAACATCTTTAATAAATCAATAATCATTAACTTTAAAATATATTTATAATATTATTTATCAAAATATTTTTCTAACTCAATTTTTAACAAGTTTATCCTTATTCTTGCAGACTCTAGCCATGTGTTGATCCAGCGTAGGGTTAGATTTCTCCAAGTATTCAGTAGACCTATTTCAACACCCTGTGAAAATACTTAAAAACATTAAAAATATATATGGAAAGTAAATTCCCCCATGGATCGTAGTTACGCAATGGTTACGCCGCTATCCCAGCGGAATAACTTGTAACTGTAGCATCTCACCCCTTAACTTACGCCATGGTTAATAGATCGCAGCTACGCAACTGTTACGCCGCTATCCCAGCGGACTCACTTATAGCTGTAGGCATCCCACCCCTCGATTTACATTATTCAACAATATCAGATGAATATAATAAGTGACCCACTAAAGGGATCCGATAAATGTCCCACCAAAGAGATTTGACAAATGACCCACCAAAGGGATTCGACAAATGACCCACCAAAGGGGTTCGATGTAAGGTACTTCCCATATTATTTACTTCCAAATATCATACTATACACAGTCCCTTTCAAAGTCGTAACTTCAAATATAGTACTTATATGAATTCCATTATATATAAGATTTCATTTTTAGATAGAGTACTTTCCAGAATCTATGGTTTTCAAAATCATCTTATACTTACATAAGGTCCATCTTATATAAGAATCAAAAAAATTCAAAATCAATTACACTATATGAAGAGCCATATGGGATTGAACATCTTTGCTTTATAAAGGGTTTTGAATTTAGAATAGTTTTGTATATAAAATAGTTTGCAACATAGTTTTGTATATAAATAGTTTGTAAAATAGTTTTGTATATAAAATATTTGTAAGATAGTTTTGTAAATAAAATAGTTTGTAAAATAGTTTTGTATATAAAATAGAATAAAATAGTTCGTTTAAGAAAAATAAAAGAAAATAGTTTTGTAAAATGGTTTTAAATTAATAGTAGTTTTGCATAAAAGAAAAGTCCCAATTTAAATTACAAAAATATCCAACCCAACAACTTTCAATTTCAGCATTAAAGTATATCATTAATATTAGAACATAAGATATACATATGTCATTATTTCGCAAAATCACATTCGATCGCTTGCTCGATCACACATGTTCGCTTTCGAACTAGTATTGTCCATTCGACTTCCCTAATGCGGACTTCGATATGGTTTGTTGATTGGAAGCCATCAGTCTCCTCGCATAGACATATACTATGATAAAGAATAATAGAATCAAGCTAAAATCCATATCAAATATTCGCCATCAAGAATCGAATGAAAAAATCCTAACCTGAAATGGTGTAATTCACCTTGCACATGTGTACTCAAATTTGGATCAAATTAATTATGTGAATAAAAAAGTATACGTACAACTTATGTATCTATTCCAACTTGTTTCTTCACAATTACATTTTCAATTTAAATTTATTATTAATCTCATTAATTAACACAAATATCACTTCATACTTTAATATTTTTTTCACAGAATTTCTCCATTTAATATAAAACATTGATATATTCATTCTCATAGCATTGCATATATGTCTTGTAGATTTAAATTACATTCATTTCACATGTAATATTTCTCATTTAATACTATATTTATTTGCAAATCATTTCATAGGGAATCTTCTTACGTTTCTAACCAATTTATAAAAACTAAATTCCTTTTTATAAGACATTATTCGAGTTAAAGTTATCACAACTTTATTTATACCCATTTATTGCAACATCCATTTATTTCATAGCAATTTACAAGTCATGGCTTTATTTATTATCATTTCGCTTTTTAATTCATACGCTTATCCCACTAGTTTTCACCTTTACCTTTCAAATTATTTTTGACACATTTCATAAATGTTAATTAACTTTGTAAACATATTTTTTTCAATTTAATCTCATTCACAACATTTCCTTAATCACACTTTCAATTTAAACATCCCAAGGCTTAAAATTCACACTTGTATATTATTACATTACATGCCAAGAATGTATGCAAAAATTCTATTCATTTACTAGACATAAATATAATAAATTTAACCTTGTTTTACCGACTTTCGAATTAAGGTTATCAAATTCAATTGCATAATTCAACATAATTTCTAAATTTCAACTCATATATTAATAGAAAATGTTTCGACTATCCAAAATATCCAGATATTCCCTTTTATTTCAATTGCTGAAACTACCAATCAACGAAACAACAAGATTTACACAACAAAAACATTTCAATTTCATAACAAAATATCCTAATTATTCATTTTATTCTCTTTAATACACCATTATTAAACTAGTGTTTAGTCCATTAATTCAATCAACAATAATTAGCCAATGTTTATAAACTGACAAAACTCAACTAATCCACAATAAATGATAATAACAAAATATTACCATTTCATAAAACAAACACACTACAAATAACTATATTGGTTATAAAAAATTATTCCTTTATATATATATATATCATATAATATTAGAAAAAATAATTTCATTTCAAAACTTATATAAAACGTTTTTATAAAACTAAAAAAATACACGCTCTCGTAAATACACTCAGATGACTCATTCTAGTGTATTGCTACCCTATCGCTAATGAGTTAACCCCAACAGGCTAAGGTATGTCTAAACCTGGCTCTGATACCAAGTGTAACGATCCACCCTTTTTGGACGGTTCAAATCGATAATAAACCACACATGTCAGACTCAAACCATTCAAAAGGGAGGATTGTTAATGGGATAAATAAGAAAATAAAAGAAAAGAAAGAAAACAAAACAAAGAATCTTGCAGCGGAACGACAAAATACGATAATCAAATAAACAGTTCATGAAGTTGTTTTATAAATATCATTTGATTACACTTTTATAATTCAAATCAGAGTTATACATATATCAGAAGTAAACAAATAATGCAGCTAAACACATGATGCAGTGGAATAATTATAATAAATAGTAGAATCATCTCTGTCTTCATCCTCTAAAATAAAATGGTCTTCAATACACTAGAAATACTCAAGCTGATCCGAGCATAAAGGAAAATAATACACTCGAGTAAGAACTAAAATTCTTACGCAAATTAAATCAAAATTAGATGTAATAAGGAATGCAGATAACAACATTTTTGAAGGTTCAAATTTCTGTAAATGTTATTGTTTCCATATTCAAAATAAAATATATTTCACAATAGATCCATTCTAGTAACTTACAAATTTATAGAACAATTCCAAATTAATTTTCATAGTTCAAGAGATTTGATTTATAAAAGGTTCCAAAGTTTCGACATTCAATTTTATGGAAACTTCCCAATGTTTCAAAATTTAATTTTGAAAACTTTCAATTAAGGTAACGATAGTTTATTTCTCAAAATCATTTTTATGGTTCAAATAGTAAATCTATACCTACTAGTTTTTTCTTTCTCTCATGTAAATATGTGAAGTTCGTGGGTTTTATATCTTTATTCATTGTTCAAATAATCAATATGAAAACTTATATGATTACAATAAACTATAGGGTGATTATTAGCGCCAAAATTGGTCACTAACACCCAAGTGTAAATAAAATCACTAACTATCAGTCATAACTCATAGATAGATTATATGTAGAGAGTAATAATGTGAAGAATAACATAAATTAAAACGAAAGTAGTAGAGACACAGAATTTATAGTGGTTCGTCTAACTCTAGCCTACGTCCACTCCAGAAATTTCCTTTTTATTGCTGTAATAATCGATTACAGTTACAAAAATGGTAGTCTTTCCTTAGCCTTATAAGGTATAAAGTTAGAAAGTATAAGAGAAGATCCCTTTTCTGAACCTCTATATGCTGTAGTTATAGAAAAATCCTCAGCTGTTCGGCCTTCTGAATGGTATAGGCCCATCAAGGCCTTCCACCGAGCCACACACCCCCACGATGTCGAGCCACATACCTCCACAATGCCGAGCCACATACCTCCACAATGCCGAATCACACACCTCCACGATGCCGAGCCACACTGGACATAATACAGCACTGAGCTGTATCACCAATGCCAAGCGACCCTGTCCTGACCAATGCCGAGCGACCTTCGTCCAATGCCGAGACGTCTCACAAATGCCGAACGACCCTGTCCATAACAATGCCGAGCCGTCCGCCAATGCCGAGCGATGTTCGATGCCGAACGACATCCAATGCCGAGCAACTTCCAATGCTGAGCGAGGTATGATGCCGAACGACATCCAATGCCGAGCAACTCACGATGCCGAATGGTGTCCAATGCCGAACGGTGTCCAATGTTGAACGTTGCCTAGCTCCGAGTGGCAACCCATGCCGAGCCAATCCTTATGCCGAACAGCAACCAATGCAGAGCCACTACTTATACCGAGCGGCAACCAATGTCGAACCATGCCTTATGCTGAGCGGCAACCAATGCCGAACCATCCTACTCTCTCCTCAGTGCCGAGCCATGCACATCGAACCTATTCCTGATCAAACGTTTTTCCATCCAGCTGGTTTCGGTCAATCGTATTCCAGTTTCGACAAATGAACATTTGATTTGGTTAAATCCATCTGTCTGTGGCCTTGTAAAAGGGCAGGTTAACACTTGCCCCCTAAAACACCCTTGTTGTTGGAAGGTGTTTTGAACAGCCTCAAATTCAATATCCAAAGTCCATGTTTCGTCCATATCCAATAACCAATAACCGAATCCAGGACCTCTCCAAGACAATATCCAAATCCTTTGCCGTTCATAGCCGATATTCATATCTATAACCTCTCCGGGTTCTTGTCAAGCACAATCCATATCTGATGACCATGGTCCAGTTTCCTTGAAAGTTGAGTAATGCCATTGCTTAAGTCCTAAGCCGAATCCTGGCCGCTACGGGCCCTTGCCGAGCATTGTCCATACTCGACGATCTGAAGTAGTAACCGATAATATGGGGCCTAAGTCCTAAGCCGAATCATGGTCTCTCCGGACCCTTGCCGAGCATATTCCATACTCGACGACCTGAAATAGTAACCGACAATATGAGGCCTAAGTCCTAGGCCAAATCCTGGTCTCTCTGGACCCTTGCCGAGCATAGTCCATACTCTACGACCTGAATAAGCCGATTTGCCATGCTTGGACAAAGTGACTTACCCCTTTCCAAGTATAATCCATACCTGACGACCGTTTACCAAAACTAGATAAAAATCCAATCAAAAGCTAATTCGAATTCCATATCAAATCAGAAAACAAAAATTCCATATCAAAAACCCAAACCAATATCCAAACCAGAAAACAATCATCCAAATAAAATTCCAAACCAAGTAACAAACAAAACCAAAAGTTCAAACCAAACCAGGAAGTAAATGTCCAATCCAAAAAAGAAAAAGAAGATTTCACAAACCAGAGCGTCGTGGTTTATCATCATCTCAGAGCATGCCTGTAGGCTATCTCCGTCCCCGTACATGAGTAAGTGACTTGGCTGTTTGCCTAGAGTTTGCTACTGATTTCGTAATATCCCAGTCAATTGATAACCAATCGACCATCATTTCTGCGCCTAGCACTATCACTGTTTGAGGTAGTCGGTGGCCGCTCCCGCTCCACCGCTGCATTTGGAGCCCCGACATACTGTCCCAACTGTTCATTCCTCACATGATCCTCAACTATGTCCCTCATATGCCTACAACTGTTGGTATCATGTCCATCCAGATCATGAAATAGATAGTGCCTTCCCGATTCCCTCTCACGTTCTGAGGGTTCTCTCCTTGTCGGTCTTCGGAAGGGAAGGCGATTCCGAGTCTCCATGAATATCCGCTCTAATGTTTTATTCAATCCTATGTAGGTGGATAATTTTGGTTCTCTCCATTGTTTCTTAGCTTTTTCTAAATCATCATCAAGCGTCCTTTTTCCTTTACTATCTTTTCCTAAGCCTCCACTGGATGGCCCTCCATCCTCAGCCGCGTTCACCTCCTTTAACTTCATATCTGAGCGTGCATCTTGCCGTCGAAGGAATCTCTCAGCTTTATGAAGTAATTCCCCGAGATCCATTGGTGGGTCTCGTATTAAAGATACATTGAAATCTGAATTCTCTTTGACCCCTGATACTGCTACCATTCGGACCATCGATGGATCTGGTTGATCCACCAAAGCATCCTCTGCGTTGAACCGAGTAAAGAAAGCTCTGAATGACTCATCCATTCTTTGCTTTATTGACGTTAGCGTCATCACGTTCTTTGGTATTTTAATATGAACCTGAAATTGATTCAGAAACATGTCCACCAATTCAGTCCACGTCCCGATAGATCCCTCTTCCAGCTGCCTGAACCACATAGCAGCAATGTCCGTTAAGTACAGAGGGAAACATCGGGCCATTACCTCCTCTAAATCCCCCAACACTTCCATGTGTCTTGTATATCTCATCAAGTGGTCAGTTGGATCAGCTTTGCCATTGTATACCTCCACGTTGGGTAGCTTGAACTTTGGTGGATTCCGAGCTATCCTGATTCCACGAGTAAACGGACTCCTGCTTACTCCTTCCAAACACCTATTAGTCAAACCTCCATGCATAGTTCTCATGATGATCTTAGCTAATCCAGCATTGCCCGTCAAGGGTTTCCCCTCGAATCCCCAAGGGAATTCTGGTAAATACTCTTCGTCCCGTGCTCTTACGTTCCTGCCAGCATCCTGTTGTATAGTGTTAGCTGGAACTCCTTCATGAACTAGTTCAGCATTACCTGGTGGTGTGTCTCCGAGTCCAGGTCCATCCAGATTATTAGTTGCCTATTGATTGGGAGTCTCCCCCTGCTGAATCACTCTATCTACCCGCTGGTTGTGTCCCTCTGGTCCAGTTCCTAGGACTTGAGCGCCTGAAATTCTCGATTGTCCAGATTGCCTAAGAAGAGACTGCATCATCTCCGCTTGTCGTTTCATCATCTGCTCCTGCACAGAATTCATCATAACCTGCATCTCGTCCTGAGTTATATAGACGGATGCATGATCCTCTCCAGCTCCAGAAGAGCCTCTTGACTCCCTTCCTGATTGCTCCTTTCCGCTGCTTGCTTCCTTGTTGGTGGTTTAGCCATTGCTCTCTAAAATCTTAGTTTCCAAGCTTTTCAATCAAAAATCCAACCTCCAAAATTCCTGAGTTCAGCTCTCAATGAAAGCACCAAAATGTTAGCGCCAAAATTGGTCACTAACACCAAAATGTAAATGAAAGCACTAACTATCAGCCACAACTCATAAATAGATTATATGTATAGAGTAATAGTGTGAAGAATAAAAAAATTAAAATGAAAGTAGTAGAGACACAAAACTTATAGTGGTTCGGCTAACTCCGGCCTACGTCCACTCCAGAAATTTCCTTTTTATTGCTATAATAATTGATTACAGTTAAAAAAATGGTAGTCTAGCCTTAGACATAGAAGGTAGAAAGTCAAAGAGCAAAAGAGAAGATCCCTTTTCTGAACCTCTATATGCTGTATGTATAGACAAATCCTGAGTTGTTGGGCCTTTGAATGGTATAGGTCCATCAAGGCCTTCCACCGAGCCACACACACCCCCACGATGCCGAGCCACATATCTCTACAATGCTGAGCCACATACCTCCACAATACCGAACCACACACCTCCACAATGCCGAACCACACTGGCCTTAATAAAACGTCGAGCCGTATTACCAATGCCGAGCGACCCTATTGTAACAACCCGCATATTTATCGATTTTATATTTAAATATTTTATTTAAATATTTTGTCGTTAATCGGATATTGGTCCGAAAAGCTACTTTTTGCAAACGGTCAAATTAGGACTCGAGACCACTTCCATTGAGTTCGAAATGCCGTTTACAATTTTTTTAAGTATAAACATTGATATGATTGGAGATAGTAGAATTTCACTACTTTTTCACTTGAGACTTTGGGTTGGGCTTTTAGCCTATTAGACCCAACCTTCACCCCTCCTCTTCATAACTTCATTTCTATTTTCCTAAGTCTTCAAGCTTCTTCAAAAATGGTGGAGGGAATGGGAAATTAAAATTCCAAAACTCAAATTCAATTGCAATCCATCTTTCTACTCCAAATTCAAGAAGAAGACATTGGATTCAAGCTTCTTGTGCTTAGATAGAAGAGGGATTGATTCTTGCTTGCTTAAAACTTCATTTTTCATTGAATTTGTGCAAAGGTGAGATTTTTATCTCACAAATCTAGTCTATAACTATATTGGACTGTTGGGAATGATTCCCTATCACTTTTGCATGCACATTTGCCTTTGGTTTGGATTGGATTGGCGAAAAACTCCAATTTTTAGCATTTTTGAAAATTTCCTGCACTTAGCTCGTTCTGGCCACTTGACTCGCTCGGTGATAGGTCGCAAGGTCACTGGGTCGTAGGTCGCAGGGCTTTAGGTCGTTCTGCAAGAATTGGCACTTCGGAATTAGGTCGCTCACGAGTTAACTCGTTAGGTCGCTCGCGAGTTAGTACCATAGGTCGCAGGGCTTTAGGTCATTCTGGAGGTATTGGCACTTCGGAGTTAGGTCGCTCGCGAGTTAAGCCTTAAGTCGTAGGTCGCTCACGAGTTAGGCCTTAAGCCGTAGGTCGCCCGCGAGTTAAGCCTTAAGTCGTAGGTCGCTCACGAGTTAAGCCTTAAGTCGTAGGTCGCTCACGAGTTAGGCCTTAAGCCGTAGGTCGCTCGCGAGTTAAGCCTTAAGTCGTAGGTCGCTCACGAGTTAAGCCTTAAGTCGTGAACCCTGTTAGGTCGTTAGGCCTATAACCCGTTAAGTCGCGAATACCCTAAGTCGTGAACCCTGTTAGGTCGTTAGGCCTATAACCCGTTAAGTCGCGAATACCTTAGGTCGTGAACCCTGTTAGGTCGTTAGGCCTATAACCCGTTAAGTCGCGAATACCTTAGGTCGTGAAGCCTGTTAGGTCGTTAGGCCTATTACCCGTTAAGTCGCGAATACCTTAGGTCGTTAGACCCTTGAGTCGTTAGGTCGTTAGACCCTTGAGTCGTTAGGTCGTATGACCTTATAACCCAATAGGTCGTTGGACCTTTAACTCATAGGCCGTTGGACCTTATCCCGTAAGCGGTGGCGTTGCCCCCGCACCCCCACCTTGGGGGGTTGCCACCCCCCTGGACCCCCCCTCCGTAGGGGATCGTATCTGAAAAACATTGAGCTATTTTCCTTGGATTTTATTCACATCTCCGTATGCGATCTTTGTGATTGATTGTTTCTACAATTGCTTCTGTGTTTTGTCATTTTATAATATAAAGGTTTCAATACTAGTAGTAAATATCAAAACTCTTTTAACAAGCAATTTCAACTCTATTTTTAATAACAAAGCTCTTTTCTTAAACCGTTTTCCAATCTATTAGTATATACAAACCTTTACCTCACTCGGATGAGAAATCTAATTAAACGACTTAGTAAAACAAGTGGTATGAAACGCTTGCGTTCACTTCGTCGGTTAATTCTTGGACTTGTTCGATTGAACCTCTTGTGACAATTTTATTAGTGAAGATTTATAGTTTGTTCGTAAATATTTAAGTTAAGCAAGTGGTTATGGGACATGAAGCTAAACTTCTATATTTACTAGCTTAGTGTAATTGACACTTCTCGTTGATCATGACGATCATTCTGATAGACTAGCAACTGTGCGATGTCTCTTGTTGCGAGGTTAGACTAGACACCACTTGTGTGATCCCACTCACGCATACCTTTTTGCTTTTTGGTTAGTCTGCACCTTAATCTGTGTGATTCCATTCACACATGTGGGGTAGCTCCCCCTGGTCTTCGGACCGTTATGTGATAGGCCTCTTTCTCTTTTCTATGATTTCTGGACTTCTTGCATTGATTTCTAGAATTTATGTCATTGACTTGTTATGAGTACAAGTTTGGGGTATGATGCCCTTTCCGAATCTTTGAGAAGATTCTTGTGATATTGATTATCTCTTATTGATTGATCTTCTGTTGATCATTATTTACATACTTATAGTGGTATGTCATTGTGGATATTTTATGTTTATGCCATATCTTTTATGTTATATCATGTCATCTGATATTTATAGCTAGACTGACCCGTTTATTATTTTCTTAAATAAAACTCGGGTCAGACCGAGATGTTACAGGTGCTTCTGCTTGACTTCTTCCTAGGGATTCATCACTCTGACTTTTGGCTAACTGTTTAGCTTAGCAGTTTTTGTTGTATACACTTGAGATATAGACTCATAGTTGTATTCTTTTGTATAGCACGTGTTGTTATTCTTTTGTATTATTGTGGATCTTTTGAGCACTACTCTGATGTACACTTTCATGTGTTAGTTATATATTCATATCTTCTTCCACCTTTGTGATATGGATGTCTGTGACTGATTTGCGATATGCTTATTTCTATGTTTGTTTCCGAGGATTATTTATAGCCACCGTGTGATAAGCAATTACATGGATGGTCGCTCCTCAACAGCCTTATTCTCCGTGCTAGTTGACAACACTACTCCGTAGTGTTCTTGGCTAGCGTGGGTATAGAGGTGGGGCGTCACACCTATCCTGACCAATGCCGAGCGACTTTCGTCCAATGCCAAGCCGTCTCACCAATGCCGAGCCGTCCACAATGCCGAGCAAGGTTCGATGCCGAATGACATCAAATGTCGAGTGACTTCCAATGCCGAGCGAGTTACGATGTCGAACGACATCCAATGCTGAGCGACTCACGATGCCAAACGGTGTCCAATGCCGAACGATGTCTAATGCCGAACATTGCCTAGCGCCGAGCGGCATCCCATGCCGAGCCACTCCTTATGCCAAGCGGCAACCAATGCCGAGCCACTCTTTATGTCGAGCGAAAACTAATGCCGAACCATGCCTTATGCTGAGCGGCAGCCAATGCCGAACCATCCTTCTCTCTCCTCAATGCCAAGCCATGCACATCGAACCTATTCCTGACCGACCGTCTATCCATCCAGCTGGTTCCAATCAATCGTATTCCAGTTTTGTCAAATGAACAGTTGATTTGACTAAATCTGCTTGTCCGTGGCCTCATAACAAGGCGAATTAACAGTGATAACAACGATATATCAAAAAATTGAACAAATACAAATTCAATCACAATAACATCCATCACAACATACAATCAACATTCAAATCAATCAATTCAAAAAATAAACCAATTCAATAACATGTCACATTAATTATTAGTCTTCACATATTGGAATTTAGTTATTCAAATTTAAATATCAATTAAAATTCCAAACCAACAATCAAAAATTTATCACTGTATGACCTGGATTAACTTGCAATAAAATTTTAGTATTTCGTGAGTGAGTTTAAACACTCACCTTCTTGATTTCCCTTTTCTAATCTGATTTGGATTTGCTACTACTTTCTCCTTTTGATTTGTTTCCTTGCTATCTTAATCTTTTTTAGAATGTTTTGGAAGAGGCAGAAAAGTTTGTATAGATCTGGATTTGAAGAAAGGATTTGGAAAAAGGAAGAATGTTTGGAAAAGAAGAAGAAAATTTAAAGAGATGAAGAATTGAAAAAGAAAAAGAAGCTTCGAAAAAGAAGAAGAAGATTTGAAGAAGAATAAAAAAAGAATAAAAATGAAGCAAAAAAAGAGAAGAAGTAAAGAAGAAGAAAATGAAAAGGAAGGACAAAGGTGAAGAAAGAAAAGAAACGGGATGGGAATTTTATATGGAAAAATGAAGCTATAGAAGATGAGATTAGAAAATGAAATGAGACTACAGGAATGAAGATGGAAACAAATGAAAAGCTAATAAGGTATATATATAAACAAGCTACAAATTGAAATAAAGTAAAAATATGAACAGCTCTAAAACGTAGTATTAAAAGAGGTAAACTAAAGGAATAATTATATAAATAAAGATAAAAATAAATCTTCCATTTTAAATATGAAGCTTCAGGAGAAAGAATTGCCAATGAAAGGAAGCTACAAGAACTAATGATGCATAAGCAAAATAAACTTCAAAAACAAAGAATAGTAAATGCTAATTTGATGGCATGAATATTAACTTGGATGTTCACATAAAAACAGAAAAAAAGAACAGGAAAAAAACTTCAGGTAAAGCATCTGAAAGGAGGAAACGAACAAAGGAGAAACAAATGAAAAGAATGTAGAAATTATTAATTATAAATACATCAAATGAAGCAACTATTAATTAATAAGAAATGAATGAGTAGTCTAATAATTAAATGAATGCTCAAATGGAGGCTACGCTGAGAACTTGAAAATGAAAAGAGAGCAAATGCGAGATGATAATAAATGTAAAGAAAATGAAGGGACCACCTATATCCTTTAAACAAACCTTTGGGGTCCACATTCCAAAATTTACTCCAATTAATTCATATCTAGAGACCCAACTATACATATATTTACATTATTTAATTCCATATTAAAACATTCGTTTTATATTAATATATGTGCACGCTACATTAACGAAATCAATCAGTTAACAATCAATCAATCACTTAATCAACCAATCAATACACATACACACACACACACACACACACACACACATATATATATATATATTTACGTTACTGAAACAAATTTTATTAGTTAATGAACATATATCTACCTGTGCACTATAGAAAATGATTTACTTTACTTTTTAATTACTGTAACGGTCACATTAATGCAACCCATTTAAAAGTTTTAACCGTATATAAAATGGAAAAATAAATATAAACTTATGTAATCAATGTACAACTATTAAAAAAAGGTAACTTCTAATTGATTCCATAATATTTACACAACTAGAAACCCTCTGATATATGTAAAAGTTTGAATATTAATGTGTGTATGTGTATTATTCTAAAATTCAATTTATTTTTATCCAAAATCATTCCTGTTCAAAATGAAAGTTTTATTTTTATATGTTTAAAACATGAAATAATTAATTACAAAAGAAATGAGGGCACCATGTACATCGCACAACCGTTTTGGAATTCAATTTGTTAAATGTAACCAAATTAACTTCATTAACTCAAATAATATTCAAATTTGTACGCATTTAGCCTTTTTATCTATGTATAATAAATAAAATTACTTACCATAAAAACAAAAACATTCAATTTGGTTTTCCCAAAATGATTTTTTATTTCCATTAAGACGTCCTTTTTTTGCTTGACACAAAAGGTGCATTTCTTTTATTAAATCTATTAATTGCAGTCAATGTTTTCTTCCTTTTTAATTGAAATATTCCAGTTATATTAATTACAATAACTTATAAAGTTAAATTTCGAAACAGACGACTAAAATGGATGAAAAATAAAATAATTGTTTCCTTTAGTCATTTAAACATGTTTATAAATTTGTTCTATATACAGCAGAGTAATAAATAACTTACTTAAATAAATTATTTCTCTACTCTTATAATCCATCTATATGCTAAAACACAGTTCAAGTATACATATATTTCTTCTATTAAATCAATCATTCTATTCTTTATTTTGATGAAATTAAACCTACATTCACAAATGAAACATTCATTTTATTTGATATAAATGTTCTTTTCATTAAACAAAAATTTCTTATATTTTTATAAAATATAAGCTACATTTAATTACACCTATTAATATACAATTTGGTGTCTTCTTTATCATAAATTGAAATTATTTAGTTACATTAATTTCAATTGTTTACAAAGGTGAATTTCAAAATGGATAAAATAAATGTAATGAGAAATAGTAAAATTATTTCCTATCAAATTGTGATTTAAAATATTTATGCACTATTGGATACAACTAGGATTTATATATTTCTTACCAAATAATAGTTTGTAACGACCCAAAATTTTCGATCCCAAAAATTCTAGATAGTTAGGAAAAGAAGAAAAGAGATAGAAGAAGAAGAAACAGAAAACCAAACTCAAAATCTCACATTCGCAGCGGATAAAATATAATATCAAATAATATTCTTTACACAAAGAAAGCTGTATCATTTAATTACATTTTAATACAACAGAGCAACAACAATTTACAATCACTGCATTGTTAAAATAACTTGTTCCAGATATACAACAATATAACACAGCGGAAACACTCAACACGTTCCTGCCATCCAGCTCGCCTCCTGAGCTCTAGAACGTCCTTACCTGGAAATCCGTAATACTCAGTCTGACCCAAGCATTACATCAAAGTAACACCCGGGTCAGGCTGGAAGCCAGCGTGAGTAAAGCCACATATATGAAATAACAAACCATAAAACATGAGAATATCAGGGTAACTCGTACCCTTTTACGAGTTCTCTTAGTCAACATTTATCACACCATAATTTCAAGTTAAATATCCATGTTACACAATTCATTCAATTCCAGCCTGTTTAATACCACATATCCAATATAAAGAATTTTGTAGATCACAAATCGAAGTGATTCCGGGTATTTATAGATACTTAGCTCCAGTCTCTTTGAATCTCATGTCATCTTAACTAAAGTTATTCAATTAAATCCAATAAAAAAATTTAAATACCGGATGTCACTTTTACATAGCAATTCATCATTGATAGATAACCAAATTATCATAGTTCAAATCAAACATATTATATCACAAATCATTTCATATCAAAGATATCAACCGATTCAAGGCATTTAACATCATTTAATCATTCATAAACAAGCTTCATCACCTTCTAATTAATTTAATTCATCTCTAATTAAATTAATAACTAACTTTAATCACTAAGATTACTATTACTTAACATTAATTTATTATAATGAATTAATTAATCATCCTTTCTTTGTCCATAATTACCAATTAATCAATCCTTAATTACCATTTGATTAATCCTTAATTACCCTTGATTAATCTTTAACTACCCTGAGTAATTAACACTTAATTAATTCCACTAAGTAATTTTTCTTTAATTACTATTCATCAAGTAATTATCATTTAATAAATCATATTTAGTAATTTGTCCATTAATTACCCACCCTAATTAACGACATAAAGTAATTATTCTTTATTTACTTTTATTAAGTAATTATCTTCAATTAATTACATTAAGTAATTAGCATTTAATAGATTAATCACCTTTTAATTAATTACCATAATGAATTAATAAATAAATCCTTTAAAATCACTATCTTAAACATTTTAAATCTTGAAATATAATAAATTAAAATACTCTAAAAACTCTATTGACATTTAATTGAATAGAACTAGCTTTTAAAAAAATTTAAATTTGATTTCTTTTACAAAACTTTGCTTTGCCCTGATTAGCTTAACACTACAATAGAAAACTCGAGTCAATTCCTTATAAAACCCGCGTCAGTCTCGAGTCAACCCCAAAACTCAACGGCATCGAGTCTAACCCCCATTCGTCGAGACAAAAACTCGAGCTTCCCAAAAACCCATCATCCCCAAACACGACATGCACGCGGTGCACGTACACCAATGACTCCGACCATCGATGATCGGTGTGGCGTCCCTTGACAACCTCGAACCCATACGTCCACACTCTCGAGCCTAGATCGAACGAATTCCAGCAAAACAAAAATTGAGCCAAAAATCCGACCAAAATGGAAACATCATCGATGCAGATCTTCACCGTTCCGATGTCTCCGACCTCGAGTCCACCTGTCCACCTCACCCAAACTTCATCACTTCATCTAGCTCCAATTCCTACAACCATGAACCCCTCCGGTCCACCCTAGCCACCATACGAGCTCCCCCAACGACGACCACTTCGACCGGCCTAAAACCCTACATCACCAAAATCCTATCACCTTGGCTAACAAGAAAATCCATCAGCATTTTTCCTACACTCTCCATCACCCAGACCACCTTCAGCCCAAGTTTCAACCACCACGACGCCGTTGATCATCTCAAATCGACGAAAATGTCAAAACTACTCATCTCCAAATATCTCAAAGAATACTACACTAAAAATCGCGATCAAACTCTCTAAATTCATCATTTTCCATCACTAACCCATTTCGGCAATCAATTTAGAGAATTATGAAAAATTATTTTTGACATAAAATAGGTACTTACTGTATATTACCATA
Source organism: Allium cepa (assembly GCA_030765085.1). Taxonomy (NCBI): domain Eukaryota; kingdom Viridiplantae; phylum Streptophyta; class Magnoliopsida; order Asparagales; family Amaryllidaceae; genus Allium; species Allium cepa. The sequence goes on along the minus strand of CM060943.1, from coordinate 272,242,218 downwards.
TTAAAAATAATCTACTGAAATAAAAAATCCTGATTCCATTTTTAAAATCATGATCATACATTAACAAACAATATCCATTTAAATTTCGAAGTCCAATGTTGATTAGATTTAGAGATTTGAATTTTTGAAGGCAAAAGCATGGACTGAAACAACAGAGAAAAGGATATCTACATATACAGACATACTTGCACACATATACATATATACCAATTCAATTATATAAAAAGTAAAACATTTTCATTCAACATCAATATCAATTCACAAATCAACACATGCATTAGAGCCAATCGTTACTTAAACTGTCTTTAAAACAAAAATGTTTATTCACTGTAGAAGATAACAGAGAAAGTTTTCCTTCTAGAAACCAGGAAATTGCTTTAATATGGAATTACTTGAATTTGATCTGTAATAAATTTCGCTGTTGAGTTGATCCTCTGGCATTAGAGTTGAAATGAATTTGTTTGAACTGATTTGCACTTTTAAATCTGTGGCTTGAATTTGAATTTGTTTGCTTTTATCTTAGGTTTGACATTTTAGTTTTAATTTCCTTTAGATCAGTTTGAAAAATGAAGAAAAATGCCCTGGCTAATTTATTTTTATTTTTCAACTTCAAATGGGAAAACCTTGCCACTTGTTATGATAAGTTTACAAGTGTTTATTCCCAACATTCATGGTTTACAAATGTCATTTGTTAAATTAATTGCGTTTGAGTCCTTGTTTAAATTAATTTTATAACTTTGTTTTAAACCCTTACTTAAATTTTATTTAATTGTTATAATTAAACCCTTTTGTAACAACCGCGATTTTACTACCGTCGTAATAAAATGTTAAAATATAAATTTTAAATTGTGTTTTGAAAAAAAATCAGTTGAACACTTGGCTGTCAACAACGCATGCAAGGTGTTTTGGTGACAGTAAAACCAATTTGCACAGTGTACAACAGTCTTCATATTTATATAGGCATATAAGCTGACACTTTTACAACTCAACGGTATGTACAATAATAGACACGACTTTTGTAATTTGTAGGTTCAGAATTTAATTCTTAGCATTAGTAAATTAAATATGATCATGATGAAACTAGTATCTACTCTGGATGCAGATAACGGTGAAAAATAAACTTGTGATGTGAATATTAAAGCATTAATGGCCATGCAAATATTAAGAAAATCAACGGTCAAGCATCATTGATTGGAGTATGAATGATCATATTAATATAGTGGTTATGTAGGTGTGTGTATGCACGCTTGCATATATGCATTTGTCTGGCCATTTATACATTGATCAGTTATGCATTAATCAGTTATGCATTAATCAATAGACGTCAGCTATGCATTTACAATAATGATATCATGCCTAATTATTTAATAAAATAATTGATGTCAGAGGTTCATATTTTCTATGAAATTTGGTGTGTGAATTCGTTCTATAAAGGAGTAAGAAGTATGCACAGTTTGATATGGTGATTCATATTCTGAAATATATATATTGTATGTATCTTCATTGAGATCTTTTGCTTCACCTATGGGGCGGTGATACATTAACTAACTAGAGACTGTTGTCAACTTATTGGAATGTTCTTTTTATGGGCTCATTTTCCTTAGTTTTTTGAATATGTAGTAACATCCATAGTTCCTTGACTATGAAATATGCACTAAGTTGTGAAGACTGAGCAGCTTCAATGAAATCATGCACATCAGGAGCAAGTGCAGGCAGTGCATGAGCAACTACTGATGCACCATTACATAACTAAGAAGCACCGGAAAGTAATCAATTAATTAAGATTTTAATGTCAGTTGATCAATTTCCAAGCTATGAATTATTCCTTGATTCACGTGTATAAGTGAATATGGTCCAATTGTAAAGAAAAGTTGAAACATTACCTTGTGCTGTCACCACTTAATTTATAAAACAAAAAAGTAAACACGCTGCCATTTTATTTTGAAAGCAAAAGTATGAACACTTTTCATTGCTGTAAAACCAAATTTTGAGAGAGCAATGTGAACACATTATTTTCTATCATTATTTTTCTTGGTTGTCACCCAAGTTTTGTAAAAGAAAATATTTGAACCCGTTTTTGCAGCCATCCTCGTCAATGCCAGTATGTCCTTTCTTTCTATATGCACGTTACAGTTAATGCATATGTACAATAATGGCCAACACATACTTTATTTGGCTTGTGCATAATTTTGGTAAATGAGAAGTGTCCTGCATCTTTTATTTTTCTCTTCCAGTGGCTCAACAAAGAGAGCATTAATGGCAGTTCAACTTTGCTCCAAAACGTTCATTATCGCTAACTGGTTCGGAGGCAAATTAAAGGTGAGTGAAAACACTCACGTTTCTAATTTATTCTTTGCTTCAAAATTTATGTACGTGCAAGTAACATGTTGAGGATATGATAGAGTCCTATGTTGCTGCTTCTTTTTACTCCTCTTTTATTTCTTTTCCATTTTGATCGCTGAACTGAGACAGTGGTGTTGAAGTGAAACTCTTTTGGTTTTGTTTTAAATCAGAGTTTAAACTGAAATCACAATTAGTTATAGTAGTTCAGTTTCTTCATTCTGAATTAAGATCGTACAACTTACACTGGTTGCGATCCAATCAAACTCTTAGATCACGTAGGCTGCAATTCATTCCTAATCCCATTTTGAAATGTAAATCTTGCTATCTGGTTTCACTTTTGCTACTCTTTACTAGCGAAAATATCTCACCATCGATGCTTATGATGGCAACAAGGTTTTAACCTTGCTTTGAATTCGTTCAGTTTAGCTTTTGAACTTGCACTGTGAAAGTCTACCTAAAGCCCTTGAAGACTTAGAAAATGGGTTAAGATGTTTACCCCTCTTGAACTTGCAACGTTCTTAATTAGCTTAAAATGCAAACATTCATGTAAGACTAATTTTAATGGAACCATACGTGAAAAATAAAGTGAACCAAAAAGTGTGTTCATGCATGTGTGTACTGTGTATGTTATATGGCTTAGAAGCGGAGCCTAGACGTTATTTTCTTCATGTGCTGGTAAAAATGTGGGTGAATCATTTAAGTGTAAATCACGTGTGCCAAAGTCATTCTCGTGTACATATGTGGTGATGCAGTCCATAACCTTTAATTTTTGCACACTTAAGTATTGCTTGGAGATTATATTACTTTTATTTTCTACTTCATATTGCACGCAAATAAGGGTAGTGCTAATCAAGTAGGTTAGTTCAGTGTACACGTGTAGTAGTGACAGTCATTACATATTTTCATTTTACCTTCCTATCGCAAGTATATATAATGCACGAGATGTCCAGAGCATTTTACACATGAGTTAAAAAAAATTTGTGTTGTATAAATTCATTGTCCAGGCAAATTTCTTCACTTGTGCATTTGAATATACACGGGTAGCTTGCCAGGTCAATTCATCTTTAGTTATAATTTTTTTATGCATGCATTGCATGAATATATGCATAACACATTATATATTGTGTACCCATTCGAAAATAATAAAGTTAGACATATGATGTTTTGCATTTTGGGTTACGCATGTAATGCACGAAGAAAATAGGTCAGGTATATTATTTTTATTCACTTTTACATGAAAATGGGCAGTACAGTATTTTATGAATATACAGTATTGCAGTCTAATGCTTAATTCGCGTCAAACTAGTGTTACGTTTTAAAACGCATTTTGCGTCGTTATTTTTACAACGGAAATCTTTGCGCCGGTAGTATATTTTTAAAGCTTGTTGTTTCGATGATATTTTTGACGAATAAAAATTACAGTTGTTTTGACTTCAGTAATCGCTAATTTAAAAGTGAATTTCAAGCGGTTATCCCGCAACGCTAATTTGATATCCGTTTTTACGGTGTTTTTTGAAGCGCTATTTCCTTGTCGAAATTGCTACAGAAGTTGCTATTTTAATCACGTGTTTTAAAAATCGTTTTAAAATAAAAATTATTTTCAAAATTTTTACAGTTTGCGCTTTCAAAAGAATGAAAAAGCGGTTTAAACACTTCAGCAAAATTGAGGACTATAAGCCGTTACTTTTACTGATTCGCTTAATTCTGGACTTGTCCGGTTGAGAACGTAAAATGTTATTTATATAAAATACACAATTTTGCACTTTCAAGGAAACGATGAAGAGATTTAAATGATTTAGCAAAAGTGCGGAGTATGGAACCATACTTTTACTATTTCGGTTAATTACGGACTTGTTAATTGAAATATTTGTTGTTTGATGATTTTATTTGGCTTTCGAGCCACTCTGTTGGACCTTCGGATCATATGATGGACCTTCGGGTCAATTACCAGTACTAGACCTTCGGGTCAATTATTGGACCTTCGGGTCATTTGTTGGACCTTCGGGTCATTTGTTGGGCACCAAAAGTATAGTACTTGGTAGGCTTCGGCCATATGAGATGCACGTGCGGCGTAGCTAAAACTAGCATCTACTGGGATCGATCCATCTTTTATGTTGATTTTCTAGTTATCTTATTTTGATTTTTGGATTTTGTGAATACTGATTTTCTAGTCATCTTTACTGATTTCTAGATTTTTTTTGTACTGCTGTTTCAAATTCAATTCTGAGTTTGAAAAATTATTTTGATGGAGTTTAATGGGATTTCTTCCTTTAAACTATGTTGATTACTATGTTGTATAATCTCATCCAAGATTATAAATTTGCGTATTGTTGTTTTGAGTTCAATTTGGAATTTACAAGCTGATTTTAGTGGTGTTTAAATTGAGATTTCTTTATTTGAACTATGTTGATTATTTATGTTGTATAATCTCATTCGAGACTACAATTATTTGCTTAAGTGTTGTTTATCACACTTATTTCTGAACTTTAAATTAGACTGATCCGTTTATTATTTTCTTTTAAATAATACTCGAGTCAGACTGACTTATTTTAGGATAGTCGCTACCTCTGATTCAGTTTCAGCTTCAGCTTTTGGGATTTCACATCATCTTTTGTCTAGACTTCGAGGAGTTCTTTTGGTTATTTGACTCTCATCTAATGTATATTATGATGTATATGTATATTCGGTTCATGTGAACTGTCGATTGTTGTAGCATGTATTCTAGACTTGTCTTCCGCTATATATCTGATATTTCTGTTCTGATGTGACTTTACATATCTATGTCATTGTATTATGAGTTGTTCTTGATTTTTCTTTAGCCACCGTAGTTTCGTTTTAGATTTGGATTTAATTTATATCTTTGGCAGTAATTTAGACTACTCCTATCGATGTAATCAATACTCGTCTAAGGCATAACTTACGGATGGTTGCTTCTAACAAGCCTTATTTTTCGCAATAGCAAACGTTATTCCTTATAATAACCTTTATTATTGTGAGCATAGAGGTGGGGCATCACAGCTTGGTATCAGAGCTGAAATTCAGAACAAATTATAATAAACACAGAGCAGAAGCAGAATGGAACATGGGTTACAATTATTCGATAGTTTTATTCGTGCCTTTGTAATCTATCCATTCGTTGTTCTTAAATCTTTATCCTCCCAACTCGGATCGATAAACTATCTCAAAATTCTGTGCTCAAATCTGTATCAAATCATTATGCGAATAGAATAGTATACGTGCATCCTACGTATTTATTCTCATTGGTTATTAGCCAAAACAATCTCCTTTTCTATTCACATTAACTTTAATTTCTATCCACTTATTCATAATTACTTCAATTCCATTTGGACTATCACTTTAATTCTTATCTCAAATGGATATTCAATCATAAACAGTTTGAACTCTGTCCAGCTTAAATTTAGAAAATAATTTGAAAGGTTAAAAATAGATAAGTAGTTAAAAAATAATTATTGGTTTGTAAAATAGCTGCAAAATAGTTAAGTAATTGGAAAATAGTTAAATAGTTATAGAAATTATAAATAATCGCAAAATAGTTTAAAATAGAAATAGTTATAAAGTAGTTGAAAAATAGTAATTAGTTTATAAAACAGTTGAAAAATTGTTAAATAGTTCCAAAAATAATTGTAAAACAAGCATAAGATAGTTTTAGGTTTAAAAAGAAAACTTGTATAGTAAATACTTTGGAAAAATAGATTTATATTAAAACAATTTATTTAAAAAATAGTCTAGAGCCAAACCGTTCAATTCCCAATCTCCAATCCCATCAATTCAATTTAAATTTCCACTTCCATTTAAATTGACTCAATTCCAAATTTTGTAACTTCAATTTCCATTGAAATTGATTTAACCCCAATCCAAGTTGAATTAATTCTCAATTTATTTCCAAAATCAAACCAAATTCCATTTGATTTTAAACCTATTCAACTTTAATTTCAATTTCAAATTATTCAAATCAATTTGGACTAATTTCAAATTGAACCCACTTCAATTTCAAATCATTTCATTTTCGTTTGAATTAACCCCAATTTCCATTTGAATTCTTAAACTTATCCATCTTCAATCACAATACCCATTAATTCAAATCAAATTCAATTTGAACTAATTCAATTCAAATTTCAAATTTAAACCATTTCGAATTATACAAATTCGAGTTAAATTTTTAAATGTTGATTTAATCCTATAGATCAAATCAACTTATATCTTTAAACCATTTAATTCTAAATCCAAATTCCATTTATAACCTATTTCAATGTTCAAATAATAATTCAAATCCTTTTTAAATAACTAAATCTTTGAAATTCAATTTATCATCAAATTTCAATTTTGAGACCAACCTTTGAATTTATATCTTAAACATTCAAACCTTAAGTCCAAAATGATTCCATTTTATCTTAATAATGGATATATTACCACACCCCATTTCTTCGTTTATTTAAATAAATCCAATTTCAGCTTAAAGATTATTAATAATAACAGGATGGTATCATTCGAATTACTTAAAACATCCATCTATTTTCAATCTCCAAATCTTAAACCCATTCTGAGATCACACAAACTCCCCATTCAAATCTACAATTTGACTTCCTAAGTTAAATCCCAATTTCAACTTGAAATTTCCAACTTAGATTGTTTGTTCTAAACTTATTTAACTTTCCCAAAGTTAAATTCAATTTACTTTATCCAATCAACCTTACTTAAACTTGAATTCCCGCTTCAAATTTCAAAAAAAATTCCCACTTATATCCCTTTAGTTTTCACATCTCATTCCAAATAAAAATTTAAAACTCAAAATTTAGAGTTTATTTCAAATCATCTGTGATATTATATACATCCACAAATATATACATATTTGTTTCCTTTACGCACCAGGTTACTTTAAAATTTAAACCACCCTTGGTTTTAAATTCAAAAAGAATTTTCAAACAACCCTTGTTTGCAACAAGTCCCTTTCATTCAAATAATACTTATTTATTATTTTGGTTAAACAAATTCCAAATTTTCTAGGCTTAGATTTAAAAATTCACAATTTAGATTATCTTCAGTTCCAATTTATAAGTCATACTTACCTAATGTTTTACTTCCCTAAAACATTTCATTTTGCTTACTCATTTGTCAGGACACGATTCTTCGTCTTCCGAAAATTCAACATCGACACTCACTTTATCGACTGCCGAGGAATCGAACGACGAAAAACCGAACACTGAGGGTTTTTTTAAGTCAGGACACGATTCTTCGTCTTCCGAAAATTCAACATCGACACTCACTTTATCGACTGCCGAGGAATCGAACGACGAAAATGTCGCTTAACCATAAGCTCTGATACCACATTGTCAGGACACGATTCTTCGTCTTCCGAAAATTCAACATCGACACTCATTTTATCGACTGCCGAGGAATCGAACGACGAAAAAAGAATTTTAAGAGAAGAAAAGAAGAGAAAAAGATAGAAAATTTAGATAGGGAAAAGAAGATAGAAAATTTTAAAATAGAACGGAAAAGAGAAGAGAAAGAAAATAGAGAATAGAACAAAATAGAACGGAACAGAAAACAACAGAATCACATCAGAATCTCACAATTCGCAGCGGAACAACATATAATAATAAATGAATAATCTTTAAACAAAGAACTATATCAGTTATTACATTTTATACATTACATTACATCATATCATCAGAGTGTACAAGAACAACAAACAGTGCTGCGGAAAAAGAAATACTATATAAACTAGTAATACGCCATGCCATCCAGCTTGCCTCCAACAACTCCAGAATATCCAGAATATCCTGATTAACCTAACTCTTAACTGCCCGTGTGAAAATTGGTGGGCACCCAGAGTTTAGGAAGGAAAACAATAAACTCCAAGTCAGTCATGTGACTGGTGTGAGAACTCAAAACAGTTTATTTATCTTTAAAAATCAAAATAGAGGAATATTTTTATTTCAATTCGCAATGCTTTTAAAAATGAGACTACCATAAGGCCTCCCGCACACACACACAATGCAAACGCAGAATCGGATGAGATTTCTCCTTATGATAGTCAAAGATGCTTGATACGCATTTAAAATAACATTTGATATTATTATTAGTGCATAGTGTAGGGGAAAAATTCATTTTGAAAGTAGAATATAAATCTTAGCCAACATAGACATTTCGAACTATGCCTACTATAGCTACCATCCAAACAGTGTTGCGACACCATAAGTGAATGATAGGTTCTACAACTAAAACCGTACAAGTTTCGTATTGGGAATTGGATTTCCAACAAATGGTCAGGCCAAGGAACTTCCCATTGCCACATGAGAATGCCTCTGGAAAGACATCCCCGAGAACCAAACCGGAACTCTACCAACACAAGGCCGGGTTACCCCTAACTGGGTAACTACTGACACGAGCACGCCATTCCCCGATCGTAAACGACCTTTCTCACGGGATCCCGAAAACCAACAACCACAAAGTAATAAATTCGTAGTAACCACATAGGTTAAATATCTGGGCTCCATACCATGATACCACCTCTATCCAGAAGGAAATGTACATACCCTAAAGGGTGCTACCCCTCATAACCTTGCCGCATCTTTCCTGTTTTGACCATTTCCGAGGTGTGAGGTTCGAAGAAGTCACGTCCACAAAAACATACTTTATACAAAAGCCATGCTTTGGGTCAACAAATGATCAACACAATGATCACTAAGATAGACGATCAAATAAACGATCCTATCACAATAATCAACACAATGATCATTTACAGCATCACTCAGCATATCACATTACCAAATTGGGAATATATCGCTGATAACTTTCAACTACATAACCTCTGAGCTCGTACGTCTCAGAGAAGGGTGTTAAGCTAAAAGAATAAATTCTTCGCCACCAACAGAAATATATTTGAATGAAATAGGCTTTATATCTCAACTTGTAATGTCAGACACACAATCCATACAAGTCTGTTCCGGGCTCGAACAAAACCGAAGGCACTTACAAAGAAGTCCTTGCAATCCGGATATTCACAATCCTGATCGGATTCACCATCACATATGGAGAACTCTATACCGTAGCTACTCGGTGCAGAGTAAATCGACAGGTCATCCTATCGCTCTCGCAAATACCGGGTCTTCAACACCGATCTTCAATGCAATTCATAACGACGTATCACATATTCAGAATGGGTTATACGACCCCATGGTCCTTTCCCGGTTAACCCGAATAGTGAGCGCTTATTTAAAAATAAGTGTAGCATTCACATTCAAACAAATCACATCAATTACCCATTCAAAGGGAAATATTGATAGTCGGTTATTGAACTATCACTGGATATGCACACATCACCAGTTTCCAAATAATTTTCCAAATTATTTATTTTCCAAAATATCTTTACAAGATATATAATTTTCACACTTCAAAAATAAATCAATATTTATTTCTAAACAACTTCCCTTTTCATTCATAAATTCCATATTTAATTTATAATCCAAAATATCTATGAATATTCGATTTCGATTATTCATTTCAATTTATCTTAAAAAAGATAAATTCTTAAGATATTCACTTTATATTGGAAAACATTTCCATACTTATTTATTCATAAGTAATTCACAAATTTTATTTATTTTCAACACTCATAAAATATTCAATATACTTAAATCGAGATTGTATATATTTCATTCTTTAAGGAAATCATTCTCTTAAACATATTTATTTGGGCTAAAACGAATGTTGCGTAAAACATCGTTACGACAACCCAAAATCACTAGTATAGGGATTCGAAATTAAAATAGATATATAAATCCCAATACTATACAAAACATTTCCTTTCGGAAATCATTTACTATAACAACAGTGTTATAGTCCATCATCTCCTTCTATTTCTCGAAAACGTCTATTTCAACAATAAATGTTGAAATCTATGGTTTCGAATCTTAACACAGTTTAAAACATCGTTAGATCGTTTTAATTCTATTTAAAATATCACATTCTAAACAATTTCTTTAACTTATTATTCACTATTCAAAAACGTGAATATACTACGTTAACAATTTCATCATTTCTATTCATTTTATTTTAAAGGATCATTCACAGTTCAAAAACGTGAATATAACTCCATTAATAAGTTTCAACAATTTACTTATCAAAATATGTCGTTTGCGAATTTATAAAACAACGTTTATAAATTCCATTTCTATTTATTTCATAACTACTTCCTTTATAAATCTCCTTTATTAACCTATTCGATTTATAACTCAATTATAAACCAAAAGTTCACATTATAAGTTAAATGCTTATAAAACGATTATTTTACAAAATCGTTCTTTTAAACTTCATAGTTATAAATCTTATAACTTTTAAGATTCAATTATTCATCCAAATATATTCTTTAATAACTTCACAAAATTTATAAATCTTACTATTTATAAATTTCATTTATAACTTCACCATTTATAATTTTATAAATTCCATTCATTTACAAAATTTATTTTCACTTCATTCAAACACTTATAAAAACTCGTTTTATAATTTCAATATCTCAATTTATAAATATCCATTTATAAATCTCTTATATAAATCAATTCATATTAATATTTTAAAAACGTCTTTAAACTCCTTTATAATTTCATCATTTTGATTTATAAAATAATCATATTTTATAAATCCTATATTTAAACTTTTCACAATTATTTCAGAAATCCCAATTTAACTATTTTATAAAGTCATTAATTCCTTATTTTCAAAAAAATCAGCTTTCAACTATATTTCTTAAAAATCATAATTTTATAACATTAAAAATTATAACGTTTATTTATTTAAAATGGATCAATTCGAAAATTATTTTATAAAACGTATACTTTCTAAAATCACTTTAAAATCATTTTAAAATCCCAAAATCTGGGTCCAATGATGCTACACACCAAATAGTCAATCACGACTACAACGATATCGTATATCAATATGAAAATCCATCAAATATCAAAATATCTGAAATCAAATAAAAACTGTTGAGGAATCCAGTTGGATCCCTCCAACCTGTTTCCTGCATCCAAAAACATTAGCACAATACCAATTTCGCTCCAGTACGAAATTATCGCGGTATATGTTCTTATTAAATATTATCCGCTTAATAACGGCGTAATAGGGTCTCATCCGCTAAACAAAAAATGCGGGAAATCAATAACTCCAATATATACATATGCCAATATATATATATTGCTATTATATATATAATACCAATTTCACTGTTTATGAAATATTCGCGGTATATGTTTTTACTAAATAACATCCGCTTACTAACGGCGCAATAATGTCTATTTTAACAATCAATATATAACAATCATCATTCAAACATGCATTCAATAATTTTAAATCTAACTATTTAAAAATAAAATCGAAACTGATTCGATTGAGTGAGAAGTTCTCACCTTGATTTTAATTCCGTTTTAGTGATTTATTTCGAATAAAATTAAACGGACGTTTAATTTTACCCAAAATTCTCACTAACTCCAAACGACTCCAAACTAACTCCATCGCGTAGTGCTCGTCCATACGATTCCAACGCAACTGGTTTCGCGCGTTTTCGACCTAGTATGAAAAAGATATGAATATCTAAAGTTTACTCGATTTATTTATAACTAATAACAACATTTTAATTATAATTTTTAACCTTCAACCATCTACAGCCGTATGATCCTAGCCCCATCCAGTCTCAGCCGTTCCTTCTATCATCTCCTTCTCCCTTCGTTCCATCTCCAGGTGAAATAAAACACGGCCGAACCCAACTCTTGCAAACTAGGGTTAAAAATTCGAGCTTCCTCGCTTGCATCTACCTCGATCAAATAGCACCGTAACGCGCGCCCACGCCTGAGCCATCTTCGGCCAGAGACCGCACTTCTCTAGTGCCCTCGTGGCTCTCGAAAATCGTGAAGAACGGCAGCACTTCAAACACCATTTGCCGATGATCTACCGCTTCTTTTGCGATCATAACCGTTGATAATAAAGATCTCGATGAGATCTACAATATTGTAGTTGGAGATTTCTCAAAACGATGCGTGGATTGGGAGTAATCGAAGGGAAAACGAGATGGAGTTTCGGCCGTTCATATAGGGGTGGCGGCTAGGGTTTAATATTAGGGTTTTTAGTTTTTTTTTTGTTTTTTTAAGTGGGGGGCTATTTATAAGGAACCGACGAAACACTATTCATCCCGGAAATTCCGAACTCCGATTTACGCGCCGTAACCAGCGTTTCTAGGGTTTACCCCGCGTTCCGGACACAATGGAACAGGTTTCGAAAGCTAATTCGGACATCTGTGCGAGTTATGGCTGCAAACGCTCAATTTGAATTAAACCGATTTAAATCGATTTCTAGGCGTTTTAATTTGTACCGGACAAACGGTAAATCCAATTGACTTGAAATTTGAAACCTTACAATAATATCACATTACGGATCCGATGAAACTGGTTTCGTCGAAATCCGAGACTTTTTGAAAAATGGCTATTTTAGCTCGCCAAATTTAAATTAAAAATAATTCGATGCGTTTCGAGCTGCCACGATCAAACGATAGCTCCGATTGACACGAAATTTGAAATCCGGTAATAACTAACTATTACGGATCCAATGGAACTGGTTTCGTTCAATTCTGAGACTGTTCAAAAATTGGCTATTTTCACTAGTCGATTTAAATATTAAAATATTCAATTTTCACAAATAAACTTTTAATTCGATTTTAAAAGTTCTAAAATATCGTTCTAACTTCAATATGATAAAATAAAATTTTACAAATCATTTTCAATCATATTTAACCCAATTTTCAATTATTTCCATAATTTCACATATTAAATTATCGATTTAATAATCCAATTAAATCCAATAATTCAAATAAAAATTTATTTGACTTATAAATTCACTTATTAATATTTAAAATTAATTAAATATTCATATTTTAATTTCTAAAAATTCTGGGTCGTTACACATTAATACACATTTTATTATTAAACACAACATTCATTTATGATAATAACCAAGATTATCATATGTGGAAACCAATTCATTATTATCTTATTCTGAATCTCTTCGTGAAATTTAATTTCAGTTTGAATCCATTTCAAACTTATCTTTATTTAATTTCAATTTGGTTGTGTTTCTATTACCACTTAATTTAATTCCAATAATTTAACAAGCAATTACCTTAATATTTATTATAAAGAAATATTGCTTTATATATCAAAATATATTCTTATATAAAATCATTTAAAATCTTTATATAAGAAAATAACAAGTACGCTCTCATGTGTGTGTGTGTGTGTATAGTCAACTCATTCTAGGGCATTATTGACCCAATCCTTAATGAGTAATCCTACCTGATCCAAGGTTCTCGCTTAACCTTCTGCTTTGATACCAAATGCAACGACCCAAAGTTTTCGATCCCGAAAATTCCAAATAGTTAGGAAAAGAAGAAAAGAGAAAGAAGAAGAAGAAACAGAAAATCAAACTTAGAATCTCACGTTCGCAGCGGATAAAATATAATATCAAATAATATTCTTTACACAAAGAAAGCTGCATCAGTCAATTACATTTTAATACATCAGAGCTACAACATTTTGCAGTCACTGGACAGTTAAAATAACTTGTTCCAGATATACAACTATACAACACAGCGGAAACACTCCATACGTTCCTGCCATCCAGCTCGCCTCCTGAGCTCCAGAACGTCGTTACCTTGAAATATGTAATACTCGGTCTGACCTGAGCATTACATTAAAGTAACACCCGGTTCAGGCTGGAAACCAGTGTGAGTAAAACCACATAATATGAAATATCAAACCATAACACATGAGAATATCAAGGTAACTCTACCCTTTTACGAGTTCTCTTAGTCAACATTTATCACACAACAATTTCAAGTTAAATATCCATATTACATGATTCATCCCATTCCAGCCTGTTTAATACCACATATCCAATATAAATAATTTTGTAGATTACAAATCGAAGTGTTTCCGGTTATTTACTGGTACCCAGCTCCGGTCTCTTTGAATCTCATGTCATCTTAACCCAAGTTATTCAATTAAATCCAATTAAACTTTTTAAATAACGGGTGTCACTTAGAAATTTATCATTAATAGATAACCTGTAACAACCATGAATATTGTGATTTATTTTAATTGTTTATTTTGATTATTTTATTTGAAATTTTTATTTAAAATTTTTATTTTATTTATTAAAATGAATAAGTTATGTTATTTGAATATAAATGTTTATTTTATGTGAATTATAGTTTCAAACTTGTATAAATTGGATATTTTACTTAAAAGTGGATTTCTGGTCAAATTAGTCAAACTTTGACTTTTAAAATTTCAAATTTAAATATTTAAATTCTTAAATTTTATCTTTTGTTATGAAAATAGATTTGATAACATGAATACTGCTTTTCATTTCATTGGAAACGGATTTAAATTGTGAAAGTTATGTATATTTCAATATTGAGTACAATTTGAGTTATTTAGCAATTTTGATTATTTTGAATTATAAAAATTTTCCTTGTCATATTTTATTTTAATATGTGTTGATATGTCAGTGTATGTATATTTTTGTCTTATAATATTTTTAAAATGAAGTAAATAATTTTCCAAAGCCATTGGTAAATTTCTTGTAATTTTTATGTCATGTTTGCTATTTTTAAACAATTTCTTTTTCCTTTTTATGTTTTTCTCCAATTTAATTATTTATTTTATGTTGAAAATGATAAATAAATTATTTTATTTCAAATTTTCACTTCATAATATTTTTAAAATGAAGTGGATATTTTTCCAAGACTAGTAGTGATTTATTTATAATTTCTGGACACTATTTTGTATTTTTAAGTAATTACTTTCATTCTTTTTTATATTTTCTTTAAAATTAATTAATTATTTTCTTATATTTTTACATGGTTTCGGTTCGTAAAGTATATTTCTAAGTTATTTTATTTTTATAAAATGAAAGAGAAAAGGAAATACCAAAGGTTTTAAAAAAAAGTACAAAACACAAGTCCTTTCACCTTCAAAACTTTTCAAATGCCATAACCTTCACTTTAATTCATTGTGCTATCCACTTCTTCAGTTTTGGCCATGTATTATATTACTTTTCACGTGAAAAACAACTCAGCACTTCTCATTCTCATGACTTCTTCAAACTTCCTTGGTAATGGCCTCCTCTTTGTGCACTTTTTCTTCCATTTTTTCGTACTTTTGTCTTGTTTCTCTCTTCTATTTTCATGGCCTCCTCACCATAGCCACGACCACCATCCCATACAACTCCTCCTTGGCATCATCACCCACCACTTCATGTTAGACCATGGCCGAACCCTCCTTGAAGCCAAAGTTCACCAAAAATGCAAACAATGTACGAAACAATACATAGCCGAGCACCTAGTTGATCACCACTTCATTTTCCATCACCACCACCACCTTGAGCCGCTACCATCACCTTGCTACCCCTACTACTCACCAACCTCTGTCCAGACCTGTGCCTGATGATGGCTGAGCCATCTGACCCATAGACCGAGCCAAAAGTTGAACCAAACTCCACTATGTTGCCTAGTCTCTTGATATTCTTATGTTGTAATTTCCTCCACATGTTCTAGCCTTTACGCCATGCATTCCTATGTTCAAACCTGAGCCAAAGCCATGTCAAACCTGACCTAAATAAACCCCTAGGCTGAGCAAAGCATTGTAGAAAACAAGGCAAAAGATTTGACATTCATATCTCTTTTTATTTCAAAGTTATTCCTATTCAATGTTGTATTGAGTTGTAATATTATTTTGTTTTGTTTAGGTTGTAACACAAGTTCCAAACTTGGATCTCTTCCCACTTGAGCCTATTGTTGAGTCATCATGCCTTTTGGAATCCATTGTGTCATTTGTATTACAATCTCCAGCCATAAAGGAGAGTAAAAATCACACGACGTTTATACTTATGCAGTTGTGAAACAACAACTGAATGTGTAGAAAAAAAATATGACGTTATAACTGCCTGTGATTATTTATATATGATGTTAAACCTATTAAATTTCATGTCATATCAATTGTTATTATATATATGTTGTTACTGTTCATTTATATTAGTTTATCACACTGCAAGTTCCATGTAGATTAGAAATCACTACGGGTTGAAATGATACATATCCAAACGGACTTTAGAATAGGGAAAAATCATTATGGGCTGAAATGATAGGCCTGAATGGTTTTATTTAATTTATTTAACTTGGGATTGCAGGTTTGAAATGATAAAACCCGGATTTTTCTTTTTAAACTGCGGATTGAAATGATACATATCTGTATCACTTGACCTAGGTTAGAAACTATATACAGACCCGTGGTTATTTTATAAAGTGTTTTTGGATATTTTTAAGTATTTTAAAAAATATAAATTTATGAAATTTGATTTAAATTGATTTTGAATGTTTTAAAATAAAGAAATTATGATTTTTATATTAGTTAAAAATGTAATTAATGAATGGTTAAATTGGATTATTGAAATATAACTTAAGTTTGGAAATTTTGGAATTTTGGTTAAAATATGATATTTAAGTTATATAAATAAAATGGAAATTTAAATTTTTATTTGGAAAATGGTAAATATGATAAATTGATTTAAATTTGAATTTAAGCAATTTATTAAAGTATTATTGATTTTTAGATGAATTTAAGTGGTTAAATAAATGAATGCTTAAAAGTGAAATTTTAAAATATAACTTGACTTGGAAATGTGAAATTTGAGTTTTAATTAAAGATTTAAATTAATTAAACAAATTGGAAATTTAGTTAAATTTGTGAAATGGTAATTTAAATCTGAAGTGTTAAGCTTATTTGTTGAAAAGTGAAGAAAGGAAATTATACACTTGAACTAATAAGTGGAATTATTGAAATTTGGATTTATTTATAAGAAATTGGTTTTATAAAAATCAATATGTTTAATGATATGTTAATGAACATTTTTAATATTAAATTATGATTTTTAAAATTATAAAGGATTTAAAATGAAGTTTATTATTGGCTGGACATACACTAAAACCTGGAATTAACTTTTAATGGCATTCAGAAATGCTATAGTTTCCGAATTGAACTAAAATTGTGTAAAAAGAGCTATTACAGCATTTCTAGAATGCTGTAGTTGCTGTAATTGAACTTATAGACTAATATTGGAATCAGGTCTATTATAGCATTCTCTGGAAATGCTATAGTGGTCTGCTGTCTTTGCTGAAATCGATTTAAAACCTTGTTTCGAAATCTGAGCTACCGCAGCATTTCTGGAAATGCTCTCTTTGCTGTTTTAAACTAAAATTTAACTAAAAATGAGTTTTAACAGCGATTTTTAAGTGCTGGCTTTGCTGAATTAAAATGTTTTCAAGTATAACTTATAACTGCTTTTTCTAAATGCGGCGAAAGACTGAAATTTTAATAAGTATGATTTTTGACTAAGTAAATGAGCTCAGAATGACTTGAAACTTTGAAATTTGAATACTTGAATTGAAAGAATAATAAATCCACTTTTAGAATGATTTAAATGAGCAAATTAAATTTGAAATGAATCATTTTAAAAAGGGGGTTCGAATTTTAATAAATGAATGTTATCTTTGGTTTTAAAAGATACTTAAATTGGATATTTGGATTTGAATTTCAAATAATGATTTGAAAAGGAAGTTTGAAAGATTGATATTTTCGATATTGAAATGATTTCGAAATGATAAAAATTGTATTTGATAAAGATTTGAATTTGAAATGATGTTCTATGTGAAGTAAATATTATTTTAAAGTTATAACCACAGGTTATAATAACGATTGGTTGGCAAAGAAACCGGGATCAGATATTTGGCATACTCTCTGTCGATACCGAAACCAATTTGAAACTGTATACGCGGTGTTGATTCAAGAACGAAGTAGGTTAGTTGGCGAAAGCTAACGGAATGAACTTAGAGAACGCTGATGGATGGCCTAATTATGACTAAAATAGGAGCTATACCGGGCTACACAAAGGGTCGCACCCTTTTATCGAGCATGCTTCTTCGGAAACCATTCTATTACTTTGTGATTCAATTTGGTGGTGCCATTTTGATTCGGGGTAGGTCTCGAGGTGGGCGGAAGCTGCTGGTTTGCCGTCACCACCGGTCCGGGAATGCAAACGTTGTATCCACCTTGGCATTGCCTCGCATGCCTTGTCATATGTTCATTATATCGAGCCCACTACGATTTTTGGTTTAAAGATCCGACCGCGTTAAGGTTCACCATCCTCTTAACGCTATTTTCTATATGATTATACTTTATTGATTAGACACTATTGTACATACGGTATCTTACTATACAACAAATAATAACGGATCCTTAGAGGATGGGCGGTCCCAAGCATCTTCTAAGTTACATGTACTTTTACTACAGTTCACTTGTGTTGGTTTACATTGTATAAGTATGTATGTCCTGAATCGAGTGTTTGTATTTTTATTTACGCTCTGGTCAGCCTCAGTATTCACAGATTTGAATTCCACTTTCTGGAGATTGGAATCGCTGGAGATTATATGCTTATGTAGTCTTATTTATTTCAGTTCGGTTGTTCTATTCAGCTTGTACTTGGTTATCATATTGAAACTTCTGTTGTGCTTTATTTCTTCTGTTGTATCTTATTTAACTCTGATATATTTATTAGTAGCTTCATGAACTACAGTCTCTTTTACTTCCGATGCATTATTAAATACTCTGTGTCTGTGATCTGTGATTATTATTTACTGTATATTCTGAGATTTGCCAAGTTTTTATTTACAATGCGGTATTTTGAGCAATTCAATTCCGACATGTGTGTCTACCTATACACCTATAATGGATGCGAGTGGTTGAAAATATCGAAATATCGGGCTGTTACAGTTGGTATCAAAGCTCTGGTTTTAGGCAAAAACTCAGTATATAGAGTAGATTTAATTTCAGAATCACTTTCGTTCGAGCTTGAATTCCTTTTTCTTCAATTCGGTTTCCTTTGAATTTTGGAACGTTCCCTGCAGTTCCAAAATCTATTCATGTCCGTCACTATTCATCTTCTTTTGATTCTGGAGTATCCCATAACTCCGCTTCAAAATGATCTTTATAATGAGTTAGCAGTCCCGCCAAATCTCAAAAATTGAATTGTAAAAGGTTGAAACTCCTTTACAATTAGCATCGATTCACCAGAGAATTTATATCTATCCATGGTTTAGATGCTAATATCTTTTGTTATCCCAAACTCTAACTCTTGAGATCGAATGTAGATTTACCCCAGAAAAATTCACCTTTGATCTTATTCTTTAAGTCACGGTTGACCCGGTTAAGGTTGCCCGTGATTTATTTAAGCTTATCCACCTCCCTATTTTGTTATTTAATCATCTTATCTTTTGTTTCCAACCTATCTTCAAACATTTTGAATTGTACTTGTAAATTTATGTTTTGTTTATATATTGTGTTGTTTGAGTTGTTGATGTTGAATTGGGTTCTTGATCGATTCTTTTGATCAACGCTATCAATAAGATTTCCAAAACACTTTGATAGAACAAACTAACACAATATTATTTTAAAATTTGGTTAATGAAATAAATTTTGATATATAAGTAAGTTTATGGAACTTAATAAACTGATTTAAATTGATTATTTGAAATGATAATACTTGATTTATCATTTACTGTTCTATAAATGAATTTATAACTAGTTGTTTATAAATTGATTTGGGAACTGAAATGAATTTAAAACAAGAAATTTGAGAATTTAATTTTCGATGGTTTCAAACCTTGTGTTTAAAGTTTTAAAAGGTTATATTATTCAAAGTATTTTCGAATAGAAATTTGTTTTCAAAGAATTTTAGAAGTTTAAAAAATTAGTTCTCTTCTCTTTGTCGCTGGAAAATAACTTCGGTAATGACCGCGGCATCATCGACATTCATTTTCGAGTTTCGAAATGAAGGGACCGCCTGTAGTCTTGCTACAGCTTTGTTTTGGGAAATTAAATTGATTTGAATTTCTAAAATATGACTTGATTTATAATATATATATATATATATAGACATATGATTTAAATTTGATTTGATAAGTTATGTACATACATTTATTTATCTCTAAATGGTTTGAAGAAATCGGAAATTTAATTCTTAAATTCAATTATAAAAAGAAAATCAAAATTTGGATGAATATTCAAGGATGAAATGATTTAATTGGAAATTTTTATTTGTATAATACAATTGCATTCAAATATAACTTACCTTAATTTCAGAAGTTAACAATTTAATTAGATAGTATAAAATATAAAAAGAGTTTATAAATAATTTTTGAATGGTTAAAATAAATGTTATGCACTTAAGTTTTAGTTATAAAATGATTAACAGGAGTAAATAGAATAAAGGGTTAATTGAAAAATTTACAATATAAAATGATGTTAATGGAACTAACAATAAATTAAAGCAGTTATAATAAGAGTAAGTATAATGGGAATAGATGATAAAATATATTGAGAGGAATAAATTTAACTTTAAGTAGGAATAAAGAAGAATTAAATTTATTAAGTACATTATGAGTAAAATGAATGATTATTTTTCAAATTCATGATCTTAGAAATTGTTAATTTAAGATGATTAGAAGATAAGATAATAAAATTTGAGATAGTAAGATTTATTTGACGTGTAAATATTTATTCTCTATTTAAGTTGAAATTTCCATGCTTTCAAATTTATTTCCTTATTTTGTTTTTCAAACTATCTTTTGGTTGTCCTTGTCATCCTTATCTTGCTATAGACTGATATAGGCATCTTTCTATAACCTTTGATAATCTTTGGTACTCATTTTGAATCTATTTTTGCATGCTTGTGTTCTTAATTTTGGAGAATCTTGGGAAGATCATCTGCACCTTGTTAAATCTACCTATAACAATAGTTATCTGGTATAACTTCAAACTCCTTGTCATCTTGTCTTAATCTTATTTCACACTATCTTTTTCTGTGCTTTCCCGTACCTCATTCTTTTTCGGGGACGAAAAGTTTTGAGTGAGGGAGAGTGTAACAACCCTGAATTTTGTGATTTATTTTAATTGTTTATTTTGATTATTTTATTTGAAATTTTGATTTAAAGTTTTTATTTTATTTATTAAAATTAATAAGTTATGTTATTTTAAATATAAATGTTGATTTTATGTGAATTATAGTTTCAAACTTGTATAATTAGATATTTTACTGAAAAGTAGATTTCTGGTCAATTTAGTCAAACTTTGACTTTTAAAATTTCAAATTTAAATATTTAAATTCTTAAATTTTATCTTTTGTTATGAAAATAGATTTAATAACGTGAATACTGCATTTCATTTCATTGGAAAAGGATTTAAATTGTGAAAGTTATGTATATTTCAATATTGAGTACAATTTGAGTTATTTAGCAATTTTTGTTATTTTAAATTATAAAAATTATATTTTCCTTGTCATATTTTATTTTAATATGTTTTAATATGTTAGTGTATGTATATATTGTCTTATAATATTTTTAAAATGAAGTAAATAATTTTCTAAAGCCATTGGTAAATTTCTTGTAATTTTTATGTCCTGTTTGCTATTTTTAAACAATTTCTTTTTCCTTTTTCTAATTTTCTCCAATTTAATTATTTATTTTATTTTTAAAATGATAAATAAGTTATTTTATTTCAAATTTTCACTTCATAATATTTTTAAAATGAAGTGGATATTTTTTCCAAGACTAGTAGTGATTTATTTGTAATTTCTGGACACTGTTTTGTATTTTTTAGTAATTTCTTTCATTCTTTTTTATACTTTCTTTAAAGTTAATTATTTATTTTCTTATATTTTTACTTGGTTTTGATTTGTAAAGTATATTTTTGAGTTATTTTGTTTTTATAAAATGAAAGAGAAAAGGAAATACCAAAGGTTTTAAAAAAAAGTGCAAAACACAAGTCCTTTCACCTTCAAAACTTTTCAAATGCCATAACATTCACTTTAATTCATTTTGCTGTCCACTTCTTCAGTTTTGGCCATGTATTATATTACTTTTCACGTGAAAAACAGCTCAACACTTCTCATTCTCATGGCTTCTTCAAACTTCCTTGGTAATGCCCTCCTCCTTTTGCACTTTTTCTTTCATTTTTCCATACTTTTGTCTTGTTTCTTTCTTCTATTTTCATGCCTCTTCACCATAGCCACGGCCACCATCCCATACCACTCCTCCTTGACATCATCACCACCCACCACTTAAGGTTAGACCATGGCCGAACCCTCCTTGAAGCCAAACTTCACCAAAAATGCAAACAATGTCCAAAACAATGCATAGCCGAGCACCTACTTGATCACCACTCCATTTTTCATCACCACCATCAACTTGAGCCGTCACCACCACCTTGCTACCACCACTACTCACCAACTAAACCTCTGTCTAGACCTGTACCTGATGATGGCCGAGCCATTTGACCCATAGACCGAGCCAAAAGTTGAACCAAACTCCACTATGTTGCCTAGTCACTTGATATTCTTATGTTGTAACTTCCTCCACATGTTCTAGCCTTTATGCCATGCATTCCTATGTTCAAACCTGAGCCAAAGCCATGTCAAACCTGACCTAAATAAACCCTAGACCGTGCAAAGCATTGTAGAAAACAAGGCAAAAGATTTGACATTCATATCTCTTTTTATTTCAATGTTATTCCTATTCAATGTTGTATAGAGTTGTAATATTATTTTGTTTTGTTTGGGTTGTAACACAAGTTCCAAACTTGGATCTCTTCCCACTTGAGCCTATTTTGAGTCATCGTGCCTTCTGGAATCCGTTGTGTCATTTGTATTGCAATCTCCAGCCATAAAGGTTAGTAAAAATCACACGACGGTTATACTTATGCAGTTGTGAAACAACTACTGAACGTGTAGAAAAAAAATATCATGTTATAACTGCCTATGATTATTTATATATGATGTTAAACCTTCTAAATTTCATGTCATATCATCTGTTATTATATATATGTTGTTACTATTCATTTATATCAGTTTATCACACTACAAGTTCCTGTAGATTAGAAATCACTATGGGTTGAAATGATACATACCCGAACGGACTTTAGAATAGAGAAAAATCGTTACGGGCTGAAATGATAGGCCTGAATGGTTTTTATTTATTTTATTTAACTTGGAATTGCGGGTTTGAAATGATAAAGTCCAGATTTTTCTTTTTAAACCGCGGATTGAAATGATACATATCCGTATCACTTGACCTAGGTTAGAAAACTGTATAGAAACCCATGATTATTTTATAAAGTGTTTTTGGATATTTTTAAGTATTTTAAAAAATATAAATTTATGAAATTTGATTTAAATAGATTTTGAATGTTTTAAAATAAAGAAATTATGATTTTTCTATGAGTTAAAATTGTAATTAATGAATGGTTAAATTGGATTATTGAAATATAACTTAAGTTTGGAAATTTGGAATTTTGGTTAAAAAAATGATATTTAAGTTATATAAATAAAATGGAAATTTAAATTTTTATTTGGAAAAAGGTAAATATGATAAATTGATTTAAATTTGAATTTAAGTGATTTATTAAAGTATTATTGATTTTTCTATGAATTTAAGTGGTTAAATAAATGAATGCTTAAAAGTGAAATTTTAAAATATAACTTGACTTGGAAATGTGAAATTTAAGTTTTAATTAAATATTTAAATTAATTAAATAAATTGGAAATTTAGTTAAATTTGTGAAATGGTAATTTAAATCTGAAGTGTTAAGTTTATTAGTTGAAAAGTGAAGAAAGGAAATTATACACTTGAACTAATAAGTGGAATTATTGAAACTTGGATTTATTTATAAGAAATTGGTTTTATAAAAATCAATATGTTTAATGATATGTCAATGAACATTTTTAATGCTAAATTATGATTTTTAAAATGTTTAAAGGATTTAAAATGAAGTTTATTATTGGCTGGAAATACACTAAAACCTGGAATTAATTTTTAATAACATTCAGAAATGCTATAGTTTCTGAATTGAACTAAAATTATGTAAAAAGAGCCATTACAAAATTTCTGGAATGTCATAGTTGCTGTAATTGAACTTATAGGCTAATATTGGACTCAGGTCTATTATAGCATTCTCTGGAAATGCTATAGTGGTCTGCAGTCTTTGTTGAAATCAATTTAAAACCTTGTTTTGAAATCTGAGCTACCGTAGGGAAATGTTGTCTTTGCTGTTTTAAACTAAAATTTAACTAAAACTGAGTTTTAACAGCAATTTTTATGTGATGTCTTTGCTGACTTAAAATGTTTTCAAGTATAATTTATAACACCTTTTTCTAAATGCTGCGAAAGGCTGAAATTTTAATAAGTATGATTTTTGACTTTGTAAATGAGCTCAGAACGAGTTGAAATTTTGAATTTGAATATTTGAATTGGAAGAATAATAAATCCACTTTTAAAATGATTTAAATGAATAAATTAAATTGGAAATGAATCATTCTAAAAGGGGGTTCGAATTTTAATAAATGAATGTTATCTTTGGTTTTAAAAGATACTTAAATTGGATATTGGATTTGAATTTCAAATAATGATTTGAAAAGGAAGTTTGAAAGATTGATATTTTTGATATTGAAATAATTTGGAAATGATATAATTTTTATTTGATAAAGATTTAAATTTGAAATGATGTTATATTTGATGTGAAATATTATTTTAAGGTTATGACCATGGGTTATAATAACGTTTGGTTGGCAAAGAGACCGGGATCGGATATCTGGCATACTCTCTGTCGATACCCAAAGCACACTGACAACTATATACGCGGTGGAGATTCCAGAATGAAGTAGGTTGGTTGGCGAACGCTACTGGAATGAAGTAAGAGAACGCTGATGGATGGCCTAATTATGACTAAAACAGGAGCTATAACAGGCTAGACAAAGGGTCGCACCCTTTTATTGAGCATGCTTCTCAAAAACCATTCTATTACTTTGTGATTCGATTTGGTGGTGCCATTTTGATTCAGGGTATGTCTCGAGGTGGGCGAAAGTTGCTGGCTTGCCGTCACCACAGGTCTAGGAGTGCAAACGATGTATCCACCCTAGCATTGCCTCGCGTGCCTTGTCATATGTTCCTTATATCGAGCCCACTACGATTTTTGGTTTAAAGATCCGACCGCGTTAAGGTTCACCATCCCCTTAACGCTATTTTCTATATGATTATACTTTACTGATTAGACACTACTATACATAGCGTATCTTACTGTACAACAAATAGTTTAACGGATCCTTAGAGGATGGGCGGTCCCAAGCATCTTCTCAGTTACATGTGTTTTTACTACAGTTCACTTGAGTTGGTTTACATTGTATAAGTTTGTATGTCCTGACTCAAGTGTTTGTATTTTTATTTACGCTCGGGTCAGCCTGAGTATTCACAGATTTGGATTCCACTTTCTGAAGATTGGAATCGCTGGAGATTATCTGCTTATGTAGTCTTATCTCTTTCAGTTCGGTTGTTCTATTCAGCTTGTAATTGGTTATCATATTGAAACTTCTGTTGTACTTTATTCTTCTGTTGTATCTTGTTTAACTCTGATATATTTATATAGTAGCTTCATGAACTACTATCTCTTTTACTTCCGTTGCATTATTAAATACTCTGTGTCTGTGATCTGTGATTATTATTTACTATATATTCTGAGATTTGCCAAGTTTTTATTTACAACGCGGTATTTTGAGCAATTTAATTCCGACATGTGTGTCTACCTATACACCTATAATAGATGCGAATGGTTGAAAATATCGGGCTGTTACATAACCACATTTCACAGTTCAAACCAAACATAATTTATCACAAATCATTTCATATCAAAGATATCGACCAATTCAAGGCATTTAGCATCATTCAATCATTCATAAACAAGCTTGATCACTTTCCAATTAATTTAATTTGCCAATTAATTTAATTCGTCTCTAATTAAATTAATAACTACTTTAATCACTTAGATTGCTCTTACTTAACATTAATTAATTATAACTAATTAATTAATCATCCTTTCATTATCCGTAATTACTAATTAATCAATCCTTAATTACCATTTGATTATTCGTTAATTACCCTTGATTAATCTTTAATTATCCTGAGTAATTAACACTTAATTACTTCCACTAAGTGATTTTTCTTTAATCACTATTCATTAGGTAATTATCATTTAATAAATCATATTTAGTGATTTGTATATCGATTACCCACCCTAATTAATGAAATAAAGTAATTATTCTTTATTTACTTTTATGAAGTAATTATCTTTAATTAATTACATTAAGTAATTAACCTTTAATAGTTTAATCTCCTTTTAATTAATTACCTTAATGAATTAATAAATCAATCCTTTAAAATACTGTCTTAAACATTTTAAATCTTGAAATATATTAAATTAAAATACTATTAAAACTTTATTGACATTTAATTGAATAGAACTAGCTTTTTTTAAAAATGTAACTAGATTTCTTTTACAAAACATTGCCTTGCTATGATCAGTTTAACACTACAATAGAAAACTCGAGTCAATTCCTTATAAAACCCACGTCAGTCTCGAGTCAACCCTAAACTCAACGGCTTAGAGTCTAAACTCCATTCGCTTGAGACAAAACTCGAGCATCCCAAAAACCCATTATCCCCAGACACGACGTGCACGCGGTGCACGTACACCAACGACTCCTGCCATCAATGATTGGCGTGGTATCCGTCGACAACCTCAAACCCATACGTGCACACTCTCGAGCCCAGATCGAAAGAATTCCACCGAAACAAAAATCGAGCCCAAAACTCGACAAACTGGAAACATCATCGATGCAAATCTTCGCCGTTCCGATGTCTCCAACCTCAAGTCCGCCTGTCCACCTCACCTAAATTTCATCACTTCATCCAGCTCCAATTCCCTCAACCGCGAACCTCTCCAAACCACCCTAGCCACCGTACGAGCTCCCTCAATGACGACCACTTCGACCGGCCTAAAATCCTATCACCTCGGCCAACAAGAAAATCCAGCAGCATTTTTCCTACACTCACCATCACCCAGACCACCTTCAGCCCAATTTTCAACCACCCCGATGCCGCCAATCATCTCAAATCGACAAAAATGTCGAAACTACTCATCTCCAAATATCTCAATGAATACTATACTAAAAATCGCGATCAAACTCTCTAAATTCACCATTTTCCATCACTAATCCATTTCTGGAATCAATTTTACAGAATTATGAATATTTATTTTTGACATAAAATAATTACTTACTGTATATTCCCATTTAAAAATAAGTACTCAAAAACCAACAACCACATAAATAAATAATCTAGGCCAACCTTTTCCGAGGCGCCTCAACAACCAACAACCACGTACGTAAATAATCTGGGCTCCATACTAGAATACCAATGTTTATCCACACAAGTTAAATATCTGGCTCCATACCAGATACAACTTTTTATCTAGAAGGAAATGTACATACCGAGAGGGGCGCGCGACCCCCATAACCTTGTTGCATCCTTCCTGTTTTGATCATTTTCGGGGTGTGAGGTTCGACGAATTCTCGTCCACAAAGCTACGCTTTTCACAAAAGCCATGATTCGATCAACAAATGATCAACCTTTAGCATGCCACATTACCAAATTGGGAATATATCACTGGTAGCCATCAACTACATAACCTCATAGCTCGTACGTCACAGAGAAGAGTGTTAAGCTAAGAGAATAAATTCTTCGCCACCAATAGAAATGTATTTGATAGAATCCAATTTTACATCTGAAAGTGTAACGTCAGACGTACATCCATACAAGTCCATCTTGTGTCTGAATGGAACCAAAGGCATTTCCTCCAAATAAGGAAAGAAGCCCTTGCAAATCTGGATATTCACTAATTATGTCCGAACTCCCCATCACAAAGGGTGATATAAATCCCTATACTAGAGCAACTTGGTGCAGAGACATTCGACAGGTAATGCTTTCATTTTCGAAAATATCCGGTCTTCAACACGATCTTCAAATGCAATCCAATTTCGTCGTATCATTTATTTGAAATGGGTTTTATGACATTAAGTCCTCTCCCTGCTTAACCGAATAATGAGCCCTTATTTTAAAAATAAGTGGTTACATTTTGATTTCAAGTAAATTATAACAAATTTCTACTTTAATCTTTTAAACAAAAGATCCATTACCAAGATTCGCTGTGGTTTTCGGATAACTATTTGGAATCCGACCACCGGTCGCATTGGAATTCAAATGTCGTTTTAAAGCCCAACTTTGATAGTCGATTATTTAACTATCAAACAACATCCACAACATCCATCAAATTTAAATAATTTCCCCTAATTATTTATTTCAAAATATCTTCGCAAGATATACTTTCACACTTCAACCATTTGAAAACAATTTTTAAATCACTTTCCTTTTGCAGAATAAATTTCCAAATAATATTTATTTTCATTGAAAATTTGCCGAGTCCGAATAATTTAAAAAAAAAATCACCTATCCAAAATACATACTTGGAAAAAATTAAAATGAAAACTATCTTTAAACACTTTATTTAAAATATTGGTCATGAAAATTTTATACCAATATCTCATATAAAACTTTAGCCAAAACAATTTTAAAAATATTTTTTTTATATAGAGTGTAATTATTTAAACAACCATTTTCTAAATCAAACACCAATTAAATCTTTAAAATTATCACTTCTATAATTAACTTAATGAATATTTACTTTAAGGATTTAAAAACAATTTAGGAAAATAATTTCTCCAAAAACACATTTTTTTAAAACTAACATTAGAACTTTTAATTTATATTTGAAAGCTACATCGAAAACATACTAGGCCTTTCTAGGGAAAATACACTTTACTTTTACACCTTTAAAATATTTTTAAAACAAATTACCCATTCCTTTATAAATTCCATCGTCAATTTAAACTTTCAAAAATCCACTGATATACAATTTTCAAATCAATTTCCAAAATTTACTTTCAGACACCAAATCAAATTCCAAATTGATTTCCCAAAAATTTATTTTTCAAAAACCACTAATCAAATATTCACACTTTTATTGAGAACTTAAAATCTGAATTAAAATAAATTATTTAACTTTTAAACAGTACTACTCAAAATCCATTTAATTTCATTTATTAAAATCTTTTTCTCAAACTTGGAATTTATTCAATAGGATTTCAAAAATCAATCTTTAGCCTTTTCAAATTCCTTCTTTTAAATTTATCCAATTCTCTAAAATTAATTTACTTAAAATTTTCTTTTCTACTTTCCAAATGTCCAGTTATATATTTCTGGTATCCAACGATACCAAAAATATATTCAGCCAAACCATAGCCTTAAATGATTTCAATCACCAATATAATCGTTCACAGATTATCAATAAATCAACACACAACATATGAAACAAATTAAAAAATTTGAGGAATCAGTTGAATCCCTCCAACTTGTTTCCCTGCATCCATAGATGTTAGCACAACAATTAAATACCAATTCCACTTCGAGATGGAATATCGCGGTATATGGGATTATATCATATCATGCGCAATTATGCGGCGTATAGGGTCTCATCCGCTATATAATGCAGGAAATCAATCACTCCAATACATACATATACATATGCATACATACATACATACATACATACATACATACATATATATATATATATATAATAACACCCAACAGATAAATCATTAAATTTATCCAAGCACGTCCAACAATTTAAATTTAATTATTTAAACTAAACAAAGCAATTCAATTGAGTGAGAAGACCTCACCTTGCTTTTATTTTGCAATCCATTTCCATTTTGACCATTTCTTTACAGTTTCAGACCTTGTAAAACAATTATATGATTTTTACTAATATTCGAGCCAAACGAAAAAAATCAATTTCTTTCTTTTTTTAATAAATAAATCAACTAAAAATTTTAATTACATAATTTTCCTTTAAAAATCTTTTGTGACCAAAATAAGTTAAATTGGTTAATTTAACAAATTAACCTTCTCAGCACTTTACTTTTTAAAATAAACTAATTGGTTTAAACGTGTATGTATATTTTCTTTATTCTTCATTCTTCAAGCTGTTTACAAAAATAATCAATACCTTTTAAAATGAAATATGTATATATAGCAATACTTACTTCCCTTTCCTTCACTATATATAAACATATACATATATATACGTCTTAAATTGAAACCGAAATATAAATTTAAAATTTTAAAATATATAATATTAAAAAAAGATGAGTAAATCGTATACCTTGCAGCACGAACACAATGAACTGGACTCCACTCGCGACAAGCTTGAGTTCGAGCGGAACCACGCGACGTCACACCAAAATTCACTACTTCGCGTCTCGCCGAGCCTACAAACCACCTGAGCCCAATGCGACCATCAACCCACGATCCTTGATCGACACTGCATTCCATTGCGTCAAACAACCTCCTCTCACTCGCTGCCATCGCGACTTGAAATCGATCACTGCCACCGTTGCTCTGCCTACGCCTCCTTCGTCGTCGCCATGCCGCGGTCGTGGATTCATAAGCGTGCGCCTCAATCGACGAAAGAAAGGAAAACACGAAGCAGAAGATTCAATTGCCTCAAACTAGGAGGCTTCGATTTAATAGAGTGAGGAAAAGGAGTGAGAGAATTATTGATTTAAACAGAGTGATGTTCGATCTGTATGCCTCTATTTTTTTTATGGGCTTCGAACGAATTGAAAATGAAGGATGAATGTTCGATACTGTTTGTTTCCTATTATTTCGAACGAGGTAAATTATTTTTGTTTTCTTTTCTCAAACGCGTGTACAAAAGAACAAATAAATAGCGGCCAAGTGTTCGAAAGGGGAGAAACGCGTATGTAAGGTTTGCCACGTTATAAAATGCAATAATATTTTTAAATAGGAATTAAATTTAAATTCAAATCATCATCATTATGCAACTTAAAATCTCGACCTCCTATCGATGTGTGCCGCCAGGAGTTCATAAGGTTATACCCCTTTTCCGAACGCAATGGAAAAGGTTCCGAAGCCTGATTCGATCGTATGGAGATGATAGCTTTATGGACCAGTTATTATATTGAATTTTCGATAAAGATTTCAACGCGTTTATCTATCGTACGTTCACACGATAACTCCAAACACTACAAAATTTAAAATCCAATAATAAAACGCTTACGGATCCAATGGAACTGGTTTCGTCGAATTTTGAGAGACCGTGCCACGGATGGCAATTTTTAAATATCGATTTAAATGATAAATTTTCAAACTGAACAAACACTTTTAAAAGTTCTATTACCTTCATTATCGCCAATATAAATTTTCCAAGCCTTCGAATTATTTTTAACAGGCTTAAAATTGAAGATACAATATTTTACCCTAGTTTCAATAATTTAATTTAATAATTTAATTGCCAAATAAACAGATATTTTTGAAATTCAATTTAGACCAAATTTCAAAATATTTAAAATCAATTAAATATTTCAATTTCAAATGTTCAAAATTTTTGGGTCGTCACATGCTTCCCCCCGTAAAAGAATTCCGATCCGAAATTACTAATTAAGAAGAATGATCTATAACCCATTTATTATTTTCCCAATCCAAACAGTTTTATCAACTTTCCAAAAAAAAAATTAAAGACCTATTATCACTTCAACTAACTTTCCAACCTCAATTATAAGTTCCAAAAAAAAATTGTTTTCTCAATAATTCATATTTAAATTCAAATTAAAATTTTAAATTATCCAAATTTCTCAAAAAACTTCTAACTCTTTAAATTTTCGAAAAATTTCGTCAGCGTCTCCTTTGCGCGGCTAGCTCATTACGACTACAAAATGCCACTATGGGCCCCCAGATTTCAAAAGAAAACAAAAGGCCAAGTGGCTAGACTAGAAAATCATTAATTTCATATTGTAATTTAAATGCATGCCTTTTGTTGAGTAATTCAATTTATCTTCGAAATCAAAAATTCAATACCCTCTTTTTTTCTATAACACATGTATATCCTACTTAACCATAATATCCAATTACGGTATTCAAAATCATTTTATACATTTCTTTACAAAATTTTCAATCGTTATTCAAGTCCGTACAATGTCCGTATATTATCCATATTCAATATCAAATCGGATCGCTCACTCGATCAAACAATTTCATTTTCGAACTGGTACTGTCCATCCAACTTCCTAGTGCGGACTCAGATATGCTTTCTTTGATCAGAAACCGTCATTCTCCTTGCATAGCCGTTAACTATGATAGAGAATTTCCAGAATCAACCAAAAGTCCATATCCAGGGTTCGCCGTCAAAAATCGATTGAAAAATTCTAACTCGGGTCAGTATAACTACCTCGAAAATCTATGCTTGAATCTGGATCAAATCATTATGCGAATAAAATAATATACGTACATCCTACGTATTTATTCCAATCGATTATTAGCTATATCAATTTTATTATTATTCACATTTACTTTGATTTTCATTCACAATTTTCACTTCGCCATAGCATTTTTTATTTAACCTTCACTCAATACATGTTTCTGACTTCAATTTTTACTTAATAATTTAACCACCTTTTTCTTAAGTTCGATATAAATATTTTATATACCTCCTATATTTATTTCACTTCGCCGCTTTGGTTTATCTATACTTTTATTCAAGTTGAATTCCATATAATTCAATTTGCTTCAATCTACTAATTAATCTCAAATTTCAATACTTTTATTTCCAACTTTTATCCAAATTAATCCAAGTTGAATTCAGTTTCCATTCAAACCTTTCTAAGTTTTCAATACTTATTTATTATTCCATAAATATTTTAAATAGTATTACAGAGTCGTTCCATCATTTCAAAGTCATTTTGAAATCAATTCAAATTATCTTTTGAATTTCCAAAAGCAATCCCAGTTTTGCAAACAACTTCCATTTAAAACAATTTGGCAGCAATTCCTCTCCTGGAAACTCGAAAATGAACACCGATGATGTCGCGATCATCATCAGATTTATTTTCCAACGACCGAAAAGAGTTTTGTGCTTTTCCCTCTTTAAGACATTTCCAAACATTTTTAAATCCAAATCTCACTAGATTTCAAATCAAATTCAAACATATTTCCCCATATAATTTCACCATTATTTTTCCAAAACTTTGGAAATCATTTCCAACTCAAGGAAATTTAAACTTTTGACCGAAATTTCAAATTTCAAATTTTTTTCAATCCACTTTCAAATATTTCTCTTGAATTCTATTTCAAATTATAAATCACGTTTACAGTCTATATCTACAAATCCCATTTGTATATCAATCTATTCTTAGCTTTTAGTTATTTTTAATTTCTTATTCAACTTCACACTTAAATGACAATAATTTAATTTTACCACTTCTTAACAGTCAAGCAACCATATAGTACTATAATATTTTGCGAAAAATTATTTCTTTTATATACAAAAATAATTTGGATAAAATTACTTCATTTACCCTATTTTAAGACAATATCGTATCGAATTACTCTGTAAAGCGTTTAGAGATCCCTATCAATAACGTTAATTACTCATGTTAACTAGAATCCATATCCCATTCAAGAAACCAATCAACACAATATAAAACAATTTTATATTCACTAACAAATATGCGCTCATATCTATTAATACACTCAAACTCATTCTAGAGTATTACCGACTCTATCTCTAATGAAAAAATTTCCCACCAAAGCCAAGGTTCTCGCTTAACCAACTGCTCTGATACTACTTTGTAACAACCCAGTTTTTCAATTTTCAAAAGTTGACATCAATACGTCCACTGTATCAAATGCCGAACAATCGAATATCGAAAAATCGAACCATTAGGTTAAAGAAGAAGAAGGTAGAAGAAGACAGAAACAATATCAGAATCAAACATTCACAGCGGAATAATTTAAAATAGATAAATGTATAATATTTAGACAAAAGAACTATATCATTTTATACATTACATCATCAGAGTATTATAACAACAAAACATGACATTGGCAGTCATTATAACTTGACTAAATGGAAATTGAATTTGGAGAAACCCTGCAACGGTCCAGATTCGACCTTCGAAAATCGGCATCGAATACATCACCCTATTCGAATGTCGTTGATTCAAACGTCGAATCTGGTTCGCCGGAGCTTATAACACATTAAGTACAACAACATAACGGAAGAAAAAGGTAATATCATTGATACAACAATGAATACAACATATGATACAATATGCATATCAACACTATCAGAGACAATATACACAGCGGAAAAGATCACATCAACAATAAAAGCTTCTAAGGGATCCAACGCCCATATGGTAACTCTATCCCTAATGCCTCAAAACCAAATAGCTCATCCCAAAGCTTCGAAGACTCCAATCTAATAAGCTCGAATCACCATCAAGTTATATTAAGCAAGGTCAGTCATGAAAACGATTGCCAACATCCAAAGACTAAAGAAGATTTCCAAAAGCTACCAAACCCAAAATTGAAAGCTACCGAATCTACATTTACTATTTGAAAATCTAACTCTAGACTGCCCGTGTGGAAAATCATGGGCATCCAGAGTTTAGAAAGGAAACAATAAATTCCAGATCCGTCATGGGACTAGTGTGAGCAAACAAAAAATAGTTTATCTTTATCAAAAGCAAAAAAGAT
Source organism: Allium cepa (assembly GCA_030765085.1). Classification (NCBI taxonomy): domain Eukaryota; kingdom Viridiplantae; phylum Streptophyta; class Magnoliopsida; order Asparagales; family Amaryllidaceae; genus Allium; species Allium cepa. The sequence goes on along the minus strand of CM060943.1, from coordinate 272,207,189 downwards.
TTAAAAGAAATCCGTAATGCTTTTTGGAAAATGAAACTACCATAAGGCCTTCCCGCACACACACAATGAAAGCGCGCAATTGGAGGAGATTTCTCCTTATGATAGTCAAACATTCTTGATACGCAAAAACTTTTTTTTGATATTATTATTAGTGCATAGTGGAAAACATTTCAAAAATATAATATTAATCTTAGCCAGCATAGGTACCATTATACTATGCCTACTATAGCTATCATTTAAGAATGGTAGGTTCTACAACTGCAATGGTAAAGGGCTCGTATTGGTGATAGGATTTCCAAAAAATAGTTAGGCTAAGGAACTTCCTATTGCCACATGGGTACGCCTCTGGAGGGACGCCCTGAGAACTTAACCAACTCTCTGTCAACACAAAGCCGGGTTATCCCCGCCTGAAAGTAACACTTACAAGTATGCCATCCCCGGTCGTTACTGAACTTTATCCCAGAGCCCTCAACCACAACGCAACCACAAAGTAATAAATTTGTAGTGACCACATAAGTTAAGTATCTGAGCTCCATACCATGATACCACCTTTTATAGATGAATGGACATTCCCTTAGAGCCACGACCCCTAATAATCTTGCCGTATCTTTCCTGTTTTGACCATTTTCGGGTTGTGAGGTCCGACGAGGTCACGTCCACAAAGCAATACTTTTCACAAAAGCCATGTTCGATCGACACATGATCAACAGCACTTCGTATGCTACACTACCAAATTGGAAATGTATCACTAGTAACCATCAACTACATAACCTCTGAGCTCGTACGTTTCAGAGAAGGGTGTTAAGCTAAGAGAATAAATTCTTTGCCGCCAAATAGAAATGTATTTGATAGAAACCAGCCTTACATCTCAAAGTGTAATGTCATACATACATCCATACAAGTCTTTTCCGAGTTCGAATAGAACCGAAGGCACTTCACAAAGAAGCCCTTGCAATCCGGGTATCCACAATCCTGATCGGACTCCCCATCACATATGGAGATCTCTATACTATAGCTACTCAGTGCAGAGACATTCGACGGGTAATCCTTTCATTCTCCAAAATACCCGGTCTTCACCACCGGTCTTCAAATGCAATCCATAACGTAGTATCATTATTCGGAATGGGTTGTATGACACAAGGTCCTCTCTCGGCTGAACTAAATAATGAGCATAATATTTAAAACCATATGGATATTGGGATCTTGGTTAAGTCACAACTTTAACCCAAAACCTTCCTTTCAAATGGTTTAAACAATGTACTATTTTCAAATCTTTAAACAAAAAGATTCACTTCACAAAGTTTACTAATCTTTCACAAAGATTCGTTCATAGTTTTCAAAACTACTTCAATTCCAAATTTTTTATACAAAAGATATAAGTTTAAGACCCTTTTCAATTTTCGAAACAAGGTTCAACCATCTTTTACAAAGATTTATTTATAGCTTTCAAAACAAATCCATATCAAACATGAAATCTTTTCCACACAAACTGGAAGTTCTTTCATTATATGAAGCCCTCATCATTTGAAAACAAAATACTTTTCATTTCGGACAAATCCGATCAAATATGCACAAGTTATAGTCTTTAAAGTATAAACATGGGTCAAATTCAAATTCCCAATCAATACTTTTAAAATGGTTTAAAACCCATATAAAAACATTTATAACTTGTACAACCTTTTTAAACCTTAATTTCCAAACATAGAATTAAATTTCAAATCTTGAGTTTAAACTCAAATTAAACTATTTAAATTCCATAACTTCATCAAGTTATTGAAAATAACTTTAATCTTTGAAACTCCTTTTCAAAACTTTTCATATTTAACCCAATTCTATTTCCAAAACCATTTGGATTCGAAATTCAACTTTTTAAACAAATAATATCTTAATTCAGAACATATGTGACTTAACCGATTTCCCATGAAATCCATATTTGTGTGTGTATGGTGTAGTCTAAGAGTTTAACACAATAGTGCAACATTATCAATAATCACAATCCAAACACAGCATAATCGATAAGCGGTATAATCCTATAACGCTTATCTTTATTAAAAAATTCACAGATAAGTAATATACATTTATCACAGAAAGATAAATTACATTCATCACAGATCGAATCAAAATAATTCATATCACAAAACATCACACAACAGAGATATCAAACAATTTAACATTAAATAGAATCCAAACATCCATAAGTAAGATCAATTAATTATCTGATTAATTTAAATCAGATTAATTACTTTTGAATAAACACTAATTCTGGTTATTTAACCTAAATTAATTACAAACCTTTTTAATTAATTATTCTTTAATCACTTATTTATTAACCTTTAATAATACATTAATTAACCTTTAATTATTAATTAATCAAACTTAATTAATAAATCAATCAACCTTTAATCATTAAATAATTAACCTATAATTATTTAATTATCCTTTAATTATTCTTAAATTAATTAATTTATAAATTAATTAATCCTTAATTAGTTATATTTAATTAATTATCCTTAATTAATTGCAATAAGTGAATATCCCTAATTAATTATATTAATTAATTAGCCCTAAATCACTTTTATTAATTAATTAACCCTAAATCGTAAATAAATAAATCACTTTGATTAATTATCTTATAATCAACCACATTAATTAAGTAATAACACAAATTAATTAATTTTCATTTATTATTAATTATCATTTCATCACTTAATTAATTAACCTTTAATTAATTACATTAATTTATTATCTTTTAATTAATCACATTAACAAATTAACCTTTAATTTAAATCTCATTTTAAAATAAGATAATATAATTAAATAAAAAGTTGTTCAACTTTTAAAACTTGGCTAAATATTTTCTTTTGTCGTTTTAAACCAAGTACGATTTCACTTATAGAATTGAAAAACCTGAAAATAATTTATTTGTAAACTTTAAAACCTGGTTTAAGATTCTATTAAAATTTTAAAATCTATACAACTTTACTTCAGATTTGAAAACCTATCACCAACAGCCAAACCCAAGCCAAATATTTGAACACCCGAGCCAAATACTATGTTTCCCCGAGCCATTTCAGGTTCAAATTTACTTTGAATAAACCCCTCATTTTCACGTGATCATCCCCGAGCATTTACCTCTTTTCTCCGATCCACAACCCAGAAAACACAAACGTGCATGGGTGCACAGTGCACGCCACTCCGTCCATCTCCGATAAACCGTGCCACCGTCGACACATCAACGACGATCACCTTACCCCAAACAACCCTCCAGATTGACGAACTTAACCAAGAATGGAAATCGAGCTAATTGGTTCAACCTAGAACCCAATCTCGATTAGAAAAAAGACATTGCCGATGATTCAGATTACTAGAATCCACGCCGCTCCTTCCAGATACGCAACAAATGCCATAACATCAATCTCCCCTAGATCGGTCCACCCCGGTACCATGACGACGACGAATCTCCACTTCAAACTTTGACGAGCAAAATTATGCCTAAAACCTTACAAGTCTACCATGCTGCCACCATTGCCCACTATAAATTCAACCACTAATTTTCCTGTATTCGGCATCCTCCAAGCCTCCTCTAACCTTAATGCCGACATCCAAAAACCTTTCGTTTTCCAGAATTTGTCTCACAACCAATTTTCGATCAACTCTAATTTTCTCGACCAAAACAAACTTAGAATTTATGATTTTATCTTTAGAATTCATGTTTTGTGAAGGTGAGTAGGATCACGCAATCAAAACTCAAGTTTTGATCAACTAAATTTTTGAACAAGATTTGATTTCACTGTGTATTTAAAGTTCCCAGTAAATCCATCCATTTTTAGTACTTAAAAGTGTTTTTAAAATTTAAATCCTCATATTTAAATTATATTTTGTTTAAACATCAAACTCTCACAGAGATTGAGGAACAAGATTTGAGTTTTGAAATTAGCTTATGCTTGTAACTATTAAACAGAGGTATATACAGACTGCACACACACAAACTACATATATATACACAAGATATAGGCATTTTTGCACAATCATGCATGCATATATACGTCATAACTTCAAACTCAAATCCAACACTTAGAAATATAATAGGGACGAGAGGATTTGCTTACCTGGAGTTTGACAGTGCAAAGAACAGAAATTTTGTTTTGAACTTGAAAACTGATCTAGCCTTGTTTTAATGATCTGATCTTTACTTTAATTCCTATTTGATCTGGAGATGATCGTGATGTTGAATCCTTTCTTGTTTATCGAAGTTGAATATTTACATCCTTGGTTGAACTGAAGTGCATTGATCTGTCACTTGAATCAGTTTTAAAAACTATTGTTTTTGATTCAGCTTTTTATTTTCTGGTTTCCAAGTTGATCAAGATTCTGTTGTTTGATCTTTGATTTGCTTGAAGCTTGGTTTTGGTGTTGGGATACTTCACATTTTTGAAAATATTGTTTTATTTTTGATTTACTTTTAATTTTCATTTTCAGGTTTGATTTTGAGATAATTTAGTTTTTAGAAATGAAGATGGAAGAGTTTTGAACTGAAATGATAACCAGGTTTCTTATTCAAAACCTTATTGCATATAAATTATTTATTTAAATTTAAGAAAGTGATAATGCCACTTGTTAATTGAATTAACACATGTAATTTTGCATGTGGTTATCAAGATGCACTTGTTTAATTACAGGGATAATTAATGTACACTTGTAAATTCATAAAATCCCAAACTTACAAATGTTCAAATGTATCATTTTGTTTTTAAACCCATTACTTAAATTTTATTTATTGTTTTAATCCTTATGCTAGATATATTTTAATTTACGAAACATGTTTTATGCTTTTAAACCCTTGTTTGAATTAAGTAATTATGTTTATACTTTAAACACTTTAAATAATATTTTAAATATAACTTTATATTATATTTCCTATTCAAATATATAATTTTTCTTTATTAATCATCTATGAAATATTTTAAAGAACATGGTTTTAAAATTTAATTATACATGAATAAATATACTAAAATTAAATTCTTAAAAAGCCTTTGAAAAATTTATTATATCAAATTCAAAATAACATTTTCAAATCAAAATGCATATTTAATATAATTAGAAAACAAATTTTATATTAATTTCAAAATGTAAAATTTAAATTCAATTTAATCTCTAAGATTTTTATTATTGAATTTCGAGTTAGAAATTCTATTTAAAATCATTTTTACATACACTTATATTAATAAACAAATAAATATCTATTTAATTTGGAAAATACCAAATTAATTCACAATTTAGTTTCAAAAATTAAATTAATTACCAATTTAAACTTGGCTAAAAACCGGGAATGTTACGGTTTCCACCCGTAAGAATATTTCGTCCCCGAAATTTGCTAGATGGAGAAACAACAAAGAACAGATAAGGATTGTTTTTCCAGATCAAATTGAATATTTATTCTGCATTTGGCTTTCCGAATCATAATATCATCAATAGATACAAGAAAAAATTGTTCAATACTTTGCAAAATACTCGGCATTCGGTCTACGAATATTCAGGGCATTGGTCGAAGGATAACTAGCCACTCTATAGAATTAATCGAGACCCCAAAGAACAGAAAAAAGATTCAATCTTCCATAGTTCTCAAAAAATAGGTATGAATTCTAAACTCATGTTGGAATACCCCAAATTTTACACAAGCTTGTGCCTCTTCGGACTTTGATTCCCACAAGAAATTACAACGAAAACTTCAAACTTTGGTTTTGACAGAAATCATTTTATCGATACAAATCTTCATATTTTATTCGTCTATTTATTTTAAATAGAATTTTAAATTCATTAAATTTTAAAACGGAAAGTTGATAGGGAACCGATGAAGAAAATACGAAATAGAAACTTATCTACACGATTCTTAGCGCCACCATCGCACCAAAGCTTCTACATCGAGCTTCCAAGAAACCATCAAAGAAATTGAAATCGAATAATAGGATATTGAGAAGAGTTGTTTCCTTGTTGTGACAGGGTACTGATCATTTGTAGTGGTATTCTCTGTCCCCTGTCTCGTCCTCTTCTCGCACTCATACTTACTATCAGTGGATAGCAAGAGAATTTACAGGGGCATACAGATGGATATCTTAGGGATATACTCATTCGAGGGTATACTTCTCCCTATCTCTAATGAGTTACCTAATGCGTTATACTCCTGAGCTAAAGTTTCAACCTTCATCTCTGATACCACTGTAACGACCCTGACTCGACCTTCGAAAATCGATGCCAAATACATCACCCGTATTCGAATGCCGTAGATTCAAACGTCGAACCTGGTTCGCCGGAGCTTATAAAACATTAAGTACAACAACACAGCGGAAGAAAAAGATAATATTATTGATACAACAATGAATAAAATATCTGATACAATATGCATATCAACACTATAAGAGACAATATACACAGCGGAAAAGATAACATCAACAACAAAGGCTTCAAAGGGATCTAATGCCCATACAGTAACTCTAACTCTAATGCTCCAAAACCAAATAGCTCATCCCAAAGCTTCAAAGACTCCAACCCAATAAGCTCGAATCACCATCAAGTTGTATTAAGCAAGGTCAGTCATGAATGCGATTGCTAACATCCAAAGACTGAAGAAGATTTCCAAAAGCTACCAAACCCGAAACTGAAAGCTGTCGAATCTACATCTGCTATCTGAAAATCTAACTGTAAACTGCCCGTGTGGAAAATTGTGGTCACCCATATTTTAGAAAGGGAACAACAAACTCCAGGTCAGTCATGGGACTGTTGTGAGCAAAAAAACCAGTTTATCATTATCAAAAGCAAAACAAAAGATTTTAAAAGAAATCTGAAATGCTTTTTGGAAAATGAAACTGCCATAAGGCCTCCCTGCACACACACAATGCAAGTGCACAATTGGAGGAGATTCTCCTTACGATATTCAAACATGCTTGATACGCAAAAACCTTTTTTGGATATTATTATTAGTGCATAGTGAAAAACATTTCGAAAGTATAATATTAATATAAGCCAGCATAGGTGCCATTATACTATGCCTACTATAGCTACCATTTAAGAATGGCAGGTTTTACAACTGCAATCGTAAAGGGCTCGTATTGGTGATTGGATTTTCGATAAATGATCAGGCTAAGGAACTTTCTATTGCCACATGGGTACGCATCTGAAGGGACGCCCAGGGAACTTAACCAGCTCTTTGCCAACACAAGGTTGGGTTATCCCAGCCTGGAAGTAACACCTACAAGTATGCCATCCCCGCCCGTTATCGACCTTTATCCGAGAGCTCTTAACCACAAATCAACCACAAAGTAATACATTTTCAGTGATCGCATGAGTTAAGTATCTGGGCTCCATACCATGATACCACCCTTTTCCAGAAGAAATGGACACACCCTAGGGGCGCGAACCCTAATAACCTTGCCGCATCTTTCCTCTTTCGACCATTTTCGGATTGTGAGGTCCGACGAAGTCACGTCCACAAAGCTACGCTTTTCACAAAAGCCATGTTTCGATCAATACATAATCAGCAGCACTTCGTATGCCACATTACCAAATTGGGAATGTATCACTAGTAACCATCAACTACATGACCTCTGAGCTAGTACGTCTCAGACAAGGGTGTTAAGCTAAGATAATAAATTCTCCGCCACCAAACAGAAATGCATTTGATAGAAACCAGCTTTACATCTCAAAGTGTAACGTCGGACATACATCCATACAAGTCCGTTCCGGGTTCGAACAGAACCGAAGGCACTTTACAAAGAAGCCCTTGCAATTCGGATATTCATAATCCCGATCGGACCCCCATCACACATGGATATCTCTATATCGTAGCTACTCAGTGCAAAGTCATTCGACGGGTAATCCTTTCGTTCTCGAAAATACCCTGTCTTCACCATTAGTCTTCAAATGCAATCCATAACGTCGTATCTTTATTCGGAATGGGTTATATGACACTAGGTCCTTTCCTAGCTAAACCGAATAATGAGCGCAATATTTAAAACCACATGGATATTGGGATCTTAGTTAAGTCACAACTTTAACCCAAAACCTTTCTTTCAAATGGTTTAGACAAATTACCATTTTCAAATCTTTGAACAAAAAGATTCACATCACAAATTTTACCAACCATTCAGAAAGATTCATTCATAGTTTTTAAAACTATTTCAATTCCAAAGCTTTTATCTAAAAGATATACCTTTAAGACCCTCTTCAATTTTCGAAACAAGGTTCAACCATCTTTCAAAAGATTTATTTATAGATTTCAAAACAAATCCATTTCAAACTTGAAATCTTTACAACACAAACTGGAAGTTCTTTCGTTATATGAAAGCCATCATCATTTGAAAACTAATACTTTTTGTTTCGGACAAATCTGATCAAATATGCACAAGTTATAGCCTTTAAAGTTTAAACTTGGGTTAAATTCAAATTACCAAAACAATACTATTAAAATGGTTTAACACCCATATAAGCACATTTATAACTTGTACAATCTTTTTAAACCATAATTTACAAACATAGAATTCAATTTCAAATCTTGAATTTAAACTCAAATCAAACTATTTAAATTCCAAAACTTTATCAAGTAATTCAAAATAACTTTTATTTTTAAAACTCCTTTTCAAAACTTTTCATATTTAACCCAATTCTATTTCCAAAACCATTTGGATTCGAAATTCAAATTTTTAAACAAATAATATCTTAATTCAGAACATTTGTGACTTAAACAATTTCCCATGAAATCCATATTTGTGTGTATGTGGTGTAGTCTAGAGGTTTTACATAATAGTGCAACATTATCAATAATCACAATCCAAACACAGCAATATCGAAAAGCGGTATAACCTATAACGCTTATCTTCATTCACAAATTCACTGATCAATAATATACATTTATTACAGAAAGATAAATTACATCTATCATAGATCGAATCAAAATAATTCATATCATAAAGCATCACACGGCAGAGATATCAAACAATTCAACATTAAATAGAATCCAAACATCCAAAAGTAAAATCAATTAATTATCTGATTTATTTAAATCAGATTAATTACTTATGAATAAACACTAATCTTGGTTAATTAACATCAATTAATTACAAATCCTTTTAATTAATTATTCTTTAATCACTTATTAATTAACGTTTAACAATAAATTAATTAACCTTTACTTATTAATTAATCAAATTTAATTAATAAATCAATCAACATTTAATCATTAAATAATTAACCTTTAATTATTTAATTGTCCTTTAATTATTTTTAAAGTAATTAATAAATAAATAAATCCTTAATTACTTACCATTTAATTAATTGTCCTTAATTAATTACAATAAGTGATTATCCCTAATTAATTATATTAATTAATTAACCCTTAATCACTTTTATTAATTAATTAACCTTAAATCATAAATAAATAAATCACTTTGATTAATTATCTTATAATCAATCTCATTAATTAATTAATCACACAAGTTAATTAATTTTCATTTATTGCTTGTTACCCTTTCATCACTTAATTAATTAACAATTAATTAATTACATTGATTAATTATCTTTTAATTAATCACATTAACAAATTAACCTTTAATTTAAATCTTATTCTTAAAATAAGATAATATAATTCATTAAAAAGTTGTTCAACTTTTAAAACTTGGCTAAAATATTTTCTTTTGTCGTTTTAAACCAAGTACAATTTCACTTCTAGAATTGAAAAACCTGAACATAATTTATTTGTAAACTTTAAAACCTGGTTTAAGATTCTGTTAAATTTTTAAAACCTTTTACTTCAGATTTGAAAACCTATCACCAACAGTCAAACCCGAGACTAATATTTGAACACTCGAGCAAAATACTATTTTTCCCCGAGCATTTCAGGTTCAAATTTACTTCGAGTAAACCCCTCATTTTCCAGTGATCATCCCCGAGCATTTACCTTTTTTTTGATCCACAACCTAGAAAACACAAACGTGCACATGTGCATATTGTACGCCACTTCGTCCATCTCCGATCTGTCGTGCCACCGTTGCCATATCAACGACGATCACCTCACCACAAACAACCCTCCAAATTGACGAATTTAACCAAGAATTGAAATCGAGCTAATTGGTTCAACGTGGAACCCAATCTCGTTTAGAAAAAAGACATTGCCGATGATTCTGATCATTGGAATCCACCCTGCTCCTCCCAGAGACGCAATACATGCCATAACTTCAATCTCCCCTAGATCGGTCCATACCGGTACAATATGACGGTGACGAATCTCCACTTCAAACTTTGACAAGCAAAATTGTGCCCATAACCCTACAAGTCTACCATGCCGCCACCATGCCCTACTATAAATTCAACCACTAATTTTCCTGTATTCGCCATCCTCCAAGCCTCCTCTAACCTTAATCCCGACATCGAAAAACCTTGTTTTCGCCAGAATTTGTCTCAGAACCAATTTCTGATCAACTCATATTTTCTCGACCAAGATAAACTTAAAATTTGTCATTTTATCTTTAAAATTCATGTTTATGAAGGTGAGTAGGATCATGCAATAAAAAATCAAGTTTTGATCAACTAAATTTTTGAACAAGATTTGATTTCACTGTGTTTTTAAAGTTCCCAGTAAATCCATCCATTTTTAATACTTAAAGGTGTTTTTAAAATTTAAATTCTGATAATTAAATTATATTTTGTGTAAACATCAAACTCTAACAGAGATTGAGGAACAGGATTTGAGTTTTGAAATTAACTTATGCTGGTAACCATCAAATAGAGGTATATACAGACTGCGCACACAAACTACATATATGTACACATGATATAAGCATTTTTTTCACAATCATACATGCATATTTACGCCATAACTTCAAATTCAAATCCAACACTTAGAAATATAATAGGGTCGAGATGATTTACTTACCTGGAGTTTGACAGAGCAAAGAACAAAAATTTTGTTTTGAACGTAAAAACTTATCTGGCCTTGTTTTAATGATATGATCTTTACTTTAATTCCTATTTGATCTGGAGATGATCATGATGTTGAATCCTTTCTTGTTTTTCAGAGTTGAATCTTTACATCTTTAATTGAACTGAAGTGCATTTATCTGCCACTTGAATCAGTTTTAAAAATTGTTGTTTTTTATTCAGCTTTTTATTTTCTTGTTTCCAAGTTTATCTAGATTTTGTTGTTTGACCTTTGATTTGCCTGAAGCTTGGTTTTGATGTTGGGATACTTCATGTTTTTGAAAATATTGTTTTTTTATTTACTTTTAATTTTCATTTTCAGGTTTGATTTTGAGATAATTTTGTTTTTAGAAATGAATATGGAAGAGTTTTGAACTGAAATTGTAACCAGGTTTCTTATTCAAAACCTTATTGCATATAAATTATTTATTTCAATTTAAGAAAGAGATAATGCCACTTGTTAATTGAATTAACACATGTAATTTTGCATGTGATTATCAAGTTACACTTGTTTAATTACAAGGATAATTAATGTACACTTGTTAATTCATAAAATCTCAATCTTACAAATTTTCAAATGTATACATTTTGTGTTTAAACCCATTACATAAATTTTATTTATAAATTTTGTTTTAATCCTTATGCTAAGATATATTTTAATTTGTAAAACATGTTTTATGTATTTAAACCCTTGTTTGAATTAACTACTTATGTTTATATTTTAAACACTTTAAATAATATTTTAAATTTAACTTTATATTATATTTGCTATTAAATAAATAAATTTTCTTTATTAATCATTTATATAATCTTTTAAAGAAAATGGTTTTAAAATTTAATTATACATGAATAAATATATTAGAATTAAATTATTAATTAGCCTTTCAAAAATTTATTATATCAAATTCAAAATATCATTTTCAAGTCAAAATGCATATTTAATATAATTTGAAAACAAATTTTCTATTAGTTTCAAAATGTAAAATTTAAATTCAATTTATTCTCTAAGATTTTTATTATTGAATTTCCAATTTGAAATTCTATCTAAAATCATATTTACATACATTATATTAATAAACAAATAAATATCTATTTAATTTGGAAAATACCAAATTAATTCACAATTTAATTTCAAAAATTAAACCAATTACCAATTTAAACTTGGCTAAAAACGGGAATGTTACAAACCCATACGCAGCAGATACAACATAATATAAGTAATACATCTCGCCATCCAACTTGCCTCCTGATCTCCATAGCATACTTATCTAACTTCGCTCTAGAGCAACTGATAATCTGACTCTAGGCTGCCCGTATGTAAAATTATGGGCACCCAGAGTTTAGAAAGAGAACAATAAACTCCAGGTCAGTCTTGAGACTGGTGTGAAATCTTAAAATAGTTATTTGCACAAAAGAAAAGTAAAAGAAAACCGCTATGCATTTGGAAAATAAAACTACCATAAGGCCTCCCGCCACACACATAATGCAATCGCACACTTGGAGGAGATTTCTCCTTATGATAGTCAAACATGCTTGATATGCAAAATCTTTGTGGTATTATTATTAGTGCATAGTGTGGAAAACATTTCGAAAGTATAATATAGCCAGTATAGGTACCATTATATTATGCCTGTTATAGCTACCACCTGAGGTGGCAGGTTATACAACTGCAATCGTAAAGGGCTCGTATTTTTGTTTGGATTTCCAAAAAATGGTCAAGGCTAATGAACTTCCTTCACCGAATGGGTACGACTCTGGAGGGATGCCTCGAGAACCTAACCGGATCTCTGCGAACACAAGGCCGGTTTACCTCTGTAACTAGGTAACTAACTGTCACGCGTATGCCACCCCCAGTCTAGACCGACCTTTTCCGAGGCTCCTCAACAACCAACAGCCACATAAGTAAATAATCTGGGCTCCATACCAAAATACCACTTTTTATCCACACAAGTTAAATATCTGGGCTCTATACCAGATACCACTTTTTATCCAGAAGGAAATGTACATACCCTGAGGGGCGTGACCCCTATAACTTTGCTGCATCCTTCCTGTTTCGACCATCTCTGGGGTGTGAGGTTCGACAAAGTCTCGTCCATAAAGCTATGCTTTTCACAAAAGCCAGGCTTCGATCAACAAATGATCAACACTTAGCATGCCACATTACCAAATTGGGAATATATCACTAGTAACCATCAACTACACAACCTCTGAGCTCGCACGTCTTAGAGAAGAGTGTTAAGCTAAGAGAATAAATTCTCCGCCACCAATAGTAATGTATTTGATAGAAACCAACTTTACATCTCAAAGTGTAACGTTATACATACATCCATACAAGTCCATCATGGGTCAGAATGTAACAGAAGGCACTTCCTCCAATTAAGGAAAGATGCCCTTGCAAATTCGGATATTCACTAATCACGTCTGGACTCTCCATCACAAAGGGTGATATAAATCTCTATACCAGAGAAACTCGGTGTAGAGACATTCGACAGGTAATCCTGTCATTTTAGAAAATACCCAGTCTTCAACACCATCTTCAAATGCAATCTTATTTCATCGTATCACTTATTCGGAATGGGTTTTATAACATAAAGTCCTCTCTGGGTTTAACCGAATAATGAACGCTTATTTTAAAAATAAGTGGTTACATTTAGATTCCAAGTAAATTATAACGAATTTCCCCTTTGACCTTTTAAACAAAGGATCCATCACCAATATTCGATATGGTTTTCGGATAACTATTTGGAATCCGACCCCGGTCGCATCGAAATTCAAATGCCATTTAAAGGCCAATTTTGATAGTCGGTTATTCAACTATCAAACAACATCCACAACAATCATCAAATTTGAATAATTTCCCCTAATTATTTATTCCAAAATATCTTCGCAAGATATATTTTCACACGTCAACCCTTTGAAAAAAAATTCAAATCATTTTCCTTTTGCGGAATAAATTTCCAAATATTACTTATTTTCATTGAAAATTTTCGGAGTCCGAATACTTTAAAAAAACTTAAATCACTTATCCAAAATACATACGTGGAAACACTGGAAATGAAAACTATCTTTAAACACTTTATTTAAAATATTAGTTATGAAAATTTTATACTAATATCTCATATAAAACTTAAGCCCAAAATAATTTTAATTTTTTTTTTAGATGGAGTGTAATTATTTAAATAACCATTTTCTAAATCAAATTCCAATTAAATGTTTAAAATAATCACTTCCACAATTAACTTAATAAATATTTACTTAAAGATTTAAAAACAATTTAAGAAAATAATTTCTCCAAAAACACAATTTTTTAAAACTAACTTTAGAACTTTTAATTTAAATTTGAAAGCTACTTTGAAAATATATTCGGCTTTTCCAGAAAAATACACTTTCCTTTTACACCTTTAAACATAAACTATTAGTTATTATTAAAACAATTTACCCATTCCATTATAAATTCCATCGTGAATTTAAATTTCCAAATATCTAACGACAAACAATTTTCAAATCGATTTCCAAAATATACTCTCAAACACCAAATCAAATTCCAAATTGATTTTCCAAAAATTTATTTTTCAAACACCATTAATCCAATATTAACACTTTCGTTGAGAATTTAAAATCTAAATTAAAATATATTCTTCAACTTTTAAACAATACTACTTAAAATCCATTTAATTTCATTTATTAAAATCTTTTTTCCAAACTTGGAATTTATTCAATAGGATTTCAAAAATCAATTTTTACCCTTTTAAAATTCCTTCTTTTAAATTATCCAATTCTCTAAAATTAATTTACTTAAAATTTTCTATTTTAGTTTCCACAAACCAGTTATATATTTCTGGTATCCAACGATACCAAAAATATATTCAGCCAAACCATAGCCTTAAATGATTTCTATCACCTATATAATCATCCCAGATTATCAATAAATCAACACACAACATATGAAACAAATTCAAATATTTGAGGAAACCAGTTGGATCCCTCCAACCTGTTTCCCTGCATCAAAAGATGTTAGCACAATAATTAAATACCAATTTTACTTCGAGGTAGAATATTGTAGCATATGGGATTATATCATATCATCCGCTATTATGCGGCGCATAGGGTCTCATCCGCTATATAATGCGGAAAATCAATCACTCCAATATACACACACACACGCACGCACACACGCACACATGCACACTACTACATATAATAATACCCAACAGATAAATCATCAAATTTATCTAAGCACATCCAACAATTTAGATTTAACTATTTAAACTAAACAAAGCAATTCGATTGAGTGAGAAGATCTCACCTTACTTTTGTTTTGTAATCCATTTCCATTTTGACCATTTCTTCACGGTTTCAGACCTGGTAAAACAATTATATGGTTTATTATTATTCGAGCCAAACGAATAAATCAATTTCATTTTTTAATAGATTAATCAACTAAAAATATTAATTAGATAATTTTCCTTTAAAAATCTTTTGTGACCAAAATAAATTAAATAAGTTAATTTAACAAATTAACCTTCACAACACTTTACTTTTTAAAATAAACTAATAGGTTTAGATGTGTATGTATATTTTCTTTATTCTTCATTCTTCAAGCTGTTTACAAAAATAATCAATACCTTTTAAAATGAAAATATGTATATATAGCAATATTTACTTCCCTTTCCTTCACTGTATATATACAAACACATGTTATATATACATCTTAAATTAAAACCGAAATAAATTTTTAAAACATATAATATTAAACAAAAGATGAGTAAATCGTATACTTACAGCACGAACATAGAGAGCAAGACTCCACTCGCGACAAGCTCGAGTTTGAGCGGAACCACGCGATGTCGCACCAAAATTCACTACTTCGCGTCTCATCGAGTCCACAAAAATCATGCTATCACCACCTGAGCCCAACGCGCCCATCAACCCACGATCCTAGAACGATGCAACATTCCATTACATCGAACAACCTCCTCGCACTCGCCAACATCGCGACTTGAAATCGATCGCTGCCACTGTTTCTTTGCTTGCACCGCCTTCGTCGTTACCATGACGCGGCCCTTGATGCATAAGCGCGCGCGCCTCGATCGACGCCAGAAAGGAAAACACGAAGCCGACGATTCAATTTCCTCAAACCGGAAGGCTTCGATTTAATAGAGGGAGGAAAAGGAGTGAGAGAATTATTGATTTAAATAGAGTGATGTTCGATCTATGCCTCCATTTTTTTTATCGGCTTCGAACGAATTGAAAAGGAAGGATAAAAATTTGACTTTGTTTGTTTCCTATTATTTCGACGGAGGTAAATTATTTTTTTTCTTTTCTTAAACGCGTGTACAAAAGAACAGAAAAAAGAGGCCAAGTGTTCGAAACGGGAGAAACGTGTATGAAAGGTTTGCCACATTACAAATTGAAACAATATTTTTTGAATTGAATTTAAATTTAAATTCAAATCATCACCGTTACGCAACTTAAAATCTCGACCTCCAATCGAGGTGTGCCGCCAGGCGTTCGTACGGTTATACACCTATTTCGAATGCAATGGAAAAGGTTCTGAAGCCTAATTCAATCATATGGAGAAGATAGCTTTTTGGACTAGTTATTATATTGAATTTTCGATAAAGATTTCAATGCGTTTATCTATCGTATGATCACATGATAACTCCGAACACTACAAAATTTGAAATCCGATAATAAACACTATTATGGATCCAATTGAACTGGTTTCGTCGAATTTCGAGACTGTGCTTCGGAACGCAATTTTTAAATATCGATTTAAACGATAAATTTTCAAACTGAACAAACACTTTTAAGTTCAACTTTTAAAAGTTCTATTACCTTCAGTATTGTCAATATAAAGTTTCCAAGCCTTCAAATTATTTTTAACAGGCTTAAAATTGAAGATACAATATTTTACCTAAGTTTCAATAGTTAAATTTAATAACTTAATTGCCAAATAAACAAATATTTTTGAAATTCAAGTTAAGCCAACTTTCAAATATTTAAAATCAATTAAATATTTCAATTTCAAATGTTCAAAATTTCCGGGTCGTCACATTCACTATCCTATAGCTTTGAAAAATATTTACTTTTAGTCCGTTCAATTTTCCCATTGACTGTTGTTTTGTTTTTCAAAATAAACAAATAAATAAAATTTTGATTATGACCTTTACCATTCTTTGAGTTTCAACGTTGGCTTGTTGACATTCCTATTTGTTCACATTTCAACCTTCCTTGTGCTTTTGAAGAAGAAACTTTTTAATATATAGGTTATGTATCAGAACATTCATTTCCTCTTCCCAGTTGAAATCCTGCCTGTAACAACCCGATATTTTCAACCATTCCCATTCGCACATGTCGGACCTGAATTGCTTAAAATACCGCGTTGTAAATAAAATTTGGCAAATCTTAGAATATACTGTAAATAAATAATCATAGATCACAGAAGCAGAGTAAATAATAATGCAGCGGAAGTAAAAGAGATAGTAGTTCATGAAGCTACTATATAAATATAAGATACATCATAGTTAAACAAAATACAACAGAAGAATAACAAGATACATTAGGTACAAATCAGAATACATCACTGATATCATTGGATACAGAAAAAAAAATAGATGGCTGTCAAGCAAAGCTCCAACTCCAAAGGTGAGTCTTGAATGCTGAATCACTCAATCTGACTCGAGCATAAAGCAAAACACAAATCACTCCAGCCAGGACATAAATACATATAAATTGTAAATTAACTCATGTGAACAGTAATAAAAATGCATCAATAACTTAAAGGATGCTTGGGATCTCCCATCCGTTAAGGATCCGTTAAACTATTTACTTTGTAGTAATATTGCGGTATTATAATAATGTCCAATAGTAAAATAAACTTACTTTAAAATAGCGTTAATGTAACGACCCAAAATTTCTAAGCCGAAAATTCCAGATAGTTATGAAAAAGAAGAAAGAGATAGAAGAAGAAGAACAGAATCACCAAACATCTCACAATCGCAGCGGATAAAATATAATAATAAATAATAATAGCTTACAAAAGAATACTATATATGCCGATTACATTTAATATACATCATATTTTCACATTATATACAGTCACTGAATATTTACAATTATCATGACTCAGATTAACAATAATATAAATACATCGGAATACTCTATACGATATCGCCATCCAGCTCGCCTCCTGAGCTCCAGAACATACCTACCTGAAAATCTGTAATACTCGGTCAGACCCGAGCATTACATCAAAGTAACACCCGAGTCAGGCTGGAAACCAGCGTGAGTAAACTCAACTAACATGAAAAACCAAAATAAACAACTAATATAAAGTACCCAGGTATCTTATATCAATTTACCAAATTCACAATTTTCTATGGACCACACTTATTCCACACATCAAATTCTAAGTACCGAACTTAGGTAAAATAATTTAATTTACTTAAATCATTCACTTCCGGTCATCAATTTACTTTTAAATCCGAAGTGGTTTTTGGGTATTTCCTAACAACCAATCCCCGGTCTCTTCGAAACTCATGTTATCCTAACCCAAGTTATTCAAATGAAATACACAACATTACGTATCAGGGATATCAACTTATTTAAAACATCCCATACCATTCAATCATCCATAAGCAAAGCGTAACCACATACAAACTAATTCAATTGATTCTAATTAAACTTTCAAACCTCAATCACTTAGTTTCCTTCATTTAACACTAATTAATTCCAAATGAATTAATTAGTCAACCCATCATTATTCATCTTAATAAATCACTCTGGATTAATTATTTTTCAATTACATTAAATTAATTATCTTTAATTAACTCCACGATATTAAGTATACTTAACCAAAATCCATAAGTACTTCATGAATTAATTAACTATTTTAATTACATCAATCCTTAATTACTTATATCAATTAACTTCATAAGTCACTTATTATGGATTAATCAACCTTAATTAATAAATCTTTGATTTCATCATTGAATATCTAATTTAATTATATGCATTAAATCCACAATATTAATCATTATAATCTTGCTTGCTTACTAATAATTTGTCGCACTCCAATAACTTATCATTCCCTAAATATCTACCTTAAATTTATCACCAGTGTAATTGTTTTTTTTTTTTAAAGGAAAGTTAATTTCCTCTAATGAATCTCTTGATAACTTTCCCTTCAATTACTTCAACTAAGTACTTACCCTTCTTATCAATTCCTCCAAATAATTTAGATCTAAATTACTCCCATTTATTGACCATCCGTTAACTTATTACATCCAATAATTACAAGTATCACTAATTATCTTACCATGTAATCTTACCTTTTAAGTTACACTAAGTAATTATACCTACCAAATTTCACAATTGATTATCCTTAATTAATTAATAAATTAATTAACTTACATTTATCTCGTAAATAAATCATTAAATAACCCTTAACTATTGGTCTTTCACTAGCTATATTTATTAACCAAGCCCTTAAGTACTTCTCTAAGTACTTAACTTAAATCAAACACTTAATTACAAATTAATTCATTAATTAGTTCTTAATTACAAACTATGTAACTTCTAATTACATCATCAATTTACAGACTTAAACTAAATTCATCTTTAATTACTCGAATAACCAATTCTTAAACATCGATAACAATCCAAACAATTATTTAATTAACAATTTATAATGGTAACTTATTTCATCCAAACTATTTTAATTAACAATTTATCTCCTGATTGTTACTGTTTCTACATGTGTTCTATAGGGTAAATTTTTGATTTTTGAGTACTCAGTTATGACACTTGCTAAATATAATCGAATGTATTGAGTTTACACTGCTAATAACAAGTTGTTACATGTTTTTGTCAGGCATTTCAGCAATCAATAATAGTAACGAAAAGTAGAAACAAAGATATTCATATCTACAGAGATATGTATGCCGAATCAAGTAATCAAACTATAGAATACTCACCGCTTTGCCGATTATGAGAACACATTGCCTCACGTCCCTTGATTTGATCGCAACCCCAATCCCCAATCGACTGTCTGTCAAATCAAAGTCGAACTCCAGCTCCAATCGAACAAAGCTACGGTCTCGACACTCGTGCCGCAACCTGCAACTGTCAAACCCCTATTGCAAACCATGGCATCCTCCATAACCATCTTCACTTCGCCGCACTTGAGCTCACCCCACAAGCTATCGCGAGCTTCTTCACCTCGCGCACACGCAACCGTCGGTCTTGGGAACCCCATGTCACATGCGCCTCAGTTGTCGCCTCGCCTCATCGAAGCCTGCTGCTAATTTAAACGATCCCCAACGTAGCGCGCGAGCCCATCGCCTCCACCATCGAACGCATCCCATCCTTAGGTCACGAAACACCCTCTTGCAACATCCCCTCCTTCGCCGTGCTCGATTACGAGCAAAATCACGGCTGCCGTGAGTTCTTCGACTCGCGTTCTCCCCCCTTCATTTTTCATTTTTTTTCGCGTCGGTCATTTTTTTTTATATATTTACGAATCGATTAGGGAATGAAGGAAAAGAGGGGGCTCAATTTCGTAACTGCTGAAGGAAGAGAGGATGGGGAAAAATATCGAACTGAGGAAGCTTCACGAGTACAAGAGTGGTTAGCTTCTTGAATACGAGAGTGGTTAATTAAATATTTAAATATCGAAAATATCTCTCTTTGCATAACGCGAAATCCCGAACCCCAAATCAGAACTGCCAACAGGCGTTAATAAGGTTATACTCGCATTTCGAACACAACGGAACAGATTCCGTAAGATAATTCGATCGTATGAGCGAGTTACAGAAGAAAATGATCAAATTCCAATTAAATCGATTAAAATAATTCTAAGCATTTCGAGCTGCCAGGGTCAAACAACAACTCTGATTGCCACGAAAATTGAAATCCGATAATAACTAACTATTACGGATCCAATGGAACTGGTTTCGTCAAATTTCGAGACTGTGCTTCGGAAGGCTATTTTTAAATTCCAATTTAAACGATAAAGTATTAAAATTGCACAAATTACCTTTATATTAAGTTTCAACCATTCTATTATCTTCAGTATCATCATTATAGATTTTATAAGCCTTCAAATTATTGTAAATAGGCTTAGAATCTCAGATTCAACAATTTACCCAATTTCAATTATTAAATTCAATATTTAAACTATACAATTCAATGATTTAATTATCAAGTAAATATTGATATCCTAAAATTCAAGTTAAAATTAACTTTTAAATATTTTAAAATCAATTAATTATTCCAAATTTAATTTGTCAAAATTTCCGGGTTGTCACATTCCTCCCCCCTTAAAAGAATTTCGTCCCCGAAATTACTAATCAGGAAGAATGTCCCATACCTGTCTACTTTTTCCCAAAACCAAACAGTTCTACAACTTACCAATTATCTTTCATAATACCCTCTTTATTATTCTTACTAACCTCCCAAACTCTTCCACAGTATCAAACGATACCCCTTTTTCTCAATCATTTAAATGTTAATTTAAAACCTAATTTTTGAACTATCAAAAGTATCTCAAAAATTTTCTAACTCCCTAAATTCCCGAATTTTTTTGCCAGCGTCTCCTTTGTGCGGCTAGCTCGGTACTACTACAAAAGCCTCTACGGGATCCCAAATTCCAAAAAAAAAAACAAAAGCCAAGTGGCTACATCAAAAACCCAATCCAATTTCATACAGAAATTTAAATACATACCTTTTTGTCGTGCAATTCAAATTTATCTTTTGGAACCAAATCCAATTTCTTTTCTCTTTAATACCTGCATATCTCACTTAGCAACAATATCCAATCGCAACCTTACAAACCATTTTATACATTCTCATATATAGGTTTTCACATATACTGCTATTCAATTTTGTTGTTCCATTTTCATATGAATTCAATTTTATTTTGATTTCTAATATTTAATTTTATCTTTCATTAAAACTGATTCATGTTAGTTTCATTTACTAGTTTACTTTAATTCCAATTTGAAATTGTTTTGTCGTTAACCAATTTTCCAAAAAAATTCTAACTCCCAAAATTTTCAGAAAATTTTGACAGAGTCTCCTTTGTAAGGAGGAGCTTTTGCAATTTGACAAAAGATATAAATATGTATACATCGACCCACACGGTCGGAAAAAGCAAAAACAGTTCATATTTCCTATTTTAATTGCGTAGGCGTACCTTTATTTAGCTTTTAAGCAAGCAGCTTATTTATTTTAGCAATTAGCATACCCCAAATCTAGCCAAACGGCTTCCCTGTACCTGTACTTACTCAGTTTAAATATGTAAGTCCCATATATAGAAATTCTATTAGCATTTCACTTACTTTCAATGGCTAAACACAAACATTTCAAAAATAACAAACACCAAACGCTTACCATAAGCGATTTATATAATTTAAAGCTAATCCAATTGCTTCCAACCAAATTTATACGCCATTACATTCAATTCTAATGGTTTACAATGCAATTGTTCACATTCAATTCATTTTTAAGCAAAACAAACTCATATTCACTTCAATTAACTCAAAAATCAATTATATTTGCTTCCACTAATCCATAAAATTTAATTAAATCCAGTTTACGTTAAACAACAATTATTTCTACGCAATTTGATAACATCCATGTGAATAAATAATTACTTAAGTTTTATAACCTATTAAAATTGATTCCAACTCAATTTTATTTACTTCAATTCCATTTTAGTTTATTCACCTTCACAATTTCCAAAATAATGTCCAACCACTTACTTATCTCATTTATACTTTAAATTAATATACCACTAAATTTAAGTTCAGTCTGAAATCTTATTCCAATCACAATTTTGATTTAGTTTTTATTCTATCAGACTTCATCCATTTATTATTTAACTCAATAAATCCATTTAAAATTTTTAATTGCTTACTTAATTCGTTATCGAATTTATTTTATTAATACAAGGCCACTCTTAATTTATTTCTATTCACTTGGATTTTGCTTTGCAACTCAAACTATTTCTATTATAATCACTTCTCTTATATCCAATCTACTTGCCAATCTTATTAAATATTATTTAAATCACCCTTGAATTTTATTTATAATTCAAACCATCACATTTTTTTTCCAATTCAACCTTATTTTATTTTTACAACATATCTTCTAATTTATTTCGTTATTAAATCCAAGTCGAGTTCTATTTACAATTTGAATTCATTTCCAACTCCATTATTAATTTACAATCCATTTATTTACCAAGTTAAATTTTATTAACATACTCAATCTCAAAATTATTTAACCAATTAGCTTATTTCCAATTTCTAAATCAATATTCGATTTTAATTACAAATCACTTCATTGAAATTCTAGTTTGGATTTCATTTTTATTTTCCCAAAAGTCCAACACGTTTATTTAAAATTTTAGAAATGCTTTTAACTTCACAACATACTTAAAAAAATAGCTCTTTATAAAAATACTTTTATAACTCGATGTCTCAACCAGTCTATCCTTGTTCTCACAGAAATTCAGTCATACGTTGATCAGGCGTTGGACTGAAAATTTATAAGTACTGGGTAAACCCGTTTTCAACACCCAGTAAAACATTTGTAAAATAATTTATTGAAAATATAGGAATCGGGTTTTTCAAAATAGAGGAAATATCTTTGGTGAGAATGCTCTGGAAATCATCACCCCCATCCATGGTCGCAGTTAACCCGATGATTATGTTGCCGTCCCGACAAAATCCACAGATAACTGTAAGCCTCCGCGCCCCACGATTACACCATGGAACCCACGACAGATCGCAGCTACAACTGGGGTTGCGTAGCTATCACAGCAAAAACCCATATAACTGTAGGCGTCAGCGCCATCGAATTTCGCTGCCAAAATGAAACTTCTCCACTCCACTTGACCATAGATCGCAGTCTACCAATGTTGCTTTGCCTTCCCGGCAAAATCAAGTGTAGACCGTTGACACTCATCCTCCACACGATTCCGCTATGGTCCCCACAGTAGATCGCAGCGACATCGAGTTACACTGTCGTCACAGCATAACCCAAATGCCTTTGTAGGCATCAACGCCATCGACTTACGCTACCCAATAATCCTCAGGAACTAGTTCTGTCCGGACTCCTTACAGGATCAACTTTAGAACCCCCCCGGGCTCAATGCAGCACCACCCGGTGGCACTCCTGGGAAGTTCATTTCAAGGGATCGCCTTTTTCCCCAGAGCAATCATCAAAACACTTTATACTATACATATAGTATCTTCAAATCATACACCTAGTATGATATCATAAAAGCTCCTTTACACAAAATCGATTATCCCAAAATGGATAATTCTCAAACTAGGCTTTCCAAATTCAATATTGATTTTACTCAAAAATCAAAAGCCTTTCCAAATCCAAAGGTTCTTAAAACCCTTTTTCCAAAATCCTCATAAGATCCTTATATATATACAGATATATATTATTATTTTTAAACTTTGGATCACTTTAAACTCGTATAAAATCCTTTTCCTTCCAGCAATAAATTCAACAAGGGAATATTTATCTTTATATAACAAAGATATATAGCTTCATTTATCCAAAATCAAATATTCCTTTCTATTCACATTTCCTTTAATTCCCATTGAATGTCACTTCAATTTTTACCTCAGTTGGGTATTTAAACCAATTAATAGTTTGAACTCCGACCAGTTTTAGTAAATAGCTTGAAAATTTTAAAAATAGATAAGTAGTTGAAAATAATTATTAGTTTGCAAAATAGCTATAAAATAGTTAACTAATTGTAAAATAGTCAGAAATTAGTTGAATAGTTTCAGGAATTTTAAATAATTGCAAAATAGTTGTAAAATAGAAATTAGTTTGTGAAATACTTGAAAAAAATAAGTACGTTAGAAAATAGTTGAAAAATGGTTAAATAGCTCCAAAAATAATGGTAAACAATTATAAAATAAGTTAGCTTTAAAAAGAAAGGTTGATATATTTAATAGCTTAGAAAAATAAGTTTATATCAAAATAATTTATTTTGAAAATAGTCAAGAGCCAACTGTTCACCTCCCCAACAATTTAATTTAATCTTCATTTAAATTGACCCAATTCCAATTCAAATAACTCCAAATTCCATTGGACTAGATTAATCCCCAATTCACGTTGAATCAATCTTGATTCCTTCCCCAATTTAAATCAAATCCCATTTGATTTTAATCATGTTCAACTTATATTATAATTTCAAATTATTCCAATCAATGTGAATTATTACCAATTGAACCCATTCCAAATTCAAATCATTTCAATGTAATCCAATCCAATTTGTACTAATGGAATTTAAATTTCAACTTCAACCCATCTCGAATTATATAAATTCGAGTTGAATTCTCAAAGGTTGGTTTAACTCTTTAAACCAAATTAATCTTTAAATCAAAGTGTTTAATCATTTTAATTTCTGAGCCCAATTTCTCAAAATTCTCATTTTAAATTTTTTTACTTATGTATTTCAAGATTCAATACAATTTTATTTTAAAATTTTAATTTATTATTCAATCTAATTTTCCAGTTTGAAGCTAGTTCTTAACAAGTTTCTTTTACAATTCAATTATTCAAACTTATTTTATTTATACAATTCCATTCTCAATTTAAATATTTTTATTAACAATAGGTTGATAACATCCAATTTATTTGAAAACGTCCCTCCATTTTCAATTTTTAAATCTCAAACCGTTTGAGATCACACACATTCCCAATTCCAATCAACCATTTATCTTTCCAAGTTAAATTCCAATTTCATCTTAAAATCTCAAATCCAAGTCGTTCATTCAAACTTATTTAACTTCTTCCAAGTTAAATTCAATGTACTTAGTCCAGTCAACCTCATTCTCACATTGAATTTCCCACTTCAACTTCAAATTCTTTCCCTTTTATAAATTCAAAACTTATATCACTTTGGGTTTTAATATCACATTTCCGGGAAAAATCAAAACTCAACCTCTTAGAGTTTATTTCAAATTATCTTTGATATCATGTATACCCATACATACATATTTATTTCTTGGCCCTTCCAGCCATGTTTTAAAATTTTAAACCACCTTCGGTTTTAAATTCAAATCAATTTCAAACAACCCATTGTTTCGACAAATCCCGGTTATCGAAATAATACTTATTTATTATTTTCATTACTTTGAAACCAAAATTTCAAATTCTGGGATTAGATTTAGAATTTCATTATCAATCACTTAAATTTTAATTTAGTTGTATTTTCGTTTCTACTTAATTTAATTCCGATTCTAAACTTCAGTTTCAGTTTGAATCCATTTCAAACTTATCTTTATTAAATTTCAGTTTGGTTGTCTTATATTATTTCTTAACTTTAATTTCAATAATTTAACAACCAATCGCCTTAATATTTATTAGAATGAAATATTCCTTTATATATCAAAATATATTTTATATAAAATCATTAAAAACCTTTATATAAGAAAATAACAAGTACGCGCTCATAGACACACACACACACACACACACACACACACACACACTCAACTCATTATAGAGTTCTAGAGCCAAGGTTCTCGCTTAACCTTTCAGCACTGATACCAAATGTAACGACCCGAAATTTCTAAGCCGAAAATTCCAGATAGTTATGAAAAAGAAAAAAGAGATATAAGAAGAAGAAAAGAATCACCAAACATCTCACAATCGCAGCGGATAAAATATAATAATAAATAATAATAGCTTACAAAAGAATACTATATATGCCGATTACATTAAATATACATCAGAGTTTCACTATATACAGTCACTGAATATTTACAATTATCATGACTCAGATTAACAATAATATAAATACAGCGGAGTACTCTATACGATATCGCCATCCAGCTCGCCTCCTGAGCTCCAGAACGTACCTACCTGAAAATCTGTAATACTCGGTCTGACCCAAGCATTACATCAAAGTAACACCCGGGTCAGGCTGGAAACAAGCGTGAGTAAACTCAACTAACATGAAAAACCAAAATAAACAACTAATATAAAGTACCCAGGTATCCTATATCAATTTACCAAATTCACAATTTTCTATGGATCACACTTATTCCACACATCAAATTCTAAGTACCGAACTTAGATAAAATAATTTAATTTACTTAAATCATTAACTTCCAGTCATCAATTTACTTTTAAATTCGAAGTGGTTTTTGGGTATTTCCTAACACCCAATCCCCGGTCTCTTCGAAACTCATGTTATCCTAACCCAAGTTATTCAAATGAAATACACAACATTACGTATCAGGGATATCAACTTATTTAAAACATCCAGTACCATTCAATCATCCATATGCAAAGCGTAACCACATACAAACTAATTCAATTGATTCTAATTAAACTTTCAAACCTCAATCACTTAGTATCCTTCATTTAACACTAATTAATTCCAAATGAATTAATTAGTCAACCCATCATTATTCATCTTAATAAATCACTCTAGATTAATTATTTTTCAATTACATTAAATTAATTATCTTTAATTAACTCCACGATATTAAGTATACTTAACCAAAATCCATAAGTAGTTCATGAATTAAGTAACTATTTTAATTACATCAATCCTTAATTACTTATATCAATTAACTTCATAAATCACTTATTATAGATTAATCAACCTTAATTAATAAATCTTTGATTTCATCATTAAATATCTAATTTAATTATATGCATTAAATTCACAATATTAATCATTATAATCTTGCTTGCTTACTAATAATTTGTCGCACTCCAATAACTTATCATTCCCTAAATATCTACCTTAAATTTATCACCAGTGTAATTGTTTTTTTTTATCTTTTATAAAAGGAAAGTTAATTTCCTCTAATGAATCTCTTGATAACTTTCCCTTCAATTACTTCAACTAAGTACTTACCCTTCTTATCAATTCCTCCAAATAATTTAGATCTAAATTACTCCCATTTATTGACCATCCGTTAACTTATTACATCCAATAATTACAAGTATCACTAATTATGTTACCAAGTAATCTTACCTTTTAAGTTACACTAAGTAATTATACCTACCAAATTTCACAATTGATTATCCTTAATTAATTAATAAATTAATTAACTTACATTTATCTTGTAAATAAATCATTAAATAACCCTTAACCATTGGTCTTTCACTTGCTATATTTATTAACCAAGCCCTTAAGTACTTCTCTAAGTACTTAACTTAAATCAAACACTTAATTACAAATTAATTCATTAATTAGTTCTTAATTACAAACTATGTAACTTCTAATTACATCATCAATTTATAGACTTAAACTAAATTCATCTTTAATTACTCGAATAACCAATTCTTAAACATCGATAACAATCCAAACAATTATTTAATTAACAATTTATAATGATAACTTATTTCATCCAAACTATTTTAATTAACAATTTATCTCCTGATTGTTACTGTTTCTACATGTGTTCTATAGGGTAAATTTTTGATTTTTGAGTGCTCAGTTATGTCACTTGCTAAATATAATGGAATGTATTGAATTTACACTGCTAATAACATGTTGTTACATGTTGTTGCCAGGCATTTCAGCAATCAATAATGGTAACAAAAAGTAGAAATAAAGATATTCATATCTACAGAGAAATGTATGCCGAATCAAGTAATCAAACTATAGAAAACTCACCGCTTTGCCGATTATGAGACCACATCGCCTCACGTCCCTTGATTTGATCGCAACCCCAATCCCCAATCGACTGTCTATCAAATCAAAGTTCAACTCGAGCTCCAATCGAACAAAGCTAAGGTGTCGACACTCGTTCCGCAACCTGCAGCTGTCAAACCCCTATTGCAAACCATGGCATCGTCCATAACTATCTTCACTTCGCCGCATTTGAGCTCAGCCCACAACTATCGCGAGCTCCTTCACCTCGCGCACACGCAACCGTCGGTCTTGGGAACCCCACGTCACACGCGCCTCGGTTGTTGCCTCGCCTCATCGAAGCCTGCTGCTAATTCAAACGATCCCCATCGCAGCGCGCGAGCCCATCGCCTCCACCATCGAACGCATCCCATCCTTAGGTCACGAAACACCCCCTCGCAACATCCCCTCCTTCGCCGTGCTCGATTACGAGCAAAATCACGGCTGCCGTGAGTTCTTCGACTCGCGTTCTCCCCCCTTCATTTTTCAATTTTTTTTTTCGGCGTCGGTCAATTTTTTTATATATTTACAAATCGATTAGGGAATGAAGGAAAAGAGGGGGCTCGATTTCATAACTGCTGAAGGAAGAGAGGACAGGGAAAAATATCGAACTGAGGAAGCTTCACGGGTACGAGAGTGGTTTGCTTCTTGAATACGAGAGTGGTTAATTAAATATTTAAATATTGAAAATATCTCTCTTTGCATAACGCGAAATCCCGAACCCCAAATCAGAACTGCCAACAGGCGTTAATAAGGTTATACCCGCATTTCGAACACAACGGAACAGATTCCATAAGCTAATTCGATCGTATGTGCGAGTTACAGAAGCAAATTTTCAAATTCCAATTAAATCGATTAAAATAATTCTAAACATTTCGAGCTGCCAGGGTCAAGCAACAACTCCGATTGCCACGAAAATTGAAATCTGATAACAACTATCTATTACAGATCCAATGGAACTGGTTTCGTCAAATTCCGAAACTGTGCTTCGGAAGGCTATTTTTAAATTCCAATTTAAACGATAAATTATTAAAATTGCACAAATTACCTTTATATTAAATTTCAACCATTCTATTATCTTCAGTATCATCATTATAGATTTTATAAGCCTTCAAATTATTGTAAACAGGCTTAGAATCTCAGATTCAACAATTTACCCAATTTCAATTATTAAATTCAATATTTAAACTATACAATTCAATGATTTAATTATCAAGTAAATATTGATATCCTAAAATTCAAGTTAAAATTAACTTTTAAATATTTTAAAATCAATTAATTATTTCAAATTTAATTTGTCAAAATTTCCGGGTCGTCACAGTTTAGGGGTTACCCATATAGCCCTTAACACGTAATAGTGCCAGTTGTCCATACAGTACCTGCATATCTCCTGATCGGGAGACTATGAGAAGATACTCCATAGGTACGACATAAATAGAACCTCGTAGTAAGGCTCGCTATGGTAGGTGACACGACACACGAGGTAATGCTAGGGTAGTTATACCAGTTACGCACAAGGGCTGGTGGTAACGTAGCAGCCACTACGCCTACCTCGGAACACACTCCCAATCAAAATCGGAGGATGGCCATCAAATCAACCACAAGTAAGAGTATAGTATCGAAGAAGTGCGTCCTACCAAAGGAGCTACCCCTTTTGGCCCGAGATAGCTCTTTTTTTAGCACCTTAAGCCAACTCATGGGATTCTGGTCGACGTTCAAACCTCAATAGGATCGTCGCCACCATCCTACTTCATTCTGGAATCTCCACCGCGTATACGGTTGCTAAAGTGGTTTTCGGAGTTGGCAGAGAGTATGACAACTTCCAATCCAGGTCTCTTTAACAACCAATCGTTATTATAACGCCATAGTCATTTCAAAATGGTTTATACTTTAAAAATCAAATCATTTCATTTCAAAACTATATTCCTTTCAAAATAGTTAATACTTTGAAACCAAAACCATTTTTATTTCAAAACTACATTCAAATCAAAATAGTTTATCATTTTCATTTCAAACATATATTCACCTTTCAAAAATCATTATACTTTCAAAGTTATAACTCTTTTGAAACCAAAATACTTGAAGTCATTACACTTTGAAAATCATAACATTTCAAAATCATACATTTGAAATCGTCGTATCTTCCTTTAATTGTTTACATTTACAAATTTATTCAATTAAAACCAATTTTTTCAAATTTCCAATTTATTTCAGTTCAAACCATTAGTTTCAATTCAATTTAGTTTTCCCAACAAACCATTTCAAATCTTATCAATTTCAAATATGGATTTAATCCACAAAATATATAACATCACAAAATTTATGAATTTGAATTTGGTAACTTGTTTAGATTTTTAAAATTTAAATTGGAAAGTTTCAAATGAAATAAAATATTATTAATATTAATACTACAAAGTTATATGGGTATAAATAAATATTTGGTAGTTTAAGTATATATAAATAATATTAAATAAAGAAAATATGTAACAAAATTTGTCTTAAACCATAAAATAAAATATATGTATAAATTAAATGTTGATAGTTAAACTATGAATAGAAATAAAATTTGGAACGTATGTTGTAATATGAGCATGATATTTTTTTAAACAAGGAAACAAAAAATAATGAAATAGAAGTGTAGGCAAGAAGATAAATATCTTAAATAAACAAAATTGTACTTACAAAAATTAAGTAGGATTACATGTTAACTAAAATGGTAACACAAGCATTAAATGCCATCTTCTTAGCACACCACAAAATCAATTCAGCCCAATTAAACTTGGCTTAGTCAATAAGAAAAAAAATCTAATCAAAAGAAAAAGCCTGCCCCAGTAAACCCCTGCCCGTACCAAAATTTTCTATATATATATATATATATATATATATATATACACACATGCATATTTGTTTCAGTTCATTCGTTCAGCAAAAATATAGCAAAGCCTGAAAGAAAATAAAAGAAAACATCATTATTTTACAAATTCAAACTCAGTTTATATAACAAAACAAAACAGGAAAAAAATTAAAAGCAGATTATCTACAGGGTTTCAAAACAGGGGCAGTTCTTTGTTTCAGGGAAAATTCAGGTGAGTAAACATATTTTGGAAAGATTCAAGCATGATTCAAACTGTGTAGATGACTTATAACAAGTATTATGTTATATGGCTATATAAAGATGAAAAGTTTCATGTATGTTAATTATATTTGTTCTGGACATAATTGTCTTTCATCTTTATGTTCTGTTTTTAAAAGGTACAAGGTTCGATCAAGTTAAAACTTTAAATTTCACTTCTCTAGTCCCTGATGGAATTCAATTTGCAGCAAATAGGTTTGTTTAAAACATCATTTATGAATTAATTTTTTTCATGCTTGGTCATGAAGAAGTTAACTCTGTAACAAAAATTTTACAATAAAAACAAATTTTTATGATAAATTCAAGTATTTGAAAACATTGATTTGATCACATAACTTGGATGAACACACACAAAGTTATGATTTTTAAAAGCAATATGATGATTTTTACTTGAATATTCTAAGAGCAGTTCGAATTTAAACTAAGTTTACATTTTTCCTAATTTTTAGTGAACGATCCAATAGTAAACATTGAAATTTGGTTTGAAACTTGTTTGAACTTCTGTGATGATGAGAAAATTGCTAAATAATTTTTTGAATGCACGAATTTGTCGAACGAATCCAAAGTAGGGTTTAAGTTTGAAGTTGTAGTGGTTTGGAAGTGTGATGATTTCATCACCATGGAGTAATTGAGCTGCACGTGATGATGGGGGAGGGTAGTACAAAGCATTGACATAATGTGGCCGAAGCCGTGGCGTCACCGGTGGTCTGAGGAGCGACGACGAGGCAATTTAGTTGGGTGTGTTCATGTTACAGTGTCGAGCAAAACACTCATTTTCGATTTCGAGTTTTCTGTGTTGAGTCGATGTGCAATTTCAGGTGAGGGTGAGAATTGCGACTTGCTGAAGCTCGCGATGGCCACAAGAACGATGGCATGACTCCGGTGCACGTGCACGGCCTTGCGCGATGTGTCAGGAAATTTTCGGTGGAATAACTCGAGTTGATACTCGGGCAGATGGTAAATCTGCTTCGAGTTGGTTTTGGGTACGTGAGTAGGTTCTCTTGTATAAAGTTCAACATTTAAACTTAGCTGAAGCTAAAAAGAGAAAAAAAAAGGAGAAGAAGAAGAGAGCACGAGAGGGAAAGAGAAAGAACTCGGGGAAGGGACGAGAGAAACTCGAGTTTGACCCGAGTAAAAACCTGGGAAGACTCGGTTGCTTTAAAAATGGGTTTAGCCCAAATAAAATTTTAAGTTTTAATGTTAAGCAAATTTTAGTTATATGAAACAACTAATATTGACTATGTTGAGTTAAAAGCTTATTACAAATTTTAAATTAACTAAATGGATACTTAATAATGTTTTAAAAAAAATCTAATTAATGCTGTAAATAAATACTTAATTTAAGATAAGTATTAAAGTTAATTAACATTAAAGCTTTTTGTAATAACAATAAATTGATTTCGAAATAATTAAAGAAGATTTTTGAATCTTAATTTGGATAAATGACCAACTGTTTTGAAAAGCGATCAAGAATAATTAAATTAATAATGGAAATTAACTAAGTAAATAAGGATTTATAATTTGAATTAAAATTGATTAATAAACAATTAAGTGTCTAAATTATTTATAATTACGAATTGTTAATTGCATAATTTAAGTTAATCAATTTATAGTTAATTAAGTTAATTGATTAAGGAATAATTTATTAACAAAGTTAATTGATATTAATCAATTTATTTATCGTTTAGAATAATTGATCATTGATTAAAATAATGACGTGGTTAATTCACTTAAACCACATTGGAAAATAATTAACCATTGTTCTGCACTGGACTGTTATTTCTGTTGTGATTGCAATACTATTTGATGTGAATTTCTCTATACTGCATTGTGATTTGTGATTTGTTCTGCATTGATGTGAAAACCCCTTTGCTTGTAAAACGGCATTTAAACTTCGATGTGGTAGGGAGTCGGATTCCAACTAGTTATCCGAAACCCACATCGAACCCTGAATGTGAATCCTTGTGATTAATATATCCACATGTTTCAAAATTAAACGCTCATTATTCGGTTTAGCCGAGAGGGGACCTTTGTGTCATATAACCCATTCCGAATAGTGATATGTCGAAATGGATAGCATTTGAAGACCGGTGTTGAAGACCAGGTGTCTTCGAAAACGATAGGATAACCTAACGATTGTCTCTACACCGAGTAGCTATGGCATAGAGATTCCCTAAGTGATGGGAAGTCCAATCGAGATTGTGGATACCCAGATTTGCAAGGGCTTCTTCATTTATTGGACGATGTGCCTTCGATTCTGTTGGAACCCGGAATAGACTTGTGTGGTTGTGTGTCTGACAATACATTTTATGGTATAAAGCAAATTTCTTTCAAATACATATCTTTTGGTGGCGGAGAATTTATTCTCTTAACTTAACATCCTTCTTTGAGACGTACAAGATCAGAGGTTATGTAATTGAAGATTATCAGTGATATACACCCAATTTGGTGGTGTGGCATGCTAAGTGCTACTGTGTATTGATGATCATTTGTGATCACAGCATGGATTTCGTGTAAAGCGTAGCTTTGTGGAGGAGACATGATCAGACCTCACAACCCAGTAATGGGTGAAACAGGAAAGATGCGGCAAGGTTATGAGGGTCGCGTCCTTTAGGGTATGTCATGGTATGGTATGGAGAAAGGTGATGTCATGGTATGGAGCCCAGATATTTGCCTATGTGGTAGCTCCAATCTCATTTACTGTGTGGTTGTTGCTTTGTGATAGAGGGCCCTCGGATAAAGATCCCAAAGGACCGGGGAGTGTCATACTCAAGAAGTAGTTACCTAGTTACAGAGGTAACCCGACCTTGTATTGGCAAAGAGCTGGTTAAGTTATCTGGATGTCCCGCCAGAGGCGTACCTGTGTGGTGGTAGGAAGTTCCTTAGTCTGACCATTTGTTTGAAATACAAAGAAACAATACGACCCCCATACGGTTTTAGTTGTATAACTTGCAATTTACTTATGGTGGCGCCCCACTGTTTAGATGGTAGCTATAGTAGGCATACAATAATTGTTGTATGCTGGCTAAGACTAATATTATACTTTCCAAATGCTTTCTACACTATGCACTAGTAATAATATCAAAGAATTTTTATCGTATAAAGCATATTTGACTATCATAAGAAGAAATCTCCTCCAATTCTGTGATTGCATTATGTGTGTGGCGGAAGGTCTTATGGTAGTTTCATTTTCCAAAAGCATACTAGATTTTCTTTTATAAATCTATTTTTATTTAAAATCAACTATTTTTTGTTTACTCATACCAGTCCCATGACTGACCCGGAGTTTATTGTTTCTTTTCTAAACTCTGGGTGCCCATAATTTCTACACGGGCAGCCTAGTAGCAGGTTTCCATGTTCTGGTGTTAGCAGTATTTTGGAAGCTTTGATCTTAGAGATATTTTAGAAGCTTTTGGGACCTCAGGTGTTTAGTTTTTGGGAGTTTGCTATTGCTTCATTGCTTCGAAGACTTTTTGATATATGATCATTTGTTGTACTATCATGATGTTTTATTTGGAGTTGTGCTATATGTATAAAAATACTCTGATGTAGTAATGGATATTATGTTGATGTTATATCTATGATGTGATGCATGATATTCATTCTCTTTCCGCTGTTTTATATTCATCTGATGCTTTTATAAGCTCCATCCGACTGGAGTTCAATGTTTGAATCTTTG
Source organism: Allium cepa (assembly GCA_030765085.1). Lineage (NCBI taxonomy): Eukaryota > Viridiplantae > Streptophyta > Magnoliopsida > Asparagales > Amaryllidaceae > Allium > Allium cepa. The sequence continues at coordinate 272,171,723 of CM060943.1, read as the reverse complement.
GCAGTCGAATACAAGTGAGGTATTTAGTGTCAATTTTCGAATATTGGAATTCGGATCGTGACAAAGTGGTATCAGAGCTGAAGGTTGAGTAAGAACTTTAGCTACGGAGTATAACACATTAGATGGCTCATTAGAGATAGGGTGAAGTATACCCTAGAATAAGTATAACCAAGACCGAAACTCCAAATTTTCTTAGTCTATTTCTTTTACTGCTGATATTCTTTAAGATATCTTGTCCGAATATCTAAGTCAATTTTCTTACTAATTACAGATAGTAAGAATGAGCGGACGAAGAGGAAGAGTTAGGAGTCAAGGAAATGCCACAGCACGTAATCAAGTTCCTCCAACAGCAGTAGCAGCAATACCTATTCAGCAGCAGCCAAATCTGGCTTATTTGTATAAGAATTTCCCAAGGCTTAGTGGTAAGCCATTCACCGGCAAGGAATCGATTGTTGAGGCTCAAGTGTGGATTAGATCATGTGAGAAAATCTTTAGAGGGCTAAAGTTGAAAGATGATCAGAAGCGACTCAAAGCTTCTTAGCAATTTCAAGGGGAAGCCTTAGCCTGGTAGGAGACGGTCACTATAGATAAACCAGAAGACGAGTTTACTTGGGAGAAATTTAAAGAAGTATTTGAGAAGCTCTATCTTCCATCAGCTGGAATTCCTCGAATGTACCAGGAATTTATGGACTTAAAGCAGGGGAGTTTGTCATTCAAGAAGTATCTAAACAAATTCAATGAATTGTCTCGTTTTGGTCCCGAATTGGTGAATACACCTTTAAAGAAGAGCGAAAGATATATTCGTGGGATGAATAAGAAATTCCTCGAAAGAATGACTGGCCATGTTAAGGAATCCTTTTCAGATTTGGTTGATATGGAGTACAGATATGCCACACTTGATATGCAAGAAGCCCCAGTGGAGAAAGGAAACTCGGGCAATCAAAATTGGAAGAAGAGGAAATTTGAAGGAAAGAAACCCTGGCAGGGTAAGGAGAAAAAGAACAGTAATCAGGGGAGCACAACAGAAAATGTCACTTGCTATAATTGCTTGGAGAAGGGCCATTATTCTAGCAGATGTACAAAGCCTAAGAGACAAGTCAATCAATCCGTTCAAGTGATGCCCAGGAAATGTTATTATTGTCAGAAACTTGGACACGAAGTAAAAGACTGCCCAGTCATGAAGCAAGCTCAGACAGCAAAGGTGTACGCAGTCAAAGACCAACTAGCATCTTCCAAAGCAGAAAAGGGGAAAGGAGTTCTGGAAGGTATCCTCATTATTTATGATAGCATTGTTAGAGTTCTATTTGACACGGGCGCTACACATAGTTTTATCCCTCAGCAAGCTATAAATGAATTAAATCTTGAACCTGATTTTGTTGATGAGCCCATATGCGTAACGAATCCAGTTGGAGGTCCCGTGAATCTTTGTCTTCGATGTAGAGATGTTCCTATCTTATATTTTTGTTATCACTTCACTATCGGCCTCTTTGTCCTTGATTTTAACGAGTTTGAAGTCTTACTCGGAATGGATTGGCTAGCAAAATATGAAGCCAAATTGTATTGTAACAACCGATTGATTTCAATCAAAACCAAATTTGGAGACTTCATTGAGATTTCTTGTGACGAACCTAGTCCAAAAAGGGAAGCGTTGATGTATAACTTTGGTTATTCCGAACCTAGCCTGGAGTCTATACCCATTGTTAGAGATTTTCTAGACGTATTCAGAGAAGTGAAATCCTTACCTCCACATCGAGAAATAGAATTCAGAATCGACCTAGTGCCCAACGCTCGTCCTGTCGTTCACGCAAGTCGCAGGATGGAACCCAGGGAAAAGGCTGAATTAGTTCAGCAAACCGATGATCTACTAGCAAAAGGATTAATTCGTCCCAGTGTTTCTGAATGGGGTTCAGCAGTTGTATTTGTTGCTAAATCGGATGGATCTTTGAGATTGTGTGTAGATTACCGCGAGCTCAATAAGCTGACTCCCAAGAATAAATTTCCATTACCCAGAATTGATGATCTATTTGATCAATTGCACGGCGCTCATTTCTTTTCAAAGATGGATCTAGCCCAGGGATTCCATCAACTACGAATCGCTAAATATTAAATCCATTTGACCGCTTTCAGGGGTCCTAATATGTTCTACGAATGGTTAGTCATGCCTTTTGGGCTAACCATTGCTCCAGCATACTTCGTAGATCTCAACGACTCGTGTATTCCGGGAAGTATTAAATAATTTGTGCTTGTGTTTATTGTGATATTTTAATCTATTCCAAGACTGCAGAGGAGCATGCCGAGCATCTTAGAATCGTTTTGGAGATATTGAGGAGAAATATTATATTCGCGAAATTTTTCAAATGCCACTTTTGGGTCAAAGAAGTTAAATTTCTCGGCCATATTGTTAATGAAGAAGGAATTGCAGTTGATCCTAGCAAAATTTCCACAATTCTTGATTGGAGAAGACCCACTACCCCAAAAGAAGTTCGAAGCATTTTGGGTTTAGCAGGTTATTATTGGAAGTTTGTTCAGTATTTTTCTAAGATAGCTAGTCCGTTGACTAAGTTAATAATGAAGGATGTAAGATTCAATCGGACTTTGAAATGTGATGAAGCTTTTCAGGAGTTGAAGAAGAGATTAACCACCGCTCCTGTTCTCGCTATTATCAACGGGAATCATGGATTATCTGTTTATATCGACGCTTGCAGTGATGGTTTGAGTGCGGTATTAATGCAGAATGGGAAGGTGATTGCCTACGCGAGTAGTCAATTACGTCCTCATGAAAGAAACTACCCAACCCATGATTTGGAACTCTTAGTTGTTATCTTCGCTTTGAAAATATGGCGACATTATCTTCTGGGTAAGAATCTTTTCAGTTTTCTTAACAATTTACGAAATTAATTTAATTTAATAATACTTAATGAACTCTCTTTCTCTCATTGAAAATTTGAATTGTTCACCGACCACAAATCTTTGAAATATCTCTTTACCCACAAGGATCTAAATCTGCGACAACAACGTTGGTTGGAATTTCTGCCTTCGTATGACATAGATATTCTATATACATCCGAAAAATGCCAATGTAGTTGCCAATGCTTTGAGCAGAAGACATGCTGTTCTCGCATATCTTGTATCGCTCCTACTCTTCTTAAGAAGATTGCAAGACAGCAGAATGAAGACAAGTTTCTTTGGGAAATTCGTAGAAGAATATGTCGAGGTAAAGATTCTAGTTTTGCAATTGATGATCATGGAATTATAAGATTAAAAGGCAGGATTTGTGTCCCGGACATTCCTGATCTGAAACGTGAAGTTATGGACGAATGCCACAAATCTAAGCTTAGCATCCATCCGGGAGTCAACAAAATGTATCGTGATATCAAAAGAACTTTCAGGTGGAAGACAATGAAAAGAGACATATCTATATATGTGAGTCGCTGCTACTTGCCAATAAATCAAAAGTGATTAAAACAAAATGGCGGGTTTACTTCAGCCTTTAGAGGTACCCAAGTGGAAATTGGACCAAGTATTGATGGATTTCATCGACGGGTTGCCTCGTACTCGGAAAGGCAATGAAGCAATTTGGGTTATTGTGGACCGTTTGACTAAGACAGCCCACTTCTTGCCAGTGAAATCTACTCGCACGGCTGCAAGTTTAGCTGAGTTATATGTGAAAGAAATTGTTCGTCTCCACGTTATTCCTAGCAGCATAGTTAGTGATCGTGACCCAATCTTCGCTAGTAGATTTTGGGAGGCATTTCAAGATGCATTGGGAACAAAACTGAATTTCAACACGGCTTATCACCCACAATCTAATGGGCAGACTGAGAGGATGAACCGAATCTTAGAAGACCTATTGCGTGCTTGTATACTTGATATTGGTGGTTCTTGGGAGGACCATTTACATCTGGTCAAGTTCTCATATAACAACAGCTATCAGGCCATTATAGAGATGGCTCCTTTTGAAGCTTTATATGGTCGTCCGTATCGATCACCTGCATGCTTGATCGAATCAGGTGATAGACTCGTCCTTGGACCAGATATGATTAAAGAAGCCACGGAGAAGATAAATTTTCTTCGGAAGAAATTGAAGACAGCTCAGAGTTGTCAAAAGAGCTATTATGACTGCCAAAGAAGAGATTTGGAATTTCAAGTTGGAGATTCTGTATTTCTGAAAGCGTCTCCGATGCGAGGTGTATTGAGGTTTAGGAAAATTGGAAAGACAGCACCGCGTTATATTGGTCTTTTTCCTATTCTGGAAAGGATTGGTCATCTAGCATATCGAGTGCAGCCACCCAGCTGGTTGTCTGGCATGCATAATGTGTTCCACATTTCTAGTCTTCGGAATTATGTGCCGATCCAAATAGTATTATTGAAGAAGCTGCCAGCAGGATCTTGAAATCAATCCCAATTTAACAGTTAGAAGAGAACCGATTAAGATTGTAGATCGTGATGAAAATCGATTGAGAAACAAAGTTGTGAAACTAGTTAAAGTACAGTGGAGCGGCGATCCAAAGGACTGTACATGGGAAATTGAAGATAATATGCAGAAATCATATCCAAATTGCAGAGTGGATATCTCGGCTTAAATTGGTAAGCCTTTTCCCTAATTTTTCTGAATTCGTATATTCTTTGTTTGCTTTTCGCTCCCTTTCAAATTTCGAGGACGAAATTTTCATAAGTGGGGATATTTGTAACATCCCAAAATTTATGAATTTTAATTTGGTAAGTTGTTTAGATTTTTAAAATTTAAATTGGAAAGTTTCAAATAAAATAAAATATTATTAATATTAATACTACAAAGTTATATGGGTGTAAATAAATATTTGGTAGTTTAAGTTTATATAAATAATATTAAATAAAGAAAATTTGTAACAAACAAGAAATCGTCTTAAACCATAAAATGAAATATATGTATAAATTAACCGTCAATAGTTAAACTTTGAATAGAAATAAAATTTGGAATGTATGTTGTAATAAGATTATATAGTTATGAAATGACATAGAAACACATACAAGTTTGCATGAGATTATTTTAAACAGGGAAACAAAAAATAATGAAACAGAAGTGTAGACAAGAAGATAAATATATTAAATAAAACAAAATTGTACTTACAAAAATCAAGTAGGATTACATGTTAACTAAGATGGGAACATAAGCATTAAATGCCATCTGCTTAGCACACCACAAAATCAATTCAACCGAATTAAACTTGGCTTAGTCAACAAGAAAAAAATCTAATCAAAAGAAAAAGCGTGCACCAGTAAACCCCTGCATGTACCAAATTTTTCTATATATATACATGCATATTTGTTTCATTTCATTCGTTCATCAAAAATATAGCAAAGCCTGAAACAAAATAAAAGCAAACATCATTATTTTACAAATTCAAACTCAGTTTATATAACAAAACAAAATATGAAAAAATTTGAAAGCAGATTATCTGTAGGTTTTCAAAACAAGTGCAGTTCTTTGTCTCAGGGAAAATTTAGGTGAGTAAACATATTTTGGAAAGGTTCAAGCATGATTCAAACTGTGTATATGACTTATAACAAGTATTATGTTATATGGCTATATACAGATGAAAAGTTTCATGTATGTTAATTATATTTGTTCTGGACATAATTGTCTGTCATCTTTATGTTTTTTTTTTTAAAAGGTACAAGGTTCAATCAAGTTAAAACTATAAATTTCACTTCTCTAATCCCTGATGGAATTCAATTTGCTACAAACAGGTTAGTTTAAAACATCATTTATGAATTAAATTTTGTTTTATGCTTGGTCATGAAGAAGTTAACTCTGTAACCAAAATTTTATAGTAAAAACAAATTTTTATGATAAATTCAAGTATTTGAAAACATTGATTTGATCACATAACTTGGATGAACACACAATGATATGATTTTTAAAACCAATATGATGACTTTTACTTGAATATTCTAAGAGCAGTTCGAATTTAAACTAAATTTGCATTTTTCCTAATTTCTGGTGAACGATCCAATAATAAACATTAAAATTTTGTTTGAAGCTTGTTTGAACTTCGTGATGATGAAAAAATTGCCAAATAATTTTTCGAATGCAAGAATTTGTCGAACGAATCCAAAGTAGGGTTTAAGTTCGAAGTTGCAGTGGGTTGAAAGTGTGATGATTTCATCACCATGGAGTAATCGAGTTGCTCGTGATGATGGGGGAGGGTAGTACGGAGCATTGACATGATGTGGCCGAAGCCGTGGCGTCGCTGGTGGTCTGAGGAGCGGCGGCGAGGCAATTTAGTTGGGTGTGTTCATGTTACAGTGTCGAGCAAAATACTCATTTTCTATTTCAAGTTTTCTGTGTTGAGTCGAAGTGCGATTTCGAGTGCGGGTGAGAATTGCGACTTGCTGAAGCTCGCGATGGCCACTAAAACGGCGGCGCGACGCCGTGCACGTGCATGGCCTTGCGCGATGTGTCAGGAAATTTTCGGTGGAATAACTCGAGTTGATACTCAGGTAGATGGTACATCTGCTTCGAGTTGGTTTTCGGTACGTTAGTAGGTAATCTTGTATAAAGTTCAACATTTAAACTTAGCTGAAGCTAAAAAGAGAAAAAAAAGGAGAAGAAGAAGAGAGCACGAGAGGGAAAGAGAAAGAACTCGGGGAAGGGACGAGAGAAACTCGAGTTTGACTCGAGTAAAAACCTGGGAAGACTCGGTTTGCTATAAAAATGGGTTTAGCCCAAAAAAAATTCAACTTTTAATGTTAAGCAAATTTTAGTTTTATGAAGCAACTAATATTGACTATGTTGAGTTAAAAGCTTATTACAAATTTTAAGTTAACTAAATGGATAACTAATAATGGTTTTTAAAAAAAAATCTAATTAATGCTTTAACTAAATACTTAATTTAAGATAAGTATTAAATTTAATTAACATTAAAGCTTTTTGTAATAATAATAAATTGATTTCGAAATAATTAAAGAAGATTTTTGAATGTTAATTTAGATAAATGACCAACTGTTTTGAAAAGCGATCAAGAATAATTAAATTAATAATGGTAATTAACTAAGTAATTAAGGATTTATAATTTGGAATTAAATTTGATTAATAAACAATTAAGTGTCTAAATTTTTTATAATTAAGAATTGTTAATTAGATAATTTAAGTTAATCAATTTATAGTTAATTAAGTTAATTGATTGAGGAATAATTTAAAGTTAATTGATATTAATTAATTAATTTATCTTTAAGAATAATTGATCATTGATTAAAATAACAACGTGGTTAATTCACTTAAGCCACATTGGAAAATGATTTACCATTGTTCTGCACTGGATTGTTATTTCTGTTGTGATCGTAATACTATTTGATGTGAATTGCTCTGTATTGCACTGTGATTTGTATTGATGTGAAAATGCCTTTGCCCGTAAAACGGCATTTAAACTTCGATGCGGCAGGGAGTCGGATTTCAGTTAGTTATCCGAAACCCGCATCGAACCCTGAATGTGAATCCTGGTGATTGATATATCCACGTGCTTCAAAATTGATCGCTCACTATTCGGTCTAGCCAAGAGGGGACCTTTGTGTCATATAACCCATTCCGAATAGTGATACGTCGAAATGGATAGCATTTGAAGATCGGTGTTGAAGACCCGGTGTCTTCGAAAATGATAGGATAACCTATCGATTGTCTCGGCACCGAGTAGCTACGGTATAGAGATTCCCTAAGTGATGGGAAGTCCAATCGGGATTGTGGATACCCGGATTTGCAAGGGCTTCTTCCTTTATTGGATGATGTGCCTTCGGTCTGTTCGAACCCGAAACAAACTTGTATGGTTGTGCGTCCGACACTACATTTTGAGGTATAAAGCAGATTTCTTTCAAATATGTATCTGTTGGTAGCAGAGAATTTATTCTCTTAGCTTATCACCCTTCTCTGAGACGTAGAGCTTAAAGGTTATGTAATTGAAGGTTATCAGTGATATACACCCAATTTGGTAGTGTGGCATGCTAAGTGCTACTGTGTGTTGATGATCATTTGTTGATCATTTGTGATCAAATCATAGCTTTCGTGTAAAGCGTAGCTTTGTGGACGAGACCTCATCGGACCGCACAACCCGGTAATGGTCGAAACAGGAAAGAAACGGCAAGGTTATGAGGGTCGCGCCCTTTAAGCTATGTCATTTCCTTTTGGAAAAAGGTGATGTCATGGTATGGAGCCCATATATTTACCTACGTGGTAGCTCCAATCTCATTTACTGTGTGGTTGTTGCTTTGTGATAGAGGGACCTCGGATAAAGGTCCCAAAGGACCAGGGAGTGGCATACTCTAGTAGTAGTTACCTAGTTACAGAGGTAACCCGACTTTGTGTTGGCAGAGAGCTGGTTAAGTTCTCAGGACGTCCCGCCAGAGGCATACCCATGTGGCAGTAGGAAGTTCCTTAGCCTGACCATTTGTTGGAAATCCAAAGAAACAATACGAGCCCCGTACGGTTTTAGTTGTATAACCTGCCATTTACTTATGGTGGCGACCCATTGTTTAGATGGTACCTATAGTAGGCATAAAATAATGGTTGTGTATGCTGGCTAAGATTAATATTATACATTCGAAATGCTTTCTACACTATGCACTAGTAATAATATTAAAGAATTTTTATCGTATCAAGCATATTTGACTATCATAAGAAGAAATCTCCTCCAATTCTGAGATTGCATTATGTTTGTGGCGGAAGGTCTTATGGTAGTTTCATTTTCCAAAAGCATACCGGATTTTCTTTTATAAATCTATTTTTATTTAAAAGCAACTATTTTTGTTTACTCATACCAGTCTCATGACTGACCCAGAGTTTATTGTTTCTTTTCTAAACTCTGGGTGCCCATAATTTCTACACGGGCAGCCTAGTAGCAGGTTTCCGTGTTCTGGTGTTAGCAGTATTTTGGAAGCACTGATCTTGGAGATATTTTAGAAGCTTTTGGGATCTCAGTTGTTTAGTTTTGGGAGTTCTCTATCACTTCATTGCTTCGAAGACTTTTAGATATATGATCACTTGTTGTACTATCATGATGTTTTATTTGGAGTTGTGATATATGTATAAAAATACTCTGATGTAGTAATGGATATTATGTTGATGTTATATCTATGATGTGATGCATGATATTCATTCTGTTTCCACTGTTTTATATTCATCTGATGTTGTTATAAGCTCCGTTCGATTGGAGTTTAATGTTTGAATCTTTGGCAGTCGAATACAAGTGAGGTATTTAGTGTAAATTTTCGATCATTGGATTTCGGATCGTGACAAAATAAACTATTCAATCTGTAGTATATTTCAAAGCTAACTTCATTATTACTTAGTTTTGAAATGTTCGTTTCATAAATCCAATATCATTTAAATAAACTCAAATTACAAGTAAACGAAATATCCTTTCATACAAATATAAACTTCAAATATTCATTTATAAAAATCAAATATCATTCCAAATTCACATTCTTTATCAAAATAAAGATTATGCCATTAAAAAATCATTTCAAAAATCATTTCCTTTTCAAATCCATTATAAATTCATTATCATTCTGAAATTCAAATATTCAATTTAAATATCATTTTAAAATCAAATATGTCATTAATTTATTATTTCAAATATCATTACAAAACACATTTCAAAATTAAATTCAGATCCATTATTTAAATTCAAATTCAATTTATATTCCTTAAAATTCAAATTTAAAGATTAAAATATATTCAAAGCTCCTAAAATATCACAAATAATCATTTCCAAAAGTTAAATCATTTAACACTTTAAAATATAACTCAAATATTGTTAAAATCTATAACATTTCAAAACATTGTCAAATTATAGCAACAACGATATTCAAAAAGTGCTATCATAGCTTATAGTTTCCAAAATAGTTTAGTTTAGGAACAACGACATTTATAAAATGCCGTAACAGATATTTACTTATTTCAAACGTAGTTAAATTCACAACAACCGCATTTTAAAAATGCTATCATAAGATCATAGCATTTTAGAAATGCTATAAATAAAATTGCATATTTTATTATAACTTCAGAAACATTAAAAATTCAAAAAAAAATCTATTTTATATTAATAAATCATATTTTTAGGCTTCAAAACTTCACATTTAAATCAACTTAACATATGATTTATCATCACAAAATTTTATACTTAAATATTCAATTAAAACTCAATTCATTTGTTAAGTCAAAATTCACTGTTTATTAACTTATAAATTTAACAAAACCTAACATTTTACTTCAAACATCATTTAAAACTTTGCATTTAATTTCCATTATTTACTTACATTTTTTTAAAATAAAATTTAAAGTCAAAAGTCACATTTACTTCAAGTTTACAAACTTAATTCACAAATTCAAAACTTTAATATTTAGCTTTCTGAAAACCATAGAATATATATTTTTAAATCAAATTTCATACTTTAAAATGCATATCTAATATGAGAATCACTTAAAAATATACCATGGGGTTTGTGTATAATTTTCTAACCTCGGCCAAGTGATATGGATATATATCATTTCAATCCACAATTTAAAAAGAAAAATCAGTTTCTATCATTTCAAACCCGCAATCCCAAGTCAAATAAAATACAATAAAAATCGCTCAGGCCTATCATTTTAGCCCATATGTTTTTTCCCTATTCTAAAGTCAGTTCGAGTATGTATCATTTCAACCCATAGCGAATTTATTCTAATAGGGAAGTTGCAGTGTGAATATATGCATAAACAATATAAACAAATACACTAACATGTCAATGTTACAATATGTTGTCATATATCATATGTCAAGTGATAATCAACAAAGTTAACATGGTAATAACATGGCATAGCATATCATATAATCATCTTTACTTGCATAACATTTTTATTTACCAGTAGCTTGTCATCAAGTTACCATTTCATAAGTAAAAATGTTAGAGTGAGACAGACTCACCTTTAAAAGCCGGAGTTAGCAAATCAAAACACACAGAATAGATTCCAAAAAGCATGATATAGCACGACACAGTATGAGTTTGTTTCAAGTGAGTGGAGAACCAAGATGAATATCTTGTAGCAACAAATAAACAAGTCATCGTAAACATATATTTACAACACAAAAATATCATTGAAACAACTTGAGATAAAAAGCAACAAAGAGCTAAATAATTTGACCTTGCTTTCCACTCCAATTGCTTGACCATAGGGGTTCATGTGCTCGACAATGAAAGTGCTATAGGTTGGGTATGCATCACATATGCATGGCTAGCAAGGAAAGAAGATGGCAGGATTACAACATAGGTAGAATATAAAGGAATCAAGGCAAATAGGAGAAGTTTGGTCACATTTTTGGCTCGGCCAAAGGCAAGTGGTGGCTCGGCCATGCTTGTACAGGTCAGGTCAAGTGATGGCTGGAGTGGTGGCCAATGGAGGTGTAGCTGCTGGTGGTGGTGGCTAAGGGGGTGGCCGAAGTGCATATGTGAAGGGATGGTGAAGTTTAGTGGTCTAGGCATTATTTTCAAGGGGTGCTTTGCAAATTTGAGGGTTTTGCATCATATGGAGGCACGGTGTAACGCCCCACCTCTATGCCCACGCTAGCATAGAGTATTAATAGATAATACCGTCTGCTAACATGGAGAATAAGGCTGTTTAGGAGCGACCATCTATAGCCTTGCTTTAATTATCTATTGAATACATCGACAATTGCCTTACCAAGTAGATCGACATATCCAATGAATACCTAAAACAAAACCATAGGTGGCTAGAGGATCTATCAGAACAGAATATAACAACTCAAATGCAATATACATCACAGAACAGTAAACCATCATATACACATATACTGATGCATAGCAGAGTATACAAAATGATACATGTCAAGTGGTATAGCAAACCACAATATACAGACGAGTTCCCAAGAATACATATCAGAGTTACAACAAAATAGGACTACACAAAAAGCTATGACAAAAAGAAGCTAGCGGAGTAGTCCATGCAGAAGCAAAATAGGCTAAGTCCAAAGGCACCTAACCTGAAACATCTCGGTCTGACCCGAGTATAAAATACACGGGTCATTCTAGCTAAACAAATCAGTTAGATAAACTGAACAACAATAAACCTGCAAGGTTTCAAAGCATAACAAATATCTCTAAAGGAGATAACACAATCATCTAACAAAAGATGAATCATATGATAACAAGCCTCATATCATCGGCAACATATAGAAACAAAGGACACAAATATCCAAAATCAAGCCAAAAAGGCAAATAACAAATACCAATAAGGTATACAAGTTCCACAAGGTAAACACTACACATCATGCGGCTCAAAAAGACCAACACCGAAGGGCGATACCTAGGGAATATACATATGAATGAAACATCAGAAAATTGCTCGAGCTCAGTGCTGTATAAACAAGGATCCATGAGCCCGAAGACTCCAAACCCAATATCACCCATGCGGCTCATAACGACCAACATAGAAAGCGATACTATAGGGTGACAAACCCGATGGCACAAACCCAACATCACCCATGCGGCTCATAAAGACCAACATCGGAAGCGATACTATAGGGCGACAAGCCGTAGTGGTGAAGGTCGAAGACCCAGTACTGGACACCACTAACTGGCGGAATGTGTCACAACTCTCGAAAAGGAATCCGAAAAGTGTTAACGTGCGTCCCATAACCACTCGTTCGCACTAAACGATTTACTATCCGTCAGCCACTTTCACACTCAAAGCAGTACAAAGTTTACCTCATATCATCGATAAACCAAACCCGAAGGTCAAAACGATCAATTGAATAGGTCGGGGATTAATCGGAAGGATAAACGCACAGATTCATGGTCCGTGTTTTTCCCAACCATTTAATCACCCTTCCACTTCGCTCGAAGTGCGAAATTGTGTGTTTTAAATAGAATTTATAAATTGGAGAAACGAGCTTTTAAATATGATTCGAGAGATTATTTTATAAAAACCCGTGGATGAAGTCAAGAATAAGTTATCAAAGTCAAATATGCAATAACAACTACTAAAAAGCAACTTGAATCGATAAAATTTGGAAAACCGATCAAAATATGCAAAAATAGGCAAAACACGCAAAACAGGAGCAGGTCGGTCGACCGGTTGCAGGGCTCGGTCGGCTGCCCAGATGCAGAAAACAAAAACATGGCTCGGGGTAGCAGGTCGGTCGACCGGCTACAGGGCTCGGTCGGCCGTACCTGATGATTTTGCACTTCCTTCCCTATTTCAATGAAATGCAAATTCTTCCAAACCGCGACCATTCGAGCAATGGACCTAAGGAGCTTTAGCCAATAGATACCCCAGCTCCATTAGCTCTTCGATTCGCTACCAAAAACATGTTCCAATATCAAAGTTGGGATCTTTAAAGAATTGAATCCAAACACTAAAAATTTGGATATTCGCCAATTCAATCCAAACCAAAAGCAAGTGCATATGAACAAGGTGTTAGGAATTCATACACAACATCAATGAAATCAAGAGAAGTAGATGTGAGTTCAAAACTCACCTTTAACCCAAAACAAAGAAGAAGGAGCTCAATATCAAGGAGAAGACCAACCAAACTCTACTTCAACTCAACAAGCTTCAATTTAAGAATAAACCACATGTTTCCCAATTTAGATTTAGGAAATTTCTGAGATTGAAGAGAGAAGGAGATAGAGAAGATGAAGAGGAGCTTACCAATGGCTTCTCTATGCTTTTGTAGCAAGAAATCAAGTTTGCAAAGAAGAAACTAGGGTTTGCAAATTCTATTTCCCTTTCCCTTCCACCTTTTTCTATTTTCTTAAGTAAAAGTGATGAAATAAGGGTGAATGGGTGAAGAGTTAATGAGCTAGGGGGTTTAAGTGGAGATTGGGGCTGAACCCAAACTCAAGCCCAAGTAGAAAAAAAGAGTCAAAATTTAACTTACTCCAAACATATCAAATCTTATACTCAAAAAGATCGCAAATGACGTTTTGAACTCAGTGGAAGTGGTCTTGAGACCCAATTCGACCGTTTGCAAAAAGTAACATTTCGGACCCAAAATCTGACTAACGACGCTATACTTAAATAAATCATTTAAATATAATATCGTTAAATATGCGGGTTGTTACACATGGCCTGGACTTAGTTAGAGGAGGATGAGGTGGTGATGCTATAGATGGTGGTGGTTGTAGGTGAAGCTGATGGAGTAGAGGCTAGGACGAGCAAACACTAGAGGAAGCAAGGCAAAATTCAATGAAAAAGAGGAGAAAATGAGAAAAGAAAAGCCACTACTTTTCTTTTTCTTTTGGCTGTGAGTTTTTAAGGAGATGAGAAAGTTGTTCTCGCATGAATTTTCAAATGAAAGTCACGGCTATGCATAGGGAATGAATGGCTAAAGCAAAATGAAAAGGCAAATGAAAATGAAAAGGCAAGGCTATATGAAAAGACACAAGTAAATGAAAGGTTTTTGACTCTTTGAATTTCCATTTCTTTTAAATCCAATATAAACAAAATAAAACCAGTAAATAAAATAAAAAAACTGAACAAAATAATGTAGAAAGGAAAATAAAATAATGTCTTAGAAAATAGAAAAATAAATAAAGAAAATACCTCATTTAATTGAAACTAGAAATTGAAATTGTAAACAAAATACAACAAGCATTAGAAAATTACACTTTTAATATGTTTTAAAAATAAAATATATACATAACATGTCATATTACACATATTAGAGCATGATATGACAAATAAAAATATTATTTATATAAATTAAAATAAACAATTTTGTTAAATAAATTAATTTACATACAATAGTGTAAAAAGCATAATTTTCACAATATTAATCAGATTTCAACGGAACGAAAAGTAGTATACTTGAATTTTTTTTTTTTCGTAATATAAGATAAAATTAATTTTTTTTAAATTTTAAATTTAAAAGTCAAAGTTTGACCACATTGACAAAATCCACATTTCTGGAAAATATTCTATTTAGTCATATTTGGAATTCTAATGTACATCAAAATCGAAATTTACATTTAAAATAACAACATTATTCATTTTAATAAATAAAAATAAAGTATTTAAATTAGGAATTCAATTTAAAATAATAAAAAATACAATTAAAATAATCACAAAATACATGGTTGTTACACTGCCATTCCTCCTTTGAAAGTCTGGCCATTTATTTTCTTTGTCTTCGTGTCACTTTCTACACTAAAAAAAGGGAGAATATACACTGCTTCAAAATTTTCTCTTCATGCATGAACCGTTCGCCTCTATACTTTTCCGCTTGCCCTTGCATGGCAGCCGCATCCACCTTCCCATCGCCTTTCTTGAATCTCACCCTCCAACACGTCACCCTCCGCACCTTTCCTGCCTCCGCCACTCGCCTCTAGCCTATCACCCTCCAACAGCCGAGCTATACCCAACCAACACCTCCACCATACATGTGCGCCCCACCACCCAAGCCTCGTGTAGGCAATGCCTCCAACCAAACCCGGTCCTCCCTCATACATGGTTACGTGTCACTTAGCCTCGTCTCCTCTTTAATAATATACGTAATGTATTTTCAGTTGTTATATATTGTTTTTTTGTTGTTTTCTGCACATATGAGTTTACAGTGATATATGTATGAGTACGTATATTTTGAAGTTATTTGAATAAGCCATGAGTTTTATGTTGTGTATAAATTTCTGTGTGCACATATATGTTAATATATGCAAGTTTTATAACCTGTTGTTTGTATATATAAGAGTATATTGGTTTG
The DNA here is from genome assembly GCA_030765085.1 of Allium cepa. Lineage (NCBI taxonomy): Eukaryota > Viridiplantae > Streptophyta > Magnoliopsida > Asparagales > Amaryllidaceae > Allium > Allium cepa. The sequence continues at coordinate 272,155,992 of CM060943.1, read as the reverse complement.
AATATGTTATGTTAAGTTTGTATATATTTTAAAGTTGATATTAATTATATGTGCATGTTATAGAATATTGTATGGGTATTGACAGAGTTTATATAAGTATATATATCCAAAACATTTATCTGTTGAGCTTTAAGTTCAGGGTATATATATATCATTTTACATATATTTATGTTAGTTATGAACATATAGTTACAGCAGTTTATATTAATATAGTAATATATATATATAGTTTAGTTTAAGTGAGTTAGCTGGGTTTTATAATGTTAAACTTAAAATTATATATATGTATTGAAGTCATGTTTTATAAAAATAGGTTACAGTATGTGTATATATATGACTTTATATATGACCTGGTGTTTCCTCAGATTGCGTATGTCAGTCATATGTTTAAAGTATATATGCTAGTTTGATAAAGTGATGTAAGTAATAATATATATGTTTATTTAAATTTTTGTTCTTTTTGTGTATATATATATAAAGTTAGTTTACATATATTACAAGTTCTAATGTTTCCCAAATAGTGTGTTCAATTTTATATAAATATTGCTTTACAAATATTGTTAAGTATTGTTTGAAAATATAAAATAAATACACTTCTAAATAATTATGCTTAAGAATAATGAATTTTAATTATATATTTATATATACTTTAATCTCGAATACATGGGGCTTTAAAATATAATATACTTTATTTTATGTACATATACTTTAAATGGATATTGAATTTAATAAATAATGTATATATTTTCAGTTTATATCAAATGTTATTTGGTTTGTTTTCATCGATTCCTCTTTAGTCCATCGAACTCATGTCCATCGTGCTTGGATTCGTAATTCATCTTATTGCATATCCTCTCTAGCCTCGAAAGGTGAGAAATCACTCATGATTAACGTTCTTATATTTATCAAATGTGATTTCAATTGAAACGACAATTGAAATATCCTGCTGTTAGTTAATTACATTGCTATATATATATATGATATTATCTGTATCTGTTCACCTATGACATCTGACACCATTATCTATTATTTATACTCATGATATTTTCTTGTTGTTATTATTATCATATATGTTATCATTCTGAAAGTTCCCTGATAATATAGAATTCTCTATGGGTTGAAGTGATACATACCCGAACGATCTATAGAATAGGAGAAAATCATTATGGGTTGAGATGATAAACCCAAGCAATTTTCATTGAATTAAATTTGGGATTGTGGGTTGAAATGATATATATATATATATATATATATATATATATATAAATTGTGGATTGAAATGATTAATAACCGTATCACTTAACCCTAGGATAGAAAATTATATACAGACACCGCTGATCTATATATAAATATTTTGAAACTGATTTCTTGGGTTTTGGAGAGAAATATATGGTTCAATAAACATTGAATTTTAAGATATTATATAAATGTATTCTATAAAGTATAAATTCTTGATTTTAAAATTCTATGTTTTGAAATTGTTTAAAACCATAAGTTAGTTTTGAGATTATTATTTTTAAGAATTTACTCATAATTTTACTATTTTAAAATAAGATAAATTGGTTTGAATAAAAAATAAGTTTGATAATAAGATTTGATCTAATAAAGTTGATTTAATTAATACATAATATGTTTCAGTATTTATTTAAAATTATACCTTAAAATATATTGTTATAATGATTTTTATAAGTTAAGGATGGGAAGATAAATTTAAATTGATTTGAAATAATATTCTTTTAAGAATTATATCTGAATAAATTCGATTGAAACTCATTGGATATTGAGAATTTAAGCATATGATTTTATAACTTGATTTTGGTTTAAAGTGATTAATGAATATTCAATGTGAAATAAATTGAAGGAAATATTCATATTATTTGTAATTTGAGATTTATTCAAATGATATTGGATTTATTAATTGGATATTTCTAAGCCAAATAATAATGATGTTAATTAAGGTGTGTATATATATATATATATATGAAATTATCAAAGTTAGTTTTGAAGTTGTGGAATATTTAAAGCTTTGAAATATATTGAAATTGAAATGGGTTATTTTGTGGTTCAAATTTGTTTTTGAAATCGATATAATTTGAAATGGTTTATTAAGAAACTGAATTGAATTGAAATTGATGATTTGAGATTGGATTAAATTTTAAATTTTGGAATTCGAGTTGATTTGGAATCGATTTATGAAATTAAGGAAGTTATTTTATTACATAAAGTATTTTTAAATTGTATATAAAATTATTTATATATTTTACTTTATAACTTATTTTCATATAAACTATTTTAATATTAAATCAATTTAATATAAAATATTTTTAATACAAACTATTTTAATATACTAAGTATTTTATTGTAAACTACTTTAACCTATAACTACTTTATATAAACTATTTTATTTTATAAACTATTTTATTTTATACACTATTTTAATATCTAAACCAGTTAAGTGAGAAGTATTATGATTCTAAATTGTGATTTCTAAAGTGTTATGATTTCCAAAGTATTATGATTTCTAAGTTATGATTTATAAAGGGTTATGGTTTTAGAAGCTTTATAATTTCGAAAGTGGTATAACTTTGAAGTGCTATGAATTTTGGAAATAGATATATTTGAAATGGAAATGATATTTTGGTTTTGAATTATTATATTTTGAAATGACCGCGGTGTTATAATAACGATTGGTTGTTAAAGAGAACGACATCGGATATTGTCATACTCTCTACCAACGCCGAAAACCAGTTTAACAACTGTGCACGTGGTGGAGATTCCAGAATAAAGTAGGATGCCTTAGTGATGATTCTATATAGTATTAACGTAGCCCTGACTCTCGTGATTCAGATTGATGTAGCAAAAATAGGAGCCATGCCAGGCCAAGTGAGGTCATTCCTCCTACCGGACACATTTCTTCGATACCATTCTATTGCTTTTGTAATGTGATTGGGTGCACCCTTTGAGTTGGGATTGTGTCACGAGGTGGACTGTAGTAACTGCTATGCGTTACCACCAGTCCGGATCTGCAAACGGTATATATACCCTGGCATTGCCTCGAGTGCCTTGTCGCATGCCCTATCGCGCCTTCTATGAGTTTGTTTTGGGTCGTACCTATGGAATGCTCCTTGATAGCCCACTTGCGAGTGGATTTTACAATATCTGTGCAGACTACGACATTATAAAATTATGTTAAAGGGGATATGGGTAACGCCTTAACACTATTTTAATAGTTTACTTTACTATATACATTATTATAATAGCGTATATTAATACATAGTAGATAGTTCCACGGATCCTTAGAGGATGGTTATCCCAAACATCCTTTGAGTTACTTGTATTTTGTTGATATTTCACTTGATTGGATTTATTGATATAAGATTGTTAATCCTGACTAGAGTATTTTGTGTTTTGCTTTACGCTCGGGTCAGACTGAGTGTCACAGCATTTGAGACTCACCATTAGAGTTGGAGCTTCCTTTAGAGATCCATCTGTATCTATTCAGCTTTCGACTATCCAGTGGTTTTGCTCAGACTTGTCGTCTGTTTTTATTCGAGACTGCATTATATTTGATATTCTGTTGTATTTTGTTTCAAACTCTGTTATTTATATACTAGCTTCATGAATTACTATTTATCTATTCCGCTGCTTATTGTTATATTACTCTGTGTCTGTGATTCTCTGATTGATTTAATTATTGTATATGCTGATGTTTGCCGAATAAAAATTAACAATCTGATATTTTGAGCAATTTAAGTCCGACATTTACGGATGTGAATGGCACGAAATACTGGGTCGTTACAGTTGGTATCAGAGCTCTAGTTTTAGGAAAAATGTAGCATATGTAGTAAATTTAATTGCGGAATCACTTTCTTTCGAACTTGAATTCTTCCACTTGATTCAGATTTTGTTTGAATTTTGGAATTTCCCATTACGTTCTGAAATTCATTCTTGTCTCTCTCTATTCGTGTTTCCTTGATTAGGGAGTATCCCATAGCTCCAATGTATGATTTGTGAAGGGGTGAAACTCCTTTACAACAGACATTGATTCACCGAAGATTTTTATATCCACGGTTTAGATGCTGCTATCTGTTGCTATGCCTGAATTCTATCTTTTGCGATCGAATGTTGATTAGCCTCAGAATTCTGCATCGATCTTATTCTTGAAGTCACTGTTGATCCAGTTAAGGTCACCCATGATTAATGTTGGTATATCTAGCTTCCTCTTCGGTTTATTAATTACTTTATCTCCCTTTCGAGCTTATCTTTCTAGTCATAATTCTCTTTGATTAAGGTTCCTCTAGATTTGAATCACTTTCTTTGTTTTGAAATCCATCCTTGAATCTGCGAGTGAGGTATTGTATTTGTATTAATATTAAAAATGTTTTATATGTTGTGTTGTTTGAGTTGTTATGTTGATTTGGGGTTTCGATCGATTCGTCTGATCAAGGTAATCGATAGGAATTCCAAAACACTTGAACAGAGCAAACTGACACAATAAATTTTGCATGATTATATTATATATAAGTATGAATTTTTCTAAAATTAAAAAGTTAAATTAATTGGTTAACAAAAATGATAATATTTGATTTTCATTTATTATTCTGTAAACCATTGACTAGTGTCACATTATGAATAAATGAAAATATAAACAAGGTTTATAATTTGATTTTGAAATCTAAATGAATTTAAATTTAGAATTTGAAAATTTAAATTTTCGGTGATTTTAAATTTTGGTTTTAAAGTTTTAAAATGCATATTATTTAAAGTATTTTTGAAAAGAAATTGTTCCAAAGAATTTTAAATGTTTATATTAGTACTCTTCTCTTTTATCATTGGAAAATAATTTCAGTGACGACGGCCGCATCATCGACATTCATTTTCGAGTCTCGAAGCAGAGAGGCCCCTTAGTAGCTTTGCTACACTTTTGCTTTGGAAAATAGATTTGCTTTGAAATTCTTAAATATGATTTGATTTATATAATATATGTATATAATTATTTCAAAATAGTTTGAAGTGAAACTAGAAATTTGATTCTTAAGTTTATATTAAGAAATGATTTCAATTACTGAAATAAAGTGAATTTTGAATAAGTGGAATATCTAAAGTGATAAATGAACTTCAATCAACTTGAAATAGTTGAATTTTAATAAAAGCTTATTTGTATTATACTAAATAGCATTCTAATATATATAACTTGTCTAAAATATTCAAAAAGTTAAAATATTAGGATATAATAAAGGGTTGTACAAGAAGAAAACTTAGATAATAAATTTGTTCAAACCAAAATATGGCTTAATGTAAATGCTGTAAGTAAAAGAAAATTTGTATAGTATTTAATTAAACTTGGAACCATAATATAACTTACGTAGAAAATTTTAAAATGCAATTACAATGTAATAGGATAATATACACCATGATATAAGTAATAGATATCAAAATGATATTTTGTTAAGGAAATTTACTGATAATAAATTGGATAATAAATTGGATAGTAAAATGGAAAATTTATTTATTGAATAATATATGGCTATTAATGTATACACCAAATATTTGTTGCAAAATGTGTTAAGTGGAATAAATTAAACAAATAAAAAAAACTATGAACTTAAGAATAGTGAACCTGAATTTCAATGGAATCAACTTAGCTGAAGATAAAAGGATAAAATAAATGAGTAAATTTAAAAATGAATTTGTTTGAAAGAAATGTTGATAAAATGAAATAAAATCAATTTTAAATTGAAGAACAATTTATTAGTTGAATAAAATGGATTAAACCAAATTGTTGAATACTAATATATTAAAAATTTAAATCTATATGGTTTTGAATAGTTGAAATTGAATGTTGAGGTGGAATTAACTATGGTTGATCAAATAGATTTAACGGGTGAGTAAAATGAAACAAATTTTGTTGTGAAAATTTTATAATAAATGTTAATGAATGGAAAACTGTAACGATCGCGATTTTTCGTTGCCGAAAAATCGAACCGTTAGAGTTTTTGAAGAAGAAAGAGGTAGAAGAAGAAAGAAAAGAAAGAGAAGAGAAAACAGAAAAACAAGTAACAGAACGAGAAACAATATCAGAATCTCACAATCGCAGCGGAACAACATATAATAGATAAATGAATATCATTAAAACAAAAGAACTATACATTTTATACATACATCACAATACATCATATCATCAGAGTGTACAACAATAAAACAGCGGAAAGAATACTATATACAATAGATAATAGACTACGCTATCCAAGCTCGCCTCCAACATCTGCACAGCAACTCCCGAATCCAGAATAACCTGATAACCTAACTCTAGACTGCCCGTGTGGAAAATAGTGGGCACCCAGAGTTTAGGAAAGGAACAATAAACTCCAGGTCAGTCATGTGACTGGTGTGAGAACTCAAAACAGTTTATCTTTAAACACGCAACAAGAAAGTTTAAATTTTGAAATCCGCAATGCTTTTTGGAAAATGAAACTACCATAAGGCCTCCCGGCACACACACAATGCAAACGCACACATGGGGGAGATTTCTCCTTATGATAGTCAAACATGCTTACTACGAGAAAAATTCTTTGATATTATTACTAGTGCATAGTGGAAAATATTTCGAAAGTATAATATAAATCCTAGCCAGCATAGGTACCATGATACTATGCCTACTATAGCTGCCATGTTAAATGGCAGGTTCTACAACTAAAACCGTACAGGGCGCGTATTGGATGAATGGATTTCCAACAAATGGTCAGGCTAAGGAACTTCCTACTGCCACATGGGATCGCCTCTGGCGGGATGTCCCGAGAACTAACGTTACGGTTAGATCTCTGCCAACACAAGGCCGGGTTACCTCTGTAACTAGGTAACTACTACACGAATATGTCATCCCCCGGTCCTTTGGGACCTTTATCCGAGCGCTCGATACCAACAACACCACACAGAAATAGATATAGTGTTTCCACATGAGTAAATATCTGGGCTCCATACCATGATACCACCCTTTTCCAGAAGGGAATGACATACCCTAAAGGGCGCGACCCTCATAACCTTGCCGCATATTCCTGTTTCGACCATTTCCGGGGAGTGAGGTCCTGACGAAGTCTCGTCCACAAAGCTACGCTTTGTGTAACAAAGCCATGCTTCGGGTCCACAGATGACCAAAGCAATAATCACAAAGATAAATGATCAAACAAATGATCATATCACAAATGACCAACCAATGATCATCACACAGCAGCACTCAGCATGCCACATTACCAGATTGGGAAATATCGCTGATAACCTTCAACTACATAACCTCTGAGCTCGTACGTCTCAGAGAAGGGTGTTAAGCTAAGAGAATAAATTCTCCGCCACCAACAGAAATGTATTTGAAAGAGATCTGCTCTATCTCTCAAAATGTAATGTCAGACACGTAACCATACAAGTCTGTTCCGGGTTCGAACAGAACCGAAGGCACTTCCAAGGAAGCCCTTGCAATCCGGGTATTCACAATCCCGATAAAATTTCCCATCACAAAGGAAATCTCCATATCGTAGCTAACGATGCGGAGACAATCGATAGGTCATCCTATCGTTTTCACAAATACCCGGTCTTCAACACCGGTCTTCAAATGCAATCCAAACGACGTATCGCATATTCGGAATGGGATATATGACACAAAGGTCCTCTCCCGGCTAAACCGAATAGCGAGCGCTTATTTTAAAAATAAGTGTGGCAATTCAATCACAACAATCACAACAAATACCATCCAAGGGTAAATACTGATAGTCGGTTATTTAACTATCAATAAAGATGCGCCACATCATCAGATTCCATATAATTTTCCAAAATTATTTAATTCCCCAAAATATCTTTACAAGATATATATACACAATTTCCAAATAATTTCCCAAAGTTATTTGGTTTACCAAAACACCTTTACACGATAAAATTTCCACACTTAACCATTTGAAAACCCATTTCAAATTACACAACTCAACCATTTGAAAACAAATTTCAAATCACACACCTTAACCATTTGAAAACAAATTTCAAATCACACACCTTAACCATTTGAAAACCAATTTCAAACTACAATTCATCTTTTATACCTTTTTGAAAACAAATTTCAAATCAACAAATAAATCCTTACCGATTTAATTTAACTTACGTTCCAATTTCGTAAATTTTATTTCCATATTTTAAAAAATAAATCAACATTTATTTTTAAACAAATTTCCCTTCCTATTTATAAATTCCAAAGTGAATTTCCAATTTCCCAAATATCTACACATACACGATTTCAAATCAATTTCAACTATTCACTTCGATTTACCTTTAAAAGGTGAATCCTCAAAAACGTTCCTTTTATATTGGAAAAAAAAAAAAACATTCCCATACTTATTTAATAATAAGTAATTCACAATTTAACTTATTTTCAACAATTTGGAAATATTCAATATACTTAAGTTACCGTTAAGTATTTTATTCCATTCTCTTTAAGAAAACATTCTTTTATTCACATTTATTTGGGTTAAAAACGAATGTTGCGTAAAACATCGTTACAACAACCCAAAAACACTAGTATATGGATTTGAAATTAAAAATAGATATATAAATCCGATACTATACAAATTATCCCCTTCTGTTTCTCGAAAACGTCTATTTCAACAATCAATGTTGAAATCTATGTTTTCAATACTCAATACCTTTTAAAACACCTTTAATTCGTTTTAAATTCCATTTAAAACATTCCTTTCCTAAAAACAAACCCATTTTATTTAATAATCTATTCAATATTCAAAATAGTGAATATAGCCCACTTAACAAATTCCCATATTTCAATTTATCAAATTCGATGGATTTCAAATTTATAAACATAGTTTATAAATTCCATTTCTATTATAAACCCCAATTTTATAAATCCCTTTATTAATCCGATGCAATTTACATAACCCAATTTCATACCCAAAAGCCATATTGTAAGTTAAATACTTATAATATTATTTATTTACCAAATCGTTCCTTTGAACTTCACCAATTTAAAATCTTATCACTTACAAGATTTTTTTATGGTTTATAATAATTTCAACTAATGAAATCTTCATTTATTAACAATTTCTATAAAATTCCCCTTTTTATGCCCCAAATTCATTTTTATAAGTCAATAACTTATAAAACTTCACTTCCCAATAACCATTCTTTTTATAAATTTCACAAATATATATCTATAGATTTATAATGAAATTCATGTTATACATCAACTCAGCATTTTATAAATTTATTCTATAACTCCAATGATTTAATCTAAAAACATCCATTTATAAAATCCTTTATATAAACCATTAATAATAATAACTTCCCAAAAACCAAATTTAACTATTTTATAAAAACCTATTATTGTTAAAAATTTCTTTTAAGTTATATTTTATAAAGATATAAATTTTTAAAACATAAAAATTTATCCATCTATTTATTTTAAAATTTAATCAATTCAAAATTTTTTATAAACCATATTCTTTGAAAAATCGATTTAAAACCCCTTTTAAATTCAAAACCGTTATTTTTAATTTTAAAAATTTGAATCCGATGATGCAACAACATCAGATGGTCAATCACGGGAATAAGTGTCATATATCAATATGATTATCAACAATCAACATAATATTTATAAACAAATAAATATGTGAGGAATCCAGTTGGATCCCTCCAACCTGTTACCCTGCAACCACAGACGTTAGCACAATACCAATTCCACTTCGAGGTGGAATATCGCGGTATATGGGATTTTATAAAATATTCCGCTTAATAACGGCGCAATAGGGTCTCATCCGCTATACGAGGCGGGAAATCAAATCCGATATATACATATGCCAATATATATATATCGCTATATATAGTATATATCCTACTATATCTACTAACACAATCAATCAGCAATCATCAATCAACATTAACTATTTAAAATTTCAAACAAAACCTTTCGATTGAGTGAGGAGTTCTCACCTTGATTTTGTTTCCGTTTTCGGGTTCGTTTCGAATAAAATTAAACGAACGTTTAATTTTACCCGAAATTCACACGTGCTCCAATCGACTCCAAACCAGTTGCATTATGAAGAGCACGACGATACGAAGCCAACGCAAAAAATCTCGTCCGAATCCGACCTCGCATGCAAAAGTTATCGCAGTTTAAACGTTGAACGATTCGAATTTTAAATTTAAACAAAAAAGAAAAAAGAAAAAAAAACACCTCACTCACGCAAGCGGGCCCCCCCATCCATCTTCCGTGCGCGCATCTCTCTTTGCTCCAGTACGTGAAAACAACGCACTTGAACCCACTACAAACCGCACCAAGGGTTACACATCGCCTCCTCCACGACCACTTATACACCGATCAAGTGACGCCATGCCGAAGGCCTTGGAGCTAGCTACCCACGGCTATAACCTTGATGAACTCGGCCAAGGCATGGCCATGCAATTCGTGCCCAAATGCCGCCCCTTCCACCTCAATTTGCCGATGATCTACCTTGTTTCGAACGATCTCCACCGTTGGATCGAAAGATCTCGGTGTGCTTGACATCTTTGTAGTTTGAAGTTTTTGCAAATGGCTATCGGATCGAAAGATAATTGAAGGGGAAGTTGGGACATTTCTGGTCGTCGAAGTAATTAGGGCCGGCCATGGTTCTCTAAGCCCTAGTTTATTATTTTTTTATTTTTATTTTGTGATAAAAGTTGCCTATTTATAGAATTTCCTCAATTTAACTACGCATGCAAACGAACTCCGATTTACGCGATCCGACAGGCGATCCTAAGGTTTTTCCGCATTCCGGACACAATGGAATAGGTTTCGTAAGCTAATTCGGAAGTATGTGTGAGATACGGCAATAAACAGTCGATTTAAATTAAAAACGATTTAAGCGATTTCTAGGCATTTTGGCTTGTACCGGACAAACGACAAATCCGATCGACTTGAAATTTGAAATCTTACAATAATATCACATTACGGATCCGATGAAACTGGTTTCGTCGAAATCCGAGACCGTTTGAAAAATGGCTATTTTAACACGCTAAATTAATATTAAAACGATATCGATGCGTTTCGAGCTGCCACGGTCAAACGACAACTCCGATTGCTACGAAAATTGAAATCCGATAATAACTAACTATTACGGATACAATGAAACTCGTTTCGTTCAATTCCGAGACTGTTCAAAAATTGGCTATTTTTCAGTCGATAATTAAATATTAAAATATTCAATTTTTACAAATTTACTCCAAATTCAGTTTTACAAGTTCTAAAATATTTCTATAACTTCAATATGATAAAACAAAATTTTCCAAATCATTTTCAATCATATTTAACCCAATATCAAATTATTTGTGGAATTTCACTATTAAATAATCGATTTAATTGCAAAATTAAATCCAAAATTCAAAATAAAATTTATTCGACTCCAAAAATTCACTTATTAATATTTAAAATTAATTAAATATTCAAATTTAAATTATTAAAAATTCTGGGTCGTTACAATCTTCCCCCCTTAAAAGAATTTCGTCCTCGAAATTGCAAGTTAAGGAGAATAATCCTAAACCGTTTATTATTTTTCCAAAGCTAATTAGTTTTACTAACTTTTCAAAACAATCTTTTTATTAAGGATTTACTATCATTTCAATTAGCTTTCCCAATTTAATTATAAGTTTCAAACAACTTCGTTTACTTAACAATTTAAATTTAAATTCAAATTTCAAACTTTCAAAATTTCTCAAAATTTCTCTAACTCCCTAAATTTTTGAAAAATTTCGCCAGAGTCTCCTTTGCGCGGCTAGATCGGTACGACTACAAAATGGCACTACGGCCCCTCAGAATCAAAAAGAAAAGAGAAAGCCAAGTGGCTAGAGAAAGAAATCATCAAATCTCATATAAAAACTGAAATACGTACCTTTTTGTCGAGCGATTCAATTTAACTTCATAACCAAAATCCCAATTCCATTATATCCTGTATATCCTGCTAGCATAATATCCAATTATAATATTCAACCCAATTTGCCAATTCAATTATAAAATTTCCAATACGTGCTTCTTATACCACTTTTAGCTTACTATTAAAGTTGCATATTCATTTTCGTTCAACTTTGCATTTCAATTTTCATTTGAATTCAATTACATAGCTTTCAAATTTTACTAATTCAATTTCATTAACACTTAATGAATTTACATACAACCAACCAACAAGCAAATAACAACCAATGCACATCCAATACAACCAAATTTTATTTATTTTACTTAAATTCAATTTGGTTCAACTGTTTTAATTCCAATTGGTTTAACATTCAATTGATTTTCATTCTACTATTCAACTATTTTCAAATGAATTTACACTTGCATGCATCATTTCATATCAACTTATTCATATTCTATTGATTAACATTCAATCCATGCTTTAATTCAATTGCTAGTTCTTTTTACAAATAAAATTGAATTTCATTTATATAACTTAAGTTCATATCTTTAACAATTTCATTTACTCACTTTATTCACTTACTTTGATATTAACATCAATTCTTTCAATATTACTTAAGTTATATTCCATTTCAACTTTATTTACCTCATTTAATTCACTTGATTATTTAACTTTGATACAAAGATCAATTTTTTTATTCAACTTCACTTAAGTTATACTCCATTTGACATCATTTGTTCAAATAAACTTAAGCTTCAACTTATCAATCCAATTCGGATTTCAATTCTAAAGTAAATCCTATTTAACTTTTACTTAAGTCAAATTCATGTCAATATTCAAATTCATATTCCATTTTATTTAACTTAATTGTTTAACCACTTCAATAACTGGTTTTACTTACATTTTCTCATTCTATAAGTTATACAACTTATTATTCAACTTCCAACTCATATTATAAGTTCAAAACCCCTTTTTTCACTTATATTTGACAATTTCAAGTTGAATTTTAATTTCAAATTGGTTTATTACAACAAAACTTCAATTTTAAATTCATTATTGTAGCAAATCCATCACATAGAAACTCGAAAATGATACTGATGATGCTGCAGTCATCACCCTTATTATTTCCCAGTGACAATAGTGAAATCAATGCTAATTATTCTTTCAAAAAGTTTTCTTTCTATTCATAAATCACTTTTATAACCCTTTTACTTATATAATTTTTTCTTCTTATATACATACATGATTATCTTACAATTGTAAATCATTATTAATTATAATTTCATCTTATGATTCATTGGTTTATACCATTATTCTTTTTACAATAGTTGCTTTTATTAGCTCATTCAAACAACTTTTAATTATTTTATATATATATATCATTTACAACAACCAAGCAATCAATTATATACACACTTCAATAATTCTTGAAAAAATTATTTTCTTTATATACAAAATATAATCAAGGTAAAATTATTTCATTTACCCAATTTAAAACAATATTGTGTCGAATTGTTCTATTCAAGTGTTTAGGAACCCCTTCGATTCAGTTTTCGAGGCTGCGCCGACGAAGGTTCATATACCACTCAACAAACCAATCATCACAATATAAAACAATTTTATACTCACTAACAAATACGCACTCATATCTATTATTACACTCATACTCATTCTAGAGTACTGCTGACTCTATCTCTAATGAGTAATACCCAACAGAGCAGGTTGTCGCTTAACCATATGCTCTGATACCAAATGTAACGATCGCGATTTTTCGTTGCCGAAAAATCGAACCGTTAGAGTTTTTGAAGAAGAAAGAGGTAGAAGAAGAAAGAAAAGAAAGAGAAGAGAAAACAGAAAAACAAGTAACAGAACGAGAAACAATATCAGAATCTCACAATCGCAGCGGAACAACATATAATAGATAAATGAATATCATTAAAACAAAAGAACTATACATTTTATACATACATCACAATACATCATATCATCAGAGTGTACAACAATAAAACAGCGGAAAGAATACTATATACAATAGATAATAGACTACGCTATCCAAGCTCGCCTCCAACATCTGCACAGCAACTCCCGAATCCAGAATAACCTGATAACCTAACTCTAGACTGCCCGTGTGGAAAATAGTGGGCACCCAGAGTTTAGGAAAGGAACAATAAACTCCAGGTCAGTCATGTGACTGGTGTGAGAACTCAAAACAGTTTATCTTTAAACACGCAACAAGAAAGTTTAAATTTTGAAATCCGCAATGCTTTTTGGAAAATGAAACTACCATAAGGCCTCCCGGCACACACACAATGCAAACGCACACATGGGGGAGATTTCTCCTTATGATAGTCAAACATGCTTACTACGAGAAAAATTCTTTGATATTATTACTAGTGCATAGTGGAAAATATTTCGAAAGTATAATATAAATCCTAGCCAGCATAGGTACCATGATACTATGCCTACTATAGCTGCCATGTTAAATGGCAGGTTCTACAACTAAAACCGTACAGGGCGCGTATTGGATGAATGGATTTCCAACAAATGGTCAGGCTAAGGAACTTCCTACTGCCACATGGGATCGCCTCTGGCGGGACGTCCCGAGAACTAACGTTACGGTTAGATCTCTGCCAACACAAGGCCGGGTTACCTCTGTAACTAGGTAACTACTACACGAATATGTCATCCCCCGGTCCTTTGGGACCTTTATCCGAGCGCTCGATACCAACAACACCACACAGAAATAGATATAGTGTTTCCACATGAGTAAATATCTGGGCTCCATACCATGATACCACCCTTTTCCAGAAGGGAATGACATACCCTAAAGGGCGCGACCCTCATAACCTTGCCGCATATTCCTGTTTCGACCATTTCCGGGGAGTGAGGTCCTGACGAAGTCTCGTCCACAAAGCTACGCTTTGTGTAACAAAGCCATGCTTCGGGTCCACAGATGACCAAAGCAATAATCACAAAGATAAATGATCAAACAAATGATCATATCACAAATGACCAACCAATGATCATCACACAGCAGCACTCAGCATGCCACATTACCAGATTGGGAAATATCGCTGATAACCTTCAACTACATAACCTCTGAGCTCGTACGTCTCAGAGAAGGGTGTTAAGCTAAGAGAATAAATTCTCCGCCACCAACAGAAATGTATTTGAAAGAGATCTGCTCTATCTCTCAAAATGTAATGTCAGACACGTAACCATACAAGTCTGTTCCGGGTTCGAACAGAACCGAAGGCACTTCCAAGGAAGCCCTTGCAATCCGGGTATTCACAATCCCGATAAAATTTCCCATCACAAAGGAAATCTCCATATCGTAGCTAACGATGCGGAGACAATCGATAGGTCATCCTATCGTTTTCACAAATACCCGGTCTTCAACACCGGTCTTCAAATGCAATCCAAACGACGTATCGCATATTCGGAATGGGATATATGACACAAAGGTCCTCTCCCGGCTAAACCGAATAGCGAGCGCTTATTTTAAAAATAAGTGTGGCAATTCAATCACAACAATCACAACAAATACCATCCAAGGGTAAATACTGATAGTCGGTTATTTAACTATCAATAAAGATGCGCCACATCATCAGATTCCATATAATTTTCCAAAATTATTTAATTCCCCAAAATATCTTTACAAGATATATATACACAATTTCCAAATAATTTCCCAAAGTTATTTGGTTTACCAAAACACCTTTACACGATAAAATTTCCACACTTAACCATTTGAAAACCCATTTCAAATTACACAACTCAACCATTTGAAAACAAATTTCAAATCACACACCTTAACCATTTGAAAACAAATTTCAAATCACACACCTTAACCATTTGAAAACCAATTTCAAACTACAATTCATCTTTTATACCTTTTTGAAAACAAATTTCAAATCAACAAATAAATCCTTACCGATTTAATTTAACTTACGTTCCAATTTCGTAAATTTTATTTCCATATTTTAAAAAATAAATCAACATTTATTTTTAAACAAATTTCCCTTCCTATTTATAAATTCCAAAGTGAATTTCCAATTTCCCAAATATCTACACATACACGATTTCAAATCAATTTCAACTATTCACTTCGATTTACCTTTAAAAGGTGAATCCTCAAAAACGTTCCTTTTATATTGGAAAAAAAAAAACATTCCCATACTTATTTAATAATAAGTAATTCACAATTTAACTTATTTTCAACAATTTGGAAATATTCAATATACTTAAGTTACCGTTAAGTATTTTATTCCATTCTCTTTAAGAAAACATTCTTTTATTCACATTTATTTGGGTTAAAAACGAATGTTGCGTAAAACATCGTTACAACAACCCAAAAACACTAGTATATGGATTTGAAATTAAAAATAGATATATAAATCCGATACTATACAAATTATCCCCTTCTGTTTCTCGAAAACGTCTATTTCAACAATCAATGTTGAAATCTATGTTTTCAATACTCAATACCTTTTAAAACACCTTTAATTCGTTTTAAATTCCATTTAAAACATTCCTTTCCTAAAAACAAACCCATTTTATTTAATAATCTATTCAATATTCAAAATAGTGAATATAGCCCACTTAACAAATTCCCATATTTCAATTTATCAAATTCGATGGATTTCAAATTTATAAACATAGTTTATAAATTCCATTTCTATTATAAACCCCAATTTTATAAATCCCTTTATTAATCCGATGCAATTTACATAACCCAATTTCATACCCAAAAGCCATATTGTAAGTTAAATACTTATAATATTATTTATTTACCAAATCGTTCCTTTGAACTTCACCAATTTAAAATCTTATCACTTACAAGATTTTTTTATGGTTTATAATAATTTCAACTAATGAAATCTTCATTTATTAACAATTTCTATAAAATTCCCCTTTTTATGCCCCAAATTCATTTTTATAAGTCAATAACTTATAAAACTTCACTTCCCAATAACCATTCTTTTTATAAATTTCACAAATATATATCTATAGATTTATAATGAAATTCATGTTATACATCAACTCAGCATTTTATAAATTTATTCTATAACTCCAATGATTTAATCTAAAAACATCCATTTATAAAATCCTTTATATAAACCATTAATAATAATAACTTCCCAAAAACCAAATTTAACTATTTTATAAAAACCTATTATTGTTAAAAATTTCTTTTAAGTTATATTTTATAAAGATATAAATTTTTAAAACATAAAAATTTATCCATCTATTTATTTTAAAATTTAATCAATTCAAAATTTTTTATAAACCATATTCTTTGAAAAATCGATTTAAAACCCCTTTTAAATTCAAAACCGTTATTTTTAATTTTAAAAATTTGAATCCGATGATGCAACAACATCAGATGGTCAATCACGGGAATAAGTGTCATATATCAATATGATTATCAACAATCAACATAATATTTATAAACAAATAAATATGTGAGGAATCCAGTTGGATCCCTCCAACCTGTTACCCTGCAACCACAGACGTTAGCACAATACCAATTCCACTTCGAGGTGGAATATCGCGGTATATGGGATTTTATAAAATATTCCGCTTAATAACGGCGCAATAGGGTCTCATCCGCTATACGAGGCGGGAAATCAAATCCGATATATACATATGCCAATATATATATATCGCTATATATAGTATATATCCTACTATATCTACTAACACAATCAATCAGCAATCATCAATCAACATTAACTATTTAAAATTTCAAACAAAACCTTTCGATTGAGTGAGGAGTTCTCACCTTGATTTTGTTTCCGTTTTCGGGTTCGTTTCGAATAAAATTAAACGAACGTTTAATTTTACCCGAAATTCACACGTGCTCCAATCGACTCCAAACCAGTTGCATTATGAAGAGCACGACGATACGAAGCCAACGCAAAAAATCTCGTCCGAATCCGACCTCGCATGCAAAAGTTATCGCAGTTTAAACGTTGAACGATTCGAATTTTAAATTTAAACAAAAAAGAAAAAAGAAAAAAAAACACCTCACTCACGCAAGCGGGCCCCCCCATCCATCTTCCGTGCGCGCATCTCTCTTTGCTCCAGTACGTGAAAACAACGCACTTGAACCCACTACAAACCGCACCAAGGGTTACACATCGCCTCCTCCACGACCACTTATACACCGATCAAGTGACGCCATGCCGAAGGCCTTGGAGCTAGCTACCCACGGCTATAACCTTGATGAACTCGGCCAAGGCATGGCCATGCAATTCGTGCCCAAATGCCGCCCCTTCCACCTCAATTTGCCGATGATCTACCTTGTTTCGAACGATCTCCACCGTTGGATCGAAAGATCTCGGTGTGCTTGACATCTTTGTAGTTTGAAGTTTTTGCAAATGGCTATCGGATCGAAAGATAATTGAAGGGGAAGTTGGGACATTTCTGGTCGTCGAAGTAATTAGGGCCGGCCATGGTTCTCTAAGCCCTAGTTTATTATTTTTTTATTTTTATTTTGTGATAAAAGTTGCCTATTTATAGAATTTCCTCAATTTAACTACGCATGCAAACGAACTCCGATTTACGCGATCCGACAGGCGATCCTAAGGTTTTTCCGCATTCCGGACACAATGGAATAGGTTTCGTAAGCTAATTCGGAAGTATGTGTGAGATACGGCAATAAACAGTCGATTTAAATTAAAAACGATTTAAGCGATTTCTAGGCGTTTTGGCTTGTACCGGACAAACGACAAATCCGATCGACTTGAAATTTGAAATCTTACAATAATATCACATTACGGATCCGATGAAACTGGTTTCGTCGAAATCCGAGACCGTTTGAAAAATGGCTATTTTAACACGCTAAATTAATATTAAAACGATATCGATGCGTTTCGAGCTGCCACGGTCAAACGACAACTCCGATTGCTACGAAAATTGAAATCCGATAATAACTAACTATTACGGATACAATGAAACTCGTTTCGTTCAATTCCGAGACTGTTCAAAAATTGGCTATTTTTCAGTCGATAATTAAATATTAAAATATTCAATTTTTACAAATTTACTCCAAATTCAGTTTTACAAGTTCTAAAATATTTCTATAACTTCAATATGATAAAACAAAATTTTCCAAATCATTTTCAATCATATTTAACCCAATATCAAATTATTTGTGGAATTTCACTATTAAATAATCGATTTAATTGCAAAATTAAATCCAAAATTCAAAATAAAATTTATTCGACTCCAAAAATTCACTTATTAATATTTAAAATTAATTAAATATTCAAATTTAAATTATTAAAAATTCTGGGTCGTTACAAAAACAAATCAATTGAATAAAAATATATGGAAATGAAACCCGTCAATGTGAACACAATAAATTTGATTGATTAAATAAAATGAATTGAAATCAATAAATTGAATATAATCCAATTTTAAAATAAATGAAATTTATATGGTTTTGGAATAAATTGTGGTATCTGGTGTTTTTGTATTTTAATCTATCTTTTCTTTCCGATTGTTCATATTCTCCAACCTCCTTCTTTTTCGGGGATGAGAAGTTCTGAGTGGGGGAGAATGTAACAACCCATAAATTTTAAATGTTTTAATAATGTAATCAACTGAATTTTTTTTGAATTTTTAAATAATTAAATTTGAAATTTTTTTATTTAATATTTGGAATACGTCTATTTAAACATAGTAAATGGTAAATTTTCATCAAATAATACGGAAGTTTATTTTGTTCTGTAATTTCAATTTTAATTTAAATCAATTAACATTAGATGATGATAAAATGTTTTCAAAACCCAAATATTTTTATATAATAAATTTGTAAATCATCTTCTGATTGAGACGTCATATTTCATTTCTCCAAATTTGGACTATTATTGCTCCGTTTATCTTCTTTTCGGCAAAATAGTAGCATTTTTTGTACCGAATATCGACATTTGATAGGATAATCGTACCACTGATATCTGTATACCGTTTTGATCGTCTCATCGTGCTGATCTCCGCAGTGTATTTATTTTTGTATTTTAAGATCTAGTGTGCAAAGGAAACGATAAAATGTTTTGTCGTATCGGTACCATAAGTTGTGACCGTAAGCTTTCCTTTGCTTTTCAAATTTGAACGTGCAGCCGAAGCCATCTAATAAATTGCTTTAATTTTGTTATCGAAAATTGATTGCTGGCCTTCACTATCCTATAGCTTTCAAAAATATTTATTTTTTGTCCGTTCAATTTTCCCACTGACCGTTGCTTTTGTTTTCCAAAATAAACAAATAAATAAAATTTTGGTTATGACCTTTACCATTCTCTTAGATTCAACCTTGGCCTGTTGACATTCCTATATGTTCATATTTCAACCTTCCTTCTGCTTTTGAAGAAGAAACTATTTAATATATAGGTTATGTATCAAAACATTCATTCCCTCTTCCTAGTTGAAATCTTGCCACTCCTCCTTTGAAAGCCTGGCCATTCGTTTTCTTTGTCTTCGTGTCACTTTCTACTCTAAAAAAATAGGAGAATGTATACTGTTTCAAAATTTTCTCTTCTTGCATGAACTGTTCGCCTCTGTACATTTCTTCTCGCCCACGCATGGTAGTCGCATCCACCTTCCCATCACTTTTCTCGAATCTCACCCTCCAACACGTCAACCTCCGCACCTTTCCTACCTCCATCACTCGCCTCTACCCTGTCATTCTCCAACAGACGAGCTCCACCCAATGCCTCCACCATACATGCGCATCCCACCACGCAAGCCTCGTGCAGGCGGCGTCTCCAACCAAACCCGATCCACCCTCATCCACGGCTGCATGTCACTCAGCCTCTTCTCCTCTTTAATAATATAGGTAATGTATTTTCGATTGTTATATATTGTTTTTTTCCTGTATATATGAGTTTATAGTGATATATGTATGACTATACATATTTTGAAGTTATTTGAATAAATCGTGAGTTTTATGTTGTGTATAAATTTCTATGTACATATATGTTAATATATGCAAGTTTTATAACCTATTGTTTGTATATATAAGAATATATAGATTTGAATATGTTCTGTTTAGTTTGTATATATTTTAAAGTTTATATTAATTATATGTGTAAGTTATAGAATATGTTATGGGTATTGACACTGTTTATATAAGTATATATATCCAGAACATTTATCTGTTGAGCTTTAAGATCAGGGTATATGTGTGTGTGTGTACATATATCATTTTACATATTTTTATGTTAGTCGTAAACATATAGTTACAGCAGTTTATATTGATATAGTAATATATATATATATAGGCTAGTTTAAGCGAGTTAGATGGGTTTTATAATATTGAACCTAAAATTTTATATATATGTATCAAAGTCATGTTTTATAAAAATAGGTTACAGCATGTGTACATATACGAATATATATATGACCTGGTGTTTCCTCATCTTTGCGTGTGTCAGTCATATGTTTAACGTATAATGCTTGTTTGGTAAAGTGATGTTAGTAATAATATATTTGTTGATTTAAATTTGTGTTCTCTGTTTATATATACAAATATATATATGAAGTTAGTTTATATATATTACCAAGTTCTAATGTTTACCAAATAGTGTGTTCAATTTTATATAAATATTGCTTTACAAATATTGTTAAGTATTGTTTGAAAATATAAAATATATTGTCTTCTAAATATATGTGTTTAAGAATAATGATTTTTAATTATATATTATATGTACTTTGATCTCGAATACGTGGGGCTTCAAAATATAATATATTTTATTTCATTGACATGTGCTTTAAATAGATATTGATTTTAACAAATAATGTATATATTTTCTGTAACGACGCAGAATTGTCGATCCCGAAAATCCCAGATAGTTAGGAAATGAAGAAAAGAGATAGGAGAAATGTAACAGCCTAAACTTTAGCAATATTTTATTCTTTATTTATAACTCTGGGGTTTTATTTTTCAAAAATTTGATTGTCTAAATTTAATTATAAATAATCACCCAAGATTTTTATTGGAGTGAAAATTCTAAAATCTTATTTTGGTTAAAACTTAACATTTTTTTTGAAGTTATAAATCTTCAAATTTTTAATTTTTAATCTTTTGGTTTAATTTAATGAAAGGACCCGCAAATCCGTACCCCTTGAGTCAACACTATTCTACCTAAATCGACTCAAGTTGTACAGAAATACGAACCATTTTGGTTAAAGAAGAAGAGGTAGAAGAAGAGAAAACAAAATCAACATCAGAATCTAACCATCGCAGCAGAATAAAATATAATAGATAGTAAATAATCTTTACTCAAAATAAAATATATCTGTTTACATACATTACATCATCAGAGTACATCAGTCACAACTCACATCAATAGCATACAATGGATACACAACAACTCAACACAGCGGAATATATATATAAATAAGTACGAGAGTACGTGCCGTCATCCAGTTCGTCTCCTGAGCTCCACAACATCACATCCTGTATCCTATAATACTCGGTTTGACCCGAGCATTACAGTTAAATAATACCCGAGTCAGTCTGGAATACCAGCGTGAGAAAATCACACCCAATTGATTATTAAAGTTTCAAAAATCCTTTGAAAACAAAAGCATCTCGTAAGACCACGCCACAAATAAACATGTTGGGTTTTTACCTTACGATAGCTAAAACAATTTTTATAGAAATCCTCTGATATTATAATAGGGTCTATATACAAATACTTATAAAATAGCCGAAATTGTTACATTATTAAATTCCAGCTACTAGCCACAGAGTGGGTAATACAAACAAAACTCGTACAAGGCTCGTAGGGAGAATGGATTTCCAACTAATGACTAGGCACTGGGGTACCACCTGTCACAGTACGGGGCCTAGATCACCGTACCGAGGATTACTCCCTTCATCCCCTGCAACACAAGGCTAGAACCATCCCTTACTGGATAGTCCCGAGTGAGATCACCCCGCGGTTGGGATCAGCAACCGCACCACTAAGCCGAAATAAAAAGGGACATCTAGACTGGAATGACCTCACCCTGCTTGGGTGCTACCTACCTAGCCTTGCTGCATAACCCCTGATTTTCAGTCATTCCCATTTGATGAGGCTTGAGGCTAAGTGTTACCTTTTTAGAACAATATCCCTTAGAATGCCCATCGTCCACCTGACGATGTTTTCGCAAGCATTCATCCATACAAGTCCGTCCCGGGTTCGAACGGAACCGAAGGCACTATCCTACTACATCCATTTGGAAATATCCTCAGGATTAGTGCGACTAGCCCTTGCACTTCACTGCTCCATCTTCGAATCCAAAATAGTTTACATGAAAGTTCAAACCGGATCGAAGTGGTTTTCGAGAAATAAATCTCGATCCCGGTCTCTTCGAAACGATCAACGCAGTTGGCCAATATTGATAGTCGGTTATTTAACTATCAATTATATTCACAATCAACCATCAACCAATAAATAATTTTCCCGAATTATTTATTACCCTCAAAAATATCTTCACAAAATATATTTCCACTTTTCAAACCCTTTTGAAAACAGTTTTAAAACTATCTTCCTTTCTCAGAATCAATTTTTCCCAAATATTTTCTATCTCCTCTGAAATCACCAAGCACAAAAATTGATTTTTAAAACAATTTAAAACACTTTACTTTGAAATATATACTTTAAAACATTTAGGATAAAACTACTTAAATAATTTGTTAGGAATACATACTATATGAATTTGAGAAAATAAGGTTACTTAATAAAATATAAAACCTGGTTTTCACTTTTAAAACAAATACTAAGTCTCTTTTAAATAGTTAATGCTATAATATATGAAAAGGAAATACTTGCTTTAGAAATTAAATATTAGAAATAATAAATTTTACAAAACTTGCTTTCTTTAAAAACAACTTTAAAGCATTGAATTTATATTTACAAATTTACTTTTAAAAACGTGTACTTGGCCATCTAGAGAGAATTCCAACTTCAAGCACTTAAATCAATTTCCCGAATTGATTTCCAATTCATTCTATTTGAAATAAATTTCTTTACTTGGTCAGTTCATTTCAAAATTCATTAATCATGGACTTTATTTTTATTATTATTATTTGCTGCTTGATTTTAAATCTTTAACTGAAATGTACAAATTTCAGGCTTTTTCCCATTTTCTTCTTTGTTCCTTTCAAAATTTAAATCTTAAATTTAAAATAAATGTTCTGTTCTTTTAGATAATAGCATTGGAGTTTACAATTCATTTACTTTCTATTAATTCAAAAATCTCCTTTCTATATTCAGGATTTATTAATTAGAATTCTTATGCCACTTTATTTTATTTTTATTTCATTCTTAAATTTTATTCAAATTTCCATAATTATTTTACTTACAAATTCACTCCTTTTCTTTTCTTTCCAAGATCCAAGTTATATTTTTTTTCTTCTGGAAATTCATTATACCCAATTATCCAATCAAACCATAGCATTCAATATTTCAACATAATCCATAATAAGATATAAAATCATCATAACAGGGTAATTTAAATAATTTAAATAAATGTTGAGGGATCTAGTTGGATCCCTCCAACCTGTTTTCCCTGCATCCACAGATGTTAGCACAATGTAGTATACCAATTACAAAATATCATACTATATCACATCGATCAATTCAACCATTCAAACAATTATTTAAATTTATTCAATTAAATTTAAATTTTAAATTCACTGAGTGAGATTAACTCACCTTTGATTTTACTAGTAACCCGATTCAGTCCAGCCTGTTCCCATGATTTAAGACCTTGTATAAACATTAGATGATATTTATTAATATTTGAATTAATATAATAATTAATTACCTTTTTTTATATAAATTTAACTAAGCTAATAAAATTTATCTTAAACTAATGATTTAATTCTAGACAAATAATTAAATCCTAAACTAATTTTCCCTTTAATCAATAAAAATTCCCTTTAGTACTGAATAATTAAATTACTTTTATAAAATAACTAATCACCCTAAACACATATTTTAAAATGAATACTAAGTTTACCATGTGCATATGTATATTTATTTTATTATTAATATTACTCTTTTTTTCTCCATTTGAAACTATACGTATATATATACATATAAAAATAGCTTATATTACCAATCAAACTTTATATTGTTAAATCTTATGTATATACATATTTTTTTCAATTTCGAAAACATATATTATATCAAAACAGAATTACTTAATGTCTTCCAGTAAAATATTTTTTTTAAACTTTTAGAAAAAGAAATTTCTAATCTGTACACATACATAAATCAACTGATTCCCAAATTTAAGCTTATCACTTATCAATAATTTAATTAACCTTACCCTTAATCACCTCGACACTCGGCCAGACCTAACGTGACTCGTCACAGCTCCCTGCCGACCACCAAAGACTGACGCCGCGACTTGTTTCTTTCCCTGAACTCGTGAAGTACGCCACGCTCGAGCTTAATTTCCACCATAGATCTCGATTCGACGAGGGGAGTCACGCGCCCTTCGATTTCCAATAACGACCCTTCCAGAAATCGCTAATGTACCTCTGTCGATCGAACACGAATTCAAAAGGCTTTGATTTGGACTCGACATAGGGACGGCGAGATCGGCTTTGGGTTAGAATTTGTTTATGCGAACGAATTGGTAGATCTCGATTTCATTATCCCCCTCTCTTTTTTTTTGGCCTCCCCATTGAATAATGGCTTCGGCCATTTATTTGTGATGAATTATTATTTTTTATTGGAAGAAATGGTTTACATTGAGCAGAAAGAGGCAGAACTATGAATATATGTTCGGCCATTACTCTGTTGGTTTGCTTAAGGAGATGATTTTGATTAAAACTGAAATGAGAAGGGTACGAAGTGTAGACAAGGAAAAGAATGGAATCAAAGAATATGCTAAGCGTTTAAGGGAAGATATACTTATTTTGTTTGAACTTTCAAAAAGGAGGACTTTGAATTTAAACCGTTTCGATAGATTTTAGCGCGTTTACTTATCGTACGCTCACACCACAACTCCAAACTCTTCGAAAATTGAAATCCGATGATAATACAATATTACGGATCCAATGGAACTGGTTTCGTCGAATTCCGAGACTGTGCCTCGGAAGGCTATTTCAAATTCGATTTAAACGATATAAAATTTCAAAACCGAACAAATTACCGTTAAATTCAATTTTAAAACTTCTATTATCTTCAATGTTATCAATATAAATTCTATAAGCCTTCAAATTATTTTTAACAGGCATAAAATTCCATATTCAATATTTTACTCAACTTCAAATTATTTAATTCAATAATTTAATTATCAAATAAATTGTGATATTCGTAAATCAAGTTAAAATTAACTTTTAAATATTTAAAATCAATTAAATATTCAAATTTTAAACGCTCAAAAATTCCGGGTCGTCACATTCCTTCCCCCTTAAAAGAATTTCGTCCCCGAAATTACTAGTTATGAAGAATGATCCAATACCCGTTTACTTTCCTCAAAACCAAACAATTCAACATCCTTAACAATTATCTTTTTACAAAAGGCCCATTATTATTCTTATTAACTGTCCAAACCTTTCCCTAGATTGCAAACAATCCTATTTGCCCAACCATTCAAGTTTTAACCATAAAACCAATTTTGAATTATCAAAATTTTCTCAAATTTTTTCTAACTCCCTAAATTCCCGAAAATTTTTGCCAGCGTCTCCTTTGCGCGGCTGACTCGGTACAACTACAAAAATGGCTCTACGGCCTTCCAAATCCAAAAGGAAACAAAAAGCCAAGTGGCTCAATCCAAATCCAAATCCCAATCAAATTCCATACAAATTTAAATACGTACCTTTTGTCGGGCAATTCAAATTTATCTCTTGAAATCAAATCCAATTTCCTTTTCCCTTTTATAATACCTGCATATCCTGCTTAGCACTAATATCCAATCACAATATTCCCAAAACATTATATCAACTTTCTTACCAATGTCAATATTTATTAATCCAAATATCAACTTAGAATGTATTTGTGATATTCCATTTCCAATTAAGAATGCACCATTTCATACTTAAGTTAGTATAAGTATTTTATGTGTTTCTTATATTTATTTCACTCCGACTTTAGTTTATATCTATTTCTATTCAAATCGATTCTTTCATTTCCATATGAATCCAATTTATCTTTAACTCTAAATATATAAATCTTGTTTTTCATTTATAACTAAATTATGTCATTATTTTAGTTAGTTTCATTTACTAATTCAGTTTAGTTTCTAATTTGAATTCGCTAGTCGTTAACACAAATTTTTCAAAGTTTTTCTAAAATTTTCTAACTCCCAAAATTTCTGAAATTTTTTGGCAGAGTCCCCTTTGTACGGAGGAGCTTTTGCAATTTGACAAAAGAGATAAATATATATCCATCGACCCACACGGTCGGAAAAACAAAAAATAGTTCATATTTCCTATTTTAATTGCGTAGGCGTACCTTATTTAGCAGTTTAAGCAGTCAGCTTATTATTTTTAGCAAATAGCCCAACCCAAATCCAGCCATACGGCTTCCAAGTACCTGTACTTACTCAATTTAAACATGTAAGTGCCATATATATGCAATTTAACAATATTTCACTTATTTGCAATAGTTAAACATATGAATTCTAAAAGCAATTCACATTTAACATTTTCCCGTAAGCAACTTTTACAATTTCCATGCCAATTCATCTGTTTCAATTTATTTATAACCATTTTCATTCAATTCGAATGGTTTTCAATCCATTCGTATACATCTTCATCAATTTGAATGGTTAAAAAAACTCAATCGCTTACCTACAATTTATTTTTAAGCAAACCGAGCTCATATTTAATTCAACTTCTCTCAAAATCAATTCATTTTACTTCTATCAATTCATAGAATTTTAATTACTCCCATTTACATCAGTGATAATTTATTCTATACAGTTTGACGAGATCTATGTGAATAAACAAGTATTTATGTTTATAACCAATTTAAATGGATTTCAACTCAATTAATATTTAATTCTATTCCATTTTCAAATTTATTCACAAACCATATATCCTCATTTTCATTGCATTTCAGATTTGAATCCATTCACTTGCATTTTATTTTATTAACCCAACTAGTTCCATTATTCAAACAAGTTCCATTCAAAACCATTAACAATTTAGGTTCATCTTATTTACCAATTAAACTTCCCTTTTATTTTAATCCATTCACAATAATTTATTTAGCTCGACACATTCCATTTAAATTTTATTTACAATTCATTTATTTACATTTCATTCCATATTTGTTTATCCCAAACTATTTTATTTAGCTCAAAAACAATCCAAGCTATTTCATTTAATAACCATTTCTCAACATATTCAAACAACACTTTATTTGATTCTTATTTATCCCATCCATTCACTTATTCAATATAATTAACTTATCCACTCAATCCATTTCGAATTTTCCATTTTCTTAAATATTATTACAACTTACCCAGTTCTATTTCAATCCATATTTATTTTTACTTGATTCAAATTTAACCCAATATCATTAAACTTGGTTTAAGTTGAATTAAATTCAACTCTCTTCGATTTATTCAGCTTAAGTCAATTTATTTCAATTTATTCAAATTTATTCTTAAGCTCATTTCCATTTTACAAGTAAAGTTCTCTTTTCAATTTAACTTGATCCTATTTTAATCGAATCTCCTTTCAAACTACAAATTCATTTGATTAGTTATTATAAATTTCAAATTTCCAAGTTCGATCCATTCTCAGTTCACTTAAACAATTTGCAAGGTCATTTCAATTTTTATTTCTACATACTTGGATTTTATTCACAATACAAACCATTATTATTCTAATACAATTTCATTTTTTTTCATTCGATACCTTTCCAAGTATATCTAATTTGTTAACACTTCAAATTAAATTTAAATTAATAACTCAAGTTCCGAATCCTCTATCCATTCTCAATTTACCATCCAAATTTATGAACTCACAGTTCAGTTATATTTACTTCATCGACCACTTAAGTCGAATTTGATTTATAACTTGAGTTTTATTCCCATACTTCAATATAAACTCACGATTCAGTTTCATTAACTAATTTATTATCTAATTAGTTCTTCCTTTATTTATAATCCAACACTTTAATTTTTATTCCAAAATCTCTTCATTTAAATTTCTTAAGTTCTAATTTATTTTATAATTCAAGTTTGGATTCCCATTTCATTTTTCCATTCATCAAAATATTGATTTCGGGCATTGTATTCCATTTTCAATTTAATAAGTCGCAACTTATTATTTTATACAATTCCATTCATCATAAGCTTAAATATATTCATCTTTTATTTTTAACTCAAGCCTTCTATTTATTTATAGCCCAAACATATTTTATTTCCATGGATTTTTAATTCCTTTATAAATTATTCTGATTTTTTTTTATTTCAACCCAATCCTTATCCATCTTATTTTCCATTTATTCAGGTAATAATCTAATTTCATTCAATAATTCAATTGAATTCTTATTCCGATTAAATTTTATTTTAACTTAGTTTTATTTAATTCAATTCGATTGTAACTAAATTCGAATTCAACTGGATATTATTTTTAGCCTACACAATTTCTTCAATCCAGTTAAATTTTATTTCCCAATCCAAGTTAATTTCAATTTTACAACTTCTCACTTTAAATTTTAATTCCAACATTCAAAGCTTATATGATCTCAATTTATAAGCTTACAACCTATCTTATCGGGATTTCTAAACACCCGGCTTTTGTTTCAAATCATTTTGAAATCTTCAACATCACAAATCTCACTTCTCAAATATTTAAACCAATCCTGGTTTTTATTTCCAAAAAATTTCCTTTGAAATTAAAAAAAATAAACAGGTTTTCCTGAACAAATCAATTCGGCAGCAATCTATCACTTAGAAACTCGAAAATAAACCTCGATGATGCTGCAGTCATCACCGAAGTTATTTTCCAGCGACTGAAGTGAATTCAATGCTATATCACTTTCAAAATCCATTTTAAAACAAATTTCCTTTCAGAAATAACCTCCAAAACAAT
Organism: Allium cepa; assembly: GCA_030765085.1. Lineage (NCBI taxonomy): Eukaryota > Viridiplantae > Streptophyta > Magnoliopsida > Asparagales > Amaryllidaceae > Allium > Allium cepa. The sequence continues at coordinate 272,126,001 of CM060943.1, read as the reverse complement.
AAGGAGATTATTTATCTTCAAAACCTCCGGGTTTTAAAATTTCAAATTCTGTTTTAATTTAAATTTTAACTAAAATTCATTTGTACAGTTTAGGCTTATACAAATTCCCATTTAATTATATTTCCATTTACTATTTATGTTTATAATCCATATTTATGAATTTCATTTTATAATGAATTTATTCCTTCAAACTTTGGTTATATTTCCAATTTCTAGTTAAATTTTCACTTAACAATGATGAGACTTTAAATATCATCATTCCTAACATCCAAGCAACAACATAATAGCTATATAGTTTACCAAAAACTTTCTTTTATATAAAAATATATTTTGGGTAAAATTATTTCATTCAGCCATATTTAAAACAATACCATGTCGATTGTTCTATTCAAGTGTTTAGAAACCCTTTCGATACAGTTGTCCAGATGGTACCGACGAAGGTTCATATGCCACTCAACAAACCAAGCAACACAATATTAAAACAATTTATATTCACTAACAAATACGCACTCATATCTATTAATACGCTCAGACTCATTCTAGAGTACTACGGACTCTAATTTAAATGAGTAATTCCCACCAGAGCCAAGGTTATCACCAACCTATGCTTTGATACCAAGTGAAACGACCCGCAAATCCGTACCCCTTGAGTCAACACTATTCTACCTAAATCGACTCAAGTTGTACAGAAATATGAACCATTTTGGTTAAAGAAGATGAGGTAGAAGAAGAGAAAAAAAAATCAACATCAGAATCTAACCATCACAGCAGAATAAAATATAATAGATAGTAAATAATCTTTACTCAAAATCAAATATATCTGTTTACATACATTACATCATCAGAGTACATTAGTCACAACTCACATCAATAACATACAATGGATACACAACAACTCAACACAGCGGAATATATATATATATATATATATATATATATATACATATACATATATATATATAAATAAGTACGAGAGTACGTGCCGTCATCCAGTTCGTCTCCTGAGCTCCACAGCATCACATCCTGTATCCTATAATACTCGGTCTGACCCGAGCATTACAGATAAATAATACCCGAGTCAGTCTGGAATACCAGTGTGAGAAAATCACACCCTATTGATTATTAAAGTTTCAAAAATCCTTTGAAAACAAAAGCATCTCGTAAGACCACGCCACAAATAAACATGTCGGGTTTTTACCTTACGATAGCTAAAACAATTTTTATAGAAATCCTCTCATATTATAATAGGGTCTATATACAAATACTTATAAAATAGCCGAAATTGTTACATTATTAAATTCCAGCTACTAGCCACAGAGTGGGTAATACAAACAAAACTCGTACAAGGCTCGTAGGTAGAATGGATTTCCAACTAATGACTAGGCACTGGGGTACCACCTGTCACGGTACGGGGCCTAGATCACCGTACCGAGGATTACTCCCTTCATCACCTGCAACACAAGGCCGGAACCATCCCTTACTGGACAGTCCCGAGTGAGATCCCCCCGCGGTTGGGATCAGCAACGGACCACTAAGCCGAAATAAAAAGGGACATCTAGACTCGAATGACCTCACCCTACTTGGGTGCTACCCACCTAGCCTTGCTGCATAACCCCTGATTTTCAGTCATTCCCATTTGATGAGGCTTGAGGCTAAGCGTTACCTTTTTAGAACAATATCCCTTAGAATGCCCATCGTCCACCTGACGATGTTTTCGCAAGCATTCATCCATACAAGTCCGTCCTGGGTTCGAACGGAACCGAAGGCACTATTCCTACTACATCCATTTTGAAAATATCCTCAGGATTAGTGCGACTAGCCCTTGCGCTTCACTGCTCCATCTTCGAATCCAAAATCGTTTACACGAAACGTTCAAACCGGATCGAAGTGGTTTTCGAGAAATAAATCTCGATCCCGGTCTCTTCGAAACGATCAGCGCAGTTGGCCAATATTGATAGTCGGTTATTTAACTATCAATTATATTCACAATCAACCATCAACCAATAAATAATTTTCCCGAATTATTTACCGTCAAAATATCTTCACAAGAAATATTTCCACTTTTCAAACCCTTTTGAAAACAGTTTAAAACTATCTTCCTTTCTCAGAATAAATTTTTCCCAAATATTTTCTATCTCCTCTGAAATCACCAAGCACAAAAATGGATTTTTAAAACAATTTAAAACACTTTACTTTGAAATATATACTTTAAAACATTTAGGATAAAACTACTTAAATAATTTGTTAGGAATACATACTATATGAATTTGAGAAAATAAGGTTACTTAATAAAATATAAAACCAGGTTTTCACTTTTAAAACAAATACTAAGTCACTTTTAAATAGTTAATGCTATAATATATGAAAAGGAAATACTTGCTTTAGAAATTAAATATTAGAAATAATAAATTTTACAAAACTTGCTTTCTTTAAAAACAACTTTAAAGCATTTAATTTATATTTACAAATTTACTTTTAAAAACGTGTACTTGGCCATCCAGAGAGAATTCCGACTTCAAGCACTTAAATCAATTTCCCGAATTGATTTCCAATTCATTCTATTTGAAATAAATTTCTATACTTGCTCAGTTCATTTTAAAATTCATTAATCATGGACTTTATTTTTATTATTATTATTTGCTGCTTGATTTTAAACTTTAACTGAAATGTACAAATTTCAGGCTTTTTCCCATTTTCTTCTTTGTTCCTTTCAAAATTTAAATCTTAAATTTAAAATAAATGTTCTGTTCTTTTAGATATTAGCATTGGAGTTTACAATTCATTTACTTTCTATAAATTCAAAAATCTCCTTTCTATATTCAAGATTTATTAATTAGAATTCTTATGCCACTTTATTTTATTTTTATTTCATTCTTAAATTTTATTCAAATTTCCATAATTATTTTACTTACAAATTCACTCCCTTTCTTTTCTTTCCAAGATCCAAGTTATATATTTTTTTCTGGAAATTCATTATACCCAATTATCCAATCAAACCATAGCATTCAATATTTCAACATAATCCATAATAAGATATCAAATCATAATAACAAGGTAATTTAAATAATTTAAATAAATGTTGACGGATCCAGATGGATCCCTCCAACCTGTTTTCCCTGCATGCACATATGTTAGCACAATATAGTATACCAATTACAAAATATCATACTATATCACATCAATCAATTCAACCATTCAAACAATTATTTAAATTTATTCATTTAAATTTAAATTTTAAATTCACTGAGTGAGATTAACTCACCTTTGATTTTACTAGTAACCCGATTCAGTTCAGCCTATTCCCATGATTTAAGACCTTGTATAAACATTAGATGATATTTATTAATATTTGAATTAATCTAATAATTAATTACCCTTTTTTATATAAATTTAACTAAGCTAATAAAATTTATCTTAAACTAATGATTTAATTCTAGACAAATAATTAAATCCTAAACTAATTTTCCCTTTAATTAATAAAAATTCCCTTTAGTACTAAATATTTAAATTAGTTTTATAAAATAACTAATCACCCAAAACACATATTTTAAAATGAACTATTAAGTTTACCATGTGCATATGTATATTTATTTTATTATTAGTATTACTCTTTTTTTTCTCCATTTGAAACTATACGTATATATATACATATAAAAATAGCTTATATTACCAATCAAACTTTATATTGTTAAATCTTATGTATAAACATATTTTTTTCAATTTCGAAAACATATATTATATCAAAACAGAATTACTTAATGTCTTCCAGTAAAATATTTTTTTAAAAACTTTTAGAAAAAGAAATTTCTAATCTGTACACATACATAAATCAACTGATTCCCAAATTTAAGCTTATCACTTATCAGTAAATTAATTAACCTTACCCTTAATCACCTCGACACTCGGCCAGACCTAACGTGACTCGCCACAGCTCCCTGCCGACCACCAAAGACTGACGCCACGACTTGATTCTTTCCCTGAACTCGTGAAGTACGCCACGCTCGAGCTAAATTTCCACCATAGATCTCGATTCGACGAGGGGAGTCACGCGCCCTTCGGTTTCCAATAACGACCCTTCCAGAAATCGCTAATGTACCTCTGTCGATCGAACGCGAATTCAGAAGGCTTTGATTTGGACTCGACATAGGGACGGCGAGATCGGCTTTGGGTTAGAATTTGTTTATACGAACGAATTGGTAGATCTCGATTTCATTATCCCCCTCTCTTTTTTTTTCGCCTCCCCATTGAATAACGGCTTAGGCCATTTATTTGTGATGATTTTTTTTATTGGAAGAAATGGTTTACATTGAGCAGAAAGAGGCAGAACTATGAATATATGTTCGGCCATTACTCTGTTGATTTGCTTAAGGAGATGATTTTTATTGAAACTGAAATGAGAAGGGTACGAAGTGTAGACAAGGAAAAGAATGGAATCAAAGAATATGCTAAGCGTTTAAGGGAAGATATACTTATTTTGTTTGAACTTTCAAAAAGGTGGACTTTGAATTTAAACCGTTTCGATAGATTTTAGCGCGTTTACTTATCGTACGCTCACACCACAACTCCAAACTCTTCGAAAATTGAAATCCGATGATAATACAATATTACGGATCCAATGGAACTGGTTTCGTCGAATTCCGAGACTGTGCCTCGGAAGGCTATTTCAAATTCGATTTAAACGATATAAAATTTCAAAACCGAACAAATTACCGTTAATTTCAATTTTAAAACTTCTATTATCTTCAATGTTATCAATATAAATTCTATAAGCCTTCAAATTATTTTTAACACGCATAAAATTCCAGATTCAATATTTTACTCAACTTCAAATTGTTTAATTCAATAATTTAATTATCAAATAAATTGTGATATTCGTGAATCAAGCTAAAATTAACTTTTAAATATTTAAAATCAATTAAATATTCAAATTTTAAACGCTCAAAAATTCCAGGTCGTCACATTTAATATATTCGAAACAACGTTTATTTCACCTTTTGTTCTTTAAAAAAATTGATTTTATACTTTTAAAAATTTAATATTTTATATTTTACTTATAACATTTTTGAATATAAATTTCTTAGTAAATGTGTAAACAAATCATATTTTTATATAAGTAATAAATTACCAAAACTTTGTGTATAAATAAACTGCTTAATTTCGCGTTTAAAAGGCGCGCTATTTGATGGAATAAATAATGTATATACGCATACAAGAAAACGTATAAAATTTAAATCCGTTATTTTCATTTTTTTTGGACAAAAATCACTGTGTCTGTTGTATGCATTCTAATTTTATTCACTTTTCTTTTACTCTCTTGATTTAATAGGAACGTTATTTACAAATTTTATAACTGTTCGCCTTATTAATTTCTTGCCATTGTTCCCATCAACGCGAGCTTTAAATTTTTAACTCATTCAATATTGTTTAAAAATCTTATTCCAAAATCTAATCTTAGCTGACTGTTTCTTCTGCTTTAATTTCGAAACCCATTTGCTTAAAATTTGTGAAAAATCTAGTAACCGTGTATAACAAGAAAAATCAGTACTCAATCAAAATCGTGGCCTTTTTTTAAATCAATATCTTATTTCTTGCCTATAACTACTCATTAAAAATCAACGCTAGTTTAATTTCCTTTCCATTTCAATGCAAGTTGATTTATTGCCGCTCTTTCTTCTCTTTAAATCACGCTACCTCTCTGATCAAACCTATATAACTCACGCAAATATTCATTTCTCAATAAAAAAATATTTTTGTATCCTTTCCTTTCCTACGCTCCCTGTTTCCACTTCTTTCTTTATGACCATTCATTATATATATACACTACAGCTAGAAAGTTATAAACGTATAAACTTAGAAACGTTTTGTATTTATTAAAAATTTAAAGCTTACCTTTAATTGTGACTTTTCTCTTCCCTTCTGTTCAAATTTAAACGCGCATCAATCAATTGCTTTAATAAATATTGCAGAATCAATACACAGACGTTATCAATTTCATTTTATGGTGGTACGTTTTTTTACGTTTCCTACCGTTTAAATTTTAAATAATTTGCTTTTATGGGTCAGCTGAATCAAGCAACGTGACCGTTGCTATTTATTTCTTTTATTAATTGCTACAATTATTTTCAACAAATCAAGGGTTGACCGTTACAATCACTTTTATTTATTTATTCACTTAGAATTGGTTGCCTATTCATTTTCTTCCGTTATATTTGCCTGAAAACATCCGGTTCATCCCTATTTATTTTCGCTTTCACTTCTCTTTTCTCTAGATCTGTTCGTTCCCCTCCCTACTTTTCTTTGGAAAAAAAGCAAACTGAAGCATGCGGCTGTCACTATTATTTGCATCCGCCACTTCACCTTTCTTCCAAACCTCCTCATCAAATGAAAGTCATCACCTCGCCCTCCGATTGCTTTTGTTTGATCAGTGAGGTATAGGCGTGTAAGCACATATATGTTTTGATTTATATTCGTAATTACATGTTTTTTTTTGTTTTTTTGTTTTTTGTTTTTTTTGTTTTTGTTTTGTTAGTTGTGATATACATACTATTTATATAAGTATTGAATACTATTTTTTCAAAAGTTTATTTTCATAACATGACAGTGTCTATTTATATATAGTTTCTATTTGATCTTCCTCTCACCTTATAAGTCATGTTAATATTTTGAATTATGTATGCGACATTTTGAAGGGAACATACTATAAAATAAGTATCTTTCATTTTTAATAAGAATATATATATATATATTGTTTTATATTTTAATATGGGTCAGCTTCTATTTGTTGATATCAGGTTTCCTATAATATGGTTATTCGCTTATGTACGTCATATATTTGTTTTGTTACAGACTATATAAAATACTTTAATATATGTATATTATGCGGTTTGTTACCATATGAGTTTCTATGTGGTACTGACTTATTTAGTTGCTGATTGTATATATTTTGTTACAATATTATATTTATACTATTTCGGATTTAATATGATTCTATAAATACTCTACTTTATAAATTATTTTAATACACATATATAATTTGAAAATTTATATAGGTTGAATATAATATCTTATTAAATGTAAAAATATGGATGGATTTAAATTATATATATATAACATTTAATATATATAGAAATAGTTATGTATAAAAAAAGTTTTCTTTTAGGTATTCATATTTAAACATTTATTTTATCTGTTTGAGAATATATATATACTAGTTATATAAGTTTAGTATAAAGGTGTTAGTGTATATATATATATATTTAAGTGTATGTTGATTTTAAAAAAAATGTAAGCTAGATTTATTTATTTATTTATATGTTTGAAAAACATGTAAATTAAATTTGTGATGTTTGAACTTAGAATATAAATTTCATATGTGTATATATTGTTATAGGTGGTTATAAAAGTTCGCTTATACCATTTATCTTCATCGTTCTAGTTCTGATCTGATCTGTTTCATCAATTCGAGCCAATCAGCTTTGATCGTTGAATTCGTGCCGAATTTGCTTTGCTTTGATTTGAAATTTAATTTCAGTATCTGTATCAGTGTGCGTATCCGTGACTCCTTCTATATTCTCTAGCCTCGAAAGGTGAGCAATCACTCACGAATAACATTTTTTTATTCATTAAATTTGATTTCAATTGAAACGACAATTGAAATATGCTGCTGTAGTTATTTAAATTTGTTATATATGCTATTATCTGTAACTGTTCACCCGCGGAATATGACACCATATCCTATTGTTCATATTATATTATTATTGATGATATATGCCTGTTATTTTGTTGTGTTTTCTGTTATCACTCTGCAAGTTCCCTATAGTTTAGAAATCACTATGGGTTGAAATGATACATACCAAAACAGACTTTAGAATAGGAGAAAATCGTTATGGGTTGAAATGATAAACCCAAGCGATTTTCATTTAATTGAATTTGGGATTACGGGTTGAAATGATATCCACCCGTATATATTTAGTATACGGATTGAAATGATAAATATCCGTAGCACTTGACTATATGATAGGAAATATATACAGACACCGTTGGTCCATATAAATGTTATGAAAATAATTTCTATAATTTTGGAAAGAAATATATGGTTTAATAAATTTGATTCTTAAGATATTATATAAATGAAAATTGTATATATAGATTTAGTAGTAATATTTGATTTAAATTAGATTGATTTAATACATATAATATGGTTAAGTATTTATGTAAATCTATATTTCAAATAGATTCTCTTGTAATAAATTGAATAATTAAGATTAGGAGATAAATTTGGGTTTATAAAAATGGTATTTAAATAAGGATTTATTTCATTAAATCGATTTGAAATTTTTGAATGGGAAAGTTAAAGGGAATGATTTTATAACTGGATTTTTGATTTAAGTGATTTAATGAATATTTCACGTTTAAATAAATTAAAGAAAATATTGAGTAAAATGTAATTTAAGGTTACTTAAATGATATTGAATCTAATAAGGGAGTATTTCAAGACTAAATAATAATGAGGTTAAATCGAGATGTATATGAAACTGTTATATAGAGCATTTAAATATTAAAGCCTTGAACTATATTGGAATTTAAATGCTTTATGTTGAGATTCAGATCTGTATTTGAAATCAACGTAGTTGAATTTGTTATTTAGCAACTAAATTGAATTAAAATGAAAATTTAGGTTGAACTAAATTTGAATTTATTATTTAGAAAACTAAATTGAATGAAAATTTACATGAAACGTTGAATACTTAAAGTTTTGAAATTTATGGAAATATAAATGGGCATTTGTGATTATCAATCCGAATTTGAGATCGATAAAATTTAAGTGGTTATTTTGAGAAATTGAGTTGAATTTAAATTGATAAATTGAGACTGAATTTAATTTGAATGGGAAGGTCGGGTTGATGTTGGAACGATTTGTTAAGTTGAGGAAATTGAAAATACTTCACTATGTAAATTATTTAATATATATAAATACTATTTTGGGAAATATAGAGATATTTGAAGTGAAAATGAGATTTGGTTTTGAAGTATAAATTAAGCTGAAATGACCACGGTGTTATAGTGTATATTTCTACCTTGTAGAAAGTTCCATGGACCCTTAGAGGATGGTTATCCCAAACATCCTTTAAGTTATTTGTATTTCAGTTGATATTTCACTTGAGTTGGATTTATTGATATAAGAATGTTAATCCTGACTCGAGTGTTTCGTGTTTTGCTTTGCGCTCGGATCAGATTGAGTGATACAACATTTGAGACTCACCTTTGGAGTTCGGAGCTTCATTTGGAAATCCAACTATCGATTCAGATTCCAGCCTTTCCAGTTGATTGGTTCAGAGAAGTCATCTGTTGCATTGGAGACTTCACTGCATTTGAACTATTCGGTTGTATTTTTCTAACTCTGATATATATAGTAGCTTCATGAACTACTCTTCTTTATCTTTTCCGCTGCATTATATTATTCTGTGATCTTTGATTGATTTATTTACTTTATATTTTAAGTTTTGCCGAATTTTAATTAACAATTCAGTATTTTGAATTATTCAAGTCGGATATGTATGGTTTTATTGTCGATTTGAATGGTCCAAAATAGCGGGTCGTTACAAGAAAAGAAGAAACAAAAACACCAACATCTCACATTCGCAGCGGATAAAATACAATATCAAATAATATTCTTTATACAAAGAATTGCTGAATCAGTCAATTACATTTTAATACATAAGAGTTACAACCAATACACAAACACTGGACAGTTAAAAATCAACCTATTCCAGAATTACAAACAAATATATACACAGCAGAATACTCTGTACATTCCTGCCATCCAGCTCGTCTCGTGAGCTCCATAACGTCATTGCCTAAAAATCTGTTATACTCGGTCTGACCTGAGCATTACATCAAAGTAACACCGGGTTAGGCTGGAAACCAGCGTGAGCAAACCTATATAATATGAAATACCAAATTACATCTTAAATGAATTTCCATGGTAACTCATACCTTTTACGAGTTCTTAAAGTCAAACATTTATCACACACAATAGTTTCAGGTTAAATGTCCATGTCACTCAATTTATTCCATTCCAACCAATATAATTTCACATGTCCAATTTATAAAGAATTTGGTTTACTAATCGAAGCGGTTTCGGGTATTAATGATATCCGTCCCTGGCCTCTTCGAATCCCAAGTCATCTTAAACCAAGTTATTCATGTGAAATACATTTCAAAGCTTTAAATATAGGGTGTCACCATTACACGGCAATTCATTATCAAAAGATAGCCCCATTACCATAGTTAAACCAACATATTATATCACATAGCGTCACATATCACATATCAGAGATAACACATTCCAATTATCGAATATCATTTATCATACAATATCATCAACTCATCCAATATTTATTACTCCTCCATAAACAAAGTTTGATCCATTCTTAATTAATCACTTTGATTACTTTTAATCCATCCTACTTATATTTAATTAATTAATCATCACTCAATTATCTACCTTAATTAATCTTCCTAGATTAATTATTCTTTAATTACAATAGGTAATTAACCTTTGATTTATTTAAGTTAGTCATCTTGATTAATTATTCTTTAATTACACTAAGTAATTGTCCCTCAATTATCCTTTTTAATTAATCACTCTTGATTAATTACTCTGTAATTATATTTTGTTAATTAAACCTTCATTATATATTAATTATCCTTTAAATTATAAATTAATATTTAAATTATATTTCTTAATTAATGATCCTCTTAATTACTTTCATTAATTAATTACCCTTTTTAATTAATTACATTAACAAGTAATTATTAATTAACCTTAACCCTTTAATTAATTATATTAATTAATTCTTTAATTAATAACACTAACCGATTAACCCTTAATCACTTCTATTTAATTACTTTCATAAAGTAATTATCCTCTAATTACTTTATAAAATAATTACTTTTTACTTATCTGTTTAATATATATACAACTTGTTAAACGCTTATCCATGAAAACAATTTATTCCCATAAGTAAAAATTGTTTTACTTTGTTTAAAACTTTGAATCATTTGCAAAAATAGTTTTCTTTAGTTTTAAATCCTTTAAAACTTCCTGCTTCGGGTTAAACCCAGGTCTAACTCGAAACTGGCTAAGTATCCTTATTCTTCATTTATATTTTTCGAAAACTTTAAAACTATTGTTACACTCCACACGAACTCGAGTTCTACCCCAAGTAAAATGGCTACTCACTCGAGTACCATTCCAAATCGCTCACGAACCCATCACCAAAACACACGAATGACGCCATGCATGTGCACAACGTTCGCCAGCGCTCCAGTCACCCAAACCTTCGTCGACGAGTCAACTACGACCTACCTATACGATTACGACCATCGATATCATATCACAAGACCCAAATAAAAAACAATGCACAATCCAGTTGAAACTGGAAATCCAGACATCACCAGAAAAATGCCTCGCACCTCCCACGCCGACCACTAGAGTTCCCCAAACTCCGTCCACACCATGCTGACCTTCCACGCGGCCATTTCCCAAAGTCTCGAGTAACTCAAATCACCCGAGGCAATGCAGCGATCAAACATTTCGACCACGACAAAAAATAACCTTAAACCCTAGTTTCACCCACCGCCCGACGCCACGTAGATCGATCACCACCTTCGCCATTTTTCCAGACATTCCCAAACACCCAGCAAGCTCTGACAAAAACCCGATCAACCAAATGTTCGATGATCGACAGAAAATGATCGAAATACATTTCCCGTTCCTTTTCGAACTGCTTCACCAGTACTAAACTAAAAATCAAGATTTTCATTTTAAAAATCCTATTTCTCATTGGCGTATCAGAATATAAACTTGAATCTGCAAATTATTCGTATTGAAATTTTTATAAAATCAAGTTTTTTACTGTAATTTACAAATTTCCAGAAAAATACCAACTTATTTAATTTAAAAATAATTTTAAATCTTAACTTACATTTAAACAACCATTTTGTTTGCATAGTAAATCCTATAAGAGCTTGCATGAGGAGATTGGGAATTCTGTTCTAAATTTAACTCTGTAATTAAGAACAGAGGTGGTATAGGTACATGCATAAAGGATTTCATTCATACTTACATATATCCAGATCTAAAATCAACATGCATACATATTTTAAACATGCATCACAAGGTTACATCATCCATTACACATATATCGGGTCTTAAATTTGTTTGAGGACAAAGTTTACTCACTTAATGCTTGAATAGAGGAGGGTTTTGTAAATTTGTAACTAAACAGTTTGTATCCATAAGAACAGACATACATGTTCAAGACAACTGTATATTTATCTATATACTAACATTTTTCAGCATGCACTCAAATTTTATAGAGTTATTTCAATGTTTTATCACAGTCATCAACTTCAAACAGATTCAAACATTAAAAAGAGTAGCAGTTTACTCACCTCTATGTCGAACAGAGAAACACAGATGCTCTGAAGTTAAAACTGTTCTTGGAATTTCGATCTGCTTCTTAATTAAACTGAGTTGAATCTGATGTTGTAAAATTTGAATTGAATTAGCTTAGCTTTAGGTTCCAAATTATAAAGATGATTGACAGTTTTTTGCTTCCTTTGATTTGTTTGAGATAACCTGATATTTGATTATAATGATGGTCAACAAGCTTCCAGGTGTGATTTTTGTTTGATCTGCTTTGCTGGTTCTTTCTGGTTTTTGATTCAGGTTTGAGTTTTTATTCTTCTTTTAGTTTTTCTTTAGGTTTTTTTAGTTTTTGAGAAACAAAGTTTTGAACTAAGGAAATTTCCTGGTTCTCAACATTTCATTATAATTCAATTTTAAAGAAAATATTGCCACATGTAATTTTGCATGTTATCTATCTTTTGTAACGACCTAGAATTTCTGTCATTTGAAATTCAAATACTTGATTGATTTTAAATATCAACAAGTAAAAATTTTAAGTCGAATAATTTATTTTTGAATATTTGGATTTAATTGGATAATTAAATCGATAATTTAATATTTGAAATTGCGTAAATAATTGGAAATTGGGTTCAATGTGATTAAAAATGATTTATAAAGTTATATTAAGTTATATTGAAGTTATAACGATGTTATAGAACTTTTATAATTGAATTAAAAGTTAATTTGTAAAAAATTGAATATTTTAATATTTAATTGACGAGTGAAAATAGCCATTTTTCAAACAGTCTCGGATTTTGACGTAACTAGTTTCATCAGATTTGTAATGTAATATTATTGCAAGATTTCACATTTCGTGTTCAATCGGATTTACGGTTTCTCCGAGGTAAGCTAAAACGCATAGAAATTAGCTTAACCGATTTAATTTAAATTTGATCATTTATTTCCATAACTCTCACATATGATCAAATTAGCTTCCGAAACACGTTCCATTGTGTCCGAAACACGGGCTAAACCCTAGAAATGCTAGCCTACACGCTTCGTTTGGAGTTCGGAAAATCACGGATGAACAGTGTTTCGTCAATTTTCTATAAAAGGACCCATTATCTTTTGTATTTGCAAAACCTTAGTTAGCTCTAGCCATAGCCACCGGCTATACATTTAATGGCCGAAGATGATTCATTTTCTTCCTTCTCGTTCTTCAAATCCACAAACTATTTCCAGAAACTACCAACTGCAACTTTGTAGAGCTCATCGAGAGCTACGTAACCAACGGTCATGATCGTTTTTTGGGGCTTTGAATCATCGACAATTTAGCCTCGAAGGGGCGCCGTTCAAACGCTCTTTTCAACATGAGACGACGGCCAAGAGCCCGCGGTCTTCGACCGTCGGTAGTGTCGGAGTGGGGCTTCGTAGTGTCATCATCTGATCGTCGCGTGGATGCACGGGGTGATCGCGATAATTCCTTGATGTAGGCAGCTTAATGGGTATGTTACGCGAGTTCTACTGGAGATGAGGAAGAAAATGGAGGTGCGGCTCTGATCTCATGTTGCAGTTTGGACGACCGAGATTAATCTAAGGTTTAAAAAATTTAAAAAGGAAATGTAAATTGAATTATATTAATTTGTATAAACTTTGAAATGACATAACTTCTTCATACGAGGTCGGAAACGCACGAAACAAATTGCGTTAGGTTCGTTTTGACGAGCATTACGCAATGGAGCTGGTTTGGAGTCGTTTGGAGCTAGTGGTAATTTCGGATAAAATTAAACGCACATTTAATTTTAATCGAAACAAACGCTACAACTGTTATCGGAAACTCAAGGAGAGAACTTCTCACTCAATCGAATTGTTTCTGTTTAAATTTTAAATAGTTAGATTTAAAATTGCTTGATTGTGTTGATTATGTGATTGGATGGTAAATTATTATCTATTGTTTTGAAATAGACCATATACGCCGTATATTAAGCGGATGTTATTTATTAAAAACATATACTGCGATAATTCCATCTTGATATGGAATTGGTATTATATACGTACTTGGAGTTGATTTCCCACGTTATATAGCAGATGAGACCCTATTGCGCCGCATAATAGCAGATAGTATTTTATAAATCCCATATACCGTGATATTTCACCTCGAAGTGGAATTGGTATTGTGCTAACATCTGTGGATGCAGGGAAACAAGTTGGAGGGATCCAACTGGATTCCTCAAATGATTGAATTGGTTTCAATGTTGTGTGTTGAACTTCTTATAATCTGTGTGATTATCTTTGTGATTGAAATCGTTAAAGGCTAAAATTTAGCCGATATATTTTTGGTATCGTTAGATGCCGAAAATAAATAAAATTGTATTTTTGAAAATTTAAGTTGAAAATTCACAATAAAATTTAATTTTGGAATTGATTCATTTTAAATAAATAAACGTTGAAACATTTATGTTATAAAAATTATGCTTTTTGTGAAATATAACCGGAAGGTGATTTTTGAAATAAGTAGTTGATTAATTTATGAAATGGTTTAAATTGGGATTTTTGAATTATTATAAATGATCTATATAAAAGATTTGTAAAATTGATATTTATAAATTAAAATATTAGAATTATAAAATGAGTTTTTATAAGTGTTAAAATGAAGTATAATGGATTGCATAAGTGGATGAAATCTATATATTTATAATTTGTGAAGTTATAAAATGAATATATTTTGTAAAAAAAAAGATGTATAAGTAATTAACTTATAAATTGGATTTTTGCGTGTAAGTGGGACATGGATAGAATTTTTTAATAAAGTGATTTTATAAGTTGAAGTTGTTATAAAGTATAAATGGAATTTATAAACGTTGTTTTATAAATCCGAAATCGACTTGTTTTAACAAGTTTAATTATTATAGCTTATTAAAGGAAATATATCCACGAGTTTGGGCAGTGAATAATCCTTTAAAATAAAATATGTAGAAATGTTGAATTTGGTAAATGAAGTATATTCACGATTTTGGACAGTGAATAATGTAGTAAAGAAATGTTTTGGAAAAGTGATATTTTAAATAGAATTTAAAACAATTTAAAGATTTTTTAAAATGTGCTAAGTATCAAAACCATAGATTTCAACATTCATTGTTGATATAGACGTTTCAAGAAATAAAAGGAAATAGTGGACTACAACACTGTTGATATAGTAAATGATTTTCGAAAGGAAATGTTTTATATAGTATTGGGATTTATATATCTATCTAAATTCCGAATCCCTATACTAGTGATTTTGGGTTGTCGTATCGATGTTTTATGCAACATTCATTTTGACTCAAATAAATGTGTCTAAGAGAATGTTTTCCTTAAAGAATAAAATATATACTTAATTTGGATTAAATTATATTGAATACTTTTCAAATGTTGAAAATAAATGGATTTGTGAATTACTTATTATTTAATAAGTATGGAAATGTTTGCAATATGAAGTGAATGTTTTGAGATTATATCTTTTAAAGACAAATAGATAGTGAATAATTGAAATCGATTTGAAAATCGTATATCAGTGGATATCTGAAAATTTAAATTCACCATGGAATACATAAAGAAAAGGGAGATTTGTTTAAAAATAATTATTGATTTATTTTTGAAGTGTGGAAATAAATTTATGAACTTGGGACGTAAATTTAAAGTAAATCGGTAAGGATTTATTTGATTGGTTTAAATGAACCATTTTGAAATGAAAGTAGTAAAGGTGAAAATTGATTTGAAATTTGTTTTCAAATGGTTGAAGTGGGGAAATTATATCTTGTGAAGATATTTTTGAAAATAAATAATTTGGGAAATTATTTGAAATCGATGATGTTGTGAATATTGATTGATAGTTAAATAACTGACTATCAATATTGACCCTTAAATGGCTATTTGTTGTGAATTGGTTGAAATTGAATGCTACACTTATTTATAAATTATTGGGCTCGTTATTCGGATTACCCATTTCGAATAGTGATACGACGAAATGTGTAGCATTGAAGACCGGTGGTGTAGACCAGGTATTTGTGAAAACGATAGGATGACCTATCGATTGTCTCTGCACCGTTAGCTACGATATGGAGATTTCCTTTGTGACGGGAAATTCGATCGGGATTGTGAATACCCGGACTGCAAGGGCTTCTTTTGAAGTGCCTTCGGTTCTGTTCGAACCCAGAAAAGACTTGTATGGTTACGTGTCTGACGTTACATTTTGAGATATAAAGCAGATTTCTTTCAAATACATTTCTGTTGGTGGCAGAGAATTTATCCTCTTAGCTTAACACCCTTCTCTGGTACGTACGAGCTCAGAGGTTTTGTAGTTGAAGGTTATCAGCCATGTACTCCCAATTTGTTAATGTGGTATGCTGAGTGTTGCTGTGTGATGATTATTTATTGATCATTTGTTGATCAAAGCGTGGATTTGTGAAAAATCGTAGCTTTGTGGACGAGACTTCGTCAGACCTCACACCCCGAAAAATGGTCGAGACAGGAATATGCGGCAAGGTTATGAGGGTCGCTCCCGTTAGGTTATGTCATTTCCTTCTGGAAAAGGGTGGTGTCAGGTATGGAGCCCTTATGCTTAACCTATGTGGTTGCTCCTATCTCATTTTCTGTGTGGTTATGGCTTGGTGATAGAGGGCCCTCGGATAAAGGTCCCAAAGGATCGGGGAGTGGCATACTCGAGTAGTAGTTACCTAGTTACAGAGGTAACCCGGCCCTGTGTTGGCAGATATCCGGTTAGGTTCTCGGGACGTCCCGCCAAAGGCAATCCCATGTGGCAGTAGGAAGTTCCTTAGCCTGACCATTTGTTGGAAAATCCAAAGAAACAATACGAGCCTTGTACGATTTCAGTTGTATTACCTGCCACTCACTTATGGTGGCGCCCCACTGTTTGGATGGTAGCTATAGTAGGCATAGTTCGGAATGTTTATGATTTCTAAGATTTATATTCTATTTTCGAAATGCTTTCATCACTATGCACTAATAATAATATCAAAAATGATTTGCTTTGCGTAGTAAGCATCTTTGACTATCATAAGAAGAAATCTCCTCCAATTCTGCATTTGCATTGTGTGTGTGCGGGGAGGCCTTATGGTAGTTTCATTTTTCGAAAGCATTGCAGATATTTTTCACTTCCCTTGTTGTTGTTGTTTAAAAAGATAAATAACTGTTTTAAGTTCTCACACCAGTCTCATGACTGACCTAGAGTTTATTGTTCTCTTCCTAAACTCTGGGTGCCCAAAATTTCCCACACGGGCAGCCTAGAAATAGGTTATCAGGTCATTCTGGATTCCGAAGTGCTTTGGAGCTCAAGTGGCGAGCTGGATGATGAGACGTATTACTTGTATATGATATTATATTTTCCGCTGTAGAATTCGCTTGTAAGGACAAGTTTGTATAGCTATCCATTCTTGTATTGTGTTGCATATTGACTCTGATAATGTAATGTAATGTGATGTAATGTAATAACTTATATAGTTCTTTGGTTTAAAAATTATTCATTTATCTATTATATGTTGTTCCGCTACGACTGTGAGATTCTGTTATTGTTTCTGTTCTGTTTTCTTACTTCTTCTATCTTTTTCTTCTACCACTTCTTTTTAACCATAACGGACTGTTTTTCGACATTCGATTATGCGGCATTTGATACAGTGGGCGTAAGAATGCCGACTTTCGGATCCCGATAAAATCAAATTTCTTACATCTTTCAATTGTTAAATTTTATGTATACAAGACTTACAAATGTCCAAATATACTTTCATATTAATTTTCTTATGTTTATTATTGATAAGTTAATGTCTTTATTAATAAATTTTAGAGTCAAAAAGAAAGTATATTAAAAGAAAAAAAACCCTTTAGTTAAATCTTATTTTAAATTTAAAAAAAAAATATTTTAAATAAATAAGAAATTAACTTTGTTGTTAAGCAATATAAACTTTAAATTTCAAATATATATCTTAAAAGAAAAATGATATTGTTTTCTAATTGTACACTTATAAATAATTTATAAAACATAGAATTTATAAATCCAATTTATTTCTAAAATGTTTACAATTGAATTTCAGGTTCAAATTTTATTTACTAGAACATTTATTTAATAAGGCAATCATTCCTTATTTTACTTTGAAATAGAAATTTATATTATCAGAATTTATTCATTTATATACATATCCAAATGTGTTCTAACTACCCAAGATTTATTTGTTTAATCAAACAAAAATCAGCATTTCTATTGATTAACCCCATTAATTACCAATTAACACATACTCCATAATCCGGGTTATCACTTTTTCAGTTTATAACAAAACTGATTTGGTTTGTTTTCATCGATTCCTCTTTATCACCTTTGTCCATCGAACTCATGTCCATCGGCTTTACTTCAAAATCCATGCTTGGGTTCGTAATTCATCGTATTTCATAACCTCTCTAGCCTAGAAAGGTGAGAAATCACTCACAATTAATGATCTTATATTTATTAAATTTGATTTCAATTGAAATGACAATTGAAATATGTCGTTGTTAGTTATTTACATTGCTATATATATGATATTATCTATATCTGTTCACATGTGACATCTGACACCATTATCTTTTATTTATACTGACGATATATGCTTGTTGTTATTATTATCATATATGTTACATACCCGTATATATATGTATGTATGTATGTATGTATGTATGTATGTATGTATGTATGTATCTATGTATGTATGTATGTATGTATGTGTATGTATGTATGTATAAATTGCGGATTGAAATGACAAATATCTGTATCACTTAACCCTAGGATAGAAAATTATATACAAACACCGTTGGTCTATATATAAATATTTTGAAACCGATTTCTATGGTTTTGGAAAAAATATATGGTTTAATATATATTGATTTTTAAGATATTATATAAATGTATTCTATAAAATTTAAATTCTTGGTTTTAAAATTCTGTGTTTTGAATTTTTTTAAAACTATAATTAGTTTTGAAATTATGATTTTTAAGAATTAACTTATAGTTTTACTATTTTAAAATATGATAACTTGGTATTAATATAAAATAATTTTAATAATAAGATTTTATTTAATAAAGTTGATTTAGTTAATACATAATATGTTTCAGTGTTTATTTAAAATTATACCTTAAAATAGATTGTTATAATGATTTTTATAAATTAAGGATAGGAAGATAAATTTAAGTTGATTTGAAATAATATTATTTTAAGAATTATATTTGAATAAAATCGATTTGAAACTCATTGGATATTGAGAATTTGAGGATATGAATTTATAACTTGATTTTGGTTTAAAGTGATTAATGAATATTTCAAGTTTAAATAAATTGAAGGAAATATTAAGATTATTTGTAATGAGATTTATTTAAATGATATTGGATTTATTAGGTGGATATTTCAAAACCAAATAATAATGATGTTAAATTATATATATATATATATATATATATATATATATAATTATCAAAGTTAGTTTTGAAGTTGTGGAATATTTAAAGCTTTGAAATATACTGAAATTGAAATGGGTTATTTTGTGGTTCAAATCTGATTTTTGAAATCGATATAACTTGAAATGGTTTATTGAGAACCTGAATCGAATTGAAATTGATGATTTAAGATTGGATTAAATTTGAATTTTGGAATTCGAGTTGATTTGGAATTGATTTATGAAATTTGAGGAAGTTATTTTATTATATAAAATATTTTTAAATTGTATATATAATTATTTATATATTTTACTTTATAAATTATTTTCATATAAACTATTTAAAATAAATCATTTTAATACAAAATATTTTTAATATAAAATATTTTAATATACTAACCATTTTATTAAAACTATTTTAACCTATAACTACTTTATATAAACTATTTTATTTTACAAACTATTTTGTTTTATACAATATTTTAATATATAAACCTTATTTTAATATCTAAACCGGTTAAGTAAGAGGTATTATGATTCTAAATTGTGATTTCCAAAGTGTTATGATTTCCAAAGTATTATAATTTCTAAGTTATGATTTCTATAGTGTTATGGTTTTAGAAGCTTTATAATTTCGAAAGTGTTATAACTTTGAAGTGCTATGATTTTTGGAAATGGATATATTTGAAATGGAAGTGATATTTTGGTTTTGAACTATAAACTATTTTGAATTGACCGCGATGTTATAATAACAATTGGTTGTTAAGAGACCGGGATCGGATATTGTCGTACTCTCTTCCAATACCAAAAACCACTTTAACAACTATGTACGTGTGGAGATTCCAAAATGAAGTTGGATGGTTTGGTGACGATTTTATATGGTATTTACGTAGCCCTGACTCCTATAAGTTAGGTTGGTGCGGCCAAAACAGGAGCCATGCGAAGTGAGGTCATTCCTCCTAACGGACACATTTCTTCGATACCATTTTATTGCTTTTGTGATGTGATTGGGTGCATCCTTTTATTTGAGAGTGTGTCACAAGGTGGACGGTAGTAGCTGCTATACGTTACCGCCAGTCCGAATCCGCAAACGGTATATCTACCCTGGCATTGCCTCGAGTGCCTTGTCGCACGCCCTATCGCGCCTTCTACGAGTTTGTTTTTTTGTCGTACCTATGGAGTGCTCCCTGATAGCCCACTTGCGAATGGAGTTTACAGTATCTGTATAGAGTACGGCATTATAAAAATATGTTAAGGGGGATATAGCTAATGCCTTAATGCTATTTTAATAGTTTACTTTACTATAGACATTATTATAATAGCGTATATTACACAGTAGATAGTTCCATGGATCCTTAGAGGATGGTTATCCCTAACATTCTTTGAGTTACTTGTATTTCAGTTGATATTTCATTTGAGTTGGATTTATTGATATAAGAATTTTAATCCTGACTCGAGTGTTTTGTGTTTTGCTTTATGCTCGGGTCAGACTGTGTGTCACAACATTTGAGTCTCACCTTTGGAGTTGGAGCTTCACTTGGAGGTCCATCTGTATCTATTCCGCTTTCAGCTATCCAGTGGTTTTGTTCAGATTTGTCATCTGTTTCTATTCGAGGTACATTGTATTTGATATTATGTTGTATTTTATTTCAAACTCTGTTATTTGTATGGTAGCTTCATGAACTACTATCTATCTATTCCGCTGCTTATTGTTATATTACTCTGTATCTGTGATTCTGTGATTGATTTATTTACTATTATGCTGAGTTTTGCAAAATATAAATTAACAATCTGATATTTTGAGCAATTCAAGTCCGACAAATACGGATGCGATTAACACGAAATACCGTGTCGTTACACCAATCAATTGGAAATTTACATTCAGACAATTGTTAATATATTTCAAACCAATATATTAAAATACACACTATCATTTGTTATCATCCTTATATTATTGCAAACATATATCATTAATAGAAATTTTAATTAAGCTCATAATTTGTATTATACTCTAATTTGTATCAATAAAATCTTAATTTTTTTTATTCCTGAGAATTTTATAAAAATCTTATTTAATTTAATACTTTTAAATGTTTAAAAATACGGGTCGTTACATGGAATCCATTCTCCCTATGTGCCTTTATGATTTTGATTGTAGAGCCTAGTATTACTGGAATTTAATTAATGTAACAATTTCGGCTATTTGAATAAGTATTTGTTCTTAGACACTATCACAATGTCAGAGGATTTTGATATGAAATGTTCTGGTTATCGTAAGGTAAAAATCCGACATGTTTATTTGTGGCGCGGTCTTACGAGATACCTTTTAAATGAATTTTAATGACTCAATTTGAGTGTGCTTTCTCTCATGATTTTACGGACTGACTCAGGTGTTATTTTATTATAATGCTCAGGTCAGAACGAGTATTTTAGGTTCAGGTTAGGAAGCTATGGAGCTCAAGAGACGAGCTGGAGACCAAGATGTATTCTCGTACTTGTTTATTTCCACTTGAGTGTTGTTTGAAATTATGAGCAGTTGTGAGGACAAGATTTTATAACTGTCCGAGCTAGAAATTATTGATTGTTGTACCTTGATGTGAATTATGTATATTATAATTTTTGATTTGAGAAAGAGCTATTGATATTATATACTATTCTGTCCGTTGTGAGATTCTGTTTTTGTTCAACTTTCTTCCTCTACCTACTTTCTTTTCCCTCAACAGTCTATCTTTTCAGCACTCAATCGTTTGGCATTTATCCGGTGGCCGCATTTATGTTGATTTTCGAGGGTCGTGAAGGGCGGGTCGACATATGTGGTATCAGAGCATAGTTTGGCGATATATCTAGGCTTTGGTGGGGAAATTACTCATTAAAATAGATTCGGAAGTACTTAAGAATGAGTTTGAGTGTATTAATAGCTATGAGCGCATAATTGGTAGTGAATATAAAATGTCTTTATATGGTGTTCACTTATCAGTTGAGTGTTTATGAATTCTAGTCGGTATGGGAAGTACAACCGTATCGATAGGGGTTTCTAAACTCTTGAACAAGGTAAATCGACATTGTAATGTTCTAAAGTAGGCGAATGAAATAATTTTACCCAATATTATATTTTTCTATAAATGAATAATTTTCTGAAATTATTGTATATATATTTCGGTGTTTGGTTGTTGAATTATAATCAAATGAGATTATAAAATTTGAAATGGTTATATGTGTAACAAATAGAAATTGTGTAAGATTAATTTATACAAAAGAAATATAATTAATGTTTGTTTTAAATCCTGGAAATTTTAGGAAATGGGTTAAAAGTAGTTTAGAACTAAGTGTTGGGATTTTTAAATCTTGGAAATTTTGGAAAGTGTTTTCCACAGTGGTTTGAAGGGAATAATGGTGTATTACTTGGAAATGTTTTTGGAAAAGGAAAATTGTTTCCAAATGGAATTTTGAAAAGTAAGGAAGCAACGAACTCACTTCAGTCGCTGGAAAATAATTCTGGTGATGATGGCCACATCATTAGTATAATTGGAAGTTGATATAGATGGAGAGGAAAATGAAAATTTAAATCCTGGAATTTAAAACTTAACTTGAGTAAATTAAAGTGAATAAGATACGTTGAGATTTAACTCAAGGTAAGTTAAATAAAATTTAAAAAGGATTTTCATTGAAATGTAATATAAAGTTGAAATGTAAGATGATTAAATAACTATAATTTATAATTATTGAATAGGATGAATACGCTTAAGCTATTAAGCGATATAGATAATCCAGAATGATGATTACAAGATTAAAATGGACTTAACTAAGTAAATTGGATTTTAAGTATATAAGTTGATGAACTAATGAATAGAGAAATGGAATGGTGAAGCCTAAATGAAAATGGGTTGGTATTTTCGTAAAAGAAATGGAAATTTGAAATTGAATTTAATAGGAAATGTGAATTGAAATCGAGTAAAATAAATTCTAACTTGATGGTGAAGTGTTTATATAATTTTGTGCTATAATTTAAAATGCAAGTAAGATTTAAGTGAAAATTTAAGAAAAATTATGAACAACTAAGTTATATAACTTATTAAGTTGGAGGAAGTGGAAAAGCATAACCAGTTTGGTTAAGTAATTAATAACGAGAAATGAATTCAAATTAAGAGTAGATGATTAAATATGGCTTTGGAGTATGGACCGAGTTAGTCGAATGTGGACTTAAGTTTTAAAGTTGGGTATAACTTAGGCAATGATATAGGATGCTGATAATAAACTTTAGAACAAATTTTGGTGAAATAGCTTATAAACAAACTAACATGAAATGGCCCCAAGTGATGTAATATAAAATGGATATACTAAGTGAATGAAAACAAATAAGCTGAATGAGATTCAATTTAAAATGAATTGGAACTGGGATGCAACAGAAAACTTAACTAAAGTGATTTTTTTATAAAATGGATTTGCATAAATGGAAGTAAATAAAAGTGGAATGCAAACAAATTGATTGTAAATCAATTTGAAATTGAATAAGGGTGAATTTATGCAAACAAAGCACATAGAAATAAAAAATTAAGTGAATATGAGTTTGGTTGTTGTAAATATGAAATGGATGCGATAAAAATTTGGTTGTGAATCATTTGAATTGGATGAAATGATGTATTGTCCATGGAAAAGAATTAAATTAGTGTTGGAACCTTATAATTGTTGTAATATTTATGATTAATATGTTTGGGTTATGAAGTTTATATGTTTTGGTTAATTAAAGGAATGAAATATTATAAAATTTCATGTTATTATTACTTATGTTCTTATTTTGAGTAAGTGTAGGTGCGGGTGGCTGCTTGGACAATTATGGTTTCGTTAGTGCATTGAATAAGCTGCTCATTTAAAACGCTAAATAAAAGGTACGCCTACGCAATAAAATAACGAAGTGATAATATATTGTTATATATTTTGTTTTTTGACCGTGTGGGTCGATATATATATCTTTTGTGATATTGTAAAAGGCTCTCCGCACAAAGGAGGCGCTGTCAAAAATTTTCGAGAATTTGAGGTGTTAGAATTTTTTAAAAGGTGTTTGAAAATTTTGGTTAACAAGAAAGTTTGATTTTTGAAACGGTGTTAGAAATCAAAGTTTTTGAGTTAGAAATAGAAACAAATTGTTTTGGATTAAACTAAAGGGTTTTTAGAAGTGAATGTAGAACTTTAACTAAGTGGGTTTTGAGTAAGTTAATGGATTTGGGAGCATGTTTTTTAACCTTGCAATTTCGAGGACAAAATTTTTATAAGGGGGAGGAATGTAACGACCCGGAATTTGGTCTTTAATTTTCGAACATCTAATTTACTTTAAATGTTGAATTTAGATTATTAATTGGTTGTGAATACAGAGGGTTAGATTGAATTAGTGAAATAGTTATAATTTCAAATATAATGATTTAATTGCAGGTGGATAAATAGTAATTTAATACTTAAAATTGGGATAATATGCGAATGTGAATCGAATGGATATGAAAATGATTTCTAAAATTTATTTAAAGTCTATTTGGATTTGAATTTGTCATATTGGACTTTTGGATGGAATCAAAAGTTGATAAGTTAAAATTGGAATTTACATATTAGTTTAATAGTGGATTTTAATATATGATAACAAGGAAAATAATCGAATTTTGATTTAATATGAATTAGAATGATTTCTAACGTAAGTATAATTTCAATTTGAATTATAATTATGCCGGTAAAGTATTAAAATCGAAATTTTAAATGATTTCGTCGATTTTGAGAAATCGCTCGATTTAATCGATGCGTTAAAATAGCCTTCGGGGGCACAGTCTCAAAATTCGACAAAACTAGTTACATTGGATCGGTAATAGTGTATTATTATCGGAGATCGAATTTCGTAGCATTTGGAGTTACTATTTGTTCGTACGGGAGAGAAAACGGTTGAAATTAAAATCAAAAATTTAATATTTTATATCGATTCAAAAAGATATCTTCCGCATACAATCAAATTAACTTCCGACACATGTTTCATTGTGTTCGGAATACGGGTAAAACAGTATAAACACTAGGCGGCATGTCTCTTTTGGAGTTCATTTGAAAACGCACATTTGCATTGAAATATACTAATAAAATAATATTGTATGCATATATAAGTACTGTTAACACAGTAAACCCTAGCATATTCACTGGCCATCGTTCTCAAATATTTGATGGCTAAAACCAACCACCTGTCCCTTTTAATTTCCGACCAATCCATAAACCCATTTCAAAAACTTCCAATTGCATTATTAAAGAGCTCCCCAAGCTTCATCCATCCAACGGTGGTGTTTCATTTTCATGGTCACTATTCTTCAGGTCGTGCTCTAGAAGGGTATTCGTTCACGTGTGTTTTACTTAGGATTCGAGAAGCCGAGCTCGTCGTGTTTGCAGACGGTGGTGCGTGGTTGCTAGGGAGACGCGGGGGTGGTCGCCGATCGACGTATAGGTGGTTGATGGGGGAGTTATCGCTGGGCAAAGCTGCGTGAGTTGGGTTCGAATAACCGGTTGTGTACGCGAATGGGAAGGAACGAAGAAGATAGATGGTGCGGCCATGATTCCTTGTTTTGAGAATGAACAGTATAGATTGGATCTGGTTATAGTCATAAAAAAAGAGAGAATTTAACTATAATAACTTATATTTAAACTTTAAAAACTTGCATCTCTTTCATACCAGGTTGAAATTGGACGAACTGGCAATGCCGGAATCGCAGCAACGAGACCTACGTTATATTATAGACCTAGAGGTGGTTGAAGCTCATTAAAATTTTAGGTCAAATTGAACGTGCTCGGTTTAATTTAAAATTGGAACGTTTGGCAACGTAAAAATCAAGGTGAGTTAATCTCCCTCAAATTTGGACTGCTATCGTAAATTTTAAATAGTTAAAATTTATAAATGATTGATTGGTTGAATTTATGAATTTTTATCAGTTAAATGTGATATTATATATACTAGTATATATATAATGGAGCGATTGATATTCGCTCATTTATATAGTCGATGAGACCCTATGCACCACGTATAATAGCGGATAACCCTATATACCGCAACATTCCACTATGAAGTGGGATTAGTATTTTTATGTTGTGCTAACATTTGTGGATACAAGAAAACAGGTTTGAGGGATACAACTGGATTCCTCAAAATGTTGAATCAAATTTCATATATATTATTTATGTTTTGTTGAAATAATTTATGATAGGTTATTGTGTGATTTGGATTGGTTGGATGCTATTACAGGTTACCTAGATTCCGGTATTTTAAATGCCAGTAATATGTTTAAATTGGAAAGGAAAATTAAAAGGCGGTTTGGAAGCAAAATGTTTTATAAAGAAATTTTGTGTTAACCAATTGGACAAAATAAATGGTTTTGAAATGGGTACTTAGCCAACACGAAATATTGTGAATTGGATTTTGGAATAAGAGTATTAAATAAAGGATTTTTAAGTAATAAATCTACAAACGTATTTGTTTGAGAATACAAAGGTTTAAAAATCGGGAATGTGGGATTATTTTAAGAAGAGGATTTTTAATTTATAAATTTGATAATTTGTAGAAGTGTTAAATATTTTGGAAAATTAGTCGTTTAATTATTTTAAATTGTTTGAACATAGTTAATTATTTACCAGTAACCTTATAATGATTTTGAAAGATTTATTATTATTTTAGAAATGGTTAGCATTTTGTTTTTAAAAGGATAATTATCAATTTTCAATATGGTTTTGTATAATAAATTTTATTTGAATATAATTGTAACGATCCCCTTAGAAAATTAAATTTAATAATTAATTAAAATTTTTGGGATTAATTCGTGAATTAATTTAATTTTTTCCAAAATAAATAAAAAATGTGTTTGTTTACATATATATAAATATATTGTAATTTGAAAATTTTCCAAAATAAGTAAGATATATGTATTTTTTTATATATATTGTAAATAGGATTTTCGAAAATAAATATCTTCATAAAAAAATTGGATATATTAACTTTATATTAGGAACCAATATATAAATGTATATATGATTATTTAGCAGTGTATAATTAGAAAATTTAAAAATATAATAGAAAGATTTGGTTTAAATTCAATATAATAATTTTCTAAAAAAATTAATTTAAAGATTAATTAAACATTTTAACACAAGTATTTTCCTATAGTTATTAAAATAAGTATAAAAACTTGAATTTAATTTTAAATAAGATTAATACAAGGTTTAATGATTCATTCTTTTAAAAATTTAGTTTATATATTTGTTATAATTTATTAAACAAGGGTTTAAACATAAAAATAGTTGTTGTAAAAAGTGTAAAAGAAATAGATACATGTATTAACAAGCACAAACTTAGATTACAAGTGCAACTAATTTTCTTTTAAATTAAATTCATAAATAATAAGTGTTAGGAAGAAAACAGACTATTTTCTAAACTTCTCACATTCATTTCTCAACTTTTTCTCCCATTTTCAAAAGAAAACGAAAACCTAAAACAAAGTAAAATCAAACCACAACAACATCAATTCCTTAACTTGATCTAACGCTAGCTCAACAAGGATCAAATTCAATTCAACCTCAAGAGAATCAAATCAAGTACAGATCAAACAATAACTTCAACCTGAAATAACAAATGAAATTCAAAGATCAACTCGATATAAACAACTAAGCAAAGCAGGGATTTAAAGCTTCAAAACAAACAGAGATCAAGCTTCAGTTCAATTAAATTCCAGGTTAAAGAGTCAACAGCTGTTCTATGTTCTTCAATAAACAGGTCAGTAAACAACCTTTTCAAAAAGTTGAACTTGTTTGATACCCTGATGCTTGTGATTGTAATCATGATATGAAGTATGTTTGTATGAATGTAAATTATCATCACATGTCTGTATATTTGCAAATGTCTAGTGTATATGTCTGTGTATATGAATATAGGGCTCTGTTCTTAGTTGTAGACTTTTAAATCAAGTTCAAAATTTAAAACCTCTTTCCCCGATTTGTTTTAAGTGATCATCTCTAAATAAAAAGGGATTATAACAATGTAATATCAAATTTAAAAATAAATTCAAGTGCATTTATTAAGTACTTATTTGTAAAAAGATAAATCATAGTGATAATCAGAAATAAGTTAAAAATCGAAGATCTGGAATTCATGATCTAAACTTATAATCTGATTCATTTGCAAATTTATAATTTTAATAATCTAATCTAAATTTTTAAGCTTGGGATTTGTTTGAAATTTCGAGTTGATCAGAATTCGTTTTTTTGTTAATTCTCGACGATTCACGACGAAATGTTCAACGAGATTGAAGCTGATGGTGGCTAATGTAACAACCCGCATATTTAACGATTTGATATTTAAATGTTTAATTTAAATATAACGTCGTTAGTCGGATTTTTGGTCCGAAAAGCTACTTTCTGCAAATGGCCGAATTGGAACTCGAAACTACCTCCATTGGTTCCAAAACGGCGTTTGCGATCTTTTTGAGTATAATCTTTGATATGTTTGGAGTTTGTGAAATTTTGACCCTTTTTTCTATTGGGTTTTGGGTTTGGGTTCAGCCCACTAGTTTAACTAATACCCTAACCCAACCCCTTCTCTTCATTCATCCTCATTTCATTTCATTTCTTAAGCTAGAACTGAAAATGGTGGAAGGGAAGAGGAAATAGAAATTTGCAAGCCCTAGTTTCTTCTTGTAAACTTGATTTCTTGCTCCAAAATCAAAAGAGAATCTATTGGTAAGCTCTTCTTCATCTTCTCCAACTCTTCTCCTCTTCAATTTCAGAAAATTTCCTAAACCAAAATTGGGAAATATGTGTTTTATTCTTAGATTGAAGCTTGTTGAGTTGAAGTAGTGTTTGGTTGGTCTTCTCCTTGTTATTGAGCTCCATCTTCTTGTTTTTGGGTTAAAGGTGAGTTTTGAACTCACATCTACTTCTCTTGATTTCATTGATGTTGGGTATGAAATCCTAGCACTTGTTCATATGCACTTGCTTTTAGTTTGGATTGAATTGGTGAATATCCGAATTTTTAGTGTTTGGGTTCAATTCTT
Organism: Allium cepa; assembly: GCA_030765085.1. NCBI lineage: Eukaryota > Viridiplantae > Streptophyta > Magnoliopsida > Asparagales > Amaryllidaceae > Allium > Allium cepa. Next base: position 272,096,076 of record CM060943.1, on the reverse strand, counting down.
TTAAATCCTAACTTTGATGTTTTGGTCATGTTTTTAGTGATGAATCGAAGTGCTTATAGGGCCGGGTAGCTGCTTGGCGTAAATCCCTAGCGTTCGTGCTCGTCCAATTGAAGGTTGGAGAGTTTGCACTTCAATGGTAATAAGTAGGAAATGCAGGAAATTGGGTTCAGTCGACTGGATCCTCTGTTCAGTCGACTGAGCTGAAGCCCGAAATTTTTCTGGATAATTTTTAGTCGACTGAACAGGGATTTCAGTCGACTGACCTGCTCCTGTTTTCCTGTTTTGCCTATTTATGTTCGTTTTGATTGGTTTTCCGAATTTTATCGATTCATGTTGGTTCTTAGTGGTTGTTATTGTCTCTTTGACTTTGATAACTTATTTTTGACTTCATCCATGGGTTTTTATAAAATAATCTCTCGAATCACATTTAAAAGCTCGTTTCTCCAATTTATAAATTCTATTTAAAACACACACTTTCGCACTTCGAGTGAAGTGGAAGGGTGATTAAATGGTTGGGCAAAACACGGACCATGAATCTGTGCGTTTATCTTTCCGATTAATCCCCGACCTATTCAATTGATCGTTTTGACCTTTGGTTTGGTTTACCGATGATATGAGGTGAACTTTGTACTGCTTTGAGTGTGAAATTAACTAACGGATAGTAAACCGTTTAGTGCGAATGAGTGGTTATGGGACTCACGTTACCACTTTTCGGATTCCTTTTTGAGAGTTATGACACATTCCGCCAGTTAGTGGTGTCCAGTACTGGGTCTTCGACCTTCACCACCACGGTTTGTTGCCTTCGGGTATGTGCCTTCCGGTTTGTGCCTTCGGGTTTGTGCCTTCGGGTTTGTTGCCCTTTAGTATCGCTTCCGATGTTGGTCGTTATGAGCCGCAAGGGTGATATTGGATTGCCCTTTAGCATCGCTTCTGATGTTGGTCGTTATGAGCCGCATGGGTGATATTGGGTTGCCCTTTAGTATCGCTTCCGATGTTGGTCGTTATGAGCCGCATGGGTGATATTGGGTTTGGAGTCTTCGGGCTCATGGATCCTTGTTTGTACAGTACTGAGCTCGAGCAAATTTTCTGATGTTTCATTCATATGTATATTCCCTAGGTATCGCCCTTCGATGTTGGTCATTATGAGCCGCATGATGCATAGCGTTTACCTTGTGGAACTTGTATACCTTATTGGTATTTGTTATTGCCTTTTGGCTTGCTTTGGGATATTCTTATCCTTTGTTTCTATATGTTGCCGATGATATGAGGCTTGTTCTATATGATTCATCTTTCATTAGATGATTGTGTTATCTCTTTTAGAGATATCTATTATGCTTTGTAACCTTGCAGATTTATTGTTGTTCAGTTTATCTAACTGATTTGTTTAGCTAGACTGACCTGTGTATTTCATATTCGGGTCAGACCGAATTGTTTCAGGTTAGGTGCTTTTGGACTTAGCCTATTTTGCTTCCGCATGGACTATTCAGCTTGTTCCTTTTCGTTATAGCTTTTGTGTAGTCCTATTTTGTAGTAACTCTGATATGTATTCTTTTAACTCGTCTGTATATTGTGGTTTGCTATACCACTTGACATGTATTAGCTAGTATACTCTGTTATGTATCTGTATATATGTATATGATGATTTACTGTTCTGTGATGTATATTACATTTGAGTTGTTATATTCCGTTCTGATAGATCCAACCACCTATGGTTTTTTTTTAAGTATTCATTGGGTATGTCGACCTGCTTGGTATGTTTATTGTCGATGTATTCAATAGATAGTTAGAGTAAGGCTATAGGTAGTCGCTCCTAACCAGCCTTATTCTCCGTGTTAGTTGACGGCATTACCCTGTAGTGTCCTTGGCTAGCGTGGGTATAGAGGTGGGGCATCACAGCGTGGTATCAGAGCCGAGTTCAGAACAAAGTATGACAAACGCAAAATAGAGCACATATTATAGTACATCAAAGTATACAAGTGATACAAACCTTTGAATCATCGTGGCTCTTTATTCCATCAAAGGTTAGATAGAATTTGGGAATTCGTTTAGGAATGCATTTTATTCCGTAGTATTCCATATTGAATTATCTACCTTGTGAGTAATCTTATTCTTATCTTAACTTTTAGCGTATGGCTGGAAGAGGCAGAGGACGACGTTTGGATGCTGGGCAATCCGGCTGTTCACATCCGGATGGCGTTTATATGTCTGCCGATCAGTTTTTGGAATTGTTTAGGAGCACTCAGCCTCCAGTTCCTCCTCGAGTATCTCCACCTCGCAAGTCTGCTTTTGCACGTCAGTGCAGTGATTTTTCTCATCTTGGAGGGAAGCCGTTTAAGAGCTCCGAGTTCGTCCTTGAAGTCCAAGCTTGGCTTCGCACGTGCGAGCGTATTTTCTCTCGCATGGATCTTTCTGGCCATGATAGAGTTCGTATAACTTCTAGCTTATTACAAGAGCGTGCTCTTGATTGGTATGAGCTTCTTGTAGCCAAAATTGATGAGTCTACTCTTTCTTGGACTCAGTTTCGGGGACGATTTGAACTCAAGTTCATTCCTGAATTTGAAAAAGTTTTATTGACCCGTTGCTTCCTTGAGTTGAAGCAAAGGAAATCTTCAATTTCTGAGTATGTTGCATCATTCGAGGCTTTATCTCAGTATGGTCTTGAATTCATCAGCACTTCTTATAAGAAGAATTTGAAGTTTGTCTCTGGTCTTAAGAAATATCTTAAGAAATCTTTGTTGCTCCAACTTAAACTTTCTTTTGAGGAGTTGGTTGATTCAGCACTTCATCTCGAGACCGTCGAGAAGGAGTGTGATAGTGATGTTGATGTTGAGGTTTCCAAGAACCCTAACAAGAGGCCGTTTCCACTTCAGAAGTCCAGGCCTTTTCCTTCTAAGAAGAAGAAGACTGGTGGTCCTAGTTCTCAGCCTCAGTCTTCCGGAACACCTTTCGTTCGAAAGTGTTTTAATTGTGGTTCTCCGGATCATATTATTCGAGCTTGTCCTAAACCTCTCTTCTGCCGTTATTGCAAGAAGGAGGGTCATCATGTTTCAGCTTGCCCTACTGTTCCGGATGGTGCTAAGTCTAGCAATCTTTATGCTACCAAGGCTTCTAAAGGTCCCTTTCAGCCCAAAGGTATATCTCCATCCATTTTGGAAGGTTCTATTTTATTTTATGACCATAGTATTCGAGTTCTTTTCAATACGGGTGCATCACATTCTTTCGTATCGAAAAAGCTCGTTGATGATTTATCTTTGGATGTTTCTTGTTTGGTTACTTCTTTAAGGATTACGAATCCTATTGGGGGATCCGCGACCCTTAGTTTGCTTTGTGATGATGTTGAGATTGCTTTATGTGGCTTTTCTTTTCGTGCGAATCTGCACGTTATTTCTTGTCTGGAATTTGATATGATTTTGGGTATGGACTGGCTAGTAAGATATGATGCCAGGATTATTTGTTCGGAGAGAACTATATATCTGCGACATCCGGATTCGCCTACTCAGCTATCTCTTGTTCTTCGGAATGTCGATAATTCCGAGATGGCTTTATATTCTCTTGACTCGCGAGATGATGATGATATATCTCGTATTCCTGTTGCTTGTGACTTTTCTGATGTTTTTGAGCCTGTATCGGGTTTGCCACCCAAATGGGCAATTGAGTTCCGCATTGATCTCATTCCAGGCGCGCAGCCAGTTAGTCGTCCTCCCACAAGGATGTCTACAAAGGAAAATGAGGAACTCAAGAAGCATCTTTTGGAGCTTGAGTCCAAGCAGTTGATTCAGTCCAGTTTCTCTCCGCGGGGATCCGCGGTCGTCTTCGTGAAGAAGTCCGATGGAACTCTTAGGCTTTGCATTGACTATCGCAAGCTTAACGAGTTAACAATCAGAAATAGGTATCCATTGCCTAGGATCGATGATATGTTCGATCTATTGAGTGGTGCTAAGGTCTTTTCTCAACTAGACCTCGCCACAGGTTTTCATCAATTACGAGTCGCGGAAGATAGCATTCCTCTTACAGCTTTCCGCACTCGTTATGGTTCTTTTGAGTGGCTCGTTATGCCATTCTGTTTGACGAATGCTCCTGCTTTCTTTGTTGATCTAATGAATTGAATATTCTGGGAATATCTCGATAAGTTCGTCCTTGTGTTCATCGATGATATCCTTATTTATTCTAAGTCTGAAGCTGAGCATGCTAATCACTTGAGAATTGTCTTGAGTACCCTCCGTCATCATCAGCTTAGAGCCAAATTCTCCAAGTGCCATTTTTGGGAGAATAAGGTTAAGTTCTTAGGCCATGTTGTATCTTCCGATGGCATTTCTGTCGATCCCTCAAAGATCGAAGCCATCCAGAATTGGAAGAGGCCTGAGAATATGCATGATATTCGTAGTTTCCTTGGATTGGCGGGTTACTACCATCGGTTCATTAAGAATTTTTCCCGTGTTGTGCTTCCTCTGACTTGCCTTACTCGGAAAGGGATTCATTTTATTTGGTCCGACAAGTGTGAAGCTTCCTTTCTATCATTAAAGGAAATTTCTCACTAATGCTCCTATTCTTGTGGTTCCCAAGGGGAATCATGATCTTGTTGTCTACACCGATGCTTGTGGTAGTGGTCTCGGTGCTGTTCTTATGTAGAAGGAACGGGTAGTTTCTTATGCTTCTAGGCAACTACATTCGAATGAAGTCCGCTATGCCACTCATGATCTTGAGTTAGCCGCCATTGTCTTTGCCTTGAAGATTTGGCGACACTATTTGTTGGGCGAGCGCTTCATTCTCTATACCGATCATAAATCTTTGAAGTATTTGTTCACTCGGAAGGAACTCAATATGAGACAACAACGTTGGCTCGAGTTTCTTGCTTCCTATGACTTTGATATCCAGTATACCCCTGGTAAGGGTAATCGTGTTGCAGATGCGCTTAGTCGCAAACATTCGGCTGTTATTTCTATGATGCTTGCCGAATGGAATATTCTTGAGACTCTATCTTTTTGTGAAATTCGGGATCGAGGTTCATCTACTGATTCTCCTATTCTATTATTTAGTTTGGAAGCTCGACCTATTTTTTTGGATCGTATTGCCGATGCTCAGCGGCGTGATCCTGATTTGTTGCATTTTATTCAGCTTTGTGAGTCTGGATCTTGTGATGAGGCGCTGCAAGATTTTAGCATTGATTCTCATGGGTGTCTTCGTAAGAAGAATCGTCTTTTTGTGCCTTCTGATCTTGCACTTAGGCATGACATTCTTGATGACTATCACCGTTCTAAGTAAACCATTCATCCCGGTAGTAGCAAGATGTATGCCGATATGAATCGTCTTTATTATTGGGAAGGCATGAAACACGATGTGGCGAGTTATGTGAGCAATTGCATAACTTGTCAGCGTTTTAAGGCCGAGCATCAGCGTCCTTCGGGTCTTCTTCAGCCTCTTGAGATTCCATTGTGGAAATGGGATCAGATTTCTATGGATTTCATTGACGGCCTACCTCGTTCGAGATCGGGTCATTCTAGTATTTGGGTTATTGTTGATCGCCTCACTAAGTCTGCTCATTTTGTCCCTATTAAGTCTAATAGGACTGCTTCGCATTTGGCTAAGTTATATGTCAAGGAAATCCTGAGACTTCACGGTGTTTCTAGTTCTATTGTGAGTGGTCGTGATCCTTTATTCACGAGTCACTTTTGGAAGAGTCTTCAGCAAGCTTTGGGAACAAAGCTTAATTTTTCTACAGCTTATTATCCGCAGTCTGATGGGAAGACTGAACGGGTGAATCGTATCTTGGAGGATCTTCTCCGTATTCGTATTTTTGATTTTGGTGGTAGTTGGGAAGATCACCTACCTCTTGTAGAGTTTTCCTACAACAATAGTTTTCAGTCTAGTATCGGTATGGCTCCTTTCGAAGCCTTATATGGAAGACCATGTCGATCACCTTCTTGTTGGTTAGAATCTGGAGAGAAGATTATTCTTGGTCCAGATTTTGTTCATGATTCTTCCGAGAAGATTGATCTTATCCGGTTGAGAATGAAAGAGGCACAAAGTCGCCAGAAATCCCACGCGGACAACCGTAGGAAGCCTCTCGAATTCTCAATTGGTGATCTTGTTTTTATTCGTGTTTCTCCTTTGAAAGGGGTTATGCGTTTCAGTACGATTGGGAAATTGGCTCCTCGCTTTATAGGACCATTTTCTATTACTGAACGTATTGGCCCTGTGGCTTATAGAGTTTCACTTCCAGCTCATTTATCTTCCATTCATGACGTGTTTCACGTCTCGCAACTTCGGAAGTGTCTTCGCGAGTCAGATTTTGTTATTGCTTCTCCTGATTTCCAAGAGCTTGAGGTCTCACCGGACTTATCTATTGTACAACAACCTATTCGCGTGCTTGACACGGAGGTGCGACACCTTCGGAATAAGGACGTGCCGCTCGTTAAAGTTCCATGGTCCGCTAATCCCAATGACTGTACTTGGGAAACCAGAGAGTTTGTCGAGCGATCTTATCCGGGTTTTCTTTCTTTGCTTTGAAACGGTGAGTATGTCTTTTCATCTCGAGCTTATTTCCTTTTCTTTTGATTGATTATATGTATGTAGTTGTTAAAATATCGTCTCTAGGAATTGCGGGGACACAACTCTGTAAGGAGGGGAGATCTGTAACAACCCGCATATTTAACGATTTGATATTTAAATGTTTTATTTAAATATAACGTCGTTAGTCGGATTTTTGGTCCGAAAAGCTACTTTCGGCAAATGGCCGAATTGGAACTCGAAACTACCTCCATTGGTTCCAAAATGGCGTTTGCGATCTTTTTGAGTATAATATTTGATATGTTTGGAGTTTGTGAAATTTTGACCCTTTTTTCTATTGGGTTTTGGGTTTGGGTTCAGCCCACTAGTTTAACTAATACCCTAACCCAACCCCTTCTCTTCATTTATCCTCATTTCATTTCATTTCTTAAGCTAGAACTGAAAATGGTGGAAGGGAAGAGGAAATAGAAATTTGCAAGCCCTAGTTTCTTCTTGTAAACTTGATTTCTTGCTCCAAAATCAAAGAGAATCCATTGGTAAGCTCTTCTTCATCTTCTCCAACTCTTCTCCTCTTCAATTTCAGAAAATTTCCTAAACCTAAATTGGGAAATATGTGTTTTATTCTTAGATTGAAGCTTGTTGAGTTGAAGTAGTGTTTAGTTGGTCTTCTCCTTGTTATTGAGCTCCATCTTCTTCTTTTTGGGTTAAAGGTGAGTTTTGAACTCACATCTACTTCTCTTGATTTCATTGATGTTGGGTATGAATTCCTAGCAATTTTTCATATGAACTAGCTTTTAGTTTGGATTGAATTGGGGAATATCCGAATTTTTAAAGTCTGGGTTCAATTCTTTTAAATCCTAACTTTGATATTTTGGTCATGTTTTTGGTGATGAATCGAAGTGCTTATAGGGTCGGGTAGCCGCTTGGCGTAAATCCCTAGCGTTCGTGCTCGTCCAATTGAAGGTTGGGAGAGTTTGCACTTCAATGGTAATAAGTAGGAAATGCAGGAAATTGGGTTCAGTCGACTGGATCCTCTGTTCAGTCGACTGAGCTGAAGCCCGAAATTTTTCTGGACAATTTTCAGTCGACTGAACAGGGATTTCAGTCGACTAACCTGCTCCTGTTTTCCTGTTTTGCCTATTTATGTTCGTTTTGATTGGTTTTTCAGATTTTATCGATTCATGTTGGTTCTTAGTGGTTGTTATTGCCTCTTTGACTTTGATAACTTATTTTTGACTTCATCCACGGGTTTTTATAAAATAATCTCTCGAATCACATTTAAAAGCTCATTTCTCCAATTTATAAATTCTATTTAAAACACACACTTTCGCACTTCGAGCGAAGTGGAAGGGTGATTAAATGGTTGGGCAAAACACGGACCATGAATCTGTGCGTTTATCTTTCCGATTAATCCCCGACCTATTCAATTGATCGTTTTGACCTTTGGTTTGGTTTACCGATGATATGAGGTGAACTTTGTACTGGTTTGAGTATGAAATTAACTAACGAATAGTAAACCGTTTAGTGCGAACGAGTGGTTATGGGACTCACGTTACCACTTTTAGGATTCCTTTTTGAGAGTTATGACACATTCCGCCAGTTAGTGCTGTCCAGTACTGGGTCTTCGACCTTCACCACTATGGTTTGTTGCCTTCGGGTATGTGCCTTCGGGTTTGTGCCTTCGGGTTTGTTGCCCTTTAGTATCGCTTCCCATGTTGGTCGTTATGAGCCGCATGGGTGATATTGGGTTGCCCTTTAGTATCGCTTCCGATGTTGGTCGTTATGAGCCGCATGGGTGATATTGGGTTTGGAGTCTTCGGGCTCATGGATCCTTGTTTGTACAGTACTGAGCTCGAGCAAATTTTCTGATGTTTCATTCATATGTATATTCCCTAGGTATCGCCCTTCGATGTTGGTCATTATGAGCCGCATGATGCATAGCGTTTACCTTGTGGAACTTGTATACCTTATTGGTATTTGTTATTGCCTTTTGGCTTGCTTTGGGATATTCTTATCCTTTGTTTCTATATGTTGCCGATGATATGAGGCTTGTTCTATATGATTCATCTTTCATTAGATGATTGTGTTATCTCTTTTAGAGATATCTATTATGCTTTGTAACCTTGCAGATTTATTGTTGTTCAGTTTATCTAACTGATTTGTTTAGCTAGACTGACCTGTGTATTTCATATTCGGGTCAGACCGAATTGTTTCAGGTTAGGTGCTTTTGGACTTAGCCTATTTTGCTTCCGCATGGACTATTCAGCTTGTTCCTTTTCGTTATAGCTTTTGTGTAGTCCTATTTTGTAGTAACTCTGATATGTATTCTTTTAACTCGTCTGTATATTGTGGTTTGCTATACCACTTGACATGTATTAGCTAGTATACTCTGTTATGTATCTGTATATATGTATATGATGATTTACTGTTCTGTGATGTATATTACATTTGAGTTGTTATATTCCGTTCTGATAGATCCAACCACCTATGGTTTTTTTTTAAGTATTCATTGGGTATGTCGACCTGCTTGGTATGTTTATTGTCGATGTATTCAATAGATAGTTAGAGTAAGGCTATAGGTAGTCGCTCCTAACCAGCCTTATTCTCCGTGTTAGTTGACGGCATTACCCTGTAGTGTCCTTGGCTAGCGTGGGTATAGAGGTGGGGCATCACAGCGTGGTATCAGAGCCGAGTTCAGAACAAAGTATGACAAACGCAAAATAAAGCACATATTATAGTACATCAAAGTATACAAGTGATACAAACCTTTGAATCATCGTGGCTCTTTATTCCATCAAAGGTTAGATAGAATTTGGGAATTCGTTTAGGAATGCATTTTATTCCGTAGTATTCCATATTGAATTATCTACCTTGTGAGTAATCTTATTCTTATCTTAACTTTTAGCGTATGGCTGGAAGAGGCAGAGGACGACGTTTGGATGCTGGGCAATCCGGCTGTTCACATCCGGATGGCGTTTATATGTCTGCCGATCAGTTTTTGGAATTGTTTAGGAGCACTCAGCCTCCAGTTCCTCCTCGAGTATCTCCACCTCGCAAGTCTGCTTTTGCACGTCAGTGCAGTGATTTTTCTCATCTTGGAGGGAAGCCGTTTAAGAGCTCCGAGTTCGTCCTTGAAGTCCAAGCTTGGCTTCGCACGTGCGAGCGTATTTTCTCTCGCATGGATCTTTCTGGCCATGATAGAGTTCGTATAACTTCTAGCTTATTACAAGAGCGTGCTCTTGATTGGTATGAGCTTCTTGTAGCCAAAATTGATGAGTCTACTCTTTCTTGGACTCAGTTTCGGGGACGATTTGAACTCAAGTTCATTCCTGAATTTGAAAAAGTTTTATTGACCCGTTGCTTCCTTGAGTTGAAGCAAAGGAAATCTTCAATTTCTGAGTATGTTGCATCATTCGAGGCTTTATCTCAGTATGGTCTTGAATTCATCAGCACTTCTTATAAGAAGAATTTGAAGTTTGTCTCTGGTCTTAAGAAATATCTTAAGAAATCTTTGTTGCTCCAACTTAAACTTTCTTTTGAGGAGTTGGTTGATTCAGCACTTCATCTCGAGACCGTCGAGAAGGAGTGTGATAGTGATGTTGATGTTGAGGTTTCCAAGAACCCTAACAAGAGGCCGTTTCCACTTCAGAAGTCCAGGCCTTTTCCTTCTAAGAAGAAGAAGACTGGTGGTCCTAGTTCTCAGCCTCAGTCTTCCGGAACACCTTTCGTTCGAAAGTGTTTTAATTGTGGTTCTCCGGATCATATTATTCGAGCTTGTCCTAAACCTCTCTTCTGCCGTTATTGCAAGAAGGAGGGTCATTATGCTTGCATTCACCCTAGGATCATATTATTCGAGCTTGTCCTAAACCTCTCTTCTGATGTTTCATTCATATGTATATTCCCTAGGTATCACCCTTCGATGTTGGTCATTATGAGCCGCATGATGCTTAGCGTTTAACTTGTGGAACTTGTATACCTTATTGGTATTTGTTATTGCTTTTTCGCTTGCTTTGGGAAATTCTTATCCTTTGTTTCTATATGTTGCCGATGATATGAGGCTTGTTCTATATGATTTTTGTTAGATGATTGTGTTATCTCTTTTAGAGATATCCATTATGCTTTGTAACCTTGCAGGTTATTGTTGTTCAGTTTATCTAACTGATTTGTTTAGCTAGACTAACCTGTGTATTTTATACTCGGGTCAGACCGAATTGTTTCAGGTTAGGTGCTTTTGGACATAGCCTATTTTGCTTCCGCATGGACTATTCAGCTTGTTCCTTTTCGTTATAGCTTTCGTGTAGTCCTATTTTGTAGTAACTCTGATATGTATTCTTTTGACTCGTGTGTATATTGTGGTTTTCTATACCACTTGACATGTATTAGTTAGTATACTCTGTTATGTATCTGTATATATGTATATGATGATTTACTGTTCTGTGATGTATATTACATTTGAGTTGTTATATTCTGTTCTGATAGATCCAACCACCTATGGTTTTGTTTTAAGTATTCATTGGGTATGTCGACCTGCTTGGTATGTTTATTGTCGATGTATTCAATAGATAGCTAGAGCAAGGCTATAGATGGTCGCTCCTAACCAGCCTTATTCTCTGTGTTAGTTGACGACATTACCGTGTAGTGTCCTTGGCTAGCGTGGGTATAGAGGAGGGGCGTCACAGCTAATGTGATGGTGGTCATTGAAAAAATAGCCGGGGAATTTATTGATCATCGGCGTGGATGATGGATGGCAATTTAGGGTTTAATGGCTTAGTTTGGTCAACGATGATTCTTGAGTTCGTGCGACAACGTAGGTGAACTAAAAGAAATCGCACATGTGGGGATTGATGCGTGGGTTGAAGGCGATGGTCTGGGTGGAACAATGTGGATGCTGTTGGTCGAGATTAATGACGGTGAAGGTTTTTGTCAATTGAGGTGATTTCCAAAAAACGATCGAACGGTTCGATTTTGAATCCCAGTCGAATTCGTCAACCTGGGTGTTCGTGGCGGTGGAGGAGAGTATCGTCGTCTTGTCGTTGATCTAAACGATGGTCGAAGTCGCTTGTTCGAGCGTGCACATGCACCCATGCACATTTGTGCCAGGTTGATCGAGTTGTTTGGGGAAGAAGCATTGTTCTCTAGACTTGCTCGAAGTTTTCGTGTGTTTGGCTCAAACTAAAGTGTTGGCGCGAGTTTCTTGGGAATGGGCTCGGGAAATATAAGGGTTGGCTCGGGTTTTATTTAAACGTGATGATTTAATAAGTTTTTTTTAAACATATGTTAACCAAGTTTTAAAGTTTATTAATTTTAGTAAGTTTTCAAAGAAATATAAATCAAGTTTTTCAAAGTAAATTAATAACAAGGTTTTAAACAAATTTCAAAATTTTTTCTAACAATTAAATGTTTTTATTTATTAATATGGTTTTGTAGTAACTTTATTAAGTAAATTTCCAAGTGTTTTCAAATATACTAAAATGATGAAATCAAGAAGTGATTAACCAAAAGTTTCTCGAGTAATTTTGTATCGAATTAATGTTAAGCATTTAATTTAATTAAGTATTTAATTAAGATAAGGGTAATTAAAATTTAAATAAATAAAGAGCTTAAGTGCTTTTGAATAAATTAATTACCTATATTTCATTTAAATGAGATTCAAATGATAATTAAAGTAATTAATCCAGATAATGATTTATCTTTAAAGTCTTGAGTAATTAAAGATTGATTGATTAATTAATGATTAAGGTTTAATTAATCAAGTGATTAAAGAATAATTACTAAAAAAATTAATTGAGGATAAATAATTAATTAATTAAAGTTAATTGATTTATAATTGATTAAGGGTTAATTAATTTATTTGAGGTTAATTAATGTGGTTAATTAAGGAATAATTAATTGCCTAAAGATTAATTACTTAATGTAAGTAATTAAAAGATGATTAGCGATTAAAGGTTAATTGATTGATAATTAAAGAAGTAATTAGTCAAGTGGTTAAGGATAATTACTTAATATGATTAAGATTTTGATTAATTGAAGGATGTTTAATTAATTAAAGATTAATTAATATAAGTAATTAAGGATTAATTAGTTAATTAATTAAAGAATAATTAATTAATTAAAGGTTAATTAATTAATGAATAAAGGTGAATTAATTAATGATTAAAGGTTGATTAATTTATGTGATGAAAAAAATTAATTAAGGAATAATCAGTTAAGGATAACTAATTATGATGAATAATTAAGGTTGATTTATCAATTTCAATAATTAAATGTTTGCAATTAATTAATGCTAATTAACGAGGATTAGTAATTTATTCGTAGGTAATTAAATTGGTTTAAAATTTATTATAATCAGGTGATTGATTTAATCTTACTTATGGATGTTTGGATTGTATTGAATACCTCGAGTTGTTTGATATCTCTGATGTGTGATATTTTGTGATATGAATTGTGTGGACTGAGCTGTTGTAACAGCCCGCAAATCCATACCCCTTGAGTCAACACTATTCTACAACAATCAACTCAAGTTGTATAGAAATACGAACCATTTGGGTTAAAGAAGAAGAGTTGGAAGAAGAAAGTAGAGAAAACAACAATAGAATCTAACCATCGTAGCGGAATAAAATATAATAGATAATAAATAATCTTTACTCAAAAGTCAAATATTTCTATTTACATATATTACATCATCAGAGTACATCAATCACAACTCGACATCAATATCATAAAATGGATACACAACAACTCAACAGCGGAATATATATATATATATATATAACAAGTACGAATATACGTATCGTCATCTAGCTCGTCTCCTGAGCTCCACAGCATCACATCTTGTATTCTATAATACTCGGCCTGACCCGAGCATTACAGTTAAATAACACCCGAGTCAGTCTGGAATACCAGCGTGAGAAAATCACACCTAATTGATTATTAAAGTTTCAAAAATCCTTTGAAAAATAAAAGCATCTCGTAAGACCACGCCACAAATAAACATGTCGGGTTTTTACCTTACGATAGCTAAAACAATTTTTATAGAAATCCTTTGATATTATAATAGTGTCTATATACAAATACTTATAAAATAGCCGAAATTGTTACATTCATTAAATTACAGCTACTAGCCACAGAGTGGGTAATACAAACAAAACTCGTACAAGGCTCGTAGGGAGAATGGATTTCCAACTAATGACTAGGCACTGGGGTACCACCTGCCACAGTACGGGGCCTAGATCACCGTACCGATGAGTACGCCCACTGCCCTGCAACACAAGGCCGGGACTACCCCTTACTGGACAGTCTCGAGTGAGATCACCCCACGGTTGGGATCAGCAACCGCCCACTAAGCCGAAAAAAATAAGGGACATCTAGACTGGAATGACCTCACCCTGCTTGGGTGCTACCCACCTAGCCTTGCTGCATAACCCCTGATTTTTAGTCATTTCCATTTGATGAGGCTTGAGGCTAAGCGTTACCTTTATAGAACATATTTCTTAGAATGCCCATTGTCGACCTGACGATGTTTCGCAAGCATTCATCCATACAAGTCCGTCCCGGGTTCGAACGGAGCCGAAGGCACTATTCCTACTACATCCATTTTGGAAATATCCTCAGGATTAGTAGCGACTAGCCCTTGCATTTCACTGCTCCAGCTTCGACTCCGAACACGTTTCATGAAACGTACAAACCGGATCGAAGTGGTTTTTGAGAAATAAATCTCGATCCCGGTCTCTTCGAAACGATCAGCGTATTTGCCCAATATTGATAGTCGATTATTTAACTATCAATTAATATTCACAAACAACCATCAACCAATAAATAATTTTCCAATTATTTATTACCTTCAAAATATCTTCACAAGATATATTTCTATTTTCAACCTTTTGAAAACAGTTTCAAAACCATCTTTCTTTTCAGAATAAACTTTCCAAATATTTCTATCTTCTTTGAAATCACCAAGCACAAAATAGATTTTAAAAATAATTTAAAACACTTTACTTTGAAACAAATACTTTAAAACAATTAGGATAAAACTACTTAAATAATTTGTTAAAAATACATACTATATGAATTAGAGAAAATAAGGTTACTTAATAAAATATAAAGCTAGGTTTTCACTTTTAAAACAAATACTAAGTCACTTTTAAATAATTAATGCTATAATATATTTAAAGGAAATGCTTGCTTTAGAAATTAAATATGAGAAATAATAATTTTTACAAAACTTGCATTCTTAAGAAAAACAACCTTAAAGCATTTAATTTATATTTACAAATTTACTTTTAAAAACGTGTACTTGGCCATCCAGAGAGAATTCCAACTTCAAGCACTTAAATAAATTTTCCAAATTTATTTCCAATTCATTCTTTTTGAAATAAATTTCTTTAATTGCTCGGTTCATTTCAAAATTCATTAATTATGGACTTTATTTTTATTATTATTATTTGCTGTTTGATTCTAAACCTTTTAACTGCAATATACAAATTTCAGGCTTTTCCCATTTTCTTCTTTGTTCCTTTCAAAATTTTAAAATCTTAAATTTAAAATAAATGTTCTGTTCTTTTAGATATTAGCATTGGAGTTTAAAATTCATTAACTTTATATCAATTAAAAAATCTCCTTTCTATATTCAAGATTTATTAATTAGAATTCTTATGTCACTTTATTTTATTTTTATTTCATTATTAAATTGATTCAAATTTCCATATTTATTTCACTTACAAATTCACTTCTTTTCTTTCCATCATCCAAGTTATATATTTTTCTGGAAATTCATTATACCCAATTATCCAATCAAACCATAGCATTCAATATTTCAACATAATCCATCATAAAATATCAAATCATCATAAAAGGGTAATTTAAATAATTTAAATAAATATTGAGGGATCCAGTTGGATCCCTCCAACCTGTTTTCCCAGCTTCCACAGCCGTTAGCATTACATAATATGCCAAATTCAAATTATACTATACTCTATCACATCTATCAATCCAACCAGAAAATCAATTATTTAAATTTAAA
This sequence comes from Allium cepa, assembly GCA_030765085.1. Classification (NCBI taxonomy): domain Eukaryota; kingdom Viridiplantae; phylum Streptophyta; class Magnoliopsida; order Asparagales; family Amaryllidaceae; genus Allium; species Allium cepa. The sequence continues at coordinate 272,080,550 of CM060943.1, read as the reverse complement.
TTTCAACTGAGTGAGATTAACTCACCGTCGATTTTATTTTTGCAATCCACTTCAATATTGTCTTGGATTTCCAGATTTTTGACCTTAAATAAACATTATAGGATTTTATTAATACTTGAATTGATCGAACAATTTATTATTATTTATTCATTTAAATTTAAACCAACAAATGTTTCTTTAAACTAATAGTTTAATTTTAACTTAATTTCATTTTAAATATTTTTTTTTATCAATTAATAATTTAGTTTAAGCCAATAATTTCCCATCCAAATTGATATATAAAAATAAATTATATATGCCAAAGCTTATGCATATGCATATTCCATGCTTTGAACCTTATATATACATATATATATTTTTATAAAGTCTTATAAAATACTATCTCCTTTTGAACCTATATATTAAAACAAGATTATCTTATTACAGTAAACTATAAAATTTGATAATCCCTTTTTATATTATCTTCCTATAAATCAAAAAAATTTCTATAAAAGATTTAAATCAAACAACCCAAACTTTTATTTAGAACAATTAAATTTCCAACTAAATTTGTAAAGACAAATTCCCTTTGATAAAATACTTCCAAATATCTCTTAACTGTTTCAACATCCTACTGCAATATAATTATTTTTATTTTTAAATTTAAACCAATACCTATAGGAACGAGCCCAGGCCGTCCCCCTCGACCCAAATCGCAGCAACGCAACCATCATCCCAAGTAACAGCCCGCTTGGCTTGCCTCAACCTTCGACTCCTCATTCGACCCAATAACCGCGCTTCCAAATCGCTGCCGCGCCAAGCCCCGTAGGTCTCGAAAACGAAGCCCACATCGCAATTGATCGTGATTCACTCCTGACCCCAGCCGTCGTTCGATGAAGCGCAAGAATCAAAATTTGCAGCCACACGCCTAACGATGCTCGACCCTTCCCAGTCTCACAGTCGCGATGACCTTCGACCAATTAGGATTTATATTTTTTTTTCAAACTGGATTGGGGCTTTGAAAAGAAGGAGAGGGTGCGGCCATTCTTATATTGAAACGAACAAATCGATTTTGTTTTATATTTTTTTTTAGAGAAGGGGATCTCGTTTGAGAAGGAAAGGGGACGAGATATCTAAAGAACAGGAACGAGATCTCTATTTTTTTTTCGACATGGCTTTGAGTTGTGAGCAGGAAGCGTGGTAAAAGTAAACGAATGGGAACAAGATGTGATGTCGATGAGAAAGTGGCTTGCAAAAGAAGGCTGCAGCGACAGCGAAAAGTTTAGATGTGAAAGAATACGACTGAAGGTTTGATTGGTATAAATTTTTAATTTAAACTCAAATTCAAACCGTTCCGATAAATGCAACTTAAAATTTCAAAATCCTATCGAGGCGTGCCGCTAAACGTTCCTAGGGTTATATTCCTATCCCGATCGCAATGGAAAGGGTTTCGAATCCTAATTCGATCGTAAGGGGAAGATAGCTTTTTGGATCTGATATTATATTGAATTTCGATATAAATTTCAACGCGTTCATATATCGTACGCTCACATAAAAACTCCAAACAATACGAAATTTGAAATCCACTAATAATTCAATATTACGGACCCAATGGAACTGGTTTCGTCGGATTCCGAGACTGTGCCTCGGAAGGCTATTTTTAAACTTAATTTAGACTATATAAATTTCAAAACTGAACAAATCACTGTTAGATTCAAATTTAAGATTTTTACTATCTTCAGTATCATCAATATAAATTTTATAAGCCTTCAAATTATTTTTAATCGGTTTAAAATTCGAGGTTCGATAAATTTCCCCACTTCAAATTATTTAATTCAATAATTTAATTGTCAAATAAATTATGATATTCATAATTCCAGTTGAAATTGCTCGATTGAATATTTAAAAGCAGTCAAATATGCCAATTTTAAATGTTCGAAAATTCCGAGTCGTCACATTCTTCCCCCCTTAAAAGAATTTCGTCTCCGAAATTACTAGTTAGGAAGAATGGTCCAATACCCGTTTACTTATCCCAAAACCAAATAGTTTCTAACAATTCAACATTTTACCAACTATCTTTTTATAAAAGGTCCATTATTATTCTTATTAACTTTCCAAACTTTTCCAAAACCTTCTATAGTTTTGAAATAACTTACTTGTTCAGCTACTCAAATTATAATTCAAAACTAAAATTTTAAATCATCAAAATTTCCCAAAATTTTTCTAACTCCCTAAATTTCCGAAAAATTTCGCCAGCGTCTCCTTTGCGCGGCTAGATCGGTACAATTACAAAATGGCTCTACAGCCTCCCAAATCCAAAAAGAAAGCAAAAAGCCAAGTGGCTCAATCCAAACCCAAATCCCAATCAAATTTCATACAAATTTAAATACATACCTTTTGTCGGGCAATTCAAATTTATCTCTTCAAATCAAATCCAATTTCCTTTTCCCTTTTATAATACCTGCATATCCTGCTTAGCACTAATATCCAATCACGATATTCCCAAAACATTTTATCGACTTTCTATCAAAATGTCTATATCTATTGTAACAACCCGCATATTTATCGATTTTATATTTAAATATTTTATTTAAATATTTTATCGTTAGTCGGATTTTAGTCCGAAAAGATACTTTTTGCATACGGTCGAATTAGGGCTCGGGACCACTCCCATTGAGTTTAAAATGCCGTTTGCGACCTTTTTGAGTATAAGCTTCGATATGTTTGGAGAAAGTTGATTTCTGCTACTTTTTACTTTGGGTTTGGTTTTGGGGCTCAACCCTATGTTAACTTATACTCCAAAACTGAACCACTCTCCCCATTCTCCCTCACTTCTTTCTCTTTTCAGTTTTCTTAGCTTTAATGGTGGGAGAGATTGGAAATTAAAAGTCCAAAACCCTAGTTTCTCTTGCAAATCAAATTCCTAGCTCCAAACTCAAGAAGAACCCATTGGTAAGCTTCTCTTCTTCTTCTCCAACTTATTCTCTTACCAATTTTAGAAATTCCTAAACCTAATTTTGGGAATGTTCTTGTTTTTTAGCATAGATTCAAGCTCATTTGGGTTGTGTTGAAGAGAGGTTGATTCTCCATTTGCTTTCAAGCTTCTTCTTGTTTGATTTTGAGAAAAGGCGAGATTTTTATCTCACATCTATGACTATAATTATCTTTGGTTATTGGGTATGAATTCCTAACACTTCTTCATGTGCATTTGCTCTTGATTTGGATTGGTTTTGTGAATACTCCAATTTTTGGGTTTTTTAAGTCAAATTTGTGTGAAATCCTTTTATGGATGTTTGATCATGCTTTTGGTGATGCATCGAGGAGCATATAAGACCGGGTTGCCGATTGGCATAAACCCTTAGAGCCAATGTTCGTCCGGTTGCATTTTGGAAGAGTTTGCTCTTCATTTGAATAAGGCCGAGAAACAGCCCAGGCATGATTCAGTCGATTGAAAACTCTGTTCAGTCGACTGAACCTGAAACCCGAGAGTTTCCAGGCATGATTCAGTCGACTGAAAAACTCTGCACAGTCGACTGAAACTGGAAACAGAAAGTTTCCTGAACCTGGAAAATTTCTAGGTACAGGGTCAGTCGACTGAAAACTCTGTTCAGTCGACTGAACCTGCTGTTTGAGTCCAATTTGCCTTTTTGGATTGAAATTCCAATTTAAATCGATTCGTGATAATCCTATTTGTTGTTATCATCTATTATGACTTTGATGACTCTTTTTAGGGATTTTTGAATATCCATTTCGATGGATCCTTTATCGATTTCGTTGGATTTTATTCACGTCTTCGTACATGAATTTTTGTGATTGATTGTTCTTACAATCTTCTTCGTGATTTGTCACTTTAAAAATATAAAGGTTTTCTATACTAGTAGTAAATATCAAAACTCTTTCCTCAAACGATTTCAATACTATTTTAATACCAAATTCGTTTATAAAACCGTTTTCCAATCTATTAGTATATACAAACCTTTACCTCACTCGTATGAGAAATCTAATTAAATGGCTTAGTAAAACAAGTGGTATGAAACGCTTGCGTTTACTTTGTCGGTTAATTCTTAGACTTGTTCGATTGAACCTCTTGTGACAATTTTCTAGTGGAGATTTACAGTTTGTTCGTAAATATTTAAGTTAAGCAAGTGGTTATGGGACATGAAGCTAAACTCATATATTTACTAGCTTAGTGTAATCGACACTTCTCGCTGATCATGACGATCATCTTTGTGATTTAGACTAGCAATGTGCGATGTCTCTTTGTCTGCGAGGGAGACTAAACCCCGTTTTGTGGAGTTTCGACTCAATTTGTGATGGGGTAGCAACCCATGGTCTTCGGGCCATTTGTGGAGCTTCGGCTCAATTTGTGATGGTTAGCGACCATGGAATTAGCGTTCCGTTTGTGATACACGTGTTGGTGAGCTTTATGCTCCCGTTTGTGATAGGCCTCCCCCCTATTTTTGTGATTTCTGGATTTCTTGTGTAGATTTCTAGAATTTGTGTTTCACCAATTTTTCGTGATTTCCATTGATAAGTCTTATCGATATTTGTGCATTGGTGAATTTGTGTGTCATTGACTTTTGTGATTTCTGAATTTCTTGTGTAGTCTTCTGGAATTTGTGCGTCATTGACTTTTGCGATTGACATTGATATTATCGTCAATATTTTTGGTTTGATGAACGAAATAAAGAGTATGACACTTCTTGGATTCTTGTGTAGATTTTGTGATATTGATTAATCTCTTGTTGATTATCAACTACTTATATGTCACAGCTTGGCCTTGTGATTATTATGTGTTTAGTCATAACTCTGATTCTATATCGTTTCATCTGATATCTATAGTTAGACTGATCCGTTTATTATTTTCTTATTAAATAATACTCGGGTCAGACCGAGATGTTACAGGTGCTTCTGCTTGACTTCTCTCTTGGGATTGATTTCTCTTGCTTTTGGTTAACTACTTAGATTAGTAGTTTTTGTTGTATACATTTGAGATATAGACTCCATAATGTATACTTATTCTTTTGTGTAGCTCATGTAACTATTCTTTTGTGTTATTGTGGATCTTTTTAGACCACTACTCTGAAGTACACTTCCAAGTGTAATATTCATATCTATTTTCCACCTTTGTGATATGAATTGTCTGTGACTGATTTGTGTTATGCTTATTTCTATATTTGTTTTCCGAAGGATTTATATAGCCACCGTGTAGTAGCTTTGAGTTTGTGTCGGTATGTCGGATTTCCTCTTGAAATAGAATGCATGTTATATTATCTGACATATCGGTGCTCGCGCAAAGAAATTACACGGATGGTCGCTCCTCAACAGCCTTATTCTCCGTGCTAGTCGACAGCAATCACCGTAATGTTCTTGGCTAGCGTGAGTATAGAGGTGGGGCGTCACAGCTTGGTATCAGAGCCAAACTTCGGAACAATATGGAATATTATAACAAGGATCATCGTCCTAAGTTCATCTTAGGAGTCGTGCTTTAGGATTTTATTCGGGTCTACGTACCATTCTATCCTCTTCTTTCTTTCTAAAGGAAGAGAAATGTCTAGACCTGGCCGCCCCAGAGCCGTGCCTTCTAGCACTCCGCCCCAGAATGGAGTTTTTATGACTGCTCAACAGCTTCTTGATTTAGTGACAAATGCTCAAGCAGCTGGAGCTAACCCGGAACCTACTCACCCAAAGTCGGGATTTGTACGCTTGTGCAGCGATTACACAAATTTGGGTGGGGAGCCATTCAAGGGTTCCGAAACTGTTATTGACGTACAGGCCTGGCTAAGGTCATGCGATCGAATCTTTTCTCGCATGAACCTTATTGACCTTCACCGAGTTCAGGTGGCCTCTAGTATGCTCCGAGAAAGAGCATTGGACTGGTACGAACTTCTTATTTCTGAGATTAATGAAGCGGATCTCACCTGGGAGAAATTCTAAGAGCGCTTCGAGTTAAAATTCGTACCAGAAGCAGAAAAAGTAACATTGGCTTGACGATTTATAGACCTTGTTCAAGGTGAGTCCTCCGTGACTGATTACGTCGCCTCCTTCGAGTCGCTTTCCAAATATGGGGTTGAATACATCAACACCCCTCTAAAGAAGAATCAGAGATTTGTTTATGGCTTAAACAAAAGTCTCAAGAAGCCATTACTCCTAAAATTAGAAGTTTCTTTCGACCAACTCGTTGATATCGCTCTTCGTCTTGAAGAGGCGGATAGAGAGAATGATGTTGAAGTGGTGGGTTCCAAACCAAACTTCAACAACAGAAAGAGGCCAAACAAATTTAAAGGCCCTTATCCCAATAAGAAAGGGAAGCAAGCAACCTCCGTGGCAAAGACTTCTTCCTTTGGTCATGGGGAATGCTATAATTGTGGTTCGAAGGACCATTATGCGAACAAGTGCCCAAAGTCTCTTTCTTGTCGCTACTGCAAAGTTCCCGGTCATGTTATATCTTCATGCCCCAAGCTTCAGGGCAAGAAGGAGGGAAAGTTAAATGTTGCTCAAGCCCCTGGCAACACATCTCATGGCCAAGGTATTTCTCATTCTATTCTAGATGGAATTATTTTGTTTCGTGATCATTCTATTCGAGTTCTTTTTGATACGGGTGCGTCCCATTCTTTTATATCAAAAGAACTTGTTGATACTTTTTCTTTGGATGTTTTGTGTTTAATGACTTCTTTGAGAATTGCGAATCCGGTTGGTGGATCCGCAACAATCAGTTTATTGTGTAAATATGTCGAGATTATTTTGTGTGATTTTTCTTTCCGAGCCGATTTGCATGTCATGCGTTATTTAGGCTTTGTAATGATTTTGGGAATGGATTGGCTTAACCATTATGAAGCTCATATCCTATGTCCTGAGCGGACTATTCATCTTCGACATCCTCAATCTGTTAATCAGGTTTCTGTTATTCTTAAAGATTCAGATTCTGCTTTGGTTGCATCTTTATATTCTTTAAATCCTCGTGATGACGATGATGATGATGAGGGTGATATTATTTCTCTTATTCACGTCGTTTGTGAATTTTCCGACATATTCGAGCCCGTTTTAGGATTACCACCTAAGCGAGCAATTGAGTTCAGAACTAATCTTATTCCGGGAGCTCAACCTGTCACTCGTCCTCCTTATCGTATGTCCAATAAAGAAAACGAGGAGATGCGTAACAATTATCTGAATTGGAAACAAAGCAATTTATTCGCTCTAGTTCCTCGCCTTGGGGAGCTTCAGCTATTTTTGTGAAAAAATCCGATGGTACACTTAGGCTTTGCGTTGACTACCGCAAGCTTAATGATATTACTATCAAAAATAAATATCCTTTACCTCGGATTGATGATCTATTCGATCAACTTAGTGGTGCTAGAGTCTTTTCACAATTGGACTTGGCTACCGGTTTTCATCAGCTTCGTATTGCAGAGGATAGCATTCCTTTGACATCGTTCCGTACTCGGTATGGATCTTATGAATGGCTTGTTATGCCATTTGGGTTAACAAATGCCCCGGCTTATTTCGTTGACTTAATGAATCGAGTTTTTAAAGACTTTCTCGACCGGTTTGTTCTCATCTTTATCGATGATATTCTTGTTTATTCTAAAACCGAGGAGGAGCATGAAAAACATCTTCGGATTGTGTTGGAAACTCTTAGGAGTAATCAATTAAAGGCAAAATTTTCTAAGTGCCACTTTTGGCAATCTCGTGTGAAGTTTCTCGGTCACATTATTTCCGAATCCGGAACTTCCGTGGATCCTTCAAAGATTGAAGCGATTCAAGATTGGAAGAGACCGGAGAGTGTGACAGAGATTTGTAGTTTTCTCGGATTGGCGGGCTATTACCGTTGTTTTATCAAAGACTTTTCTAAGATTTCCGTGCCTCTCACTAGCTTGACGAAGAAAGGTGTTAAATACATTTGGTCGGACAAATGTGAAGCTTCTTTTCACAAATTAAAAGAACTTCTTTCTGATGCTCCTATTCTTGTTATTCCCGATGGGAATCAAGATTTCGTTGTTTATACCGATGCTAGTCGCATTGGTTTGGGTGCCGTTCTTACGCAAAAGGAACGCGTTATTGCTTATGCTTCTAGGCAATTAAAGCCTGCTGAGACTAGATATGCCACTCATGATTTAGAGCTCGCGGCTATTGTTTTTGCTCTTCGGATTTGGCGTCATTATCTCTTAGGAGAGAAATTTTTTCTTTACACAGATCATAAGTCTTTGAAATATTTATTCTCTCAAAAGGAACTTAATTTGCGTCAACAGCATTGGCTCGAATTTCTTGCACCATATGATCTTGATATTCTTTATACTCCCGGTAAGGGTAATCTTGTCGCCGATGCTCTTAGCCGTAAACAACAAGCTGTTGTTTCTATGATGATATCCGAATAGAACGATCTCGAGATTTTATCCACTTGCGAAATTCGAGACCGTGTTTCCGATTTATGCTCATCATTTGTTTTATGTAGCCTTGAGGCTCATCCATCTCTTTTAGACCGCATTCTTGAAGCTCAAAGGCTAGATACTGAATTGGTTCTTCTTGGCCAAAATATTAAGGATAAAATTGATATTGAAGGTTTGAAAGACTTTAATATCAATTCTCGTGGCGGCATTCGGAAATTTGGTAGACTTATCGTGCCAAATGTTAGGGATCTTCGTAAAGATATTTTAGAAGATTCTCATCACTCTAAATTTACCATTCATCCCGGTAGTAGTAAAATGTACGCGGATATGAAGCGACTTTATTATTGGGAGGGAATGAAACTTGACATCGCTAACTTCGTTAAACGTTGCATGACTTGTCAACTCGTTAAGGCCGAACATCAAAGGCCCGGAGGGTTATTGCAACCTTTAGAAATTCCATTTTGGAAGTGGGATCAAATTTCCATGGATTTAATAGATGGCCTTCCCCGTTCTCGATCGGGTTATGATAGCTTATGGGTAATTGTTGATAGACTTACTAAATCCACCCATTTTATTCCCGTTCGGTCTAACCGAACCGTTCCTCTTTTGGCCAAAATATTTATCAAAGAAATTGTTAAATTGCATGGTGTTTCTACTTCTATTGTTAGTGATCGTGATCCATTGTTTACTAGTGGATTTTGGAAGAGTCTTCAAAAAGCTTTAGGAACGAGGCTTAATTTTAGCACCACTTATCACCCCCAGTCCGATGGACAAACTGAGCGTGTGAATCAAACTCTTGAAGATCTTCTTCGTTCTTGTGTGCTTGATTTTGGTGGAGGTTGGGAAGATCATATTTCACTTGTTGAATTTTCCTATAATAATAGCTTCCAATCTAGTATTGGTATGGCACCTTTCGAGGCACTCTACGGAAGGCCATGCCGATCTCCTTCTTGTTGGCTTGAGGCCGGTGAGAAGCTGGCTTTAGGTCCAGATTTTATTCGTGATTCCACATAAAAGATTGATCTTATTCGTCATAGGATGAAAGAAGCCCAGAGTAGACAAAAATCCTATGCCGATAACCGGAGAAGGAAGTTAGAATTTTCTATGGGAGATCTTGTGTTCATTCGTGTTTCACCTATGAAAGGTGTTGTACGTTTCAGTCGATCGAGAAAACTTGCGCCTCGATATATTGGGCCATTTCCTATCACCGAACGTATTGGTTCCATGGCTTATCGCCTTTTATTACCGGCTCAGTTTTCTGCTATGCATGACGTGTTTCACGTTTCTCAACTTCGGAAATGTCTTCGAGATTCCAATTCTATTCTTGAGCCCGGTGTTGTGGAAGAGATTGAAGTTTCGCCTAATTTAACTTATGAGCAACATCCTATTCGTATCATTGCTTCGGAAGTCAAACGACTTCGAAATAAAGATGTTCCGCTTGTTAAAGTTCATTGGTCTTCAAATCCTAAGGATTGTTCTTGGGAATCTGGAGAGTACATCGAGCGTACACATCCGGACTTACTTTCTCGTGCTCTTTGAGGTGAACTTCTTATTTCAAACTTCTTTTGTGTTGAATATGCTTTTATGGTTGTTACTATATATCTTCTTCTTGTAATATTGCGAGGACGCAATTTCTTTAAGGAGGGGAGTCTGTAACAACCCGCATATTTATCGATTTTATATTTAAATATTTTATTTAAATATTTTATCGTTAGTCGGATTTTAGTCCGAAAAGCTACTTTTTGCATACGGTCGAATTAGGGCTCGGGACCACTCCCATTGAGTTTAAAATGCCGTTTGCGACCTTTTTGAGTATAAGCTTCGATATGTTTGGAGAAAGTTGATTTCTGCTACTTTTCACTTTGGGTTTGGTTTTTGGGCTCAGCCCTATGTTAACTTATACTCCAAAACTGAACCACTCTCCCCATTCTCCCTCACTTCTTTCTCTTTTCAGTTTTCTTAGCTTTAATGGTGGGAGAGATTGGAAATAAAAACCCCAAAACCCTAGTTTCTCTTGCAAATCAAATTCCTAGCTCCAAACTCAAGAAGAACCCATTGGTAAGCTTCTCTTCTTCTTCTCCAACTTGTTCTTTTACCAATTTCAGAAATTCCTAAACCTAATTTTGGGAATGTTCTTGTTTTTTTAGCATAGATTCAAGCTCATTTGGGTTGTGTTGAACAGAGGTTGATTCTCCATTTGCTTTCAAGCTTCTTCTTGTTTGATTTTGAGAAAAGGTGAGATTTTTATCTCACATCTATGACTATAATTATCTTTGGTTGTTGGGTATGAATTCCTAACACTTCTTCATGTGCATTTGCTCTTGATTTGGATTGGTTTTGTGAATACTCCAATTTTTGGGCTTTTTAAGTCAAATTTGTGTGAAATCCTTTTATGGATGTTTGATCATGCTTTTGGTGATGCATCGAGGAGCATATAGGACCGGGTTGCCGATTGGCATAAACCCTTAGAGCCAATGTTCGTCCGGTTGCATTTTGGAAGAGTTTGCTCTTCATTTGAATAAGGCTGAAAAATAGCCCAGGCATGATTCAGTCGACTGAAAACTCTGTTCAGTCGACTGAACCTGAAACCCGAGAGTTTCCAGGCATGATTCAGTCAACTGAAAAACTCTGCACAGTCGACTGAAACTGGAAACAGAAAGTTTCCTGAACCAGGAAAATTTCCAGGTACAGGGTCAGTCGACTGAAAACTCTATTCAGCCGACTGAACCTGCTGTTTGAGTCCAATTTTCCTTTTTGGATTGAAATTCCAATTTAAATCGATTCGTGATAATCCTATTTGTTGTTATCATCTATTATGACTTTGATGACTCTTTTTAGGGATTTTTGAATATCCATTTCGATGGATCCTTTATCGATTTCGTTGGATTTTATTCACGTCTTCGTACGTGAATTTTTGTGATTGATTGTTCTTACAATCTTCTTCGTGATTTGTCACTTTAAAAATATAAAGGTTTTCTATACTAGTAGTAAATATCAAAACTCTTTCCTCAAACGATTTCAATACTATTTTAATACCAAATTCGTTTATAAAACGTTTTCCAATCTATTAGTATATACAAAACTTTACCTCACTCGTATGAGAAATCTAATTAAACGGCTTAGTAAAACAAGTGGTATGAAATGCTTGCGTTTACTTTGTCGGTTAATTCTTGGACTTGTTCGATTGAACCTCTTGTGACAATTTTCTAGTGGAGATTTACAGTTTGTTCGTAAATATTTAAGTTATGCAAGTGGTTATGGGACATGAAGCTAAACTCATACATTTACTAGCTTAGTGTAATCGACACTTCTCGCTGATCATGACGATCATCTTTGTGATTTAGACTAGTAATGTGCGATGTCTCTTTGTCTGAGAGGGAGACTAAACCCCGTTATGTGGAGTTTCGACTCAATTTGTGATGGGGTAGCAACCCATGGTCTTCGGGCCATTTGTGGAGCTTCGGCTCAATTTGTGATGGTTAGCGACCATGGAATTAGCGTTCCGTTTGTGATACACGTGTTGGTGAGCTTTATGCTCCCGTTTGTGATAGGCCTCCCCCCTATTTTTGTGATTTCTAGATTTCTTGTGTAGATTTCTAGAATTTGTGTTTCACCAATTTTTCGTCATTTCCATTGATAAGTCTTATCGATATTTGTGCATTGGTGAATTTGTGTGTCATTGACTTTTGTGATTTCTGGATTTCTTGTGTAGTCTTCTGGAATTTGTGCGTCATTGACTTTTGCGATTGACATTGATATTATCGTCAATATTTGTGGTTTGATGAACGAAATAAAGAGTATGACACTTCTTGGATTCTTGTGTAGATTTTGTGATATTGATTAATCTCTTGTTGATTATCAACTACTTATATATCACAGCTTGGCCTTGTGATTATTATGTGTTTAGTCATAACTCTGATTCTATATCGTTTCATCTGATATCTATAGTTAGACTGATCCGTTTATTATTTTCTTATTAAATAATACTCGGGTCAGACCGAGATGTTACAGGTGCTTCTGCTTGACTTCTCTCTTGGGATTGATTTCTCTTGCTTTTGGTCAACTACTTAGATTAGTAGTTTTTGTTGTATACATTTGAGATATAAACTCCATAATGTATACTTATTCTTTTGTATAGCTCATGTAACTATTCTTTTGTGTTATTGTGGATCTTTTTAGACCACTACTCTGAAGTACACTTCCAAGTGTAATATTCATATCTATTTTCCGCCTTTGTGATATGAATTGTCTGTGACTGATTTGTGTTATGCTTATTTCTATATTTGTTTTTTGAAGGATTTATATAGCCACCGTGTACTAGCTTTGAGTTTGTGTCGGTATGTCGGATTTCCTCTTGAAATAGAATGCATGTTATATTATCTGACATATCGGTGCTCGCGCAAAGAAATTACACGGATGGTCGCTCCTCAACAGCCTTATTCTCCGTGCTAGTCGACAGCAATCACCGTAATGTTCTTGGCTAGCGTGGGTATAGAGGTGGGGCGTCACATCTATTCACTCCAATATTATCTTAGATTATATTAGTAATATCAAAATTTTCATTTAAGAATTTACCATTCCTTCTTAAGTTAACATAAGCAATTTATATGTTTCTTATATTCATTTTCATCTTACCCCTTTAGTTTATATCCTTTTCTATCCACATCGATTCTTTCATTTCCATACGAATTCAATTTATCTTTAACTTTAAATATTGAATTTTATTTTTTTATAACTAATCCATGTCATTATTTTAAATTAGTTTCATTTACTAACTTATTTCAATTTTCAATTCGAAACCGTTTTGTCGTTAATAAAACTTTCCAAAATTTTCAAAAAATTTCTAACTCCCAAAATTTCTGAAAATTTTTGGCAGAGTCCCCTTTGTACGGAGGAGCTTTTGCAATTTGACAAAAGAGATAAATATATATACATCGACCCACACGTTCGGAAAAACCAAAGACAGTTCATATTTCCTATTTTTATTGCGTAGGCGTACCTTATTTAGCATTTTAAGCAAGCAGATTATTAATTTTAGCAAATAGCACAACCAAATCCAGCCACACGGCTTCCAGGTACCTGTACTTACTCAATTTAAACATGTAAGTGCCAAATATATGCAGTTTAACTATATTTCACTTAGTTGCAATTGTTAAAACATATGGATTCTAAAGAAATGCACATCCAACATTTTCCGTAAGCAATTTATATAGTTTCCATGCTGATTCAACTGTTTCAATTAATTTATAAACCATTTCCATTCCATTCGAAGGGTTTTTCAATCCATTCATATAAAACCTCATCAAGTTGAATGGTTTAAAACTCAATCACTTACATTTAATTTATTTTTAGGCAAACTGAACTCATATTTAATTCAGTTAATCTCAAAATCAATTTATTTTACTTCTATCAATTCATAGAATTTTGATTACTTCCATTTATATCTAATAACAATTTATTCTATGCAGTTTGACGAGATTTATGTGAATAAATAAGTATTTATGTTTTATAATCAAATTTGAATGGATTTCAACTCAATTTATACTTAATTCTGTTCCATTTTTAAATTTATTCACGATCCATATATTCTCATTTTCATTGCATTTCAGATTGGAATCCATTCACTTGCATTTCCTTCTACTAACCAAACTAGTTCATCCAAAACTATTAACATCTTAGGTTCGCCTTCATTACCAATTTAATTTCCCTTTTATTTTAATTCATTCACAATTATTTATTTAGCTCGACACATTCCATTTAAATTTCATTCACAGTCCATTCCTTTATGTTTTATTCCATATTTGTTTATTCCAACTATTTTATTTAGCTCAAAGACAATCCAAGCTATTTCATCCAATAACTATTTCAATTTTATTCACGATCTATTCAATAGCGCTTCATTCCTTATCCGCATTCATTCATTCTATTAACTTAAAAACATTCCATTTCCTTATTGTCCCTAATTATTTCAATTCCGTAACAATTTAAATGGTTTACAATTATTTATTTAAGCATTTTCATTCCATCAAATATTATCGGCAACTCACCGAATTTTATTTCAATTAAAATTTATTTTTACTTGATTTAAATTCAATCCACTATTATTAAACTTAATTTTTTAGTTGAATTCAATTCAACTCTTTTCCATCTTTTAGCTTAAGTTTAGTCACTCCAATTTTATACTTAAGCTCATTTTGTTTCAAGTAAATCTTTTTCTTCGATTCAATTTAATTCTATTTTAGTTTAATCTCCCTTTTAAAATTTACAATTTCATTTGATTTGTTATTATCAAATTTAACCTTCCAGATTCAGTCCATCCAATTTATTCCATGGCCATTTCCAATTTATTTCCACTTAGTTGGATTTTATTTTCAATCCAAACCATTACTATTTAAACCCATTTCCCTTTTTATTCTATACTTTTCAAATTATATTTAGTTTGTTAACACTTCAAGTCAAATTTGAATTAATAACTCAAGTTCTGATTCTACCATTCACTTTTAAATTACCATCCAATTTATTAACTCACAATTCAGCTTCATTCTCAATTACTTTCACTTCATCAACAATTTGAATCAATTTTAATTTATAAATTGAGTTTATTTCCAAACTCCATCATAAACTCACATTTCAATTTCATTAACTAATTTATTATCTAATTAGTTCTTCCCGTGTTGATAATCCAACACTTGAATTTTTATTCCAAATATCACTTCATTTTATTTATTTCAATTCCAATCCTTATTCAATTTATTTTTCATTTATCTAAGTAAGAATATAATTCCATTCATAGTTCAATTAAATTCTTATTCCAATTCAATTTAATTTTACTCCAATTTATTTAACTCGATTCGATTTCAACTTACTTCGAATACATCTGGATATTCATTTCAGCCTATCCAATTAATTTCAATCCAGTTACATCTTTATTTCATCAATCCAAGTTAATTTCATATTCAACTTTTCTCTTTAAATTTAAACTCCAACCCCTAAAGCTTATATCCCATTCCTGATTTGAAAATCATCTCAATTTATAAGCTTACAATTATCTCATCAGGATTTTTTAAACACCCGACTTTGGTTTCAAAACATTTTGAAATCTCCAACATCTCAAAATCACACTTCTCAAAAATTTAAATCAATTCTGGCTTTTTTTTATTCCCAACAAATTTCCCTTTTAGATTTTCAAAAACAACTAGCTTTCTGGACAAATCAATTTGGTAGCAATCCGTCACTTAGAAATTCGAAAATGAATACTGATGATGCGGCCATCATCATCAGAATTATTTTCCAATAATCCAAGTGATTTCAACGCTATTTAACTTCCAAAATTCATTTAAAATAGATTTCCATTCAGAAATATCTCCAAAACAACAATACTATTATTTATCTCCAAAACACCTCGATAAATATTTCCAAATCTCCGGGATTTTAAATTTCTAAAGCCTGCTTAAATAAATTTTAACTGTAATTCATTTTCATAGTTTCTCATTTTATTATAATTCAATTTAGAATTTACATTTATAATTCATATTTATAAATTTCATTTCATAATTGAATTTATCTTCTCAATCTTTAATTATATTTACGATTTCTAGTTAAATTTTTCACTTAACAATGATAATAATTTAATATCATCATTTGTAACATCCAAGCAACCATATATTAGCTAAACAGTTTTCAAAAACTTCTATTTATATCAAAAAATATTTTGGGTAAAATTATTTCATTTACCCGCATTTAAAACAATACCGGGTCAATCGTTCTATGCAAGTGTTTAGAACCCATTTCAATACAGTTGCGCAGACTGTGTCGACGAAGGTTCATATGCCACTCAATAAATCAATCAACACAATATTAAAACAATTTATATTCACTAACAAATACGCGCTCATATCTATTAATACGCTCAAACTCATTCTAGAGTACTACGGACTCTAATTTAAATGAGTGATTCCCACCATAGCCAAGGTTATCACCAACCTAAGCTCTGATACCAAGTTTAAGAGTCTAGGCTTTTCAACCATCAACAGCGGCCACAACTGGTAGGCTTTTCAACCATCCCAGCCCCACCGTAGCATACACTAGTACCTCGGGTTTGCTTTTACGGCCAGCCTCTCGACTCGCAACCAACCCCCCCTCCCCCGGGGACATGTAGGTGTAAGAGTCTCCCGTTCGCCAACAAACGCGAAGCGAGAACCCCTATCAAGATGTAATATAGCAAACTCGATTCCGGTCTCTTCGAAACGATCAGCGTATTTGTCCAATATTGATAGTCGGTTATTTAACTATCAATTAATATTCACAAACAACCATCAACCAATAAATAATTTTCCAATTATTTATTACCTTCAAAATATCTTCACAAGATATATTTCTATTTTCAACCTCTTGAAAACAGTTTCAAAACCATCTTTCTTTTCAGAATAAACTTTCCAAATATTTCTATCTTCTCTGAAATCAGCAAGCACAAAATAGATTTTTAAAATAATTTAAAACACTTTACTTTGAAATATATACTTTAAAACAATTAGGATAAAACTACTTAAATAATTTGTTAAAAAAACATACTATATGAATTTGAGAAAATAAGGTTACTTAATAAAATATAAAACCAGGTTTTCACTTTTAAAACAAATACTAAGTCACTTTTAAATAATTAATGCTATAATATATTAAAAGTAAATTCTTGCTTTAGAAATTAAATATGAGAAATAATAATTTTTACAAAACTTTCATTCTTAAAAAAAACAACCTTAAAGCATTTAATTTATATTTACAAATTTACTTTTAAAAACGTGTACTTGGCCATCCAGAGAGAATTCCAACTTCAAGCACTTAAATAAATTTCCCGAATTTATTTCCAATTCATTCTATTTGAAATAAATTTCTTTACTTGCTCGGTTTATTTCAAAATTCATTAATTATGGACTTTATTTTTATTATTATTATTTGCTGTTTGATTCTAAACCTTTTAACTGCAATATACAAATTTCAGGCTTTTCCCATTTTCTTCTTTGTTCCTTTCAAAATTTTAAAATCTTAAATTTAAAATAAATGTTCTGTTCTTTTAGATATTAGCATTGGAGTTTAAAATTCATTAACTTTCTATTAATTCAAAAATCTCCTTTCCATATTCAAGATTTATTAATTAGAATTCTTATGTCACTTTATTTTATTTTTATTTCATTCTTGAATTTATTCAAATTTCCATATTTATTTCACTTACAAATTCACTTCTTTTCTTTCCAACATCCAAGTTATATATTTTTCTGGAAATTCATTATACCCAATTATCCAATCAAACCATAGCATTCAATATTTCAACATAATCCATCATAAAATATCAAATCATCATAACAGGGTAATTTAAATAATTTAAATAAATATTGAGGGATCCAGTTGGATCCCTCCAACCTGTTTTCCCTGCATCCACAGCCGTTAGCATTACATAATATGCCAAATTCAAATTATACTATACTCTATCACATCTATCAATCCAACCATAAAATCAATTATTTAAATTTAAATTTCAAATGAGTGAGATTAACTCACCTTCGATTTTATTTTTGCAATCCACTTCAATATTGTCTTGGATTTCCATATTTTTGACCTTAAATAAACATTATAGGATTTTATTAATACTTGAATTGATCGAACAATTTGTTATTATTTATTTATTTAAATTTAAACCAACAAATGTTTCTTTAAACTAATAGTTTAATTTTAACTTAATTTCCTTTTTAAATAAATAATTTTTTTTTATCAATTAATAATTTAGTTTAAACCAATAATTTCCCATCCAAATTGATATATAAAAATAAATTATATATGCCAAAGCTTATGTATATGCATATTCCATGCTTTTAACCTTATATATGCATATATATATTTTTATAAAGTCTTATAAAATACTATCTCCTTTTTAACCCATATATTAAAACAAGATTATCTTATTACAGTAAACTATAAAATTTGATAATCCCTTTTTATATTATCTTCCTATAAATCGAAAAAATTTCTATAAAAGATTTAAATCAAACAACCCAAAGTTTTATTTAGAACAATTAAATTTCCAACTAAATTTGTAAAGACAAATTCCCTTTGGTAAAATACTTCCAAATATCTCTTAACTGTTTCAACATCCTACTGCAATATAATTATTTTTGTTTTTAAATTTAAACCAATACCTACAGGAATGAGCCCAGGTAGTACCCCTCGACCCAAATCGCAGCAACGCAACCATCATCCCAAGTAACAGCCCGCTTGCCTTGCCTCAATCTTCGACTCCTCATTCGACCCAACAACCGTGCTTCAAAATCGCTGCCGCGCCAAGCGCCGTAGGTCTCGAAAACGAAGCCCACATCGAAATCGATCGCGATTCACCCCTGACCACAGCCGTCGTTCGATGAAGTGCAAGAATCAAAATTTACAGCCACACGCCTAACGATGCTCGATCCTTACCAGTCTCACAGTCGCGCTGACCTTCGACCAATTAGGATTTATATTTTTTTTCGAACTGGATTGGGGCTTTGAAAAGAAGGAGAGGGTGCGGCCATTCTTATATTGAAACGAATAGATCGATTTTGTTTTATATTTTTTTTAGAGAAGGGGATCTCGTTTGAGAAGGAAAGGGGACGAGATATCTAAAGAACAGGAACGAGATCTCTATTTTTTTTTCGACATGGCTTTGAGTTGTGAGCAGGAAGCGTGATAAAAGTAAACGAATGGGAACAAGATGTGATGTCGATGAGAAAGTGGCTTGCAAAAGAAGGCTGCAGCGATAGCGAAAAGTTTAGATGTGAAAGAATACGGCTGAAGGTTTGATTGGTATAAATTTTTAATTTAAACTCAAATTCAAACCGTTCCGATAAATGCAACTTAAAATTTCAAAATCCTATCGAGGCGTGCCGCTAAACGTTCCTAGGGTTATATACCTATCCCGATCGCAATGGAAAGGGTTTCGAATCCTAATTCGATCGTAAGGGGAAGATAGCTTTTTGGATCTGATATCATAATGAATTTCGATATAAATTTCAACGCGTTCATATATCGTACGCTCACATAAAAACTCCAAACAATACAAAATTTGAAATCCACTAATAATTCAATATTACGGACCCAATGGAACTGGTTTCGTCGGATTCCGAGACTGTGTCTCGGAAGGCTATTTTTAAACTTAATTTAGACTATATAAATTTCAAAACTGAACAAATCACTGTTAGATTCAAATTTAAGATTTTTACTATCTTCGGTATCATCAATATAAATTTTATAAGCCTTCAAATTATTTTTAATCGGTTTAAAATTCTAGGTTCGATAAATTTCCCCACTTCAAATTATTTAATTCAATAATTTAATTGTCAAATAAATTATGATATTCATAATTCAAGTTAAAATTGCTCGATTGAATATTTAAAAGCAGTCAAATATGCCAATTTTAAATGTTCGAAAATTCCGAGTCGTCACATTCTTCCCCCCTTAAAAGAATTTCGTCCCCCAAATTACTAGTTAGGAAGAATGGTCCAATACCCGTGCCGCTAAACGTTCCTAGGGTTATATACCTATCCCGATCGTAATGGAAAGGGTTTCGAATCCTAATTCAATCGTAAGGGGAAGATAGCTTTTTGGATCTGATATTATATTGAATTTCGATATAAATTTCAATGCGTTCACACATCGTACGCTCTCATAACAACTCCAAACAATACGAAATTTGAAATTTGATAATAATTCAATATTACGGACCCAATGGAACTGATTTCATCGGATTCCGAGACTGTGTCTCGGAAGGCTATTTTTAAACTTAATTTAAACTATATAAATTTCAAAACTGAACAAATCACTGTTAGATTCAAATTTAAGATTTTTACTATCTTCAGTATCATCAATATAAATTTTATAAGCCTTCAAATTATTTTTAATCGGTTTAAAATTCTAGGTTGGACAAATTTCCCCACTTCAAATTATTTAATTCAATAATTTAATTGTCAAATAAATTATGATATTCATAATTCAAGTTAAAATTGCTTGATCGAATATTTAAAAGCAGTCAAATATTCCGATTTTAAATGTTCGAAAATTCCGGGTCGTCACAGCTGTGAATTGTGATTTATTTATTTATGTTGAATTTACTTGTTTATCTGTGAATGAAAGATAAGCGTTATAGAATTATACCACTTATCGATATTGTTGTGCTTGAATTGATGATGGTTGTGATATTTTATTATTGCCTGTAAAACTCCATAAAAATATGGATTTCACGAGGAATTGGTTAAGTCAGAGAAATTTGAATTTAATATTATTTCATTCAAAATGATGAAATGGTTTTAAAAAAAATGAATTTTGAATCCGAAAGGTTTGGAAGTTTAATTGAGTTGAATATGAAAGCTTTTGGAAAGGAAGTTTTGAAATTGAGGTTTGAATATAATATATCTTGTTTAAGTTTTGAAATTATTTTGGAAATTATGGTTTGAAAGGGTTATACAAGTTATATGATATATATATCTATATATATATATATATATATATATGGATTTTAAACCATTTGAAGTACATTGAATAAATTATTTTGTGAATTTAAATTTAATTCAAATAGAACTTGCCGAGAATACAGCATTCGCTGATTTTCAAATATATACTTTGAAAGGCTATAACTTAAGTAAATATAGTCGGATTTCCCGAAATAAAATTCATTTGTTTCCAAATGATAATGGCTTTCATATAACGAAAGAATTTCTCGTTTTCTTGAAAGGATTTCAAGTTATGGGTGAGTCAAATTAAAATAAGTTTTAAAAGCTATGAATGAATCTTTGTTAAAGATTGATGAACTTTGTTTTAAAGTTGAAGAGGATCTTAAAGGGTGAATCTTTTGTCTGAAAGATTTAAAAGTGGAAAATTGTTTAAACCATTCCAAAGAAAGATTTTGGGGAACAAGTGTTGGAAAGTTGCGACTTAGCTAAGATCCCAATATAGCCATATGATTTTAAAACAAGCGCTCATTATTCGATTTAGCCAGAAGAGGACTTTATGTCATAAAACTCATTCCAAATAGTGATACAACGAAATGGATAGCAATTGAAGACGATGGTGAAGACTGGGTATTTTCGAGAACGAAAAATTACCTGTCGAATGACCCTACACTGAGTTGCTCTGGTATAGAGATCTCCATATGTGATGGCGAGTCTGATCAGGATTGTGAATACCCGGATTTGCAAGGGCTTCTTTGGAAGTGCCTTCGGTTCCATTCGAACCCGAAATGGACTTGTATGGATGTACGTATGACGTTACACTTTGAGATATAAAGCTGGTTTCTATCAAATGCATTTCTATTTGGTGGCGGAGAATTTATTCTCTTAGCTTGACACCCTTCTCTTAGACGTACGAGCTCAGAGGTTATGTAGTTGATGGTTACTAGTGATACATTCCCAATTTGATAATGTGACATGCTAAGTGCTGATCTTTTATTGATCAAAGCATGGCTTTTGTGAAAAGCGTAGCTTTGTGGACGAGACTTCGTCGAACCTCACAACCCGAAAAAGGTCGAAATAGATAGGATGCGGTAAGGTTATGAGGGTCGCTGCCTTTAGGGTATGTGCATTTCCTTCTGGATAAAAAGTGGTATCGTGGTATGGAGCCAAGATGTTTAACTTATGTCGTCGTTGGAATTTTTTGGTGCTGAGGATCCTTGGATAAAGGACGGTGATGATCGGGGGATGGCATACTCATGTCAGTAGCTACCTAGTTACAGAGGTTACTTGACCTTGTGTTGGCAGAGAGCCGGTTAAGTTCTCGCAGCGTCCCTCCAGAGGTGTACCCATTCGGTGAAGGAAGTTCTTAGCCTTGACCATTTGTTGGAAATCCAATTACCCAATACGAGCCCTTTACGATTGCAGTTGCATAACTTGCCATTCATAAATGGTAGCTATAGCGGGCATAATGTAATAGTACTTATGCTGGTTAAGATTAATATTATACTTTCGAAAATGTTTTATGCACTAATAATAATATCAAAAAAAGATTTTCACGTGTCAAGCGTGTTTGACTATCATAAGGAGAAATCCCCCTCGAGTGTGCGATTGCACTGTGTGTGTGCCGGGAGGCCTTATGGTAGTTTTATTTTCCAAAAAGGAAATGAATTTCTTTCATTTCCTTTTGTTTGATTTTGTACCAAACAACTGTTTTTGTTTGCTTACACCAGTCCCATGACTGACCTGGAGTTTATTGTTCCCTTTCTAAACTATTGGTGCCCACAATTTTCCACACGAGCAGCCTAGAGTCTGGCTATCATATAGTCAGCTAGTAGGTGTAGCTTTTGGAAATCTTCAAAGTCTATGGATTCGGGGATCGGATTTGCTTCATTCAAGCATGATAGGGGGTTCTCGCTTCGGGTTTGGAGCTTTGAAGTTTTGGCATTGAAGTTGTTGTTTTCCGCTGCTATTGTTGTCTTATTATTTTCGCTGTTGTATCTATCTCTGATTTTGTTAATCATTTCATTTGTTTCATTGTTGTGTCAAATGTTGTGTATCAACAAATATTATTCTTCTGTTTCTGCTCTGTCGTTATTACCTAATGTTGTTATAAGCTTCGGCGAACCAGACTCAAAGTTTGAATCTGCGGCATTCGAATACAGGTGATGTATTTGGGTGTCGATTTTCGAAGGTCGAGTCAGAGTCATCACATTTGGTATCAAAGCTAAAGGTTGATTAAGAACTTTAGCTTTTGGAGTATAACACATTAGGTGAATCATTAGAGATAGGGTCACAAATGCCCTAGAATGAGTATGTCCCTAAAATATTCGTCCGTATGTCTCAGTAAATTCTCTTACTATTCACTGATAGTGAGTATGAGTGCAAGAAGAGGACGAGGTCGGGGACATGGGAATACCACTACAAATGGTCAATTCCCTGTAACAACAAGGAACAATCTTTTTCCCTCAATCTCTTTTGCTCATAATCCAATTTCAATTTCTTTGGCGGTTATCCGGCAGTTACAAGAAGAAGCTTTGGTGTGGTGGTGGCCCTGCGAATCTTTGTTTACGTTATAAAAAGGTTTCTATTTCGTGTTCTCTTCATTAGTTTCCAATCAGCTTTTCATTTTTAACTTTGATGTATTTGAAATTTTATTTGGAATAAATTAGTTAACAAAATATGAAGTTAAATTGAATTTTATCCATTTGTCTATTCTTTGGGGTCCAGAATAAGTAAGATATATGTATTTGTTTATATATATTGTAAATAGGATTTTCAAAAATAAATATCTTTATAAACAAAATGAATATATTAAATTTATATTAGGAACTAATATATAAATGTATATATGATTATTTAGTAGTGTATAATTAGAAAATTAAAAAATAATAATAGAAAGCTTTGGTTTAAATTCAATATAATAATTTTCTAAAAAAAACTAATTCAAAGATTAATTGAACATTTTAACACTAGTATTTTCCTATAGTGATTAAAATAATTATAACAACTTGAGTTTAATTTTAAATAAGATAAATACAAGGTTTAATGATTCTTTCTTTTAAAATTTTAGTTTGTATGTATGTTATAATTTATTAAACAAGGGTTCAAGCTTAAAAATAGTTGTTGCAACAAGTGTAAAAGGAATAGATACATGTATTAACAAGTGTAAACTTAGACTACAAGTGGCAACTATTTTTTTTTTTAAAATTAAATTCATAAATAATAAGTGTTGAGAAGAAAACAACTATTTTTTAAACTTCTCACATTCATTTCTCAACTTTTTCTCCCATTTTCAAAGAAAATGAAAACCTGAAATAAATTAAAATCAGACCACAACAACATCAATTCCTTAACTTGATCTAATGCAAGCTCAACAAGGATTAGATTCAATTCAAACTAAAGTAAATCAAATCAAGTACAGATCAAACAACAACTTCAACCTGAACTAGCAAATGAAATTCAAAGATCAACTTGGCATGAACAACTAAGCAAAGCAAGGATTTAAAGCTTCAAAACAAACAAAGATCAAGCTTTAGTTCAATTAGAATTCCAGATCATAGATTCAAAGCTGTTCTCTGTTCTTCAATAAACAGGTGAGTGAACAACCTTTTCAAAAAGATAATCTTGTTTTATATCCTGATGCTTGTGATTGAAATGATGATATGAAGTATGTTTGTATGAATTTAAATTATCATTACATGTCTGTATATATGCAAATGTCTGAGTGTATATGTGTGTATATATGAAGATAGGGCTCTGTTCTTAGTTGTAGGCTTTTAAATCAAGTTCAAAATTTAAAACCTGTTTCCCTGATTTTTTTAAGTGATAATCTCTAAATAAAAAGGGATTATAACAATGTAATATCAAATTAAAAAATGAATTCAAGTGCGTTTATTAAGCACTTATTTATAAAAAGATAAATCACAATGATAATCAGAAATGGGTTAAAAATCGAAGATCTAGAATTCATGATTTGAACTTATAATTTGATTCATGTTGCAAATTTATGAATTTTAATAATCTAATCTAAAATTTTAAGCTTGGGATTTGTTAGAAATTTCGAGTTGATCAGAATTGGTTTTTTATCAATTCCCGACGATTGACGATGAAGGGTTCGACGGGATTGAAGCTGAAGGTGGCTGATGTGATGGTGGTCATCGGAAAAATAGCCAGGGAATTTATTGGTCATCGCTGTGGATGGTGGATGGTGATTTAGGGTTTAATGGCTTAGTTTGGTCGACGATGATTCTTGAGTTCGTGCGATGACGTTGGCGAACTGAAAGAAATCGCACCTGGGGGGATTGATTCGTGGGGGCAGAGGCGAAGGTCTGGGTGGAACGGGTGGATGTTGGTGGTGGAGATTAACGGCGGTGAAGGTTTTTATCGATCGGGGTGATTTCTAGAAAATGATCGAATAGTTTGATTTCGAATCCTGGTCGAATTCGTCAACCTAGGTGTTCGTGGTGACGGAGGAGAGCATCCTCGTCTTGTCGGTGATCTAAACGATGGTCGGAGTCGCTTCGTTCGAGCGTGAACGTGCACCTGTGCACATTTGTGCCTCGTTGATTGAGTTGTTTGAGGAAGAAGCATTGTTCTCGGGACTTGCTCGAAGTTTTTGTGTGTTTGGCTCGAAGTAAAGTGTTGGCGCGAGTTTCTTGGGAATGATCTCGGGAAATGTAAGGGTTAGCTCGGGTTTTATTTAAACGCGATGATTTAATAAGTTTTTTTCAAACAAATGTTAACCAAGTTTTAAAGTTTACTAATTTGAGCAAGTTTTTAAAGAAATATAAATCAAGTTTTTCAAAGAAAATTATTAACAAGTTCTTAAACAAATTTCAAGATTTCTTTCTAAAGATTAAATATTTTTTATTTATTAATATGATTTTTAATAATTTTATTAAGTTAATTTCTATGTGTTTTCATATATAATAAAATGATGAAATTAGGAAGTGATTAACCAAAAGTTTCTCAAGTAATTTTGTATCGAATTAATGTTAAGCATTTAATTTAATTAAGTAATTAATTAGGGTAAGGGTAACTAAACTTTAAATAAATAAAGAGCTTAAGTGTTCTTGTATAAATTATTACCTACATTTCATTTAAATGAGATTTAAATGATAATTAAATAATTAATCAAGATAATGATTCATGTTTAAAGTCTTGAGTAATTAAAGATTGATTGATTACTTAATGGTTAAGGTTTAACTAATCAAGCGATTAAAGAATAATTACTCAATAAAATCAAATGAGGATAATTAATTAATTAATTAATTAAAGTTAATTAATTTATAATTGATTAAGGTTTAATTAATTTATTTAAGGTTAATTAATGTGGTTAATTAAGGGATAATTAATTACCTAAAGATTAATTACTTAATGAAATAATTAAAAGATAATTATTGATTAAAGTTTAATTGATTGATAATTAAAGAAGTAATTAATCAAGTGGTTAAGGATAATTACTTAATATGATTAAGATTTTGATTAATCGAAGCATTATTAATTAATTAAACATTAATTAATATAAGTAATTAAGGATTAATTAGTTAACTAATTAAATAACAATTAATAAATTAATTAAAGTTTAATTAATAAATGATTAAAGGTGCATTAATTAATGATTAAAGGTTGATTAATTTACGCGATTAAAAAAAATTAATGAAGGAATAATTAGTTAAGGATAATTAATTATGATGAATAATTAAGGTTGATTTATCAATTTCATTAATTAAATGGTTTGTAATTAATTAATGCTAATTAACCAGGATTAGTAATTTATTCATAGGTAATTAATTTGGTTTAAAATTTATTTTAATCAGGTGATTAATTTAATCTTACTTATGGATGTTTGGATTGTAATGAATACCTTAAGTTGTTTGATATCTCTGATGTGTGATATTTTGTAATATGAATTGTGTGGATTGAGCTGTGAATTATGATTTATTTATCTGTGTTGAATTTAATTGTTTATATGTTAAAGAAAGATAAGAGTTATAGGATTATACCGCTTATCGATATTGTTGTACTTGAATTGATGATGGTTGTGATCTTTAATTATTGCGTGTAAAACCCTTGGACTACAACATACACACACACACACACAAATATGGATTTCACGAGGAATTGGTTAAGTCATAGATATTTGAATTTAATATTATTTTATTCAAAATGATGAAATGGTTTTAGAAAGTTGAATTTTGAATCCAAATGGTTTGGATGTGAAATTGAGTTGAAAATGAAAGACTTTTGGAAAGGAAGTTATGAAATTAAAATTTAGTTTGAATATAACATATCTTGTTTAAGTTTTGAAATTATTTTGGAAATTATGGTTTGAAAGGGTTATATAAGTTATACAATATATATATGGATTTTAAACCGTTTTGAAGTATATTGAATAAATTATTTTGGTAATTTAAATTTAATTCAACTAGAACTTGCCGAGAATACGGAAGTTCGCTGATTTTCCAATATATACTTCGAAAGGCTATAACATAAGTAAATATAATCAGATTTTCCCGAAATGAAAAGCATTTGTTTCCAAATGATAATGGCTTTCATATAATGAAAGAATTTCCAGTTTTGTTGAAAGGATTTCAACTTATGGGTGAATCAAAATGAAATAAGTTTTGAATGCTCTGAACGAGTCTTTGTTAAAGATTGGTGAACTTTGGTTTCAAATTGAAGAGGATCTTAAAGGGTGAATCTTTTGTCCAAAAGATTTTAAAGTGGAAAATTGTTTAAACCATTCAAAAGAAAGGTTTTGGGGAACAAGTGTTGGAAAGTTGTGACTTAACTAAGACCCAAATGTATCCATATGTTTTTAAAATGAGCGCTCATTATTCGGTTTAGTCAGGAGAGGAATTTATGTCATAAACTTATTCCGAATAGTGATACGACGAAATGGATAGCAATTGAAGATGGTGGTGAAGACCAGGTATTTTCGGGAACGAAAGGATTACCTGTCGAATGACTCTGCACTGAGTTGCTCCAGTATAGAGATCTCCATATGTGATAGAGAGTCCGATCGGGATTGCGAATACTTGGATTTGCAAGGGCTTCTTTGGAAGTGCCTTCCGTTCCATTTCGAACTCGGAACGGACTTGTATGGATATATGTCTGACGTTATAGTTTGAGATGTGAAGCTGGTTTCTATCAAATACATTTCGTTTGGTGGCGGAATATTTATTCTCTTAGCTTAACACCCTTCTCTGATATGTTCGAGCCCAGAGGTTATGTAGTTGATGGTTACTAGTGATATATTCCCAACTTGGTAATTTGGCATGCTAAGTGCTAATCGTTTTTTGATCGAAGCATGGCTTTTGAGAAAAGTTTAGCTTTGTGGATGAGACTTCGTCAAACCTCACAACCCGGAAATGGTCGAAACAGGAAGGATGCAGCAAGGTTATGAGGGTCGTGCCCTTTAGGGTATGTGCATTTCCTTCTGGATAAAAAGTGGTATCACGGTATGGAGCCCAGATACTTAACTTATGTGGTTGTTGGAATTTTTTGGGGTTGAGGATCCTCGGATAAAGGTCGGCGACGACCAGGGGATGGCATACTCGTATCAATAGTTACCTAGTTACAGAGGTAACCCGGCCTTGTGTTGGTAGAGAGCCGGTTAGGTTCTCGGTGCATCTCTCCAGAGGCGTACGCATTCGGTGAAGGAAGTTCCTTAGCCTTGACTACTTATTGGAAATCCAATCACCCAATACGAGCCCTTTACGATTGCATTTATATAGCCTGCCATTCTTAAATGGTAGCTATAGAAGGCATAATACAATGGTACCTATGCTGGCTAAGATTAATATTACACTTTGGAAAAAAAATTCTGCACTATGCACTAATAATAATATCAAAAAAAGATTTTCACGTATCAAGCATGTTTGACTATCATAAGAAGAAATCTCCCCCTAGTATGCGATTGCATTGTATTTGTGTACTGGAAGGCCTTATGGTAATTTCATTTTCTGAAAAGCATAGAGAATTTCTTTCTATTTCCTTTTGTTTGATTTTGTACCAAACAACTTTTTTTTTTCTCACACCAGTCCCATGACTGTCCTAGAGTTTATTGTTCCCTTTCTAAACTATGGGTGCCCACAATTTTTTACACGGGCAGCCTAGAGTCAAGTTATTAGATAGTCAACTAGTAGGTTTAGCTTTTGGTAATCTTCGAAGTCTGTGGATTCGGGTAACGGTTTTGCTTCATTCCTGCAAGATAGGAGGTTCTCGCTTCGGGTTTGGAGCTTTGGAGTTTTGGCATTGAGGATTTTGTTTTCCGCCACTATTTGTCTTATTATTTCCGCTGTTGTATCTATCTCTGATTTTATTGAACATTTTATTTATATCATTGTTGTATCAAATGTTGTGTATCAATAAATATTATTCTTCTGTTTCCCCTGTGTTGTTATTACCTAATGTTGTTATAAGCTCCGGCGAACCAGACTCAACGTTTGAATCTGCATCATTCGAATACGGGTGATGTATTTGGGTGTCGATTTTCAAAAATCGAGTCAAGGTCTTTGCAATAATTGCCTAGATTAAACTTGAAATTTAATGTAGAACTTATAAGCACTATTTTAAGATAATTTTTAAACAAAGTTTTCGAGAAAAATTGGTATTCTTGCCTGGCATAATCAGAGGTTGTGAGTGCTTGGAGCTAAGACTTGAATTTCTCTAGGATAGAGAAGTAATTATTGAGCTGTGACCTTGGTTTGATACTGAAATGGTACTTTCCACCTTAATTTTAAAAAGGGGTCTCAAATATTTTTAAAAGATAATTTTAAATACTTACTAAAATCGATAAGATAAGTATGTATAGTTTCGAATAAAGAGATTTAATTATTTAAATTTTAATTCTAAAGAGATTTAATATTTTTAGTGAGATGGAATATTTGGTTGAATTGATTTTTTTTTTCATAGTTAAATAACCGACTATCAAATCTGGACCCATATATAACTTTCGAAATATCTACAAGAGGTACGGGGATTATATGGTACAGTTACCATTCAAGGTGCTATACTGCACATACAAACTTGTTCATTCTTCCAAGACGTTTATAAAGAAATCCGTCCACTAATGGTTAGGAGGTGATCTCCGATCTTATCTTCATTTACGTATTTCCTAAGGAACCGAGGTTGAGTTTACCGAATATAGCGAACGTTGTTCCGAAGAGATCGTGGTCAGATTTGTGATATGAAAACCACTTCAATCAAACAACTATGTTTTCGTGATGAAGACAAGAGTTTGGAGTCGAAGATGGAGTAGCGATGTGCAAGGGCTGATCGCTACTAATCCTGAGGGTGATTCCATAGTAGATGTAGTATGAATAGTGCCTTCGGTTCCGTTTGGACCAAGAATGGACTTGTAAGGATGAATGTTATCGGTACAATATCATTCGAGGATAATGAGCGTTCTAAGTGAATATTTCTAAAAAAATGTAATGCTTAGCCTCGAGCCTAATCAACCAGGAATAACTGAAAATCAGGGGAGATGTAGTAAGGCTAAATGGGTCGCACCCAAGTAGGGTATGTATATAACCTTTCTAGATAACCTCAGATATTATCACCACATTTGCAAGGAGCTCAGAAAGGGTGGGAACACATGGGGTGATAACATATTTGGTCTATTCAAGTTAGGAATAGTCCAGTCTTGTGTTGTAGCGGATCGGGAGTGGTCCTCGATATTTGTAACGTCCCGCCTTTTCGCATGATTTAAACAGACACACATGCCAATTCAAACCATACGTAAGGGCGGATTGTTATGGGATAAATAAGAAAACAGAGAAGAAAGATAATAAACAGAATCTAACAGTGGAAGGATAAAATATAATAATCAAAATAACAGTTCATGAAGCTGTTTTACAAAACCTTTGATTTTATCTATACGATAATATCAGAGTACACATACCATATAACAATGCAGCGGAACAATATGAGTGTAGTGGAATATAATTAATAATAATAATAGAAATCTCCGTCTTCGTCCTCCAGAGCTGAAGTCTTCGATCCTGAAACGCTCGGACTGACCCGAGCGAATTTGAAAAGACAAAAACACTCGAGTCAGAACTAAAAGATCTTATTTGAGTTAAATTAACAGAAATAGATATGAGTGCAGTAACTCAAGAGATGCTCGGGATTTACATCTCCTAAGGATCCGTTAAACTATTTACTATATAGTATATTTCACTATTATAATAGTGTCTAATAGTAAAATAAACTTACTTTTTAATAGCTTTAAGGGGTTACCCATATAGCCCTTAACACAAATAATGCCAATAGTCTATACAGTGCCTGCATATCTCCTGATCGGGAGACTACGAGAAGACACTCTATAGGTACGACACAAATAGAAACTCATACAAGGCGCGATTTGGTAGGTGACACGGCACAACTAGGCAATGCCAGGGTAGATATACCAATTATGCTTCAGGGTCGGTGGTAACGCGTAGCGCGCAGCTACCGCCCACCTCGAGCCACACCGCCAAATAAAATCAAAAGTGGCCACCGAATCAATCCAAGAGTCAAAGCATAATATCGAAGGGATGTGTCCGATCAAAGGTGCTACCTTATTAACCCTTCAATCGCACCTGTTTTAGCCACTTATGCCAACTCACGGGAGTTGGGTCCACGTATTTACCTTACAGGAAACGCTGCCACCAACCTACTTCATTCTGGAATCTCCACCGCGTACACGGTTGTTAAATTGGTTTTCGGAGTTGGCAGAGAGTATGACAACTTCCGATCCCAGTCTCTTCAACAACCAATCGTTATTATAACACCGCGGTCATTTAAAAATTAATTATATTTTCAAAAACCAGAATATAATTATCCATTTCAAAACCCATAAATACGATATCATTTTCTTCCAAAACAAACTCATTTGATATTATTTTTATAAAAACCCAAATTAGTATAATATCATTTTATTTCAAATATATATTTCTTTTCCAAAATCATATTGTTTTCAAACTTATAATAATCGAAAATCAAACATTGAATTATAACTTTCAAACTATAATACTTCGAAAATTCATAGCTTTAAACCATAATTTCTAATACTTAAGTGGTTTGGATATTCAACAGTATATAAAATAAAACAGTTGAATTTAAAATTTCTTTAAAAGTAAATAATTCCCGCTCCTTCAAGAATTTTATTTACTTCAAATTCTGTCTAAACCCATAACCTTTAGATTCACTTTAGTTTAATAAGACACTTCGATTTTTTAATATTTTCAAACTTGAGTATTTAATGAATTTCAAAACTAAGGTTGGAAATTTCTATTCAACAATCCATTTCTTATTATTTAGTTTTGAAAGGTTTACATGATAAATCCATAACCATTTAAAGTAAACTCAATTTATTAACACTAAACATTTCCTCCCATTTATTTATACTAGAATTATTCATTAAATCCAGTTATAAATATCATAACTTTTAAAATGTCCAATTTAAAACAATTAACATTAACTTATGGAGTTAAATTTTCAAATAAGCTCAATTCAAATTAAATTTCCAATTATCTTTCAATCTTAATTGATTGGAATCATTTAAGACTCTATATATACATACATACATATATATATATATATACCGGATCTTAAACCTGTACTCCATCATATAATATAAATTGTCAAATTCCATTTTTCAACTTATTCATTTTTATTTAACAACTTATGCATAGCTTAAATTTGATAATTTAACTATATATGTATATATAAGATATATTTATATCATATCCAAATTTAATATTTATTAAACTGTATCATATCCAAACCATAAAAATTATTTTAAAAATAATTATATATATATATACCGCGGTGCCTGTATATAATTTTCTATCCTATGTTCAAGTGATACGGATATTTATCATTTCAATCCGTAATTTAAAAATAAAAATGCAGTTGTATATCATTTCAAACCGCAATCCCGAATGAAATGAAAATGCATGATGACTTGCAGTTTATATAGGATAGAACACATCATCCATTCATCCAATATCAATCATCAACCAATTTATTTCAATCATCATCAATTTATACAAACATCAATATATAACATGTACAATATAAAAGGAAATAAATGACAGTTATTAACTAACAGTTTATATTCAATATAAATTCATTAACTGTTTAACTATCAGTTTATATACAAATAAATAAATTTTAACTGTCAATTTATACGCAATAATAAAATTAAATAACAGTTAAATTAAATAAATGTGATTTAATAGAGATAATGAATAAAACATGCCAAAAAGTCATAAATAAATTTCTACTCAAATCTAAAATCAATTTAACAAACATAAGAAATTTTAGAAGTTGTGAGTGGGTTAAAACACTCACCTTTTGAAATTAAATCGAATTTAAATCTTATTTAAACCCAAAATTTTGATGGTCTCAGAATTCGTCCAAACCAGTGTCATTAAGTCCGGAATTTTATTACGATCCTAACAAAAAAATCTCATGTGAAACGGAGTTCGTACGTGACAGTTACAGAAATTTGATCGAGTTGAAAATCAAAACATAAATAAATGAAAGAAAAACAAACTCACCTTTCTCTTTCTGTCCACGTCATCAACGTTTATTGCATGGTTCGAACTAGCTACAGGTGCCCTAAATTCTTCATCTCGACCCAAACATGGACACGCCGCCGCCACAATTTCGCATTACCACGCACTCACTTCGGCAGATCGCAACCACCGCCTGGGACCTCTCGACCTCCCCCCATGACCTGCAACCCACGCACGATCAACTAGTGGCTGGTTCATGGCCGAAAACATGGAAGCCGCTGCCTAGGGTTAGACCCTAGTTGAATTTATGCCGATGATCCAGCCGTTGAAACGACAAACCAAGAGCGCCGATGGATAGCTCTCGCCCCCCTCTTCCCGATCCTGCCCTTGATTCCACGATCCGACGAAGTTTATTACGGCATGATGAACGACCGTACTTTGCTCTTAAATTTCTGGACGAATAGGGATTCAGATTGAAAAGCGAACAACACCAGGAGATTACGTTAAATGTGAGCTTCCACATATACTTTTTTCAAATTTTTCTGAGGACTTTGAAATTTTTGCTTTTTATTTGAATTGTAATTGGATATAGGGTTTGCAGCTATTGGAAAGAAGGAGTTAGGGAAAATGAACACACAAACAAATGAAGATAGATGGAGGCTAGGGTTTATAATTGGGTTTATATAGGTGGGTTAGAGATTTGAATAGATGGATCGGATAAACAAACGTGCTACCGCTAACGTGGTCCAAAAAGCCCGTTCCAACCCGGAATGAAATTGGGTAAACCCATATATCGAAATAGGTATTTTAAAATATTATGAGCGCGATGGAAAAAGTTTCACGTCCAAATTCCATCGTATGAAGAAGTTATGATGAAAACAATATTTCCAAATTGATCTCCAATTGATTTTTAATTAAATTGATTTTAAGGCATTTCGTGTTCGTACGATCAAACGACAAGTCCAATCGCTACGAAACTTGAAACCCTACAAAAATTCACTGTTACGGATCCGATGAAACTGGTTTCGTCGAAATCCGAGTCCGTGACAAAAATGGCTATTTTTATATTAATTAAATAAATTAACAAATTGATTAAATCCAATCTCATATTTTAAGTTCTAAAATTGACAATCTTTTCATCTTTATACTACTCAAACATTTACAATGATTTTGACAAATTTAAATGTCCATATAGATAAGATAAATTTATCAATTCCAAATGTTAATCTCACTTTTAATAATTAACTTCATTTAATTTACAAAATTATAAATAAAATCCTAAAAATTCCATTTAAATAAATTAATTATTATTCCGTTCATAATTTCAAATAGAAGTGTCAACCATTGGATTTAAGATTATCACATAAATATTTCACGTTTTCAACTTAATTTTCAATTAACGTAAAATGTTATATTCAATTTCCATTAATTTTCAGTAGATTCAAATTATCATATTTCAAATCCAAATGAATAAATAAAGCTTAATTCCCGTTTAAATATTTACTCATCTAATTGCAATTAACCTTGTTATCATAAATTAAATTCCGATATATTGATACAACTTTATTTCCATTTTTTATTCACAAATCATCATATTTATGAAGAACATCTACGTTATTCTCCATTTATTACCTTAATTTATTTAACGTAACATTTAATTTATATTTATTGCAATGATTTCCAAATCAACTGAATGAATTAAATATATATGTATCACTCATAATAACTTGTGGTCACAACTCTTGATTACCTTTAATAAGTTTATTATTTACAATCCAATAATCGCCATTTACTATATATATACGAATTAATTAATTCAATAGTTCCATTTCGTTTTTCTATACTAAAATTATTACTAAGTGTATTTACTTCATTCCAACAAGTTGGAATTTCATTCTTACTATAACAATCATTTCTCTATTCACTTTTATTAATAACCCACCATCATTGCATTTATTGTCTTTTATTGATTTAAATCAAATTACCCCATATTCCTTTATTCATACAAATGAAATATTCAATTACTATTCAATGCATATTTATTCATCAATCAATTCGGTATTTACTTTTCTTTCCTTCTATTTGATGATAAATAACCTAGTATATATTTACATACATTCATTTCATCCCATTCATTTATGGGTGTTGTATTGAAATTTAATCCATTAGCTAATACCAACATTATTACCATTAATTACAATTGGATTCCCAATTTTATTCAATACCCTGAATAAATAACATATATATTAATCAAATCCTTACATTTGTTTTTCTCATATTCCATTTAAAATCAAATCATAACATTTAAATGATTTTAATGAATTGGAATTTCATTCAAGTCATAAATTATTAACTTGCAATAACATGATTCCTCAATTTATTCCAATTACCGTTTACACTCTTTTATTGTATTAGATCAATTTAATATTTTCAAAAATTTCTCATACTAAATTTTATATCCAGGTAAGAATCCTTTTTCTACTTAATTCAATTTGGATTTTATTCAAATTTCTATAAATAGGTTTTAAATCATCATTTACGTAATTTATTTTAGCCTTCATTTTAACATTTATTTATCCTCTTTATTGTTTCTACTAAAATAAATGACAAAAATCCTATTAAATAAATAAATTAAATTGTCGAAATATACGTGTCGTTACAATATGGTGTTTCCAGACAGGTACCATGATGGGTGGTACCCAAGTGCCCAGTCATTCAGTTGGAATCCATTCTCCTCACGTGCCTTTACGGTTTTAATTATAGTGCCTATTATTGCTGGAATTTAATTAATGCAATAATTTTAGCTATTTGAATAAGTATTTGTATTTATACACTATTATAGTACCATAGGATTTTTATATGAAATGTTTTGGTTATCATAAGGTAAAAATCCAGCATTGGCGTTGTCTCACGAGATACCTTTGATTTTCAAAGGGTTTTGGAACTTTAATACTTCAATTTGAGCGTGATTTCTCAAGCTGGTTTTCCAGACTGACTTGGGTGTTATTTTTTTATAATTCTTGGGTTAGATCGAGTATTTCAGGTTCAGATTAGGATGCTATGGAGCTCAGGAGACGAGTTGGAGGCCGAGACGTATTCTCGTACTTTTTTATTTCCGCTGCAGTGTAGTTTGAAATTACCAGTAGTTGTGAGGATAGGATGTTATAACTATCCAGGCTAGAAATTATTTACTTGCGTACCCTGATGTGAATTATGTATATTACAGCCTTTGATTTTGCGTAAAGAGCTATTGATATTTTATAATGTTCTATCTGCTGTGAGATTCTGTTTTTGTTCAGTTTTCTTCTTCTACCTACTTTCTTTTCCCTCAACATTCAGTCTTCCCGGCACTCGATCATTTGGCATGTTATCCGGTGGGCATATTTATGTCCATTTTCGAGGGTCGTGAAGGGTGGGCCGTCACATCAAAACTTAGCTGCAGGCACTAACTGCCTCTGATTTATGCCACGCGAGTATACCATTACTTCCCGAAACTATTTAATAATTACCTCAAAATAATGCTTGTAAGTTCTAAAATAAATTTCAAGTTAAATCTAGTCAAATATAAACTAGAGTTATTATACAAAAACACATTAGTATATAATAATTTACCCTTTTAAACAAATATGCTGACCTTTTCCTTAAATAATAATAAATATTAAAAAATCATTATAAAGTAACCATTATTGATTAAATATGCTTTAAAAAATTTAAAATAATTTAACAACTAATTTTCCAGAATATTTTAACAACTTTAAATTTTAGAAATTAATAATTAAAAATCTTTTTATTTTTTATATATTTTTATTCCAAAATCCTATTCACAATAATCCGAAATTGATAAGTACAATCCCTAAAACCGTTTTATTTCATCAGATCAATTTACCCAAATTTTTAGATTAATGTTTTGCTTTAAAAATCCCTTTAAACTTCTTTCCAGTTCAAATATATATTACTGGTGTTCAAAAATACCAGAATCTATGTCAAAATCTACCGCAACATCCAATCAATTCAATTTACACAATAATCTATCACCGATTATTCAACAATACATATATCACCATATATGAATTTAAATACAACACTTTTGAGAAATCCAGTTGTATCCCTCCAACTTGTTTCTCTGCATCCATAGTTGTTAGCACAACATAAAAATACCAATTCCATTTCAAGGTGGAATATAGCAATATATAGGGTCATCCGCTATTATGTGGGACGCATAGGGTCTCATCTGCTATATATATGAGGGAATACCAATCACTCCAATATGTATATACTACTATATATGATATCACATTCAATTGATAATAATTTATCAAATTAACCAATCTATCGTCAACGAAATTTTAACTATTTAAAATTTAAAGCTAGTAGTCCAAAATTGAGTGAGGTTAACTAGTTTTGAGTTTAATTTTCCAAATGCTCCAATTTTAAATCAAATAGAACACGTTCGATTTATCCTAAAATTTTTGCTCGTCCCAATCAAATCCTAATCTAATCCACTACCTAGTGCTCATTTCTACGATTCGAGCGCCACTTGTTTCGCCCGATTCTGACCTCGTATGATAAAGTTATGTTATTTTAAAGTTTTTAATATAATTTATGAAAACAAAATTTTTTATAAAAAACATAACCTAGATCTGGACCATATACACTTCTACATTCACGCTCTCGCTACAGGCAAAAACGAAACCAACGTCGTCGTGCTTCTCAAGTTCGCTGCTGCCACCAACCACAACTGAAACCTCATCCAACACCCCCATGACGTTGCCCTCTCAATCGTACATCCCTAGCCACGACGACGACCAACTCTTTCGTCACAATCATGCTCGAAAACCCATGAATGCGTAGACGAACGGAGCTTGATTGTGATGAATTCGAGCATCTTCAACGAAAATCCAACATTGGATTTGAAGCTCTCAACGAGCTTGGCCTTTTCCTAATTGAAGTTGAGTCATGAAAGTTGATGGATTTGGTGGAATCCAAGGAGGAAGATCATTCATTTTCGGCCATTAAACAAACAACGGCGGTTATGAAAATGGATGATAGGGTTCACTATGCAACCATAAACACACACACACACACACACACACACACACACGATTTTATTTATTTTTTAATTACTATTTCCAATTTTACATCCTTTTTCAAACAAACTCCAATTGAAATGTTCCGCTTGGCGTTTATAACGTTTTACCCCTATTGCGAACATAATGGAACATGTTTCAGGGTTAATTCAATCATGTGTGGAAGATAGCATTTTGAATCGAATTAAGTTATTAAATTTTCGATATTTATTTCAACGCGTTTCCGTTGCGTATGATCAAACGATAAATCCAAACACTATAAAATTTGAAATTCGATAACAATACACTATTATAGATCCAATGGAACTATCGAATACTGATACTATGCCCCGGAAGGCTATTTTAACGCATCGATTAAATCGAGCGATTTTCAAAATCGTCAAAATCATTTAAAATTTCAATTTTTAAAACTTACCAACTCCATTATAAATCAAATAGAACTTATATTCATCTTAGAAATCATTCTAATTCAGTTTAAATCAGAATTTCAACTATTTACATTATTCCTATAT
Organism: Allium cepa; assembly: GCA_030765085.1. Taxonomy (NCBI): domain Eukaryota; kingdom Viridiplantae; phylum Streptophyta; class Magnoliopsida; order Asparagales; family Amaryllidaceae; genus Allium; species Allium cepa. The sequence goes on along the minus strand of CM060943.1, from coordinate 272,041,606 downwards.
ATTAATTTCCACTATTAAATTAATATATAAATTTCCAATCGTAACTTATCGACTTTTTAATTCAATTTCAAAGTCCAATATAAAAATCCAATCCAATTAGAGTTTTATATAAAATTTTGCAATCATTTCTATGTCCATTTATTTCCAGATTTCCGTATTATCCCAATTTTCAATTATTAATTTATATTTACCCAAATCCAATTAATCACTATATTCGAAACCTTTAAACCATTTCACCGATCTTCCATATTCAAAATCAACTAATAATTCAAATTTAACAATTAAAACAAATTAAATGTTTAATACCAACGATCAAAATTCTGGATCTTACATGTTATCTGCTGCATTTATTTATTTACCCCAGATGTGTATATATAACTCTGATAAATGTTGTATAGATTATAATCAAATGTATAGTAAACAGCTTCATGAACTGATTATTTGATTATTACATTTTATCATTCCGCTGCGACATTCTGTGTTTACTATTTTCTTTTTTTCCTTATTTCTTAAATAAACCCAATTGATTATCTATGTTCCGGATTGTTTAAGTTGCACACATGAGGATTATTGTCAGTTTAAACCTTCCGAAATATGGGTCATCACTTGTCGATTATGTTATGTATGTTGTAGCTACGGAGAGGATGAGAAAAACCAAGTTGATGTCATATTCGGTACTGTCCAACAAGGGGTAGGTCGGTTCTATGTTGGTTTAAGCGTTCAGTATATGGACACGAGGTAGAATTTTCTAGAGATGTACCGTCGGAAGGTAGTCCCTTACCTTGTTATTTGTATGGAATCCATTCTCTAATACGTGCCTGCCATTTCGTTTATAGAGCCTAACATATTCTGGAATTTAATAATGATAAAAAATTTAGCCTTATGTGTATACTAGACACTAGTATAATATTAGGTGATTTGATAAGAAATGTTTTTGTTGTCATAAGTTATAAACCCATTCGTATTTATATGCGATGTGGTCTTACGAGATACATTCATTTTGATAATGAAAAGTTTTTATAACTTTAAAATAAATTTGAGATGTGTTTTCTCACGCTGGTTTACTAGACTGATCAGCGCGTTCTTCCCTTTCAATGCTTGGGACAGACCGAGCATATTTTATAGATTTAGATTTGGAATCTTTGGAGCTTCAGTAGATGAGCTGGAGGTCTTTAGGTCGTATTCAAGCTGATTTGGGAAGTATATATGTTTTAATAATTATTTTTTAATTACTAAAAGGAATGAAGTTATTTTTAAATAAATAAAAAGTGTGATTTTTGATGTTATAAAATTAAAGTTTTAAGAAATACTTTGATTTCGGATTTTTTGATAGTTTATATAAAGGATTTATGAGAAGGATTCATATAAAAAATGGATTTATATAAATAAATTAGATTTATAAAGAGATGGATTTATAAATGGATTTTGATACCAAAATGAGTTTTTATGTAGAATGATTTATAAATGGAGTTTTACAAATCAAGCGATTTCATAAAATAGTGGTTTTATATAATAAAGAGGAGATTTAAACATAGTTTTATAAATATTAAAATAATTTATGATGATATTTAAAAACGGATTTTTATATAAAGTAAATGCATTCAAGTCTTTAAAGGTTAAATAATCTATTAAAAGGAAAGTTTTGAAAGTACCATTTTTTGAAGAAGTTATTACCTTTAAAAAGTAATTTATCTTTTTAAAGCAATGTTTTGAAAGTAATTTCAAATGTAGTTTAAATGGGTTTGAAAAATGATTTAAAACGTGATAAATGCCGAAAACATAGGTTTCAATATTATTGTTGTAATATACGTTTTAGGTGAAGTATGGAAGGTATGGACTATAACACTATTGTTATAGTAAATGATTTCTAAAAGGAAATGTTTATAAAGCATGTTGACTTTTTCTATGTATACTTAATCAAATCCCTGTACTAGTGTTTGGGTTGTCATAACGATGCTTTACGCAATATTTATTTTGGTCCCAATAAATGATGTCTTGACCTTCCATAGTGAAATACAAAAATTGGTTCATTTGATCGTACTAAAGGCTTGGTGGTGTAGGAGCATTGCTTCCTATACTTAACATTCATTTGGAGGCGTATGAACTCTGGAGTTGTACGTTTATAAAAATCCATTTGGCATGTCTCCAAAATGGTAGTATTATTAAATATACTTATACCATTGATATAAGTATATGGAAACGTTTTCCAATATCAAAGGATTGAAATGGTTTTGAGGATATATCTTTTTAAAAATAAATTAAGGTAAATATTTGGAAATTAATTTAATTAATAAAATAGTAATTAAATGGGCCTATTGGATGCTTATATGCTAGATATTTTTTGTTACTATGATATTCAAATAATCGATTATCAAATTTGCCCATTTTTGGTTCCTTGACTTGATGTGGGAACTGATTAGTCATGTACTTGCCGACTGAGTAGGCTTGATTATTGATTGGATTAAGAATGTTGATTCAAGTAGCGTAGAGTGTCTATGGTACTCCAATCTACTGAGCTATTTTCTTGGCTAAAGGATATCAAGTTGAGAGTTGAAAATGAGATAAGTCCACAAGACTTAGTTTCCGTATGAGGTGAAGGGCTCTTCATCATTGTTGATGTGGAGAGGCCGGGGTCCGATTTATCCGAGAACTACTTCGGACCAATGTATGCATTCGAACGTCCAGGTTTATGAAGATTTTGAAGACAATGGTCTTCATGATGCTGGGCTACTTGCCACTCGATCCACGATGCATATTATACATACATACATACATACATACATACATACATACATACATACATACATACATATATATGGTTGCAGTTGTGCTTCGTTATGAAAATCTATGATATACAAGGACTTCTCGCAACTAATTCTAGAGGTAATTCTATATAGGATTTGATAGGAGAGTGCATTTAGTTTGTCCTATTCTTAGATAACTTGTATGGTGAATGTCTGGCGTTGCATTTCTAACTACATTGATTGATCTCTATGAATGCATCATATGTTTGGTGGCGGAGAAGGCAACTTCTCTTAGCTTAACACCCTTTCTTAAGACGTACAAGCTCAGGAGTTATACATTTGTAGAAATCAGTATTGTGATTGTGCGAATGGCAATATGAAATTCAAAATGGAATGTGTATATGAAAGGTAATCGTTACCTCAAGACTCATCACCCAGGAATGACAGAAATATGGCAGAAGCGGCATGATTTTGTGGGCCGCTTCCATGAGGATATGGTCATCACCTTTCGATATTACTATCTGTATGTCGAGTATGTTGTGTATGCTATGGCCACGAATAGGTCGGGAGCAGCCAGGGTGATGTCGTATTCGGTACTATCCAGTTAAGGGGTAGGCCGGTTCTGTGTAGGTTTAGGCGTTCAGTATCTGGACCCTAGGTTTATTTTCTATAGGTGTATTTTCGAAAGGTGGTCCCTTACTTGTCAGTTGTATGGAATCCATTCTCCAATACGAGCTTGCCATTTTGTTTGTAGAGCCTAACATATTGTGGAACTTAATAATGGTAACAATTTCAACATTATTTATAGACTATACACTAGTATAATATAAGATGATTTGATAAGAAATGTTTTGGTTATCATAAGGTAAAAACCATTCCTATTTATGTGTGGTATGGTCTAACAAGATACTTTTGTTTGGATATAGATAAGTTTATAAATTTAAAATAAATTTAAGATGTGTTTTCTCATGCTTGTTTGCTAGACTGATATGGGCGTTCTTCCTTTTCAATGCTCGTGTCAGACCGAGCATATTTTACAGATTTAAATTTAGATGCTTTGGAGCTTCAGCAGACGAGCTGACGGTCTTCAGGTCGTATTTATATATATGTTTATTTTCTTTTGCATTGTTTTTTAAATTATCAGCATTTGTGAGGACATGTCATTATAACTGTCCAGGCTGATGATTGTGATTTGATTATTGTACTGTGATGGATGTATATAAATTATATTACAATTTATCTTTTGTAAAGTTCATTGGTATTATGTTATATGTTGATTTGCTGGATTGTAAGATTCAGCCTTAGTTTTTAGTTTCTTTCTCTCTTCTTCTTCTTTTTTGTTCTTCTTTCTTTACCATAACAAATCGGGCTTTCTAGTACTTAGACTTGCAGCATGTGCATACCGAGGATGTATCAGTGTCAATTTTTTAAGGTCGAAATTCTGGTTTGTTACACAATAATTGCCTTTCAATACTTATAATTCTTTTGAAAATAGTTTTCAAAAATATTTAAGATAAAAATACTTTTAGTTTTAGAAAAAAGTGTTCGATTTCATGAACTACATCTATAGCGAATATCATTATGGATACCATAATTCCAAACTAGCTTACATATCCGGTACCCACCTAGTCCTTTTTTAACTTAACTTACTTTCAAAGAAAACAAAGTATAAAGGTTTAAAGACAAAAATATAGAGTTTGAACTTGTAAAACTTTATAGAAAAATAAAATAACCAAAATTCATTTAAATCCAAGGATCTCAACATCATTCAAAACAAGTGCTAACCTTCTTTTAGCTTACTAGTTTCCAAACATAAGCTCATACATCCACACACATGCAATAAGAAACATCAAAAGCAAACAAATCATAACTTCAAACTAAACAAAATTTTTGACTTATTTTCTAAGTATAAACAACCACAAAAAATAAACACAAGTATGTAAACACAGACTATACTATATAAATCAACTAATTGTTAACCCGCCTTTTGGCAAGGCTGTATATAGGGATGTTCATTATGCTTCCCTTCCTTTTCCCTATTAAGGCTACTCTGCCATCGTTTCCTTAAAAACTCTAGATTGTAACTTTAATTGCTTTAGATATCAATAGAAAGGAAATTTATGGAGTGGACGTAGGCCGAAGTTAGTCGAACCGCTATAAATGATGTGTTATTACTGATTTCTTTTTAATTTTTATTGTTCTTCACATTAATACTCTCCACATACATTCTATCTGTAATATGTGACTGTGATTTGGTGCTTTCATCTTGATTTGGGTGATAGTGACCAATCTTGGCACTAACAATTTAATGCATTCACTGAGAAAGCTAGCACTCAGGGATTCAGAAGCTTAGAGTTTGGATTTAAAGGCTTAGGAATTTGGATTCTAGAGCCTATGGCAAAGCAATCAACCAGGAGAAAGAGGAAGTAAAAAAGTCAACAAGTGGGAAGTTAGGAGGCTTCCTCTGGGGCTAATCAAGCCTCCGTCTACATCACTAGGGACGAGATGCAGGTCTGATGAATTCCACGCAGGAGCAATTGATGAAAAGGCAAGAGAAAAGGATGCATGCACTTTTCAAACAATTTGGACAAGCAGGAACTACAAGGGCATAGATCCATGAAGCTGGATCAGAAGGACTCAATCGCCAAGTAGATGGAGTGGTTCAGCAGGGAACAGCCCCCAATCAGCAAACAACTGTCAGTCTGGACGGACCTAGACACAAGGGCATGCCACCAAGTAATGCTGGACCAACCCAGGAAGGGATACTAGATGACGCTGCGTAGCCCGACGCCAACAGGAATACAAGAGTGTATGACGAGGAGTATGTACCAAAATTCCCTTAAGGACTTGGAGGGCACTTAGGACATGTAGATGGAGGGCAACCCTTGGTAGGTAACAATAGATTTGTTGACATCATCAGGAGAACTATTCGCGGAGGTCTGATAAACATGGATTTGGAGGGAGTAAAAAAAGTTCGTTTACCCGTAACATTAGGATGGCTAGGAATCCTCTCAATTTCAAACTACTCATTACGGAAGTATACAACGGTAAGACGGATCCCACTGACTACTTGATGAGATACATAAGGCATATGGAAAGTGCTGGGTCATTAGAAGAGGTTATGTCTTGGTGTTTTCCCTTGTACTTGACCGATGTAGCTGCTATGTAGTTCAGACAGTTAGAGGATGGATCTATTGGCACATGGACAGAATTTGTGGCTAATTTCTTGAGACAGTTTCGAGTTCACATAAAAAGGCCGAAGAATGTGATGACGCTAACGTCCTTAAGCAGAGGGCGAACGAATTGCTCAAGACTTTCTTAACTCGGTTTAATGCGACAATTGCTTCGGTGGGTCAGTCGGATCCATCAAGGGTTCTGATGGTGGCGGTGTTAGGAGGCAGAGATATTCAGATTTCAAGTATCTTGATATGAGACCCCCCCAATTGATCTCGGGTGATTCTTTAACAAAGCTGAGAGATTTCTTCGACAAGAGGATGCATGTTTGGATATCAGATCAGAGGAAGTAAATATGGTTAAGGATGGAGAACCGTCCAGTGAAATCTTGGGTAAAGATAAGGATAAAGGGAAGAGGAAGCGCTGGAGAACAAAAATTCTCCTCTTACACAAAACTGAATGAGACATTGGAATGAATATACTTGGATACTCGAGATCGCCTTCCTTATCGAAAGCCGGGAAGGAGGGAGCCCTCAGAATGCAAAAGGGCATCAGGAAGGCACTATCTCTTTCATGACTTGGATGGGCATGGTACTAACAGCAGCAGGCATCTATAGGATATAATCAAGGAGCTGGTAAAGAATGTCCTGTTGCGGCAATATATCGGAACTCGGAATGTAGCGGTGGAACATGAGCAGCCACCACCTACCTTGAACGACGATGGCATGAGGCCCAGGAATGGTGGTCGGTTGGTCATTAAATAATCGTGATAGTTTGGAATAAGTAACAAAATCCAAGAAAACAGCTAAATCACTTACTCATGTACGGGGACAAAGATGACCCTTAGGCATGCTCTGAGATGATGGTTTACCGAGAAGCTTCGGTTTGTGAAATCCATTTTTTCCTTTTGGCTTGGACATTTATTTTTTCTGCTTTGGTTTTAGAGTTCGGTTTGAACTCCCGATTTTATTGGTTTCTTGGTTTGGATTTTGGCTTGGATGCTTGATTTTTGATTTTGATTTTGATTTGGACTTTTGATATGGATTTTGGTTTTCTGGTTCGAATCTAGGTTTCAGATTCAATTTTGATTGACTTTTATCTGGTTTTTGGCCAAAAGGTCATCGAGTAGGGACTATGCTCGATAAGGTCCCGGAGAGACCAGGATTCGGCCTAGGACTTAGGCCCCATATTATCTATCGGTTACTACTTTAGGTCATCGAGTATAGACTATGCCCGGCAAGGGTCCGGAGTGACCATGATTCGGCTTAGGACTTAAGCCCTGGCATTACTCAACATTCAGTGACACTGAACCAAGAACACCATGGCATTACTTGATATAGGTCATCAGGAGTAGGTTGCACTTGGCGAGAACCTGGAGAGGTTATGGATTTGGATATTGGCTATGAACAGCTAAGGATTTGGTCATGAACTCGAAGTGGTCCCAGATTTAGATATCGACCTAGAGTGGTCATGGATGTGGTTATTGGTTATTGGATATGGATGGATTAGAACTCGGTTGTCGGGTTCAGATGGATATGGAATTGGATAAGGATTTGCATGTTGGTTAGGAATCAGATATTGAATCGGAGCAACCATAGATTTGGATAAGATTACAGCAATGGCACATGGATAAAATGGATTGGATTATGAATCGAAAGGTATGGCTATGGATAACATAAGGACTTTGGATATAGGATTTGAGGCTATTCAAAACACACATTCCAATAGCAAGGCATGTTTTTGGGGGAAAATGTTAACCGACCTTTTGGCAAGGCCATAGACAGGCGGATTTAACCAAAATCGACTGGTCGTTTGTCGAGACTGGAATACTACGGGTTTGAGCTAGCTGGATAGATAGAAAGTCGGTTAGGGATGGTTCGATATGTATGGCTCAGTCAAAAGAGGGAAGACCATGCCATTCAGTCGACGTATGAAGGATAAGGCCGATCAGAGTATATGGCTCGGCCTAGGTGGTTCAGTAGATGTCATTCGGTCAAGGAAGGAAGGTCACGTCGTTCGGTCATGACGATTGGGTCAGCATCATGTGTGGGTCGGCAATTATGGTTGGCTCCGAGATGGACTCGGGTCATTATAGGGAGGTCTCGGCTATGGTGAAACCAGCATAGGAGTGGAACTGGCATTAGTGTGGATCGACATTGGAGTGGGTTCATTAAAGCGGGTTGGCATGTTGGAGCTTGACTGTGGGTCGGCCTTCATACTTGCTTCCGTTCGGCTATGAAGACATGGGATCGTTTGTAGGAAACGAGAGGGGTTCGACATATCAGAAGTACTTGGGATCGGCGTAATGTAGTGCTTCGGCCTCAAGAAATTGGGTCGTCTGGGCCGACCTTAAGAGGTTCGGCATTCATGGTTCAATCGGCATCAAGGTCGTCATATGTGGGTTGGTGGATGTGGATCGGCTTGCCTGGGTCCATCGTGTCTGGTTCGACTATAGACTTGTTGGACTCGGACTACTCAAGAAGCCCAGTTACTCGGGTTTTTCCTATAAATACAATGGGTGAGGCTTCAGAAAAGGTATCTTCATTCTACTTCCCTTCTTCTTCCCTATTAAGGCTACTCTGCCATTGTTGCTTTAAAAACTCTGGATTGTAACTGTAGTTGATTCACATATCAATAGAAAGGAAATATTTGGAGTGGACGTAAGCTGGAGTTAGCCAAACCATTATAAATCATGTGTTGTTACCGCTTTCTTTCCTATTTTTATTGTTCTTCACATTCATACTCTCTACATACATTCTATCCCTAATCTATGACTGTGATTTGGTGCTTTCATCTGGATTTGGGTGTTAGTGACCAATTTTGGTGCTAACACTAACCATAGCATACTTTTACAAATTCAAAAGTCAACAACTTTATATAAAAAGGTCTCATGAAATAAAATCAAACTTCTGTCACACCTTAAATAACTCGATCTTGGATTCTTGTAAGTAAAAACTAAATTTTTGCTAGGGAATTGGACTTTTGGGCTCGCCATAGAGGATTGTAAGCTCGGCCTAGGGGTGTAGGGGATGTTTAGGCTTTGGTTTTGAAGGAGGAGGTGGTTAGGGTAGAAAAGGGAGTTTGAAAAAGGGTATTAAAAATGTTTAATGGAGAAAAAGAAAAACTTTTATTTTGAAAACTATTAGGAATCCATTAAAGATTTTTTGAAACTCAAAAGAGGAAGTTTTCGAAACAAGAGCTGAAATGAAAATGAAAGAGAGAAAAAAAATAAAAATTGTTTTTGCATAAATGGATTAAGAAAATTACCAAAATGTCCTTTAACTACATACCCTCCATTAACATTGTGACACATCACCACCCTTCCTTACTTCTTCCACATACTACAACCCAAGCTCCCACTTTTTATCCTACATCTTTTTTCATTACTTAGTATTATGATGTTATATATTGTGACATTTACCCTTTTCACATCTTTTCAGTTATTTTAATTTTTAATTTTTTTGGATAAATGTCCACTTATTATTTACTTTTGTAAATATATACTTATTATATTTTACCTTTACCATATATATGTAAGTGTGTATGTGTATTTATTCTTGTGTGCACATCATTCCTGACCACTTTTAGATGATGAAAAATCAAAAATCTGAAAAATGATTTTCGGTCATATTTTCTATCTTTCATCGAGCTATCTATTTTAGTAAACTAAATTAAAAATGAATTTTCTACTGTTAGTCTTAAATTAACAGGGGGCTATTTAATTACTAAAACCATTAATTAAATATTTAGAATCAATTAAATATTCACAAATCAAAGTGGTAACATTATCGATAGTTACATTCTCTCGATCTTAAAAGAATTTCGACCTTAAAATTTAACCACATGAATATCCAATACTATTCATAAGACTGTATGACGTTCATAGACCATCCGTGTGCAAAATCTGATTCGATTCTACTCAAATACATAACATCTCTTCCGAACTAGTATCACTCACTCGATTCTCTAGTGCGGACTTCGATCAGGCTTCTTGAGTAGAAACCTCCATTCTCCTTACATAGTAATATAGTATGATAGAAAACTTTGGTTCCATATCCAGAATCCTTACCGAGTGTTCGTCGTTAAGAATCAAGTGAGAAATCTTTATTTAGAATGATGTAAAACATATCAAAGTCATTTACTCGAATCTTGGATTAAAAACTATGTGAAAAAATGTAATGATCGCCGTTCAATTTATGTTTTTATTTTATTGGTTCTCAAAAATACCAATTTCTACTTCTATTAAAATTATATATAAAAACATTTCGTACAAAATAAACCTAAGTTTAACTTGTATAATACCATGCTACGTCCTATGAGTATATACCGTATATGGCTCAAACTTTTCCCCTTTTGAATTTATTAAGTGAACTCAAAATCCAAATACCCGGTTTTATTCCAAAACTCCTTTTGAAATGAAACTATATAATTAACAATAGAAAATATATACATATAGCCCGAGTAACCCCAAAATGATACTCAGGAATTGGATACTACCAAATAGTATGATACATTTCCTTACCAATAAAGGTAATACTTAAGAGAAATGCTTACCATCCAAACACATCTCTCACCATTTTTAGTTATTTTCGAGCTACTCAAACTAGTTAACATAAAATACTTCTTCTATTTCAGAATTCCCACATTTTGAAACAATACTTTACATATTTCCAAACAAATAGTTTTAACAAAATATCTATTACAAACTTACTTTTGGTGAGACGCCCCACCTCTATACTCACGCTAGCCAAGGACACTATGGAGTAATGTCGTCAACTAGCACGAAGAATAAGGCTGTTGAGGAGCGACCATCTGTGTATTTGCTTTGTGCAAGCATCGATATGTCAAATAGTATAACATGCATTTTAATTCAAGAGGAAATCTGACATACCGATACAAACTCAAAGCTGCTACACAGTGGCTATATATAATCTTCGGAAACAAATATAGAAATAAACATAACACAAATCAGTCATATATATCCACATCACAAAGGTGGAAACATATATGAATATAACACATAGAAGTGTGCATCAGAGTAGTGGTCAAATAAGATCCACAATATCACAAAAGAATAGATACATGTGCTAGACAAAAGAATAAGTATACATCAAGGAGTCTCTATCTCGAATGTATAAAACAAAAACTACTAATCTGAAATAGTTAGCCAAAAGAAATCTGGCTACAATCCCTGATAAGAAGTCAAGTAGAAGCACCTGTAAAATCCAGGTCTGACCCGAGTATTATTTAATAAGAAAATAATAAACGGATCAGTCTAGCTATAAATATCAGATAAGAAGAGATAAAATAAGAGATATGAAAAAAACGTATGATAATAATAATGCCATACTGTAATAAGTATACATTTGAAAATCAACCAAAAACCATTCAATATCACAAGAATCTTTTCAAAGATAGAAAAGAATATCATATTCTTTATTTTTATTCACCAAGTCATAAACATTGACAAACATCTCAATGCTAATCATAAAAGTTATTGAAACACAAACTCACCAATGCACAAATATTGATAAAACTCATCAATGTAAATCACTAAAATTAGTGAGACACAAATTCTAGAAATCATCAATTGGAAATCCAGAAATCACAAAAGGGGGAGGCCTATCACAAAACGGGAGCATGAAAACTCACCAACACGTGTATCACAAAATGAAATGCTATTCCATGGTTGCTAACCATTAATTTTGAGCCGAGGCTCCACAAACGGCCCGAAGACCTTTGAGCCGAAGCGCCACAAAATGGTCCGAAGACCTTTGAGCCGCAGCTCCACAAAACGGTCCGAAGACCATGGGTCGCTACTCCACAAAATTAAGCCAAAACTCCACCAAAGGAACTTCATAGATCCACAAGTGTAAATCATAGTAAGCTAATAAATACACGAGTAAGGCTTCATGTCCTATATCCACAAGCTTAACTTAATTATTTTCGAATAAATTGTAGACTTCCACTCGAAAAAAAGAGTAAATTACACTAAGCTAGTAAATATACGAGTTTAGCTTCATGTCCCAAAACCACTGGCTTATCTTAAATATTTATGAACAGATTGTAGGTTTCCACTCGAAAGTTGTCACAAGAGTTCAATCGAACAAGTCCAAGAATTAACCGACAAAGAAAACACAAGCATTTCATAGCACTTGTTTTGCTAAGCCATTTAATTAGATTTCTCATACGAATGAGATAAAGGTTTGTATGTACTAATAGGTTGGAAAACGGTTTTATAAACGAGCTTTATATTGAAAATAGTGTTGAAATCGTTTTGATGAATGAGTTTTAATATTTAGTGCTAGTATAGAAACCATTGTATTTTAAAGTGACAAACCATAAAAATGGTTGTTAAAACAACCAATCATCAAAGAATTCACATACGAAGACGAGAATCAAATCCATAGAAATCGATACTGAATCCATCAAATTGGATATTTTCAAAAATCCCAAAGAAGAAGTCATCAAAATCGATAATAAATGATAACAAAAAATCGGATAATCATGAATTGATAAAGATTGGAATCTCAAGCAAAATAGGCAAATTGGGATGAAGCAAGCAGGTCAGTCGACTGGACACTGTGTTCATTCGACTAGCCCAATGCCTGGAAAACTCTCGGGTTTTAGGTGATTCGACTGGACTTAGAGAGTCAGTCGAATGTACCCTGTTTTCTAGTATTTCCAGCCTAGCCTCCAAGGGGCAAAATCACAAATAATTTGTGATCGGTTAAGAAATGGGCGCTAGGCTTTTACGCCAATCGGCAACCTGGCCCTGTAGGCTCTTCGATACGCCACCAAAAGCATGATCAAACATCAAAGCTACAATCTCTAGAGATTTAACTTCAAAACACCAAAAATTGGAATATTTATAAAACCAATTCAATCCAAAGCAAATGAACATGAATAGATGTTAGGAATTCATACCTAACAACAAAGATAGATATAGACATAGATATGAGATAAATATCTCACCTTTTACTCAAAAACAAGGAAGGAGAAGCTTGAAAACAATGGAAGATCAGCCACTCTTCAATCTCAACTCTAAAAGCTTTCAATCTGTGCTCATAAGAAAATATTCCTAAGTTAGGGTTTAGGAATATCTGAAAATGGAAGAGGGATTGAGATGGAGAAGATGGAGAAGATGCTTACCTAAGCTTCTCTTTGAATTTGGAGCTAAAACTTGGATTTATGAAAATGCCGAAATCCTAGCTAACTTCAAACATATCGATGTTTGTACTCAAAAAGGTTGCAAACGGCATTTTGGACTCAATGGAAGTGGTCTCGAGTCCTAATTCGACTGTTTGCAAAAAGTAGCTTTTTCGGACCTAAATCCGACTAACGATGCTCTATTTAAATAAAATATTTAAATATACAATTGTAAAATACGCGGGTTGTTACATTTGGTTTGTTTGGATCTGAAATTTTTTCGATCATACAATGACAAAGAGAATATTTTACTAAGTGCCCTATAATGTTTGCCTAGGCGAACATCTAATCTTCACTTAGAAGATTATTCGGATCATTACAAAACAATTCGAGACTCAAATTTCTAACTATCAAAAGAAAATGCATCTGCATAAAGTTTCATTTGCAATATTCTTTTTTTTCCATACATAAGTAAAAATACTTAAGTAAAACTATTACTACCCTTTGCATGAAACATTTGAAATCTTCTTCGAGACTATAGGACTTGAATTCTCAAAAGCCTTTTATTTATAGAACACATTTTTATAAACAAAATTGACATACAAAATAATTTCTAGAATATTTATCCCCAAAATATTCTATCTTTCTTTTAACGAACATCCATATTTAAAACCCAATTTTAATCCGACATTAACATCGGATGCCTTATAGTCAAACCGTGAAACTTAATTCATAAGTTGAACGATTTTAATGTTTCATCTAAAATTTATATTCACCCACCCCATGATTTAAAGAGGAATGTTGTTGATAAATCACCAAACAATAGTCAATCCCCAAAAACTTGCTGAGCACAACTATGCAACTAATAATTGATCATAACTGATTTAATAAACAAACACATCATATATAACTATATTAATTTTTCGAAAATCATTCCTATATATATAAAAATATAATACTAGGTAAAATTATTTCATTTACTGATTTAAAACAATATTGTGTCGGTTGGCCTTGTCCAAGTGTTTAAAGATCATTATCAATAACATTAGCTACTTATGCTGGCAAGAATCCATACCACTCAATAGACCAATCATCACAATATAAAATACGCTCTATTAGACACACACACATACTCATTCTAGGGTTTTACTAACCCCATTTATAATGAGTTTACTGTACCAGGGCCAAGGTTCTCCTTAACCTTCAGTTTTGATACCAAACATGACAACTCGGTTTTTTGTGCCTTAGGAGTTGACACTAATACATCCATGATATTCATATGCCAAACATCCAAATATTGAAAAGATCGATAGTCAGGGTGAAAGGAAAGAAAAGATAGAACAGAATCTCACCATGTGACGAATAATCTATAACATATTAATAAACTTTACAATAGAAAAACTGAGCTCTAATATACAGACTTGAATCAAAGTATAATTACCCGATCATCAACCCTTGGACTATTATAACAATCTGTCCTTACAATTGCTAACAAATATAGACAAAGAACAAATAGTGGAAGATAAATGAAAATAGGATAGTACATCTTAGAGCCACCTAGCTCATCTCATGCAGCTCCAAGTGTACTGCTAAATCTGAAAAATATGCTCGGGCTAACCGAGCATTATAAGGAAAATAATGCCCAGATTGTTTTGGTAAAACCAGCACGACAAACACAATCAAATGGAATCTTAATGTTTTAAAAAAAATTCAAAATAAAGGTATCTTGTACGACCATTCCGCATATAAACACAGATAGGTTTTTACCTTACGATAAATAAAATATTTCTATATAAAATGCAGTGGAATTATAATGATGTCTAAGGTTTTAAAATAAATAATGAATATATGTGGAATGCTTTCATCTCACCTTTTAGCATAATTAGGCACAACTAAGTCCATACAATGCTTATTGGAGAATGGATTCCATACAATGACAAGGTGACTGGGGTATCTCCTACCATAGTACACCTAAAGAGAAATGTATCGAGGGCCTCACATGGACCTCCTGTCAACATAGGACCGACCTACCACTTACTGGATAGTACAGAATATTTCATCACCTCAGTTGCTTTGCAAACTTTCCCGAGAGCTCTCATGCACACATAAATCCATAAATAAATAAATATATATAGAAGGGTGATGGTAATACCCAAATGTGTGCGACCCACGTAGGCATGTTGTATATCCTCTGTTTTTTGTCATTCCCAATTGAAGAAGCTTGAGGCCATGATTTACCTTTTCATATAGCAATCCTACTTCGAAGGCTAACACTGGCCTTCAAGCAGGAACGCAATGCCAACATCCGTCCATACAAGTTGTTCAAGATCTGAACAAACTGAAGGCATGACTTCAACTACATCAATTTTGGAATCACCGTTGGAATTAGTAGCAAGTAGCCCTTGCACTTCAAGAGCTATGTATTCAATTCCATCATCTTCAAGATGCTTCCAATCCGAATGCGTGAGTTGGTTCGAAGTGGTTTTTGGATAATTCATATTTATGCGATCCCGGTCTCTTTGAATCAACATTAGATAGTTTCCGGTAAACTCAACTTCGATTCTTTTAGAAATAAAAAGACAATACATAAGAGCAAGGATCACCCTCTAACCATTTAAGTGGATGGATTTTCTTATCATTTGTCATTGAAAAGCACATGAGTTTATATGTATAGTATAGCATCACTGAAGATAACTGCACTATATATTCCTCATGTTTTCTCCTAAACATTTTAAAAGTTAAAAATTGGTCCAGGTTTGATAGTAAGTTATTTAACTATCAAACAAACAAATAATCAAACATAAAATCAATTCCAAATGGGACCAACTAAGCATCTATTAATTAATCTTTCATTTAGTAAAATCTCTTTCAATTATTTGATTTAAAATACCCTTGACAAGGATATTTTCACAAATTTCTTATGCTCCTTTTGAGTACTTGGAGAAACATTCGTATACTTATCTTAGCGGTATAAGTATATCCACAAACCATTTTGTTTTCAGTACTTAGAATATATATCCAAATACTTATTTCAACAGTATAAGTATATTTAAAAAACTTAAGGAAGATTTCCTAGTTTGTGAATTCATAATTCAACTGGCCAAATCAAATATCATTTAAAAATATCTCTTACTATAAACCAAACCACTTCTTCTATGGTTTTAAGTATGGAAATAATGTTTCTATACCACCATAATTTTATCAAAAACAATCTCATTCCTTTTACGATCTATAACGACCTGCTATTTCGAACCATTCAAATCGATAATTATCTACACATGTCGGACTTGTATTGCTCAAAATAATAGATTGTTAATTTATATTTGGAAAAACTTAGCATTATATAGTAAATAAATCAATCACAGAATCATAGACAAAGAGTAATATAATAATAAGCAGCATAAATGGATAAATAGTACTTCATGAAGCTACTACAATATTGGAGTCTAAAACAAGATGCAATTGAAGTCTCTATATAGAAGTCTCAATACATAAGTAAATGACAAGTCTGAACCTAAACAACTGGAAACAAGTGGATGAAAGTACAATAGGTAGAAGATAGATTTCCAAGCCAAGCTCCAAGCTTCAAAGGTTAGTCTTAAATGTTGTGGCACTCAGTTTGACTCGAGCATAAAGCAAAACACAAAACACTCGAGTCAGGATTAACATTCTTATACCAGTAAATCAACTCAAGTGAAATGTCAAGTGAAATACAATATAACTTAAAGGATGTTTGGATTCCCATCCTTTAAGGATCCGTTAAAAAATCTACATACATAGTACAATATGCTACATAAATAATGTCTACAACAAAGTAAACTATTAAAATAAGGTTAAGGTGTTACCCATATCCCCCTTAACATATTTTGTGCACTCGCGTAATCTATACAGTACCATAAGCTCCACCAACCAGTGGTTTACTTAGAGGGTAGTCCATAAGTACTGTACAAAACAAACTCGTAGTGGGCGCGATAAGGCATGTGACAAGGCACGCGAGGCAATGCCTAAGATAGGATACTTCCGTATTGCGAATCTGAACTGGTGGTAATGCATAGCAACTAATACCACCCACCTCGAAACACACTCCTATAATCCAAGGTGCACCCAATCAAATCACAAATTAATAGAATGGTATCGAAGAAGCATGCTCGATTGGAGGTATGACCTCACTTGTCCCGATATGGCTCCTGTTTTAGCCACATCAAGCTGACACGCGGGGTTTAGGGCTGCATTCATACCTCATATAGACATCGCCAAGCCATCTTACTTCATTCTGGATTCTCCATTACATACACAATTGTTAAAGTGGTTTTGGGTATTGGTAGAGTGCATGACAGTATCTGATCCTGTTTTCTTTAACAACCAAACCCTTATTTCACGCCGTAGTCTTTCATTTTCAAACAGTTCATACTTCGTATCTATCATATACATTTCAAAATCACATCACTTTCGAAATCATATAACTTTCGAAATCATATCATTTTTGAAATCATATTAACTTTTGAAATCATATCACATTCGAAAACATATTCACTTTTGAAATCATATCACTTTCAGAAATATTAGTCACTTTAAATCATAACCATTCCAACTTAAACAGTTTTAGTATTGGAAATAGTTGGTATATTGAAATAGTTATAAATTAAAGTAGTTTATATATAAAATAGTTTATAGATTAAAATAATTTATATATATTAAAAATAGTTTCAAATGAGAATGGTTTTTTCTCACAAATTAACTCAAATCTACTTTTAGTTCCAAAATTCAATTTAAATTAACTCTCAGTTCAACAATGCCAATTAAAAGGGCAACGGTTCAATTCAAATTCTCATTAAAACCATTTCAATTTATATGGATTTTAATCCAGGTTTCAACTACAAATTGAACCATTTCCAATTCAATAGGTTTCCAAGTTTAAATATTCAACATTTACAATAACTCAATTTGATACATTTCATCTATATTTCAAAATTCATCTTTAATTTAAAATTTAAAATATTCACTTAACATTTTTAATAACATTTAAATAAAATATCAAGTTACAAATTTAAATTGATATCGGGAATTAAATATCCAATTTCAATTATATTAAATCCTAAAATATTCACCTAATCACTTTTATAAGTATATAAATAAAATCTCAAATCATATAATTAAATCAAAACTAAATATTCAATTTCAATTTATTTTAATTTGAAAAATATTCATTTAGTTGCCTTTAATCAAAATCAAGTTATCAAGTTACAAAATTTCATATCTTTAAAAATTCAAAATCAATAAGTTTTAAATCAATTCTTATTTAAATACAATTCTTAAACAAATAAAACTTCAAATTAATCTTTCCAAACTTAATTTAAAGTTGCTACAAAATCTATCTTCAACATATTAATATAAATTCTAAATAAATTTTTTAAACATATTATTTATATACTAGTTAAATTAAATTTTATTAAATTAAATCATATTACATTTATTTAAATTTTATCTTATATATTTAAAATAATAATAGAAATATAAGTGAATCTTAAATTCACATTTTCACAATTTAACTTATATTTTTAAAATTATAAAACATATAATTCGAAAATCTAAATTCACAGATATTAAAATAAAACCTTTATATATTTTAAAAACCAATTTTTACTAAAACCTATACATTTCCTTTCAAAACATTGGAAATCATTTTTCAAAAATAGACCAACGATGTCCGTATATAATTCTCTATCATATGTTCAAGTGATATGGATATTTATCATTTCAATCCGTAATTATTTAACATTTATAGTTATATATCATTTCAACCCACAATCCTAAAATTCAAATTCAATAAAATCGCTTGGGTTTATCATTTCAACCCATGATGATTTTCCCTAATATATAAGACTGTTTGGGTATGAACCATTTCAACCCATATGGGGTAACTTGTAGTGTGAGAACAATAGAATTATAACATGAAATAGTATAACATATCAATTGACAAGCATATATCACAATTAACAATTTAAATATGTAATTAACATGTCATGGTGTCATATGTTATAGGTAAATAATTTAAATATTAACATATCATATTCAACAATTAAATAACTTAGCAATTCAAATTTAACAACATATTTCAATCCTTATTTCATATGAAATCAATTTTCTAAACATAAGAATGTTATTCCTGAGTGATCGTGTGACGACCTACATTTCGGAAGGTTTAAATCGACAATAATCCACACATATCCGACATAAACATCCGAAATGTGGATAATCAATGGGGGTTAAGTAAGAAAAATAAGAAGAGAAGAAGAAAACAAAACACAGAATCTCACAGCGAAAACGATAAAATATAATAATCAAATGAACAATTCAAAAGTTGTTTACTATACATTTAATTATAATTTATACACATTTATCAGAGTTATATTTATACATCAAGGATAAATAATCAATACGGTAGAATAGCCTGATGTAGAGTATAATAATAATAATAGTAATATATCAAAACTCCATCTTCGCCCTCCAAAGAACAGTCTTCAATACAATAAAAAAACTCAGGACTGACCCAAGCGTAATGAAAAAAAACATTCGAGTCGGGACTGAAATATTCTTATGCAAGTCAAATCAATATCGCAAATATGGATGCAATAACTTAAGAGATTTTACGGGATTTTCCATCTCCTAAGGATCCGTTAAACTATTTATATATAATAGTTTACGCTATAATAGATAATGCCTATCAGTAAAATAAATATCAAAATAGCGTTAACGGCTTTACATTGGTCCACCTTAACACATTTATAGTTTTAAACCAAAATCGTAATGGGCTCGTATAGGGATTAATATGACAAGGCATATGATGCAATGCCTAAGGTAGGATTCTACTTGTTTACCCTTTTTGGATGGTCGCAACCCATCTGTGGCCGACCATGACAATCAATCCAAATGACAAAAAGGTGCACCCATCGAATCAGAAATCACAATAGTAATACGAGGGATCAACGTCGCTAGCGGTAGCTAACCTCAATGGCCAGACATAGACTCCTGTTTTAGTCATTTTAGTTATGACATGAAGGTCAAGGCTATCCATCATCGTTCTCTTACTTCATTCTAGCAACATTGCCAATTCAACCACTACATTCTGGATATCATCCACCGCGTACACAGTTGTTTAAGTGGTTCCAATATTGAAAGAGAGTATTTCAATAAGAGGCCCCGGTCTCTTTAACAACCAATCATCATTTTTCACACTTCTTTTACATTTCGAAAACAATTTTCACTTGATACCAAAATATCATATTCGTTTAAAAATCAAATCCATTTCGAAATCATCTTATATTCAAAATTATCACTTTTGTCCGATAAATCGATTCCACTTCCAAAATTTAATTCAAATTCAAATTAGGTTGTATTCTTCACTTTAACCAAGTTCGTATTTAAATACAATATTAAAATATAAACAATTTACCCTTTAACCAGTTTGAATTTAGTTTAAATAGTCCAAAATAGTTGAAATAGTCTAATAGAAAATATTTAAATAGTTTAATCGAAAAAAATTGAATATAAAAATGGTTTATATAGTAAAATAGTTTGGAAAAATCAAAACTAATTTGAATATTTAAAGCATGTAGATTTTAAATCATTTACACTAAAATATTCATTTTATAAATAAATCCAAAGTCAAACCGGTCAATTTCGCAATTTCCTACCCAAATCAATTCCATTTCGATTTAATTGATTCAATTTCAATTTCAACTCGAATAAATTTCGATCCCACATAAATTTTGATTTCAATTCACAAATTTCTTTCACTTTCAATTTTCATTTCCAAATAATTTAAATATCAATTCCAAATTATTTTCCAGTTCCACTTCCAAATTAATTTAAATCCAAATCTCAAATTAATTTCCAATTCCAATTCCAATTTCTAATTCGATTTAAAAATATCGATTTAAACACTTAAATCAAAGTTACCTCCAATACCAAATTTTAGATCCAAATTTTCAATTTTAGACTCAAATTTAAATATCATTTCGTATCAATTTTTCTTAGAAATATCCAAAGTTCGAATGAAAGACCAATCTTTTAAAATAAATTGACTTTCGAAAATTTACGCCGTATTTCAATTTTTAAACTTAAAAATCTAAACTTCAATTAATTAAACAATTTCATTTACTAAGTTTAAATTCCAACATTTCGAGCACCAATTCAAAATAATTCAATTTCCATAACTTGATTTTGTTCTTAAAAAAATCATTTCATTTAAATAATTTCAAACAACTTTTAAAATCATTTAATTTAACCAACCCAGTGTCCGTATATAATTTTCTAACCTATGGCCAAGTGGATAACTATTTCAATTTAATTTAAAGGATGAATATATATCATTTGAATTCAAATAGATGTCATAGACATATCATTTCAATCTATTCCCTAGTTTATTTGAAAAAATTCATTTTATAGTTTTATATACTGTAAATTACATACACGGTGATAATAGGTTATATAAAATTAAATAACATCCAAATAGCAACCAATAGCATCCATCTCAACTAATCATTCAAACACTCGATAAAATTCACAACAATTTCATAATTATCAATATCGGGTAATTTACGGGCAATTAAATACTAATTTAATTTAACTGTTAATTTGAATCTAATAATAAATTCAGATGTTAATTTCAATGTCAGTTAAACTTATCAGACATTAATCAATGAATTTCAATCACTTCACAATATTAATTTAACTAACATAAATTCATTTCAGCCAATTGTGAGCGTATAAACACTAACCTTTATTTGAACCATAAAATGCCAAACCACCCAAATCAATACGAAATCGGCTCCACAGTGCAGAGATTGTCAATGGATTCCAACAAAATTTGTCCCGCCTGAATCAAACCTCGAACGGAGAAGTTATGCAATAATTAGCATTCGATTATAATAAACAAAATCAACGAATTAAATAAAATAAAACAAACATAAGCTATTATCCACAAAATTTCCAAGCAAGCACAAACCGTTCTTCAGAAACGTGAATCGCTGCCACAAGCCTAACCGCGCCACCATCCTGACTCGCCACCATCGGCTACGCACGCGCCTTCCCATAGCGTTCCTATTATGAGATCGTGTCGAGTCGAACGCGAAGCCTTGATGACGAACGCGTGCCACCTCAACAGCTTCCAATCCCCTGCCCATGTGCGCTAAGATAAACGTCGCCTCCCAGTTCGAACTGTCGCCGCCGCTTTATGGTTCCAGATCGAGAGACTCGATCGCAACTCTAGCCGCAATCGCAACTTCGCCTCATTCCCTACGTCAACGCGAGCACCTAAACTAAATCGTGAAACCCTAAATTGCAACTTCGGCCCCTTCTAACCTACGCCGCATCGCCGTGGTTGTTTGCTTCCATTTTTTTCCCCGTTCGATTGATTTTCTATATTATTTCGATCGGTTGTCATTTTTTTTATTAGAACAGCCGCTCCCCTTTTTTCGATCTGCGTTTCTTTTTTTTATTTGGCATCGGCCCTCCATTTTTTATTGATTTGAAAATTTCAAACGAAGAGAACCAAAGAAGAAGTACGTGTATGCGAAAGATGGTGGGCCAAGATTGCTATTAGAAAATATATATTATTATATTATCAAATATCTAGTTTACAATGTCAAAATTCTCGAACTCCAAACAAAACATACCCTCCGGCGTTCATAAAGTTTAACCCCTATTTCGAATGCAATGGAACATGGCTCGAGGTCTAGTTCAACCATATGACGAAGATAGCTTTTCGAAGAATTATTTATTTAAATTATGAATTTAAAATTCTGCGCGTTTCAAGATTGCACGGCCAAACAACAAATCTAATCGCTACGAAATTTGTAACCACACAATAACTCGCTATTACGGATCCGATGAAACTGGTTTCATTAAAATCCGAGACGGTGGCCAAAATGGTTATTTTAACTCGTTATATAAATTATAAAATTTCAAATTTTAAGTTATCCACATTTAACTCCTATTTTTAAACGCTAAAATCTTAATTCACATTTAAATAAAATTTAAATCAACTTCCGAAGTCGTTTACATTCATATTGAAACCAGAGTTCAAATAATAATAAAAAATTGAATATTAAATTTAAATAATTCAATTATCCAATAAATTAATATTAACAATTCATTAAATTTTATTTCTACTCATCTTTGTCCAATAATATAAATAAACATAATAACTTACAATAGTCAAAAGTACGGGTCCTTACAGATCGCTCGCCTTTCGAGGGTAGAGAACAATGAGAATGGAAAGTATGGACACGGATACGCACGGACAAGCTTGAGTTGTAGAAATAATCTCCGAGCAGCAACAAAAACGAGCAAAGCACGGTGGACAAGTGGTCGATGAAAAAAAGCTATATATATATTTTATATAATTCTTTTCTAAAAATCAATAGTCCATTTAAACTCATATTTAAAATAAAATCTTCATATTATATTCCTACTAAAAATCAATATCCGTTTAAGCCCAAAGTTTAAAAAATGCTTCAAATAAATATATAAAAATAATATCTATATGCCCAAAATCATGAAAAAAATATTCCACTTCATAACACTAACAATAAATATATTATATACGCATGAATACCTTTCGAATACTCACATAAACATGTTGTATGTATATTCACCTAAAAATATCACCATAAGCATAATTTATACACATATATACATACACACTCACACCAAAATATTAACATAACCATTTTATATATAAATACATATTCAAGAGGAGGCTGACACGGAAATGCCAGGTAATATAGCTGCTCGGTAGTGGAAGGGAACGGTTGGCAAGGAGTCTGATGCGGCCACTATAGAGGTCGACGAGCAATGAAGATGGAAGGCCGAGGCTGCTATTGGGTTGCGGACGTGGATCAGAAGGCGAATGATGGTGTGGGCTTCGTGGAGGAATGAGGTGGGTAGGCTGCAGCTGTCGATGGTTTCAGGATGGTCGGAGCTTGGTAGTTAGGGAGTTCGACTGGTGCATGAGGGGCTGCCGGGGCTGCTGCGTGCATGGAGCTTTTGGGTTGGCAAAGGATCGGGGAAGTATGTGTAACAACCCAAAAATTCTAACAAGTATTTTATTCTTTTATTTATAAACTTTGGGATTTTAATTTACAAAAAAACGTTGAATTTCTTTAAATTTAATTATAAATAGTCACCAAAATTTTATTAATATAAGCCAATTCTATAATTCTTATTTTTGGTTAAAGTTTAACATTTATTGGAATTAAAATCTTTTAAATTCTAACTACCAAATCTTTTTACTTAACTGAATATATTGGTAACAACATTTTATTTCCACTTTTGTTCCTATTAAAAATTGGTTATACACCTTTAAATCAAGTAATTAATATTCTGTAAAAGAAATAAACTTTATGCATATACACATTAGTTTCTTAGTTAATTAATTAATACATAAAATTTTAAATTGAATAATATATAGGAAATAAATTTTACGTTTCCTTTTTTTACGTACATACATCAGTGATGTGTTAAACGTTAAGTAAATCAAACCAATGTAAATAAATCTAAATTTAATTAAGTAATAAATTTTAAAGTTAATAGACTATAAATAGGCTATTTCAAATACACGTTTTAATTTGTACGTTATATCCATTTTGATTTTGTTAGTTAGCATATAAATGGTACGTAGCTAATGAATATTCTTTAAAACGTATATTTTACTAAAAATAAGTAGAGAATAAATAAGTAACGTATAAATTTAGATACGTTACTTTTGTTATAAATTTAGCATATATTGTACTAAATATATAAGAAATAAATAAATAAGAAGAGAATAGTTTCTAATCACGTTACTTTTTGTTAATTATTTGAGCGTACGTTTTAATTAAAATTCTGCATCTATTACACGCTGTTTCCTGGGGAATTGGCCGGGCAACTTTGTACTTGGCCTCCCCTATCGGTCGGTCAAGTTGGAACGTTCGGCAGCACGACACGTCCGGCATCCAAGAGGCACTCGGCGTCCAAGCTCAAGAGGTGTCTATGGAACGTTCGGCATCGATGAGTGTTCGACACGTTAAGATGGTTCGGCAAGAGCGCATCACTCGGCATCATAAGACCGTTCGGCAAGAGCGCATCGCTCGGCATCATAAGGTCGTTTGGCATCGAATAGCGCTCGGCACCTAGGAGTGTCCGGCATTGAGAAACGTTCGGTGTTGAATACCGTTCAGCGGAAGAATAGCACTCGGCGTTGAGTAGCGCTCGGCGTCAAACACCTCGTTCGGCATCCAGACCGTTCAGCATCATACCGTTTGGCGCATCAGGGAACATTCGGTACCTATGAAGGTTCGACATCCGATAAACGCTCAACATGACTCTCGTTCGGCCTCCCGGGACGTCCGGCGATGAAAGATGGTTCGACATTCTCCTCAGCACGTTCTGCTTCAATTGTTGCTCGGCCTACTCTTCCCACACAACGAACGTGTCGTTCAGCGTAAAGAGGATGGTCGGCATTCGACCGCTCGGCCTGTTCGATTCGGCACACATGGCTTATCCTATTTGGACCAAGATATTCAGATACCAGGCCCACCAGGGTAGTCCAACCTACCTTCGCCTATAAATAGAGGGGTAGGGGCACAGAAAAAGGGAGAAATTTTTATAAAACACTGGAGAAACTCTGCCATTTTCAAGACTCCTTCCAAACCTTATTTCTATGTATCTTGCAACTATATTCCAGTACTTAGAAACGGATTGTATCTGTAATCAAGCATCAATGAAAAGAATAAAGATCAACTTCAAAGTGGCATAGGCTACTACGCCGAACCACTATAAATTTGGTGCTCTTACTTTATGCACCTGAATTTACATTCTGTTCTCTGTTTCAATTTACTTTCTTCATTAATCTCTCTACACAATTTTCTAAGGGTGTTAGTGACCAATTTTGGTGCTAACATTTTGGTGCTTTCATTGAGAACTTGAATTCTCAGGCTATTAGGACCTACTGGATTGTATAAATCCCCCCAAGGAGATCCATAATCATTCATAAGGCATCTGTTGATTCTACTTAGAGTTACAACCAACACTCTACCATGGAAAGACCATGAACTAGATCAGCCTCCCAAAATGCAGATGCCCACGAAACCACTAGTGTGCAACAAATGGGAACTAGCAATCAGCAAGAGATACGAGGCACAGGGCCCTCCAACCAAAACCAAGCGAAAGTTGTTTCCCGAGCAGAGTTCAATGACTTGATAAGAGAGCTTAAGGAAAGTAGAGGGCAACTTGCTGAGCAAATGCAAGCCAACGCTCACCTCATAACTCAGCTTACTCAACAGCAGCCTCAGAATGCTGGAGGTAGCCCCGTCCCTTACTCTGAAGATGATAGTTCGACTTCAGCTGATGAACCTCCTAGGCATAGATGCCGTAAGGATAAAGATGCACAAGCAGGTGCCTCTGATCGATCTACTAGAAATCAAGCCCAAGAAGAGATCAGACGCCCGAATCTCCAAGACCCAAATCAGGCGGGACATCATCCCGCACGATCCCGTGGAACGGAACCCAACCTTCCATCCTCCATACAAACTCCAGACTTAACAGCTATGGCCAGGCAGTTGATGAGAGAAAACCGAGGCTTGACCAATGAAGATTGGGGAGTGACTAGAAGACATACCCCATTACCGATGATATCCTCCAGGTTAAGTACCCCAAGAAGTTCAGTATGCCGATTATCCCAGCCTATGAGAGAAAGGCTGATCCCAAGCAACATGTGATGAGGTATGGATGGATGATGGATTCTACAAGAGCCAATGATGCGACTATGTATAGGTGCTTCCCAATCACTTTGTCTGATATTGCCACCATGTGGTTTACTCGACTCCCACCTCGATCTATAACCTGCTTTGACGAATTAGCAACAAAGTTCATAAAACAATTCAGGATACACCCCACTCTCCTGAAGGACGTAATGTCCTTATCAAGCGTAACCCAAGCTCCGGGAGAGTCATTAAAAGCATACTTGCAAAGGTTTCATGTTGCTGCTACTGAGGTGAGCAATCCTAACCATGCGATTCTGATGGCAGTAATGCGTGGAGTGGATCCAGATTTTGAGTTTGGAGATTGGTTGGCAGGGAAGCCCCCAGCTACGCTGGAACGTTTTTATTCGAAAGCTCATCAGTTCATAAGAAGGGAGGAAGCTCGGTGGACAAGGAGAGACAAGGCATCAGGGCCCATTCAAGAGTCCGTGAAAAGTAACGTCGCCGTGACACAAACCAGAGATAATTCTGGAAAAACTCAAGTTAACATTCAGAGCAAGCCCGGGCAGTCTAAAGGATCCGGAGGTGGAAATCACGAAAAGAAAAAAAAACAAGG
Organism: Allium cepa; assembly: GCA_030765085.1. Classification (NCBI taxonomy): domain Eukaryota; kingdom Viridiplantae; phylum Streptophyta; class Magnoliopsida; order Asparagales; family Amaryllidaceae; genus Allium; species Allium cepa. Next base: position 272,014,181 of record CM060943.1, on the reverse strand, counting down.
AAGTGGAAATTAAGGATCCCAACATACAATGAATACACCCCATTGAAAGCATCCCTCGAAAACATCTATCTATCAACTTGCAACACTTTCCAATATAGAAAGCCATGTCCCAAGGAATCGGCAGAAGAACAGAAGTGGACCGGGAAGTATTGCCGCTTTCGCGAGTCTTATGGGCACAACACGGAGGAGTGTAGACACCTCCATGATGCTATAGAAAAGCTGATAAGACGGAAAAAGCTACAAAAATTTGTCAAAGACCCACAAGATGGGAGGCAAGAAACATCGGACCCCGGACGTGGGCCGGCCCCACACCAACCAGAACAACCTACTCGAACTGTGGGCAGATTGGTTATTAACACGATTGCTGGCGGGCCTCATCCTGTAGACAAGAATTGGCAGGAGATGGAGCGATATGCTAACTCTTTAAGACATGCGGAGTATGAGTGTTGTTCGAATGTGGGGGATGGTACTCCTGCAAAGCAGCAGCGCACGATGAATGATGATATCGTATTCAAAAGCCGAGATGCAGACAAGATAGAAGCCCCTACCATCGACCCGATGGTCATATCTGCGATAATTGGGCCGACATATGTGAAGAGAATTCTAATTGATTGTGGAAGTTCCGTTAACCTCATCTTCAAGAAGGCATATGACCAAATGAAACTGGAAGCTAAGGATTTAAAACCATCCAAGGCTAGAATCCATGGCTTTAACGGCGCAGCAATGGATGCAGTAGGATATGTGGAGTTACCAGTTGAACTGGGGCAGGGCGAGCATAGGAGCGTGCGAATCCTACCGATCATAGTGTTGGACGTTGACTCTCCATATAACGTATTTCTTGGACGTCCCGCCTTGGTAGAATTTAGGGCAGCATTGGCCCCTTGGTGTCTGATATTAAAATTTCCCACAGACAGCAGTCTTGGAGTGGTGCACGGCGATCAGGCGACCGAGCGTGCCTGTTATGTGGCTGAGCTGAGAGAGGCTTAGCATAGAGAGAAAGGAAAGGTTGCGGACCGCTCCGTCCGCAGCCGAAATGCTGATGATTGACAAGTAGCGCCCGAGCCCTGGCTCCGGCAACATTCTCCGATCTATAGGGACATAGATCCGAGAGATGATGATGGGGAACCCAGGGAAACCAATGCAGCATCGGCTGAACTCACAATTGACATCCCCGTTAGACAGAGCGACCCATCGCGAGTCCTTAAAATTGGGTCGCAACTCCACCCTTTGGCCGCTGAGAACCTTATTGTTTTCCTCCAAGCGAATCTTGATGTTTTCCCCTGGACACATTCTGATATGTGCGGGATTTCTCCTGCGATCGCAAGTCATATGTTGAACATAGACCCGAAACATGTACCTGTGAAACAAAAAAGGAGAGGCATGGACCCAGAGAGATCTGCGGCTCTCAAAGAGAAGGTGGACAAGCTTAAAGCCAACAGGTTCGTCCGCAACGCCCTCTACCCTGAATGGGTATCTAACCCGGTGCTAGTGAAGAAAGCGAATGGAAAATGGAGGATTGTGTTGATTATTCTGATTTAAGAAAAGCGTGCCTTAAGGATAGTTTCCCGTTGCCTAGGTTTGACCAGCTAGTCGACTCAACTGCCAGACATGAGTTATTATCATTTATGGATGCGCATTCAGGATATAATCAAATCCCGATGCACCTCCCAGACCAAGAACACACCAGTTTTGTCACGAACATGGGATTGTATTGCTATGTAGTAATTCCATTAGGATTGAAGAACGCAGGAGCGACTTATCAACACCTAGTGAATCGAATGTTCAAAGATCAGATTGGTAAAATAATGGAAGTCTATTTGGATGACATGCTCGTGAAGTCACGGCAGTCAAACGACCACATCCAAGACCTAGAGGAGATGTTTAACATACTCAGGCATTATGGATTGAAGATCAATCCGTTGAAGTGTTCATTGGGCATAGCATTAGGGAAGTTTTTGGGATTCATTGTGAATTCCCAGGGGATCGAGGCTAACCCAGAGAAGATCCAGGCTATCCGAGATATACAAGTACCTAGAACCATAAAGAAGGTGCAAAGCCTGAACGGAAAAGTGGCTGCGCGACGTCGATTCATATCGAGAGCTATAGACAAGTGTATTCCCTTTTTCGACATTATAAAGAAAGGAAAGTGAAACTTCGAATGGACATCCGACTGTGAGGAAGCATTTCGGGCTTTGGTAAGGAACTTGGAAAGTCCCTATGTATTGTCCAAGCCGATAGATCATGAAATGTTGTATGTATACTTGGCGGTATCCCAGGGTTCGCGAGGAAGACCAGATTCAAAGGCCAGTTTAATATGTCAGTAAGCGCTTGACAGGGGCGGAAAGAAATTTTCCAAAGATTGAGAAACTAGCCTATTGCTTGGTGATTGCATCACGCAAGCTTCGCCCCTACTTTCAGGCACACACAATCGGTGTCTACACTAACCAACCCTTGTGACAGATACTCCAAAGACCGGAAACTTCCAAAAGAATGCTGAAGTGGAATATTGAGTTAAGTCAGTTCGATATTTCTTATTTGCCGCGAAGGGCTATACAAGGACAAGCACTAGCTGACTTCATTGCTGAATTCACTATGCCAGATGAACCGAGCAATCATAGTGGCATACCTCCCATTCGATGGAAAATGTACACCGATGGTACATCTAACGACCGTCACTCGGGGTCTGGTGTAGTCCTCGTGACTCAGAAAGACCGATCAATTTGCTACGCTTTGAAGCTTGATTTTGCAGCAACAAATAACGAAGCCGAGTATGAAGCATTGATTGTTGGCCTAAGACTTGTTAACGAACTGGGAGTGAAGTCAATCGAAATCTTCTGTGACTCGCAACCGGTAGCATGTCAGGTGCGGGGAGACTATCAAGCAAAGGGACAGAGGCTGGCTCCATGTGTTCAAGAGCTACAGGCGAATCTGGAATATTACGACATTTCGCATGTCCCGCGCGAACAAAATAGAGAAGCCGATTCGTCGGCAAAATTCGCAAGCACTAGTGATGCACAGCAAATGAGATTATTTCCTGTTGAGACCCTCCGTGCCCCGAGTACAGAGATGATAGAGATAGATCTCGTTTTAGAAACCAAAACTGAGAAGAAATCAGGTTTGACCCCGATCAAACAGTACTTTCTACAAGGGGATTTACCTGAAAAGAGAAACGAAAGACGCAAAGTCCTTCGTAAGGCTTCACGTTATGTAATACATGATGGTATATTGTATTGGAGGGGATTCTTGTCCCCCTTACTCCGGTGCGTAGCCCATGATGAGATAAAACGAGTATTAAAGGAATTCCATGAGGGAGAATGCGGTGACCAAACTGGGAGGAAAACGTTAGCAAAGAAAATTCTCCGTTACGGATACCATTGGCCGACTGTCAATCGGGAAGCTGCAGACTATGTGAGAAAATGTGACAAATGCCAAATATATGCAATGTAACGACCCGTATTTTTACAGATCGAAATATTGTAAATTTTATGCTTCAGGTCGTATTGAAGGCTGGGTCGGTTGAGCGACTTAGTGGAATGGAGCGACTTAAGTTATTGACCGACCTATAGGAATGAGCCATCCAGAGTTAGCTCGTGTGGATGTTAGGTCGTGTGAGCTATTTAAAGGAAAACTAGCGACCTAAGGAGTTGGAGCGAGTTAAGGAGATAGAGCAACTAAGGGGTTAGATCGTGTAGTGCTTAGGTCGGTGCAGCGACCTATAGGATTTGGAGCGACCTAGTGCATTGACCGACCTATAGGAATGACCGACCTATAGACTTGACCGACCTATAGGAATGACCGACCTATAGACTTGACCGACCTATAGATGTTAACGACTTAGTGGGGTAAGCGACCTAAGAGGGTGAAGCGAGTTAGTGGCTAGCGGCTTAGTGATAGGTCAGTCGAAGCGAGTTAATGACCTAAGGAAGCTAGGTCGTGATCGGTTGGCCATGTGTTTCGTTAGGTCGGCTATGTGTTAGGTCAGCAATATAGTTAGGTCGGTTAACGACCTAAGGTAGGTCGTTGGGTTTGTTAGGTCACAGGTGGTCTGTTTCGTTAGGTCGGCACTTGTGTTAGGTCGTTAAGCCGTTAGGTCGCGCAGTTGCGTTGAGTGTTAGGTCGTGTGCGTGCTAAGCTGTGTGTGTGTTGGGTCGTGACTTTTGTTAGGTCGCGGAACGACTTAGAGTTAGGTCGCGTGAGTGCCTAAGTTGTTGGGTCGTTAGGACGGCTATATAGTTAGGTCGTTAGGTCGATAGTATATAGTTAGGTCGTTAGGTCGTGACCGACCTAAGAGCGACGGACCTAAATTCGAGCGACCTAAATTTCTGCCTATAAATACACGGTTTTGGTTCACTTTTTGGAATCCGGATTTTGGAGCGACGAAGTGCTGCTATTTTGAGAGCTCGACTATAACACTTCTTCATATTTTTTTCTCTCCACTCTAATCTAGTGCTTCCTTCCGTCCAAGATTGAAGATCAAATCGAAAATCCATGAGCCAAAGTTGAAGATCTCCATCCATTGAAGAGAGATTTCATCATTTGAAGCGGAATATTGTCGGATCAAGCTAGATCCTTCGCAGTCCAGATTTGAAGTTAGCTGCTTTTGAGGTGTTTAGGTGATTCGGTGAGTGGTAGTTATCTCTCACACGGACCCAAAGGAGTATATTGGATCGGTGGTTTGTTTGTGTGTTAAAGATAGTGATTCATGCATTTTCCTTAAGTCTGCATGTGGGTCCATTGTTCATGAAGCTTTGATATCCATTTTATTATATGTTAACCTATGCTAGTTCATTCATCAAGATATCACTTAGAATTCATGCTTGTTAGGTTTGGATCCTTTAATCACAAAATTACCATTATTGTTATAACTGTTTATTTAGACCTTGTTTGACTGATTGATTACTTGGATTAATGTTTGATTTGATTGATTATTAGAAGTTAGTTGATTGATGATTTGATGTGGACAAGTTGGTCAAAGATGATTCAAAAGCTAAGTGGAAAGGCTCTTGAAAAAGGAAGCTGTCGTGGCATATGAAGCGGATGATAAAGCTCATATGGATAGATTTGATCATGATGTTGAGATGGGACTTTGCTATGATGCGATGAAGCAAAGTATGATATGAGAAAGCCTTGGTTTAATCCAGACGGGATCATTCTGAGCATGTTGATAACTCGGTGATGTGGTCCGAGTTTGTGGATAATGGTTGGCTCGAGAGGCGCTTGAGCTAGTATGTGAATAGTCGTCGAGGAGGATGACTAGAAGGCTGAGATTTCATCGTTATTGAAGGTTCTAGCATGCTCAAAGCAAGAGTACGTTGGGACGGGTCACGACGACGTACCAGACACGGGTCACGATGACGTGTTAGTACTCTGGGCAGATTCGATAGTCCTAGGCACGGGCCACGACGACGTGCGGAGTTATGTCTAGAACCGGGGTTACCATTAGCCCTTGGCGGACGGATAAAATAATGGGTCGGTCATTCAATTAACGGTAAAGTCGAGGCAATGATAACAGTGATAGCCAGAGTCATGGATGCTTGGATGTTTCGGTTGTATCATCATTAGGTCTCAAGATCAATGTTTTGTGGGTGCTTACCTGATCTTGGTTTAGGCCTTGAGGGTTTGTACTTGGAAAACATCGACCTTGACTCGAGTGATAATTGCTTTACTTTAATTGTCTGCTTTGCTATGTTTGTTTCTGCTTAGTGTGTCTGGGGGCTATCAGTGTAGAAAGAGGTGGAGTGGGATGGTTGGGTTCCTATTCCTTTGTACCCTTTATGCTCTTTTGGTATGTTTGATAGTTGATTTACTGCTCACTAAGACTTTTGTCTGACTCAAGGTTTTATGCTTAACTCTTATTACCTTGGGCTGTTCATCCATGTTGGGATGGGCAGACTAGGTAGCAGGTGACAGGTGCTGTTCTTAGTGACCAACGCTGTTGATGACAAAGACGAGCTGGAGGCTTTTGCATATTGTTTTCTTACTATATGTACTGGATGTTCTGCTGTTTGTATGATTTTCTGAGTATTATGTAGTGAGGCTTGATGTATTGGCTATTCGAATGTTTGTATCAATTTGTTATGAGCTTATATGATGAGACTTCTGTTCTATAGAGCTTCACTATGTATACTTTCTGTTGTATTTTATCCATGCGCTGTGAGTAATACGATAGACTATTATGTGTTTACCTTACTCTGACGATCATCCATGGCTGCCTGGCACACTTTACAGCGCACTATTTCCTTGTTTAGTGCAGGAGTAATGGGCGGTTGTCACATTTGGTATCAGAGCTTTGGTTAATCGATTTTAGCCAACGCTTGATGACGTAACTACGTATGAGAGACGTACTTGTAATTTTGATGGATGATTACTATATATAATATAGTAGCTTAGAAGGATTTGAACTTCTTATGCAGTTGTTTCTCAGGGTATATTAATCATTTCTTTTAGATATTAGGAATGAGTCGAAAAGGGAGACCAGCTGCTAGTGGAGGCCATGCTGTTGAGGGGGCTGCTGATTATGCTTCTATGTTCGAGGCTATGATGACTTCGATCATGAGAAGGATGCCAGCTCCGGGGCCATCGGTTGACGTTGGAGTTTAGGTTCAAGCCCCAAGACCAGTGGATTTTGCTAAGTTGTGTAAGGACTATACTGCTCTTGGAGGAAAGGTTTTCTTGGGAACAGAATCAACCATAGAAGTTCAGAGATGGATAGAGGCTTGTAGAAGGATATTTGGTGATTTGGGAATTGTGGATGCAATTAAGAGGAAGCTTGCATCAAGACAGCTTCAGGGAAGAGCTTCTGATTGGTGGAACTCTATCACCATTGATACTCCGGAAGAAGAGATTACTTGGGAGCAATTCCAAGTCAGATTTGAAGCTAAGTTCATTTCTATAGCTCAGAAATCTGTTCTTTTAAGAAGTTTGTGGAACTCAAGAAAGGTGGGAGACCAGTTCTTGAGTATGTTTCAGAGTTTGAAGCCTTGTCCAAGTATGCTCGGTCATATATTGACTCTCCTTATCAGAAGAATGAGAAGTTTGTGACAGGCTTGGACAGTTATCTTGGGAGGCAGTTGATGGATCATCTGGACGATTCATTTGAGAAGCTTGTGGAGAAAGCTCTCAGGCATGAGAATTTGTTTTCTAAAGAAGGATCTGTTGTTGCTGTGACCAAGGAGTCAAGTGGAAACAAGAAGAGAAAGCAGCAGCACCAGAAGGGTAAGGATGGCCAGAAGAAGCCTAAGGGTGAAGTGACCTACTACAACTGTCGGCAGAAGGGTCATCTCTCCAGAGATTGCAAGAATCCGAGAGTGCCGGTGAAGTGCCACAACTGTGACAAACCGGGGCATATCAAGAGGAATTGTCCGGAACCGACGAAGTACAAGCAGATTGTGCAAGCTTATGCTTTGGGGGCTGTGCCATCATCTTTGAAGGCTCCTACTGCTGAAAAGGAGGGAAAGAGTGTGGTGGTTCAAGGTACTCTTTCTTTATGTGGTGTTCCAGTTAGAGTGTTGTTTGATACTGGGGCGTCACATTTGTTTGTTTGTAATGATCTTGTAGTCCGGTTGGGTTTGGAACCGGATATTATTGATAGACCATTGGTCGTGACTAATCCAGTTGGGGGTTCGTCTTGTTTGTGTATGGTATGCCATGGTCTAGTTGCATCGAGTCATGATTGCTCTTTTGTTTGTGATTGTTTTGTTTTGAACTTTGCGGGGTTCGGAATTATTTTGGGAATGGACTGGCTTAAGAAGTATGCGGCAAGGGTTGATTGTAAGAGGCTGGAGGTGATAGTCGAGAATGTGGAGGGGCGAAATGTTGTGATACGATGTAAGCATGAAGAAGGCGTCTTCATGAGCTTCATGTATTCGCTGGTTGTTCCACGGGATGGACTGTCATCGGTGCCTATTGTGAATGGATTTGAGGATGTCTTTGACGAGGCCAAAGGGTTACCGCCGCAAAGAGAGATCGAGTTTCGTATCGATCTATTTGAAGGAGCCAGACCTATTGTGATGCCTCTTAGGCGGATGGCGCCTAGGGAACAGCAGGAGTTGAAGGTGCAAGTTGATGACCTTTTACGGAAAGGATTCATTCGGCGTAGTGTGTCCGAATGGGGTGCACCAGTTGTGTTCGCAACCAAAGCAGATGGATCGTTGAGGTTCTTTGTGGATTATCGTGAGCTGAATAAAGTGACTAAGAAGAACAAGTATCCATTGCCGAGAATAGATGACTTGTTTGATCAGCTTCACATAGCTAAGGTGTTTTCTCAGATGGATTTGGCAACGGGATTTCACCAGTTGAGAGTGGCAAAGGATAGTGTTCCAAAGACTTCTTTTAGGACACCATCCGGATTCTATGAGTGGCTGGTAATGCCATTTGGATTGACCAATGCACCAGCATATTTTGTGGATCTTATGAATAGAGTGTTCAGAGATCAGTTGAGCAAGTTCGTACTTGTGTTCGTGGATGATATTTTGATTTATTCCAGAACTGAAGAAGAGTACAAGACGCACTTACGTGTTGTTTTGGAAATCTTGCGGAAACATCAGCTGAAGGCTAATTTTTCGAAGTGTCACTTCTGGAAGAGTGAAGTGAGGTTCTTAGGCCATGTTATCTCTGGAAATGGAATAGCGGTTGATCCAGCCAAGGTGGCAGCAATCCAGGATTGGGTTAGACCTAAGAATGCATCTGATGTGAGAAGTTTTCTTGGATTAGCGGGATATTATCGTCGGTTTATCAAAGACTTTTCCAAGATAGCTGCACCATTAACAGGATTGACGAAAAAGAACCAAGAGTTCAGATGGGGTGTTAAGTGTGAGCAAGCTTTCGGAATCCTAAAAAAGAGCGACTAACAAGTGCTCCTTTCTTGACTATTCCAAGCGGGAATGGTGAGATAGTGGTTTACACCGATGCATGTGGTACTGGACTTGGAGCAGTGCTGATGCAAAAGGATAAAGTTGTTGCATATGCAAGTTGACAACTAAAGCCGCATGAAAAGAATTATCCGACTCATGATTTGGAGTTAGCAGCGATTGTATTTGCTCTGAAGATGTGGAGACATTACCTATTGGGAGTTCGATTCGAGTTGTTTACAGATCATAAGTCGTTGAAGTATATTATCTCCCAAAAGGATTTGAATCTTCGACAGCAACGATGGCTAGAGTTTTTAGCATCATATGATTTTGGTATAGCCTATGCTCCGGGAAAAGGTAACGCAGTGGCAGATGCGTTAAGTCGAAGACATGCAGGATTGGGAGCCATGTTTTCAGAATGGAAGAATCTCGAGTATTTAGCTGGATTTGACTTCAGGCCTAGATGCGAATTGGAACTAGAGATGTTGGCAAATTTATCAATAAGACCTACTCTAGTGGAAAGAATTGGCGAAAGCCAAAAGTGAGACGATAAGCTTGTCAAGATTATCCGAGATTTGGAATCTGGATCAGACCCAGAAAAGGATAAAGGATTTGAAGTCGATCGAGAGGGTTGGCTTCGGAAGCAAGGACGACTAGTTGTTCCCGATATAGATGAATTGAGAGATGAAGTTCTTAAGGAAAGTCATCACTCGAAGTTGACAATTCATCTAGATGGAAATAAGATGTATCGGGATATGAAGAGAACCTATTATTGGGAAGGTATGAAGAAGGATGTTGGAAATTTTATTTCCAAATGTATGAACTGCCAGTTGGTTAAAGCCGAAAAGAAGAAGCCAAGTGGATTGCTTCAGCCATTAGAAGTTCCTACATGGAAGTGGGAACAAATATCGATGGATTTTATCGATGGTCTACCTAGAACCAGGGCAGGAAATGAAGGGATTTGGGTCATCGTAGATCGTATGACTAAAAGTGCAAGATTCATTCCTATTAGATCAACCAGGAATGCATCGAAATTGGCTGAGTTGTATGTTAAGTGGATAGTTCGATTCCATGGTATTCCGAAGAGTATAGTGAGCGATCGAGACCCATTGTTCACTAGTGAATTTTGGAAGAGCTTCCAGGGAGTTTTAGGAACCGAGCTGTGTTTGAGTACAGCTTATCAACCCCAAACAGATGGTCAGATAGAGAGAGTCAACCGAGTTTTGGAAGATCTTCTCAGAGCATGTGTTTTGGACTTCGGAGGATCATGGGAAGATCATCTTCATTTGGTGGAATTTTCATATAATAACAGTTACCAGTCAAGTATTGGTATGGCACCATATGAGGCATTGTATGGAAGACCGTGTAACTCTCCGACATGTTGGTTGGAAACTGGAGAAAAGTTGATACTTGGGCCAGAAATGATTCGACAGACTTCGGATTGCATAGAGATCATTCGACGACGAATGAAGGTAGCCCAAGATCGTCGGAAAAGTTACGCCGATAAGCGTCGTAAGGACTTGGAATTCGACATAGGAGATATGGTTTTTGTGAAGGTTTCTCCACTGAAGAATGTTATTCGATTCGGGAAGAAAGGAAAGTTGACTCCAAGATTTGTTGGACCATTCCCGATCGTCGAGCGAATTGGAAAGCTCGCTTATGAGTTGGAATTACCAGAAAAGATGTCGGATGTGCACAATGTTTTTCATATATCGTACCTACGGAAGTATGTGCACGACCCAAGTATAGTGGTTTCGGTTGATAGTTATGAAGGGTTGGAAGTGATCCAGTTATTACGAGACCTTGTAAGCCGCTTCGTGTTGTTAAAACCGACACAAAACAGCTTAGGAGGAAGACGATTAAGTTGCTCAAGGTAAAATGGAGTGATGATGTCAACGACTGTACATGGGAGGAGGAAGAGAGGATGAAGGCAGCTCATCCTGAACTCTTCGAGGTATGACCCTAAGGTGTCGTGGCATCTCATGAATTTGTAACTTGTTCTAGTCTTAGAATTCTGCATGCTAGGTTAGTAATTGGATGCATGGTTTGTTGATTGCTACGAATGGTAGGCATGCAGAATAATTTTGGTTGCTCTTGTTTGTTTGGAATTTCGGGGGCGAAATTCCTAAGGGGGAGAGAATGTAACGACCCGCATTTTTACGGATCGAAATATTGTAAATTTTATGCTTCAGGTCGTATTGAAGGCTGGGTCGGTTGAGCGACTTAGTTGAATGGAGCGACTTAAGTTATTGACCGACCTATAGGAATGACCCATCCAGAGTTAGCTCGTGTGGAAGTTAGGTCATGTGAGCGAGTTAAGGAAAAACTAGCGACCTAAGGAGTTGGAGCGAGTTAAGGAGATAGAGCAACTAAGGGGTTAGATCGTATGGTGCTTAGGTCGGTGGAGCGACCTATAGGATTTGGAGCGACCTAGGGTATTGACCGACCTATAGGAATGACCGACCTATAGACTTGACCGACCTATAGATGTTAGCGACTTAGTTGGGTAAGCGACCTAAGAGGGTGAAGCAAGTTAGTGGCTAGCGGCTAAGTGATAGGTCAGTCGAAGCGAGTTAATGACCTAAGGAAGCTAGGTCGTGATCGCTTGGCCGTGTGTTTCGTTAGATCGGCTATGTGTTAGGTCGGCAATATAGTTAGGTCGTTGAACGACCTAAGGTAGGTCGTTGGGTTTGTTAGGTCGCAGGTGGTCTGTTTCGTTAGGTCGGCACTTGTGTTAGGTCGTTAAGCCGTTAGGTCGCGCAGTTGCGTTGAGTGTTAGGTCGTGTGCGTGCTAAGTCGTGTGTGTGTGTTGGGTCGTGACTTTTGTTAGGTCGCGGAACGACTTAGAGTTAGGTCGCGTGAGTGCCTAAGCTGTTGGGTCGTTAGGACGGCTATATAGTTAGGTCGTTAGGTCGGCAGTATATAGTTAGGTCGTGACCGACCTAAGAGCGACCGACCTAAATTCGAGCGACCTAAATTTCTGCCTATAAATACACGGTTTTGGTTCACTTTTTGGAATCCGGATTTTGGAGCGACGAAGTGCTGCTATTTTGAGAGCTCGACTATAACACTTCTTCATATTTTTTTCTCTCCACTCTAATCTAGTGCTTCCTTCCGTCCAAGATTGAAGATCAAATCGAAAATCCATGAGCCAAAGTTGAAGATCTCCATCCATTGAAGAGAGATTTCATCATTTGAAGCGGAATATTGTCGGATCAAGCTAGATCCTTCGCAGTCCAGATTTGAAGTTAGCTGCTTTTGAGGTGTTTAGGTGATTCGGTGAGTGGTAGTTATCTCTCACACGGACCCAAAGGAGTATATTGGATCGGTGGTTTGTTTGTGTTAAAGATAGTGATTCATGCATTTTCCTTAAGTCTGCATGTGAGTCCATTGTTCATGAAGCTTTGATATCCATTTTATTATATGTTAACCTATGCTAGTTCATTCATCAAGATATCACTTAGAATTCATGCTTGTTAGGTTTGGATCCTTTAATTACAAAATTACCATTATTGTTATAACTGTTTATTTAGACCTTGTTTGAATGATTGATTACTTGGACTAATGTTTGATTTGATTGATTATTAGAAGTTAGTTGATTGATGATTTGATGTGGACAAGTTGGTCGAAGATGACTCAAAAGCTAAGTGGAAAGGCTCTTGAATAAGGAAGCTGCCGTGGCATATGAAGCGGATGATAAAGCTCATATGGATAGATTTGATCATGATGTTGAGAAGGGACTTAGCTATGATGCGATGAAGCAAAGTACGATATGAGAAAGCCTTGGTTTAATCCAGACGGGATCATTCTAAGCATGTTGATAACTCGGTGATGTGGTTCGAGTTTGTGGATAATGGTTGGCTCGAGAGGCGCTTGAGCTAGTATGTGAATAGTCGTCGAGGAGGATGACTAGAAGGCTGAGATTTCATCGTTATTGAAGGTTCTAGAATGCTCAAAGCAAGAGTACGTTGGGACGGGTCACGATGACGTTCCAGACATGGGTCACGATGATGCGTTAGTACTCTGGGCAGATTCGATAGTCCTAGGCATGGGTCACGACGACGTGCGGAGTTATGTCTAGAACCGGGGTTACCATTAGCCCTTGGCGGACGGATGAAATAATGGGCCGGTCATTCAATTAACGGTGAAGTCGAGGCAATGATAACAGTGATAGCCAGAGTCATGGATGCTTGGATGTTTTGGTTGTATCGTCATTCGGTCTCAAGAGCAATGTTTTGTGGGTGCTTACCTGATCTTGGTTTAGGCCTTGGGGGTTTGTACTTGGAAAACATCGACCTTGACTCGAGTGATAATTGCTTTACTTTAATTGTCTGCTTTGCTATGTTTGTTTCTGCTTAGTGTGTCTGGGGGCTATCACTGTAGAAAGAGGTGGAGTGGGATGGCTGGGTTCCTATTCCTTTGTACCCTTTATGCTCATTTGGTATGTTTGATAGTTGATTTACTGCTCACTAAGACTTTTGTCTGACTCAAGGTTTTATGCTTAACTCTTATTACCTTGGGCTGTTCATCCATGTTGGGATGGGCAGACTAGGTAGCAGGTGACAGGTGCTGTTCTTAATGACCAACGCTGTTGATGACGAAGACGAGCTGGAGGTTTTTGCATATTGTTTTCTTACTATATGTAATGGATGTTCCGCTGTTTGTATGATTTTCTGAGTATTATGTAGTGAGGCTTGATGTATTGGCTATTCGGATGTTTGCATCAAATTGTTATGAGCTTATATGATGAGACTTCTGTTCTATAAAGCTTCACTATGTATACTTTCTATTGTATTTTATCCATGCGCTGTGAGTAATACGATAGACTATTCTGTGTTTACCTTACTCTGGCGATCATCCATGGCTGCCTGGCACACTTTACAGCACACTATTTCCTTGTTTAGTGTAGGAGTCATGGGCGGTTGTCACATGCAAAAATCCCGAGAGCTCCGTCAATGGAACTCACGCAAATGGTTAGTCTCTGGCCATTTGCGACGTGGGGGATTGACCTAGTAGGCTCCTTACCATTAGCCAAAGGTGGAGCGAAGTATGAAATAATTGTTGTCAACTACTTTACCAAATGGGTAGAAGCAGAGCCTCTGACTACGATAACCGCCAAGAAGGTTATTAATTTCGTCGTACGAAATATCATATGCCGTTTTGGCCTTCGACGGACCATCGTCACGGACAATGGAACTCAATTCGAGAGCAAGGAATTCAGAGAATTTTGCCAGAAATATGGCATTGAGAAGAAATTTGCAGCAGTTGCTCATCCAAAGGAGAATGGAAAGGTAGAAGCCGTAAACAAAATAATCAAGTCCATATTGAAAAAACGTCTGGAAAAGGCTAGAGGCAGGTGGGTGGACGAACTTCCAACAGCACTTTGGCCCTATAGGACCACCCATAAATCCGCGACTGGCCACACTCAGTTCGCATTGGCATATGGCATGGAAGCTGTCAGACCCATGGAACTTGAGGTCCCATCACATCGGGTAACTTATAACGACCCTGAGTCGAACCATAATCTCTTATTGGAATCGTTGGACCTCATTGATGAAAAACACGAAGAAGCCAATTTGAGAGCGACTACATACAGACATAGACTCGCTAAATATTGTAATGACAAGGTCCGACCAAGAACTCTTAGTGTGGGAGACCTCGTTTTGAAATGAGTTTTCCCGATCCCGTCTCATATAAATCCCGCATGGGAAGGTCCATATGTCATGGAACGGAAGCTTGGAGAAGGTACTTTCAAGCTAGCGACCGTCGATAGTGCAAAGCTCCCTTGAGCATGGAACAGCAAGCACTTGCGGCGTTATTATACCTAGTCTATTTCTTCCATGTATTAGTCGCACTCATTTCCAGTACGCTTTTATTTCTAATTCTTGGCATGTAATAAGGCAATTTGACTTGCTTTCAGTAATAAAGGCTTGAAGCCATCTTTTCCATGAACTACTAATGTCTCTACAAATGATGATCCTGTGACGGGGAAATAAAATTATGTTATTCCGGCTAACGTACGAACGCACATAAACGACTTAAAATCTCCAAGTCCCCGGAGTGTGGACTGGAGTACTCTAAGTCCCCGGTGTGAGGACTCGAGTATAAACAATTTAAAATATCCAAGTCCCCGGAGTGTGGACTGGAGTACAATAAGTCCCCGGAGCGTGGACTCGAGTATAAATGACTTAAAATCTCCAAGTCCTCGGAGTGTGGACTGGAGTACACTAAGTCCCCAGAGCATGGACTCGAGCATATACGACTTAAAGTCCCCAGAGTGCGGACTGGAGTACTCTAAGTCCCCAGAGCAAGGACTCGAGTATAAACAATTTAAAATCTCCAAGTCCACGGAGTGCGGACTGAAGTATTCTAAGTCCCCGGAGCGAGGACACGAGTATAAACAATTTAAAATCTCCAAGTCCTTGGATTGCGGACTAGAGTAATCTAAGTCCCCGGAGCGAGGACTCGAGTATAAATAATTTAAAATCTCCAAGTCCGTAGAGTGCGGGCCGGAATACTCAAAGTCCCCGGAGCGCGGGCTTGAATATAAATGATTTAAATGACCAGGTCCGCTGAAGACGGACTATATATAAATGACTTGAAGACATCGAGCCTTCAGCGTGCGTACTAGAACATGTTCTAAATGCTTTGGGTGAGGAAGAAAAAAACAAATGGTTCTCAAAGAATTTCTAAGCTATATGAAGATGAACCAAAAAATCCATGTTGTTCACAACAACACGGATTCAAGTCACAATCACACAGAAAACCGGATAATAAGAATCTTTTGAAAAGACAGAAAAGGAAACTAATCTTTATTCAGGAAAAGGTTTTTGCTACAAACACTCCAAATCACGGAGTCGACAGTCTATCTACAGAAATTACAAAAATAATAATTACATGACTTACACTAACCCTCGTTGGACGGGGATAGTGATCACTTCTTGTGCTTCTTCTTCTTCCTCCCAAACGACTCCTCCCCAGAACGTTTACCCTTGGGATCCTTCCTTGATGGAGCGGTAACAACTGAAGAAGCAGGGGGACATCCACGGGCTTGGACCCGTCGGGGAGAATGATCTTCAACGGCTTGGTCAAGGGATCGTTCAGATCCACAGTTTGAGGCTCGTCCTTAATCTTGGTCGTCTCTTCCTTCTCTTTCTCAATCCTCTCCTTCATGCAAAGCTCAGAGGTACTCCCGGAGACGCCTGTAATTTCAACTTCATAACTCCCGTCGATGGAAGAAGAAGCCTCGGATCTATCTTCAGCAAGCGCTCTGATCACTTGGGCGTCTGGACTGGGAGCATCTCCAACATGTGGGGCCTCACTGGCTTCTTTCTCCGCCTCCTTGGCGACATCGTTCCTCGAAGTGGGTTCAGGATTGGAACGACCTGCACAAAATCCTGAAGAGCAAGTATCAGAACGCGACAGCTTTCAGGGAAACACTTGGGATGTTAAAGCAAAAGAATTGCCTACCAAAGTCCGATAATTTCTAGCCGTTACGGGGTCTCACCCTCCAGGATGGGAGACAAAACATGGACGCCCAGGCCAGGAGCTTCCGGGTCATAGCCAATGTGCTGTTCAAAAGGATCAAGTTTCAGCCGATCGGCCGACCGAATAGGCACATGAGATGGAGGCGCGGCCCCGGATGGGCCAGTAATAATTTCTTTCCCTTTCCTTTAAGGGAAACCTTTGCCATATATAGCTTTAGCGGCGGACAAGTCCGAAGGCTCATTTCCCCTGAGATATTATTTTATCAATTCCCTCTCATCGATATCTTCGCTCAAGAAAGTCAAGTCACGATGCATGAGAACGCGGGTGTTGAATTCAGCAATTAGTGGGTCAAACATGCTCTTGACTTCCTCCCTGCCTTCTTCGCTAGCCGCCTCGAGACGTGAGTCAGTATCGATGGACGCAATCCTTTCGCCCTCTTCACGGGCCACCCTCTTTAACGCCTCAACCTTGGAAAGCCCGCCCTCAAGTTTTTCTTTCAAAAGCCGAGCGGCAACGATCTCGTCACAGTATCGTTGTGACTCCTCTTGGGCGGTCGTTTTCTATTTGCTCTCTCTGCGAAGCTGCTCCTCAAGTTCCCTGACTCGGAGGCTGAGCGTGTCCCTCTCCTTTTGAACGGAGTCCTTCTCTAGAGCCAAAGCCCCACACCATTGAACCACCTCGTCAAGTTCTCTCTTATGAGTTGACTCCAGATGAGTAACGGCCTCAGTAGTGTCCTTAACTCTCTGACGGGCAACCTCTCGCTCAGACCTGTAAGTGGCCATTTCCTCATCCTGAGCTTTAATGATATCCTTGTCGTGGATAGCCTCAAGCTTCACGCGGTCAATTTCATGCTGGCGGTCTATGGAAACTTCAGAAAGTTTTTCGGCTAGGTGAATGAATGCGTCATGTTGAATGTAGATGTCGTTCGTACAGGCAAGGGCGCTCTGTTTAGCATGTCCAGGAATAGGATGAATAGCCGGAAGGAATTTCAGGCCATCGATGCAGATCTTCGAGAATTTATCTTTAAGCTCGGATAGCCTCTCTGGCACTGACGGATCCGTTGCAGGAGCGGGAGGAGACGGCTTTGAAAGTATGCCCTTCTTGTAGGAATCTCGGGACAGACGAGTGGAAGAAGAATTAGAGTGTTGGTCCCGGGGAGCATCAGGTTGTGACCTCTTATGGCCGCGCTTGTCTCTACTTTGCGGTACGTGAGAAGATGTATCCTAGTGGTATTTTGGTTGGTAACGAGTCTTCCTCTGAGACGACGAATCCCGGGAATGAAAATCTTTGTCGTCGTCACCTTCCCTATCTCGGCGTCTTCCGGAACCCGAGTCCCATCCATAATGATGAAGAACTGATGAACCGCGAAGGCGATCGAATCTATGTGAACGCCCCATACCACCTGTATAGAATTCAAACAACAACGAATTAGCAAAGAGTAGGGTAATGACAAAAATCAAAGCGAAAATTGGAGTGCAAGTGTTCGTGTGTGTCCTAATGTTTCCCCCCAACGGACCAGTCGCTTTGCTAATAGGAGTCTTCTCTCCCTAACTCTGGGTCGGAGCTCCTACGTCGCCTCTGATGGACGAGTGAAGTTTGAATACCTCCGGATCGTCAAAGTCATAATTGAGCAGATCGTCTGGGATGGAAAGGTTCGATAAGCCCTTTAAAGAACTCTCTACGTGCCGTGAAGAAGCCTCTTTCTCCATCGGGATAAGCGTAACCTTCGAAGTTCCGCCGACGTTCTCCTTTCTGATTTTGTACGTCAAAGTCCTTTTCCCCTTCAAAGGGGAAAATGACGTTTCAATATCATGCACTTCGACCGGCGGATACTGAGTAACACCCACATTCTCACCCTATGTTTCAAGAGCTTCTCTCTCTTTAATCTCCACCTCTTCCTGTTCATCGGGGGTGTGGCGTGATGACGATTCAGCTAATTTTTTCACTTTACCGGATGCGGGCTTGGGAATGGAGAAGCCCTCAGGAAGGCTTACCCGACGACCTTCCACTAATAGTCCGAACCTTAACAGTGACTCATTTGAAATGAGAGTTTGGATTTCTCGTTCTGCGGTGGGAAGGGCTCTAGTAGCTTCAACTGCCTTAGAATAACCGCGGCCATCTGGGCGTGGATTGATATTTGAAAAGAGGAAACAAGAATTAGAAAAGGCATAGCCTCGGTCACAACATGAGCATCGTTCCAAGAAAAAGATTTACTTCCTTCAACCCATCTCCTCGCGAAACCAGGGGACAACGCACATAGAAACATTCCTGTTTGTACAAGGAAAATTTTCTCCACGCCCCGGTCAAAATTTGGCATTTGTGGTGCGGCTCGAGGAACACAAAGGAAGGGCTATCTCATATATCTGATATCGCCAAGGGTTGGAGGCCTAGAAAAGACGGACATATAGAGGAGGTATGTCCCATAAATGAATGCGTGGCCATTCGGCTGCAGCTACGAGGGGGCGATGTCCATGTATTGCAACACGTCCCGAAGAAATTGATTGAATGGAGGCACGCTGCCCACCCAGCACATAAACTTATTACAGGAAGTATATCCAACTGGGAGCAGGTGTGGGCGATCGTGCCCCTACGGGACCAACACGTCGGCGAAAGGAATTCCGTAGATAGAGCATATTCGCCGAAGCATGACTTCGTTAATCTTCGAAGCCAGTGAATCGATCGGAGTATCCAAAAGAATCGACGCGGCCAGGGCATCAGGGGCTAAGTCAAGAGCGGGAGACGTCGACGGGTTTGAAACATCTGCATCCCCTTGTTTGGAAGATGGCCCAGGCCTATCTGAGATAGTGGCAGAGCTAGATTTTTTAGACATCTTCAATAAAAAGAAGATCTGGCAAAACACCTGCGTGAACTGTAATTGAAAAATGATCGACGTTAGAATTAACAACATGAATATTCCCCCCACGTGGTGTGTGAACTAGTGCAATCAATCATGTATAAGCGTTGAAAATTTAAAAGTCACGAGGTTACTGATATGAAATTAAGCCTCAAATCATCGCCTTCGAAGACCGTCATCACTGACCGTCTCCAAAAGCCTGCCTTATGGCGATTACAGTTCCAGATTCAGAAAACGTTAAAGAAATTATATACTGATGTCGATTTAAGTCCGGGTTTATGTCTACTGAAGCTAGGAAGATATCGGTCCGGATCAGTTTGATATGCTGATATGCGAGAGTCCTTGTCCTTGTTTTGTCATATGATTAGGCAAGGTAGTTTAAGTGTTTGGCCTAAGCTAGAAGATGGTTCGGCATTCAACATGGCTCGGCCTAAAGGTTGCTCGGCCAAATTAACGTCCGGCCAAAATATCGTTCTGCTTAACTGCCGTTGGCCAAGCTATCATTCGGCGAAACTACTGTACGGCCTAATACTTGTTCGGCAAAATTCTCGTTCGGCCTAACTATCGCTCAAACTAGTTAGCGCCCGGCAAAGAGACGTTCGGCCAAAATTCAATTCGGTCGAGACAACACTCAACATCCTCCCTACTAACTCATGCTTCCTCCCAAACCTTTTATCCTACCGTTCGGCACGTGGTGAGTCACACCGAACCAGAATTATGCTGAGCCTTAACGTTTGGCACCGCGCTCTCGACTACAGTTCCATTCCTCCATCCATGCCGAACGACAAGAACAGGTAACTCGGTGAGTCATCCTAGATCATGCCGTTCGGCATCTTAACCACCTCCAACACTTCCCTTATTCTTTCCCATCTCCCTGTTTTCGTTCGGCATGGAAGAGCTAGGCCAAACTACAACACATCACCTAGCAACTCCAACATGAGACCACCCCTGGTCATTATTCCTCACGTCACATCACTCAGCCCCAACGATATCCTAACCAAGGTTCGCTTCCTCCATACGCGCGACACTCTCGGCTACTGTTCAAGTGTGCAAACATAAGCCTCTTATTGGAACTTTTTAACCATGGAAAGGATTTAGATAGAAGGGATAATACCTAGTCGGTAGATTCAAGCTGGGGTAGGATTGATTAGGTTTGTTAGTGTCCAATTGACAGGCAAGGATTGCAAGCTCTTGAGGAATAAGGGAAATAAAAGTGGAAAGGAGCAGAGAAGGAGGATGCCAGATTTTATAGGGAAGAAGAGGAAGGTGAAGAGGCTATAACCGGTAGAGCCGGTCAAGGAGGTACCATTCGACACGTACAGAACGTTCGGCTTTGACTGCATCGTTCGGCATCAGTTCACAAAGCCACTCGGTGCACGAGAAGTGTCCGGTCTCGGCTGCATCATTCGGCATACACATTACGTTCGGCATACGCCATAATCCCATCATGAGGAGTGAACCAAGGATCGAAGAGGAGCTCAGAGGACACGTAATTCAAAGCGCATCACGTCCGATCATGCGATACACTTTGGGGGGCAAGTGTTTCCTAAGGAATTGTCTAGGTAATTTAGTACTCGGCTTCCCCTATCGGTCAGTCAAGTTGGAGCTTTCGGCAGCACGACACATCCGGCATCCAAGAGGCAATCGGCGTCCAAGCTCATGAGGTGTCTATGGAACGTTCGGCATCGATGAGCGTTCGGCACGTTAAGACCGTTCGACAACAGTGCATCCCTCGGCATCATAAGACCGTTCGACAAGAGCGCATCGCTCGGGATCGTAAGATCGTTCGGCATTGAGTAGCGCTTGGCACCTAGGAGCATCCGGCATTGAGAAACGTTCAGTGTTGAATACCGTTCGGCCGAAGAAGAGAACTCGGCATTGAATAGCACTCGACGTCAAGCGCCTCGTACGGCATCCAGACCGTTCGGCATCATACCGTTCGGCGCATCAGGGAACGTTCGGTACCTATGAAGGTTCGGCATCCGATAGACGTTCAACATGAGTCTCATTCGGCCTCCCGAGACATCCAGTGATCAAAGATGGTTCGACATTCTCCTCAGCATGTTCGGCTTCAATTGTTGCTCGGCCTATTCTTCCCGCACAACGAACGTGTCGTTCGGCGTAAAGAGGATGGTCGGCATTCGACCGCTCGGCCTGTTCGATTCGGCACACATGGCTTGTCCCATTTGGACCAAGATATTCATATACCAGGCTCACCAGGGAAGTCCAACCCACCTTCGCCTATAAATAGAGGGGCAGGGGCACAGAAAAAAGGAAGAAATTTTTAGAGAACACTAGGGAAACTCTACCATTTTCAAGACTCCTTCCAAACCTTTTTTCTTTGTATTTTGCAACTATATTCCAGTACTTAGAAATGGATTGTATCTGTAATCAAGCATCAATAAAAGAATAAAGATGAACTTCAAAGTGGACGTAGGCTACTACGCCGAACCATTATAAATTTGGTGTTCTTACTTTCTGCATCTGAATTTACATTCTGTTCCCCGTTTTAATTTACTTTCTTCATTAATCTCTCTACACAATCATTCTAAGGGTGTTAGTGACCAATTTTGGTGCTAACACATGCTCATAAATTTCATACCTTAGCTACTGAAAACAAATCAGTAGTAGTGATTTTTGGAAGAAATTTTTTGACCGTTGCTTCTAAAACTGCTCATATTTAATTTGATACTTTTCATTTCTATTTGTTCCGTTCTTTTCCCCGTTGCCTTTTTCATTCCTTGATTTTTGGTGCTATTGGCTTCAACAAGCGTATCATATTCTGTACAAAATTTATATACATATTCCTTATCTTATCTGTGTCAGTTTAAATTGTGAATGGTACCAAAAATTTTGACTCTTCAATCTCCTTCCGTTTAAATTGTGAACTGTACAAAATTCAAAACGTGCCATCCAATCAATTTGTTGCTTTAATTAACCTTCAGCAAATCAAGGGATTTGATGGTTGCTATTTGTTTATCTTCATTAGACTATTCATTGTTTGAAACTATTCAATTTGATTTAATATTCACATTTATTTATGAGATCTTCCATTTTGTTTCTTCCCTCAGCGCAAAGTTCTTCCTTTATCTATTGTTCTGCACGATCACTTGAAGAAACGGATAACGTACGTACGTTTTTCCCCTTTTCATTATTTGATTTGGCTACAGCTCATATTTTATTTGCCTGTATAAATCAACGTGAATATTTATGGCCTAAAATCCTCACATGCTACTTTATATTTATGTGATACGTTTCCCAATTTGTGCCTATTCATTTTTCCTACATTACTTGTTTTAACCGCTGAAACATTTTTTTTCTTTTTTTAACTTTTGAAAGTTCATTTTTTCGTTTTATATTTCTTTGCTTCTCCCCTCCCTTGTGACGACCCAGAATTTTGAACATTTGAAATCGAAATATTTAATTGATTTTAAATATTTGGAAGTTAGTTTAACTTGAAATTTCAAATATAAATGTGAATGTGGCAATTAAGTTGTTGAATCTAATTTATTAATGTTGGGTAAAAATTTGAACCTTCAGTTTGAAGCCGATTAAAAATATTTTTTCAAGGCTTAGAAAATTTATATTGATGATACTGTAGATAATGGAAGCTTCAGAATTGAATTTGGAAATACTTTGTTCAGTTTTGAAATTTTATTGTTTAAATCGATATTTAAAAACATCCTTCCAAGGCACAGTCCCTGAATTCAATGAAACGAGTTCCATTGGATCCGTAATATTATATTATTATCGGATTTCAAATTTTTATAGCGTTTGGAGTTGTCAAGTGATCGTACGAGAAATAAACGCGCTAAAATTTACATCGAAAATTTAATATAAAAATGGTTTGCATAGGACAAGTTGCACGTTGCTTCCTTTCGATACTTGACGTTCTTTTCTAGCCATGTGCCCTTAAGAACTATATTGATGTTTATCTCGTTCAATTAAAAATCGAAAAAAAATTAATCAGAAGCTTCAAGAGAAAGCAACCTCTTTTTCACTTGACGTTCTTTTATTTCACAGCCGAAATTCCATCGAATCCTGCCTCCCATTTTCGCAACCAATTTTCAGAGGTGATAATAATAATGTAGAGCATTTAAGTTGAGAAAAATTTAATGGCCGCGTTCCTCTATTTATTCGAAATCAACGAAATCCCCAAAACAAATTCTTTTGTTCAAAGATAATGGTCGAAGCCTCATCGAAATCAAATTAAGACAAACGAAATCGTTCCAAGTTGAAAGAAAAAATCACAGTCGAAGCCTTCATTATCAAAATCAAGATCTTCAAAATGAAATTTATGGCCGCGCTCATATAAAAAAATCAACGGCCGAACTTCTCTTCCAAAACACAAAGTCGAATTGACAAGAAAAAAATGACCGCGGTTTCGAATTGGAAAAAAATAAATAAGGGCATCATAACAATAGAGGCGTGACTCGATTTCGTTCGATGGGGATTGCGAGCGACGTTGAGGCAAAGAGGGAGAGAGCATGGCGATTCGCGAGGCAAACAGTTGGTCGAAATCGAAGTAGGCGGAGCCGAGAGATTAGGGTTTTGACAACCTTCGAGTGATCGAATTTGTGGCCATCTGGAGGTGTGGCATGCGGCGTAGACAACCTGGTAGTCGTGGTGTCGAAGGGGTCACGAGCTAGGATGGTTCGCTGCTGGGGCGTGGCTCATCGATCGATGAAGGAAGCACATCTGGGTTGTCATGCATGTGGGTTTGGGTGGAGTTGATGTCTGAAGAGATGACAGCCTGTTGGCTGCGCATGTTCAATCGATCGATTATTAAGGTATACATGTGGTTCTTTTCAATTTTTTTTACTAATAGCATTTATATAGGAAATAGAAAATAAAACAGTATAAAAAATAGGATTTTATAAAAATAACAATATCTTTCAATTTATGAATTTATATATATGTATATAGTTACACAATAAAACAAATTCTATTTTGTTTATTTACATAGGAGGGATTTTATTTACAGTAAGGATATTTACAAGTTTTATTTTGATTTCAGTTTAATATATATATATATATATATATATATATATATATATATATATATATTGACACAAGGTTTGGTGTAACGTCTCGCTTTTCGCACGCTTTAAATCGACACACGTGCCAATTCAAACCATACGGAAGGGCGGATTGTTATGGGGTAAATAAGAAAAACAGAGAAGAGAAAAAACTAAACAGAATCTCACAGCGGAAGGATAAAATATAATAATAAATATAGAGTTCATAAAACTGTTTACAAACATTTGATTCTTCTTTATACAATAAATATCAGAGTTCACATACCCAAAAATATCAATGCAGCGGAATTAAATAGTGTAGTGGAATAATATAGTAGATAGCAATACTACAAATCTTCGTCTTCGTCCTCCAGAACTAAAGTCTTCGATCCTGAAAGGCTCGGAATGACCCGAGCGAATTTGAAAAGGCAAAAACACTCGAGTCAGAACTAAAAGATCTTATGTGAGTTAAGTCAACAGAAATACATATGAGTGCAGTAACTCAAGAGATACTCGGGATTTACATCTCCTAAGGATCCGTTAAACTATTTACTATGTAGTATATTTCGCTATTATAATAGTGTCTAATTTTGAAATAAACTTACTTTAAAATAGCGTTAAGGCTTTACATTTTCCACCTTAACACATAATATATTCCCATAGTCTATACAGTACCGCAATCTCCCCCGTACTGGGCGTCATCAGAGGGCACTCCATAGGTATGGTACAAAACCAAAATCGTATAAGGCGCGCTAGGGTAGGTGACATGGCACAGCTAGGCAATGCTAGGGTAGATATACCAATTACGCTTCCGGGTCGGTGGTAACGCATAGCGTGCAGCTACCGCCCACCTCGAACAAACTCCCCCAAATCAAAGAAATCAAAAGTGAAGGTCGCCACCGAATCAATTCAAAGTCAGAGTATGGTATCGAAGGGAAGTATCCGATCAAAGGTGCTACCTTATTAACCCGTCAATGGCGCCTGTTTTAGCCACCTTATGCCAACTCACGGGAGTTGGGTCCACGTATTTACCTTATAGGAAACGTCGCCACCAACCTACTTCATTCAGGAATCTCCACCGCGTACATGGTTGTTAAAGTGGTTTTCGGAGTTGGCAGAGAGTATGCCAACTTTCGATCCTGGTCTCTTTAACAACCAAACGTTATTATAACACCGCGGTCTTTAAAATAGTTTATATTTTAAAACCAGACTAAAATTATCCATTTAAAACCCATAAATACGATATCATTTCCATTTCCAAAAAAACTCATTTTGATATTATTTTTATGAAAAACCCAAATCAATAATATCATTTTTTCTATTTCAAATATATCACTTTTCCAAAATCATACTGCTTCAAAAATTTATAATATATGGAAACCAAACATTTGAATTATAACTTTTAAAACATAATACTTCGAAACTCATAGCCTTAAAACCATACTTCTAAAACTCAAAGGGTTTGGATATTCAACAGTATATAAAATAAAATGGTTTAATTTTAAAATTACTTTGTAAAGTAAAATAATTTCCATGACTTTACAAATATATTTTCTTTAAATGAAGTCTAAACCATAAATTTAAATTTCACCATCAGTTTCCAAAACCACTTCAATTTCAATATTTATCCAATTTGAGTATTAATAATTTCAAAACTAAGGTTGGAATTTATTCTTTCAACAAATTCAATGTTCTATTATTTAGTCTTGAATATTTGCATGATAAATCCATAATCATTTATATAAAATTCAAATTTCCTATAACTAAATATTTTGTAACAACCCGCATATTTGTCGATTTTTGTATTTAAATGTTTTATTTAAATATTTTATCGATACTTGGAATTTAGTCCGAAAAGTTACTTTTTGCATACAGTCGAATTAGAACTTGGGACCACTCCCATTGAGTTTAAAATGTCGTTTGCGACCTTTTTGAGTATAAGCTTCGATATGTTTGGAGTAAGTTGATTTTTGCTACCTTTTCACTTTGGGTTTGAGTTTGGGTTCAGCCCTATGTTTAACTTATACTCAAATCTGAGCCACTCCTCCCCCTTCACCCTCACTTTCTCTTCTTTTTAGTTTTTAAAGCATCAATGGTGGGAGAGATGGGAAATCAAAACTCCAAAACCCTAGTTTCCTTTTGCAAATCAAGCTTTAGCTCCAAACTAATAGAAGAACCCATTGGTAAGCCTCTCTTCTTCTTCTCCAAATCTTTCTCTCTTTGATTTCAGAAAATTCCTAAACCTAGTTTGGAAAATGTTTCTCTTTTTAGCTTAGAATCAAGCTCCTTGGGTTGGATTTTAAGAGTGGTTGGTTCTCCTTTGCTTCTAAGCTTCTTTTTCAATCGTTTGGGTTCAAAGGTGAGATTTTTATCTCACATCTATGCTTATATTTAACTACGATTGTTAGGTATGAATTCCTAACATTTATTCGTGTGCAATTGCTTTTGGTTTGGATTGAATTGATGAATATTCCAATTTTTAGTGTTTTGGGTTCAAATCCTTAAAAATCATAGCTTTGATGTTCAAAGGCGTTTTTGGTGATGCATCGAGGAGCCAATAGGATCGCGTAGCCGTTGGGCATAATTCCCTATCGTCCGTGCTCGTTCGGTTGCGAATTGGTGGAGTTTGCACATCAAGTAAATGGGTTTCAAATTTGCAGAACATCAGGTTCGGCCGACCGAACCCCTGGACCGGTCGACCGACCTGCTATTAAAAGTGCTTAGCACTTCTCTATTTATGGTCCGGTCGACCAACTATAGGGTTCGGCCGACCGACCTGCTTCCCGAGCATTTTTGTTTTTTTTGATCCGGTCGACCGAGCTCTGTTGCCGGCCGACCGGCCTGGTGCATTTTTGCCTATTTCGCCTAGTTGTTTGAATTTCCAACTTTAATTGATTCGTGTTGTTTCCTATGTGTTGTTATCATTTGTTATGACTTTGATGACTTATTTTCTTCGGGAATTCTTGTAATATCCATTTCGATGGATTCGGTATCGATTTCTTTGGATTCTATTCACGTCTTCAAATGTGAATTTTAGTGATTGATTGTTCCTACAATCTTCTTTGTGATTTTTCACTTTAAAAATGTAAAGGTTTCCTATACTAGTAGTAAATATCAAAACTCTTTCTTCAAATAATTTCAACATTATTTAATAACAAAGCTTGTTTTCTCAAACCAATTTCCAATCTATTAGTATATACAAACCTTTACCTCACTCGTATGAGAAATCTAATTAAACGACTTAGTAAAACAAGTGGTACGAAACGCTTGCGTTTACTTCGTCGGTTAATTCTTGGACTTGTTCGATTGAAACTCTTGTGACAATTTTCTAGTGGGGATCTACAATTTGTTCGTAAATATTTAAGTTAAGCTAGTGGTTATGGGACATGAAGCTAAGCTCATATATTTACTAGCTTACTTTAATTGACACTTCTTGATGATCATGACGATCATTTTTTGTGATTTAGACTAGCAATGTGCAATGTCTCTTTGTCTATGAAGGAGACTAAACCCCGTTTTGTGGAGTTTCGACTCAAATTGATGGGGTAGCGCCCCATGGTCTTCGGGCCGTTCGTGTGTCAAAAATTAATGGCTAGCTACCATGAGATAGCGCCTCGTTCGTGTGATACATATGTTGGTGAGTTTTTATGCTCCCGTTCATGTGATAGGCCTCCTCCTTTTTTGTGTGATTTCTGGATTTCGTGTGTCGAATTCTGGAATTTCTGCTTCACCTATTTTTGTGATTTCTATTGATATGATTTATCAATTTTTGTGCATAGGTGAATTCGTGTGTCATTGACTGGATTTCTTGAGATGATTTCTAGAATTCGTGTTTCACCAATTTTTGTGATTTCCATTGGTAAGTTTTATCAATATTTGTGCGTTGGTGAATTTGTGTGTCATTGACTTTTGTGATTGACAATTATATAATAGTCAATATTTAAGGTTTGGTGAACGAAATAAGGAGTATGACATTTCCTTTGATTCTTGTGTAGATTTGGTGATATTGATTAATCTCTTGTTGATTTTCAATTACTTATATATATATAACAGCTTGGCATTGTGATTATTATGTGTTTAGTCATATCTCTTACTCTATATCCTTTCATCTGATATTTATAGTTAGACTGATACATTTATTATTTTCTTATTAAATAATACTCGGGTCAGACCGAGATGTTACAGGTGCTTCAGCTTGACTTCTCACATGGGATTGATTTCTCTGACTTTTGGTTAACTACTTAGACTAGTAGTTTTTGGATTGTATACGATTGAGATATAGACTCCATGATGTATACTTATTCTTTTGTGTAGTTCTTGTAACTATTCTTTTGTGTTATTGCGGATCTTTTTAGACCGCTACTCTAATATACACTTTCATGTGTTAGTTATATATTCATATCTATTTCCGCCTTTGTGATATGATTTATCTGTGACTGATTTATGTTATGCATATTTCTATATTTGTTTCCGAAGAATTTATATAGCCACCGTGTAGTAGCTTTGAGTTTGTATCGGTATGTCAGATTTCCTCTTGAAATAAAATGCATGTTATACTATCTGACATATCGGTGCTCGCACAAAGCAATTACATGGATGGTCGTTCCTCTACAGCCTTATTCTCCGTGCTAGTCGACGACATTACTCCGTAGTGTTCTTGGCTAGCGTGGGTATAGAGGTAGGGCATCACAGCTTGGTATCGGAGCCAAACTTCGGAACAATATGGAATATTATAACAAGGATCATCGTCCTAAGTCTTTCTTAGGAGTCGTGCTTTAGGATTTAATTCGAGTCTTCGTACCAATTCATCCTATTTTCTTATGATTCCTTGTTTTATCTATCAAGACTGCTTGATATTCATTTGGTGAATAACCTTTTTCTTCTTCTTTATTTCTTTCTAAAGTAAGAGAAATGGTTAGACCTGGCCGTCCCAGCGTTGGTCAATCTACTGCTACTCCCCAAGATGGAGTTTTTATGACTACCCAGCAACTTCTTGACCTTGTCATGAATGCTCAAGCAGCTGGTTCTAATCCGGAACCTACTCACCCTAAATCTGGGTTTGCACGTTTGTGCAATGATTACACTAATTTGGGTGGGAAGCCAATCAAAGGTTCCAAAACTATTATCGAAGTCCAGGCTTGGTTAAGGACATGTGATCGAATCTTTTCTCGCATGAACCTCATTGATCTTCACCGAGTTCAGGTGGCTTCTAGTATGCTCCAAGAAAGAGCATTGGACTCGTACGAACTTCTTATTTCTGAAATAAATGAAGCGGACCTCACTTGGGAGAAATTCCGAGAGCTCTTCGAGTTAAAATTTGTACCAGAAGCTGAGAAGGTGACTTTGGCTCGCCGTTTTATTGACCTTGTTCAAGGTGAATCTTCCGTGGCACATTATGTCGCGTCTTTTGAATCTCGCTCTAAATACGGGGTTGAATATATCAACACCCCATTGAAGAAGAACCAGAGGTTCGTCTATGGCTTAAACAAAAATCTCAAGAAGCCAGTACTTCTAAAATTAGAAGTTTCTTTCAACCAACTCATTGATATCGCTCTTCGTCTTGAAGAGGAGGATAGGGAAAATGATGTTGAAGTGATGGGTTCCAAACCAAACTTCAACAACAAGAAGGGGACAAACAAATTCAAAGGTCCTTATCCCAATAATAAAGGGAGGCAAGCAACTCCTACCGTAAAGACCTTTTCCTCTACTGAAGGGAAATGCTTTAACTATGGTTCCAGAGACCATTTTGCGAACAAGTGTTCAGAGCCTCGTACTTGTCGCTATTGTAAAAGCCCGGACCATTTTATGCATGTATGTCCCAAACTTCAAAATAGGAAGGAGGGAAAGCTTAATGTTGCTCAAGCCCCTAGAAACACATCTCGTGGCTAAGGTATTTCTCATTCTATTCTGGATGGAATTATTTTATTTCGTGATCATCCTATTCGAGTTCTTTTTGATACGGGTGCGTCCCATTCTTTTATATCAAAAGAACTTGTTGATGCTTTTTCTTTGGACGTTTTGTGTTTAATGACTTCTTTGAGAATTGCGAATCCGGGTGGTTTATCCGCAACAATCAGTTTATTGTGTAAAGATGTCGAGATTATTTTGTGTGATTTTCCTTCCCTAGCCGATTTGCATGCCATGCGTTATTTAGGCTTTGGAATGATTTTGGGAATGGATTGGCTTAACCGTTATGAAGCTCATATCCTATGTCCTGAGCGGACTATTTATCTCCGACATCCTCAATTTGTTAATCAGGTTTCTGTTATTCTTAAAGATTAGGATTCTGCTTTGGTTGCATCTTTATATTCTTTAAACCCTCGTGATGACGATGACGATGATGAGGGTGATATTATTTCTCTTATTCACGTCGTTCGTGAATTTTTCGACATATTTGAGCCCGTTTTAGGATTACCACCAAAGCGAGCAATTGAGTTCAGAATTAATCTCATTCCTGAAGCTCAACCTATCACTCGCCCTCCTTATCGTATGTCCAATAAAGAAAACGAGGAGATGCGTAAACAATTATCCGAATTGGAGACGAAGTAATTTATTCGCTCTAGTTCCTCGCCTTGGGGAGCTTCGGCTATTTTTGTGAAGAAATCCGATGGTACACTTAGGCTTTGCGTTGACTACCGCAAACTTAATGATCTTAGTATCAAAAATAAATATCCTTTACCTCGGATTGATGATCTATTCGATCAACTTAGTGGTGCTAGATTCTTTTCACAATTAGACTTAGCTACTGGATTTCATCAGCTTTGTATTGCAGAGGATAGCATTCCTTTGACATCGTTCCGTACTCGTTATGGATCTTATGAATGGCTTGTTATGCCATTTGGTCTAACGAATGCTCCGGCTTATTTTGTTGACCTTATGAATCGAGTTTTCAAAAATTTTCTCGATCGATTTGTTCTCATCTTTATTGATGATATTCTTGTGTATTCAAAAACCAAGGAGGAGCATGAAAAGCATCTTCGGATTGTGTTGGAAACTCTTAGGAGTAATCAATTAAAGGCAAAGTTTTCTAAATGCCACTTTTGGCAATCTCGTGTGAAGTTTCTCGGTCATATTATTTCCGAATCCGGAATTTCCGTGGATCCTTCAAAGATTGAAGCGATTCAAGATTGGAAGAGACCGAAGAGTGTGACATAGATTCGTAGTTTCCTTGGATTGGCAGGTTATTACCGCCGTTTTATCAAAGACTTTTCTAAGATTGCCGTGCCTCTCACTAGGTTAACGAAGAAAGGTATTAAATACATTTGGTCGGACAAATGTGAAACTTCTTTTCAAAAACTAAAGAAACTCCTTTCTGATTCTCCTATTCTTGTTATTCCCAAGGGGAATCAAGATTTCGTTGTTTATACCGATTGTAACGACCCGATATTTTCAACCATTCGCATCCATTATAAGTGTATAGGTAGACACTCATGCCGGAATTGAATTGCTCAAAATACCACGTTCTAATTGAAAATTTGGAAAATCTCAGAATATACAGTAAATAAAATCACAGATCATAGACACAGAGTAATGATAATGCAGCGGAAGTAAAAGAGGAGATAGTAGTTCATGAAGCAACTATATAAAATATGAGATACATCAAAGTTAAATAAGATACACTAGAAGAGTAACAGGATACATCAGGTACAAGTCAGATACATCACTGAACCACTAGATACTGAAACAAAATAGATGGCTGGATCTTCAAGGAAAGCTCTAACGCCGAAGGTGAATCTTGAATGCTAACCCAATCAATCTGACCCAAGCGTAAAGAAAAACACAAAACCCTCGAGTCAGGACATAAATACTTATAAATTGTAAATCAACTCAAGTGAACAGTAACAAAATGCATCAGTAACTTAAAGGATGCTTGGGACCGCCCATCCTCTAAGGATCCGTTAAACTTTTTACTATGTAGTAATATACGCTATATACGGTAGTGTCTAATCAGTAAAGTATAATCATATAGAAAATAGCGTTAAGGGGATGGTGAACCTTAACGCGGTCGGATCTTTAAAACCAAATCGTAGTGGGCTCAATATAAGGATATGACATGGCACGCGAGGCAATGCCAGGGTGGTTACACCGTTTGCACTCCCGAACCGGTGGTGACGGCAAGCCAGAAGCTTCCGCCCACGTCAAACAATACCCACGAATCAAAGTGGAGCCACCGAATCGAATCACAACAGTAATAGAATGGTTTCCGATGGAGCATGCTCGATGAAAGGGTGCGACCCTTTGTGTAGCCCGGTATAGCTCCTGTTTTAGTCATATATGCCAACTCACGGGAGTTGGGTCCACGTAATATATACCTCGAGAACGTCGCCACCAGCCTACTTCATTCTGGAATCTCCACCGCGTACACGGTTGTTAAAGTGGTTTTCGGTATTGGCCGGCTATAAGACAATATCCGATCCCGGTCTCTTTAACAACCCATCGTTATTGTAACCCGTAGTTATAACTTTAAAAATATTTTATACTTCAAAATAAAATATCCTTTTCAATCCAGATCTTTATCAAAATAAAGATTAAATCATTTCCAAAACCATTTCAATATATCATCGTAAAATATCTTTCAATTCAAATATTTATCAAAATAAATATTAAGTCATTTCTAACCATTTCAATATATTAAATTTTCATACCCTTTCAACACTACCTTTCAGTTCCAAAATATCATATCTTTCAGAACTTCTTTTTAAATCATGTTAATATCAAAATGTCCTATCTTTCAAACTCCGTTTTTCAAATCATTTAATATCAAAAATATCATATCTTTCAAAACTTCGTTTCAAATCATTTTAATATATCAAAATATCATATCCTTTCAAAACTTCATTTTCAAAACATTTTAATATATCAAAATATCGTATCTTTTCAAAACTTCATTCATTTCAAATCATTATTCATTTTATTCAATCTAAAATACCATTTCAATTCATATTTTAAAACAGTTTATATTTCAAAAATTCTTTTTTTTTTAATTTCAATGAAGTTATTATGCTTAATAATTAAATTACTAAATTTCCAAAAATTTCAACATCCAAAGTTCATTTATTCACTTAAGTTTATCAAAACAGTGAAAATTCACTTTTCGCATCATTTAGAAAACTCTACGGAAAGTTACATTCAAAACAATTCAATTTAACAAAAGACAGCATTTTAACATGTTATAATAGGTTTACTTAAATTCGAATAACTTAGTTAAATTCAAAAATTATAGCACTTATAAAGATTGCTATAATAGCTTTTAATTCAACTTAGCTTTTTAGTTCATTATCATCAACTACAGCGTTTACAAATGCTGTAATATCGTTTACATTTTAATATCATTTCAAAAAATGCAGTCAATTAACTTCAAATATTCAATAAAATTTCTCAACCAGTTAAATTTTTATTAAAACATTTTTAACTTATAAAGTCATACATTTTCACATTTATAACATCATTTAATTTTCCTCAAGTTCATGATTTTATAGGGTTCAATTTCCATTCAAAAATCAAGAGTTAATATTAATCCACTTATTAAAATGCAATGTTCAATTTTAAAATCCAATACGTTAAATTTCAACTTAACACTTAAGTTCAAATTCTCAAATATAACTTAGTTTTATTTTTATTTACTTAACTAAAAGTTCACTTTACGTCAATTTCATAAATTTCCAGTTTTAGTTTTATTTCAAAATTTCAACTTAAAATATTTATTCATTTCACATTTCAACTTTATCAAAAATCATAAATAAGATAAAAATCATTTTAAATTCATTTCAATTCAAATTATCATAAATTTATCATAATTTCATACTCAATTAAATTTCCAATTAAAATTAAATCAAAATTTCCAAAATAACTTACGTTCAAAATTTCTAACTTTTTCACTAATTCATTTCACTTACAATTATTCAGAAAATCAATAATATTTTACAAAAATTTTATTTTTATTAAAATTCAAATCAAAATATTATAATAATTAAATTTATAAAATATTTTAAAATTTTTAGAAAAGCATATTAACGGGCCTGTATAAAATTTTCTACGCTAGGTAAAGTGATACGGGTAATATATCATTTCAACCCGTAATTTACAAAGAAAAAATCCAGGTTTTATCATTTCAAACCCGCAATCCTAAGTCAAAATGAAAAAATTTAAAACCATTCAGGCCTATCATTTCAGCCCATAACATTTTTTTTCTAACAGGGAACTTGCAGTGTGATCATATGCAGAAATAATATAAACAAGGTCAATATCACAATATACAGTCATATAGCAGATGTCAGGTGAAAATTAACAGTTTTAACATGGTAATAATATGGTAATAACATGGCATAGCATATCATATGATCATCATTAACTTGCATAATCATTTTTTATTACTAAACACTTGTCACCAATTCACTTTTCATAAGTATAAATGTCAAAGTGAGAAAGACTCACTTTTTCAAGCTGAAGACCAAAATAACAACACAAGAGCGGTTCCAAAAGTATGACAAACACGATACAGCATGACTTTTGATTTGAATGAATGGAGAGCCTTGACATTTTTCTTGTAAACAATAACCAAAACAAGATAATACACACATAAATATTCAACGCAAAACAATGTTGAAACAATGAAAATACGAAGCAACAAAGGAATAGATTACTTGACCTTGCTTCAACCACTTCAATGCTTGGCCTAAGGGACACTTATGCTTGGCTATGATGATGCTTTGGCTAAGGTATGACATCATATAGGTCAGGTTTAACATCATATAGGCAAGGCAACAAGTGGAGATGAAGGTGTAGTGGTGCAACATAAAGCATATATAGGGTCAAGGTTAAATAAGTTGAGTTTTTGTGACATTCTTGGCTCGGCCATGGGCATGTGGTGGCTTTGCCATGCTTGTACAGGTCTGGACAGTAGCTGGAGCAGCGGCCAAAGGTGGTGGAGTGGCTGGTGGTGGTGTCTAAGGGGTGGCCAAAGCAAGATATGGAGGGTAGGTGATGATATGTGTAGTCTAGGCAATGTTTTAAGGAGTTTTGTGGAAGTTTTGTGGTGCTAGCTTCAATGGATGGGCACGGCTTGGTCATGGTCTAATTTCCAGTGGGTGGTGGGTGATGTGGCAGAGGGTGGAGGCCAGGTCAGATGTGGTGGAGGTGGCTATGGTGGTGGTTAAGGTGGTGGTTGAAGGAGATGAGGCAAAGGTGGTCAAACTAGCATTGTTCAAGGGCATTGTTGCATTTTTTTGGAGTTTTGGCATCATGGTGGCCTCGGCCTTGGTCAAGACCAGAGGGGTAGCTGGTGATGATGGCAGGGAAGAGGTGTAGGAGGTGGTGGCCATGGCTATGGAGGAGAGGCCAAGAAATACACATGAGAAAACAAGGCAAAATATAAGAAAACAATGGAAAAAGAAGAGCAAAAAGAAGAGGAAAAGAGGAGCCATTACCAAACCTTTCTAGCCGTGAAAAATGAAGTGGGGAGAAATGTTTTCACGTGAAAATGAGGTAAGAAATGCACAGCTACAATAAAGAAAGGAACGGTCAAAGGAAATTAAATCTATTAATTGGGAAAGAAACGGAAGAAGAAACGTTAAAACGGTTTTACGTTTTCATTGCTTTCAAACCTTTTAAACTTCCTATATATATTCATATACATCTT
The DNA here is from genome assembly GCA_030765085.1 of Allium cepa. Taxonomy (NCBI): domain Eukaryota; kingdom Viridiplantae; phylum Streptophyta; class Magnoliopsida; order Asparagales; family Amaryllidaceae; genus Allium; species Allium cepa. Next base: position 271,978,334 of record CM060943.1, on the reverse strand, counting down.
AAATAACTGAAAACACTTATAAATTTCAGTTAGAATTCGAAAATATAACAGATAAACAAAATATTAATAATTAATTATTAATTAGATATGATTAAAATAAGAAAAATGGCATAGAAAATGAAAACTAGACTTAGGAATTAGAAATAACTTCAATACACGTTGGAAAAATTTTCTTAAATTTAAATACATGTAAATTGAATAAAATAAAGTAAAACACAGCAATAAAAGTGAATGTATACAATAAATCAATATATTTTAATTATATATAATTAAATTAAGAAAATGGCTTAAATTTTGTAGACTAGGCTTTAAAATTAGAAATAAATTCAAATGAACTTTAGAAAAATTATATTATCATTTTAAAAATACTTATAAGTCAAAATATACATAATATAACACATTATCACATATTAAAGTAAAATATAACAAAGAAGAAGTAACTTATACAATTTAAAATAGTCATTGTTAAATAACCCTATATACGCACAATATTGTAAGGAGTATAACTTTCACAATTTACATCCAATTTCAACGAAACGAAAAGTGGTGTTCTTAGAATTTTATGTACTTTCATAATAAAAGAAAAAAAATTAAATTTCAAACTTTTAAAATTTTAAGTTAAAAGTCACAGTTTGACTGTTTTGACCAGAATCAACATTTCAAGCAAATATTTAACTTACACAGTTTGGAATTATAACTCATATAAAATCAAGATTTTATATTTAAAAAAATAAAATTTTATCATTCAAATAAGTAAAAATAAGTTTTTAAACCAAAATTTTACATTAAAATATTAAAAATATACAATAAAATAATTACAAAATATAGGGTTGTTACACTCTCCCCACTCAAAACTTTTCGTCCCCGAAAAGGAATGAGGTATGGAAGGGCACAGAAAAGATAGAGTGAAATAGGATTAAGATAAGATGACAAGAAGATTGAAGTTATACCTGATAACTGTTGTTATAGGTAAGTTTTACAAGGTGGAGGTGATCTTTCCAAGTTTCTCCAAAATCAAGAACTCAAGCACGCAAAATAGATTCAAATGAGTACCAAAGATTATCAAAGATTATAGAAAGATGCCTATACCAGTCTATAGCAATATAAGGATGATAAGGACAACCGAAAGATAGTTTGAAAACAAAATAAGGAAATAAATTTGAAAGCATGGAAATTTCAACTTAAACAGAGAATAAATCTTTACACAAGTTAAATAAATCTTAACTATCTCAAATTTCATTATCTTATTATCCAATCAACTAAAATTAACCATTTTTAAAACCATGGGTTTGAAAAATAATCATTTATTGCACTCACAATGTACTTAATAAATTTTATTCCTCTTTATTCCTAATCAAAATTAAATTTATTCCTCTCAATATATTTATCACTCATGTTAAATATATTTACACTTTTTTATAACTACTCAAATTTTATTTATAAAATATTTTTATATCGTATATTATCCAATTACATTTTTAACTTCTGAAATTTTGGTAAGTTATATTTGAATGCAATTGTATTATATAAATAAAATTTCCAATTCAATCATTTCAAGCTTAAATCATTAAAAAAAATTATTTTCTTTTTATAATTGAAATTATTCTTTAAAAATAGAGTTTAAGAATTAAATTTTCGATTTCTTCAGACCATTTAGAGATAAGAAATAATATATGTACATATGTAATATGTCAAATCAAATTTCAATCATATATATATATTATAAATCAAGTCATATTTTAGAAATTCAAATCAATTTAATTTCCCAAAACAAAGCTGTAGCAAGACTACAGAACAGTCTCTTAACTTCGAAACTCGAAAATGAACGTCGATGATGTCGCGATCATCACCGAAGTTATTTTCCAGCGACAAAGAGAAGAGCACTAATTTTAAACCTTTAAAATTCTTTGAAAACAAATTCTATTCAAAATACTTTAAATAATATAACCTTTTAAAACTTTAAACCAAAGTTCGAAATAATCGGAATTTAAATCCTCAAATTCTTGTTTTAAATTCATTTCAGTTCCAAAATAAATTTATAAACAAATATTAATAGATCTATTTGTAGAACAATAAATGATAAATCAAGTATTATCATTTCAAATTATCAATTTAAATCATTTCATTAAGTTCCATAAATTTACTTATATATCAAAATTTATTTCATTAACCAAGTTTTAAAAAAATATTGTGTCAGTTTGTTCTGTCAAAGTGTTTTAGAAATCCTATCGATAACGTTGATCAGACGAGTCGATCAGAAACCCAAATCAACATCAACAACTCAAACAACACAATATATAAAACAAAACATAGATATACAAGTACAATTCAAAATGTTTAGAAGAATAGATTGGAAAAAAAAGACAATATGATTAAATAACAGAGTAGGGAGGTGGATAAGCTTAAATAAATCACGGGCAACCTTAACCGGGTCAACCATGACTTAAAGAATAAGATCAATGTGGATTTTTCTATGGTAAGTCTACATTCGATCTCAAGAGTTAGAGTTTGAAATAACAAAAGATATTAGCATCTAAACCAAGGATAGATAAGAATGTCTGGTGAGTCGATGCTAATTGTAAAGGAGTTTTCCCCTTTTTTCAATTAAATTTGAAATTGGCGTGACCGCCGACTCACTAGAAAGATCATTCGAAGCGGAGTTATGGAATGCTCCAGAGTCAAAAGAAGATGAATAGTGAGGGATACGAATGGATTTTGGAACCGTAGGTAATGTTCCAAAATTCAAAGGAATCGAGTCAAAAGGGAGAGATTCAAACTCGAATGAAAGTGATTCTGTAAATACATTCACTCCATATGCTGAGTTTTGCCTAGAGCTACCAAAGCTCTTATACCAACTGTAACGACCCGATATTTTCAACCATTCGCATCCATTATAAGTGTATAGGTAGACACTCATGACGGAATTGAACTGCTCAAAATACCGGGTTCTAATTAAAAATTTGGCAAATCTTAGAATATACAGTAAATAAAATCACAGATCACAGACACAGAGTAATGATAATGGAGCGGAAGTAAAAGAGGAGATAGTAGTTCATGAAGCTACTATATAAAATATGAGATACATCAGAGTTAAATAAGATACAACAGAAAAGTAACAGGATACATCAGGTACAAATCAGATACATCACTGAACCACTGGATACTAAAACAAAATAGATGGCTGGATCTTCAAGGAAAGCTCTAACGCCGAAGGTGAATCTTGAATGCTAACTCCATCAATCTGACCCGAGCGTAAAGCAAAACACAAAACCCTCGAGTCAGGACATAAATACTTATAAACTGTAAATCAACTCAAGTGAACAGTAACAAAATGCATCAGTAACTTAAAGGATGCTTGGGACCGCCCATCCTCTAAGGATCCGTTAAACTATTTACTATGTATTAATATACGCTATATACGGTAGTGTCTAATCGGTAAAGTATAATCATATAGAAAATAGCGTTAAGGGGATGGTGAACCTTAACGCGGTCGGATCTTTAAAACCAAAATCGTAGTGGGCTCGATATAAGGATATGACACGGCACGCGAGGCAATGCCAGGGTGGATACACCGTTTGCACTCCCGGACCGGTGGTGACGGCAAGCTAGCAGCTTCCGCCCACCTCGAACAATACCCCCGAATCAAAGTGGCGCCACCGAATCGAATCACAACAGTAATAGAATGGTTTTCGATGGAGCATGCTCGATGAAAGGGTGCGACCCTTTGTGTAGCCCGGTATAGGTCATGTTTTAGTCATATATGCCAACTCACGGGAGTTGGGTCCACGTAATATATACCTTGAGAACGTCGCCACCATCCTACTTCATTCTGAAATCTCCACCGCGTACACGGTTGTTAAAGTGGTTTTTGGTATTGCCCGGCTATAAGACAATATCCGATCCCGGTCTCTTTAACAACCCATCGTTATTGTAACCCATAGTTATAACTTTTAAAATATTTTATACTTCAAAATAAAATATCCATTTCAATCCAGATCTTTATCAAAATAAAGATTAAATCATTTCCAAAACCATTTCAATATATCATCGTAAAATATCTTTCAATTCAAATATTTATCAAAATAAATAACAAGTCATTTCTAACCACTTCAATATATTAAATTTTCATACCCTTTCAACACTACCTTTCAGTTCCAAAATATCATATCTTTCAGAACTTCTTTTTAAATCATGTTAATATCAAAATGTCATATCTTTCAAACTCCGTTTTTCAAATCATTTAATATCAAAAATATCATATCTTTCAAAACTTCGTTTCAAATCATTTTAATATATCAAAATATCATATCCTTTCAAAACTTCATTTTCAAATCATTTTAATATATCAAAATATCATATCTTTTCAAAACTTCATTCATTTCAAATCATTATTCATTTTATTCAATCTAAAATACCATTTCAATTCATATTTTAAAACAGTTTATATTCCAAAAATTCTTTTTTTTTTCATTTCAGTGAAGTTATTATGCTTAATAATTAAATTACTAAATTTTCAAAAATTTCAACTTCCAAAGTTCATTTATTCACTTAAGTTTATCAAAACAGTGAAAATTCACTTTTCGCATCATTTAGAAAACTCTACGGAAAGTTACATTCAAAACAGTTCAATTTAACAAAAGACAGCATTTTAAAATGTTATAATAGGTTTACTTAAATTCGAATAACTTAGTTAAATTCAAAAATTATAGCACTTACAAAGATTTCTATAATAGCTTTTAATTCAACTTAGCTTTTTAGTTCATTATCATCAACTATAGCGTTTACAAATGCTGTAATATCGTTTACATTGTAATTAATATCATTTCAAAAAATGCAGTTAATTAACTTCAAATATTCAATAAAATTTCTCAACCAGTTATATTTTTATTAAAACATTTTTAACTTATAAAATCATACATTTTCACATTTATAACATCATTTAATTTTCCTCAAGTTCATGATTTTATAGGGTTAAATTTCCATTCAAAAATCAAGAGTTAATAATAATCCACTTATTAAAATGCAATGTTCAATTTTAAAATCCATTATGTTAAATTTCAACTTAACACTTAAGTTCAAATTCTCAAATATAACTTAGTTTTATTTTTATTTACTTAACTAAAAGTTCATTTTACGTCAATTTCATAAATTTCCAGTTTTAGTTATATTTCAAAATTTCAACTTAAAATATTTATTCATTTCACATTTCAACTTTATTAAAAATCATAAATAAGATAAAAATCATTTCAAATTCATTTAAATTCAAATTATCATAAATTTATCATAATTTCATACTCAATTAAATTTCCAATTAAAATTAAATCAAAATTTCCAAAATAACTTACGTTCAAAATTTCTAACTTTTTCATTAATTCATTTCACTTACAATTATTCAGAAAATCAATAATATTTCACAAAAATTTTATTTTTATTAAATTTCAAATCAAAATATTATAATAATTAAATTTCTAAAATATTTTAAAATTTTTAGAAAAGCATATTTTAACTACGGGCCGGTATAAAATTTTCTACGCTAGGTAAAGTGGTACGGGTAATATATCATTTCAACACGTAATTTACAAAGAAAAAATCCGGGTTTTATCATTTCAAACCCGCAATCCCAAGTCAAAATGAAAAAATTTAAAACCATTCAGGCCTATCATTTCAGCCCATAACATTTTTTTTTCTAACAGGGAACTTGCAGTGTGATCATATGCAGAAATAATATAAACAAGGTCAATATCACAATATACAGTCATATATCAGATGTCAGGTGAAGATTAACAGTTTTAACATGGTAATAATATGGTAATAACATGGCATAGCATATCATATGATCATCATTAACTTGCATAAACATTTTTTATTACTAAACACTTGTCATCAATTCACTTTTCATAAGTATAAATGTCAGAGTGAGAAAGACTCACTTTTTCAAGCTGAAGACCAAAACAACAAACACAAGAGCAGTTCCAAAAGTATGACAAGCACGATGCAGCACGACTTTTGATTTGAATGAATGGAGAGCCTTGATATTTTTCTTGTAAACAATAACCAAAACAAGACAATACACACATAAATATTCAACGCAAAACAATGTTGAAACAATGAAAATACGAAGCAACAAAGGAATAGATTACTTGACCTTGCTTCAACCACTTCAATGCTTGGCCTAAGGGACACTTATGCTTGGCTATGATGATGCTTTGGCTCAGGTATGACATCATATAGGTCAGGTTTAACATCATATAGGCCAGGCAACAAGTGGAGATGAAGGTGTAGTGGTGCAACATAAAGCATATATAGGGTCAATGTTAAATAAGTTGAATTTTTGTGACATTCTTGGCTCGGCCATGGGCATGAGGTGGCTTGGCCATGCCTGTACAGGTATGGACAGTAGCTGGAGCAGTGGCCAAAGGTGGTGGAGTGGCTGGTGGTGGTGTCTAAGGGGTGGCCAAAGCAAGATATGGAGGGTAGGTGATGATATGTGTGGTCTAGGCAATGTTTTAAGGAGTTTTGTGGAAGTTTTGTGGTGCTAGCTCCAATGGATGGGCACGGCTTGGTCATGGCCTAATTTTCAAAGGGTGGTGGGTGATGTGGCAGAGGGTGGAGGTCAGGTCAGAGGTGGTGGAGGTGGCTATAGTGGTGGTTAAGGTGGTGGTTGAAGGAGATGAGGCAAAGGTGGTCAAACTAGCATTGTTCAAGGGCATTGTTGCATTTTTTTGGAGTTTTGGCACCATGGTGGGCTCGGCCTTGGTCAAGACCAGAGGGGTAGCTGGTGATGATGGCAGGGAAGAGGTGTAGGAGGTGGTGGCCGTGGCTATGGAGGAGAGGCCAAGCAATACACATGAGAAAACAAGGCAAAATATAAGAAAACAACGGAAAAAGAAGAGCAAAAAGAAGAGGAAAAGAGGAGCCATTACCAAACCTTTCTAGCCGTGAAAAATGAAGTGGAGATAAATGTTTTTCACGTGAAAATGAGATAAGAAATGCACAGCTACAATAAAGAAAGGAATGGTCAAAGGAAATTAAATCTATTAATTGGAAAAGAAACGGAAGAAGAAACGTTAAAACGGTTTTACGTTTTCTTTGCTTTCAAACCTTTTAAACTTCCTATATATATTCATATACATCTTAAATAACTGAAAACACTTATAAATTTCAGTTAGAATTCGAAAATATAACAAATAAACAAAATATTAATAATTAATTATTAAGTAGATATGATTAAAATAAGAAAAATGGCAATGAAAATGAAAACTAGACTTAGGAATTAGAAATAACTTCAATACACTTTGGAAAAATTTTCTTAAATTGAAATACATTAAAATGAATAAAATAAAGTAAAACACAGCAATAAAAGTGAATGTATACAATAAATCAATAAATTTTAATTATATATAATTAATTTAAGAAAATGGCTTAAATTTTGTAGACTAGGCTTTAAAATTAGAAATAAATTCAAATGAACTTTAGAAAAATTATATTAACATTTTAAAAATACTTAAAAGTCAAAATATACATAATATAACATATTATCACATATTAAAGTAAAACATAACAAAGAAGAAGTAACTTATACAATTTAAAATAGTCATTGTTAAATAACCCTATATACGCACAATATTGTAAAGGGTATAACTTTCACAATTTACATCCAATTTCAACGAAACAAAAAGTGGTGTTCTTAGAATTTTATGTACTTTCATAATAAAAGAAAAAAATTTAAATTTCAAACTTTTAAAATTTTAAGTTAAAAGTCACAGTTTGACTGTTTTGACCAGAATCAACATTTCAAGCAAATACTTAACTTACACAGTTTGGAATTATAACTCATATAAAATCAAGATTTTATATTTAAAAAAATAAAATTTTATCATTCAAATAAGTAAAAATAAGTTTTTAAACCAAAATTTGACATTAAAATAATTAAAATATACAATAAAATAATTACAAAATATATGGTTGTTACACCGATGCTAGTCGTGTTGGTTTGGGTGCCGTTCTTATGCAAAAAAAACCTGTTACTTCTTATGCTTCTAGGCAATTAAAGCCTTCTGAGACTAGATATGTCACTCATGATTTAGAGCTCGCGGCTATTGTTTTCGCCCTTCGTATTTGGCGTCATTATCTTTGTAACAACCCGGTATTTGCATCAATTAATAATCGACATAAAACGATTAATATTGTCACAAATTTCCATTTGAAGTTTTTAAATTTGAATTTAAATTCTTTTATAAATTTTTTTAAAGGAATTTTGGGCTTCGAAATTAAATTGTGGTCCACGTTTTCTTTTTGGGCCGTGTTAATTCTCAAAGCAAATAAACCCCCTTTCCTCCATCTTCATTCTCGTTCGACCCGACCCCCCCCTTTCTCATTTTCATTTTCTTTAAAAACCCTAAACAAACAAGATAATGGCGGCTCGTTCTTCTTCTTCAAATTGCGCTTCCGTGAATTCGAAGATGGCTTGCTCGATTCTTCGATCGCCCCGGCTTCGTCTCTGTGATGCTCGACTGCTTAAATTTGTCGACAAGGTGAGTGCTACCACTCACATCTAATTCATGCTTAATATAGTGTTTCGGCAATTTCACGTTGATTCGATGTTGTTTTGTGAAGTTCTTCTGTGCTCGGCCGTTCGATTATTGTGTATCATTGTTGGTTCCTCCTTGATTTCGGTATTATTTTGAATCTGGTTCCCTGCCCTAATTTGTATATGTTATTCTACGACTCCGGTTTTGATAATGTTTGACTTTTATGGAACTGGAATTTTGAAAATTGCTGATTCTTTGATTTCAAGACTCTCTTGCTTGGAATCCACACTATTTAGTACAAACATTTTTGTTTGTTCTGGTATTCTTTGGTGTTACCCTGTTTCACTTGTTCATATGCATTGCTCACTCCCTGTTTTGCGTCCTCCTTGAGGTCTGTTGCATATCATACTGGCATCCCTCTTGCTGTTTACTTATTGCTGGAGTCAGTGGTTGATGCATTGTGGTGTCTGGTATTTGATTATATGATATTGTGATGATTTGCATTGTGCTTATGTCCACCGATGCATTGAGTCTGCAATTATTGTTTCACTGAAACTCTGGGTATTGTGGCTTCGTTGCATTACTTCATGTGTTCATGTGAATGCTTGCATCCTTTGATTGTGCACTTTGGATTACTGTCTTGATTTGAAACAGCAGCCCATGAGTTTTCGAACTCGTTTCGATTGTGTCTTGGGCATTGCTCTGAACTATGGGTTGGAATCCCCTCTGTATTGATTTTGCAATTCACTGCCTACTTATTTTTTTTTACTTGTCTTCATATGTGTTCATACATACCTTTGTATGTGTGTATGCATGTGTTGTTAAATTGCACTGCAGTTATTTTTGGGACTTGGTTTGCATACTTGCTATCACATGATCATTTCAGGTTGTATTGAAATTTGGTTTCCACTACATATATATGTGTGTGTGTTTACACATGTATATGTGTATGTTGTGATGCCTGATGTGTTATTCTTGTAGTCTGCTTAGACATGGTTACATGTGCACTGCTTATATATGTGTGAATCATTTAACATTGAGGCTGTCGGTCATTGCATTCATGTTCATGTATATGTACACAAGTGTGTATGCATTTTGTCCTTTTAGCTGATGTTGATTTTATGAATTCTGATGGCTTCGGCCTTGGATTGAGATTGCTGTATATTGAATTTTTATCACAGCTTTGGCTTGGCTCTATGTTGACTTTGATTTCGATTTGAATTATTGCTTTAGCCATGGCATACAGTCTTTGCAGATTGAAATCCCTTTTGGCTTTGTTCGAACTACCTAGGTCACTTGTTTATTTGGTTTTCTTGTTGTTGCACGCTTGTATCACAGCATACTGCATGTTTTATTTTTGAAGTTTGGCATTTGAATAAAGTTTTTCTTTCTTTTAAATTTGCAGTAGTTTGCTAATTATTTCTTTCGGAAATGTTTGCTGGATTATCACCATGTATATACATACATATATGTATGTATATATGTGTGTGTGAATGTCCAATGTGTTCATTGCTGTGTTGTTTTCTTGCCTTCATTTTGTTTGCATATTTAATATGCAGTAACCTGTATTATTGACTTTGAGTATTTATGTGCATGAGCACTTGTATCTGGCACACGTATTATGTGCATTTCAGTCGTACTTCTTTTAAAACCTGGGTCATAATCTTTAGGCAAAGCATGATATTATATCAAGTTATTTTGGCCTTGCTGCCTTCATACATTTGCTACTTCTTTGACAATGAACTGCACACTGCCTGGCCTCGTTTTCGTGTGCATTTGTTTTGTAACTTCAAGTCTGCACTGCAATCATATTGACTCGAGCTTGTACTGTCCACTATTGCATTTTGACTGCTAATCTTGGCATTGTTGAGCCTTGTTCATTTGTGCAGTATACTTGTTATATACATAGATACACTGCTGCATGATATCTGGTACTTGCAGCCACACAGTATCGACTTTATGAATTGATAATTTTAAGTACTTGAATTCTTTTGGGTACATCATCACTATAGTGGCAAGGCAGTGCACGCAAGCGTGAATTGCAGCCACACGGTATGGCGTGTATGATAATCTTTTTGTTTTGACTTATGGATCTTTTTGCGTATTCCATATTCCGTAGTGGCGAGGCAGTGCACGCGTGCGTGTACTGCAGCCCTACTTGAATTAATATTTTAATTGATATTTCAATGGTTTGAACTGTTTTGTTCATTTCAATTCTATATTCTGAATTGCATCCTGATTTGGTTTAATTACTGTCGTCTATTCGTTATTTAATTATTATTGCTTCTGGGCACTAATAACTGAGTTTGAATTAAACTGACCCGAGTATTATTTTCTTTTGAATTTAATACTCGGGTCAGACCGAGTATTTCAGGTTGTAGATATTCTGCTTTGGGTTGCTGCTAGAGCTATGAAGTTCTTTCATATCTTTTGGAGTAGTCGTCGTCATTTGTAGTAGTATGTAAAATTGTATAGGAAGATATGTATTCATGTATATTATATACTTAATGTACTTGTATATGTAACTTCCTTAGTCGACTGTTGTAGTTGTATCATATGTACCGTGTGAATGTATTGTAACTGACATCAGTTATTATATATATATGAGACTTTCTGTTTCATCTGTGTTCCGCATTTATATTATCTGTGTTGTTATTTTATATTTACTGTTCTAAACTATTACGAACCATCGTAGTTCGTTTTATACTGGAATTGGGGTATGTCGATGGGAGAAAATAAATCAGAGATGAAAAATGAAAGAATATATATATTTATATCACTCCCATCGAGATAACCAATACTAGTGTAAGGCCAACTATTGATGGCCGCTCCTCAACAGCCTTATTCTCCATGCTAGTTGACAGCATTACACCGTAGTGTTCTTGGCTAGCGTGGGTATAGAGGTGGGGCGTTACAGCTTGGTATCAGAGCCTGGGGTTTAGAACAAATATAAAACGTAACTTAGATAGTACATGTGTTACAACTATTTGTCGACGTTTTATCTCTCATATTTGCATATGATTGTCTTTGATTGTTAGGTATGAATTCCTAACGCTTATTCATATGCATTTGATTTTGATTCTTGTGTGTTCGGCTTTGATTTGATTTAGCCGATGATTGATTTTGTTTGAATCTCAGTGATTCTGAACTTGATATTTTATGTTTTCTTCGGCTTGATTTCCATTCGACTTCGGTCACTTTGTTTTTGAGAAATTTCTAAATTCTTGATTTCCAAGACTCTGACTTGGTTTGCCGTTGAGTTCTTTGATGATGATGTTGAATCGTTCTGTACTCGATTATGGCCATTAATTGTCGACTTCGGCATTGACTTGATTTTTTATTTTTGTTGAAGTCATTTATGCCTTTATGCTCGTTTTGTTTCGTTATTCCATTTGTCAATCGATTCTTCTTTTCCGATTAGCTGTTGTCATCTTTGTCGACTTTGAAAACTTCTATTTCTGGAATTTTTTTGGATATTCCTACTTTGATGGATTTAGAATCGAATTCTTTGGATTTTATTCACGTCTTCGAATGTGAATTTTAGTGAATTGATTTGGTTTCCAAATTTAATCGATTTTTGATTGTTTCCCGATTTGTTGCTATCATTTATTAGCAACTTTGATGACCATTTCTTCGGGAACTTTTGTGAACATTCCTTTTGATGGATACAGTATCGATTTCTTTGGATTCTATTCACATATTTACATGTGAATTCTTGTGATTGATTGTTCCTACAATCATTTTTGTGATTTGTCACTTTAAAAATATAAATGTTTCAATACTAGTAGTAAATATCAAAACTCTTTTACCAAAATATTTTCAACTCTATTTTCAATATCAAAATCTTTTCCTAAACCGTTTTCCAATCTATTAGTATATACAAACCTTTATTTCACTCGTATGAGAAATCTAATTAAACGGCTTAGCAAAACAAGTGGTATGAAACGCTTGCGTTTACTTCGTCGGTTAATTTTTGGACTTGTTCGATTGAACCACTTGTGACATTTTTCTAGTGAAGATCTACAGTTTGTTCGTAAATATTTAAGTTAAGCTAGTGGTTATGGGACATGAAGCTAAACTTTTATATTTACTAGCTTAGTGTAATTGACACTTCTCGTTGATCTTGATGATCGCTTTATGAATTAGACTAGCAATTGCGCGATGTCTCTTTCATTGCGAGGTTAGACTAGACACCACTTGTGTGATTCCATTCACACATACCTTTCTGCTTTTTGGTTAGTCTTGACCTCAATCTGTGTGATTCCATTCACACATGCTTAGTGTAATTGACACCCCTCGTTGATCATGATGATCGTTCTGATGGTCAGACTAGACACCACTTGTGTGGTTCCATTCACACATACCTTTCTGCTTTTTGGTTAGTCTTGACCTCAATCTGTGTGATTCCATTCACACATGCGGGGTAGCTCCCCATGGTCTTTGGACCGTCATGTGATAGGCCTCTTTCCCTTTTTCTGTGATTTCTAGATTCCTTATGTTGATTTCTGGAAATTTTATGCTTCACCTATTCTTGTGCATTGGTGAATTCATATGTTATTAATTTGTCATGAGTACAAATTTGGGGTATGTTACCTCTTTGGATCTTTGAGAAGATTCTTGTGATATTGATTATCTCTTATCGGTTGATCTCCTGTTGATCATTATTTGCATACTTATAGTTGTATGTCAGTATGGATATTTCATATTTATGTCATACCTCTAATCGGTTGATCTCCTGTTGATCATTATTTACATACTTATAGTAGTATGTCAGCATGGATATTTCATATTTATTCCATACCTCATGTCGGTTGATCTCCTGTTGATCATTATTTACATACTTATAGTAGTATGTCATTATGGATATTTTATGTTATGCCATATCTTTTATTCTATGTTATACTCTGTTCGAGTTTTCATACTCCGTTTGAGTTTTCATACTCCGTTCGAGTTTTCATACTCCGTTCGAGTTTTCATACTCCGTTCGAGTTTTCATACTCCGTTCGAGTTTTCATACTTTCATCTTGTGATTTCTGGATTTCTTGTGATGATTTCTAGAATTTGTGCTTCACCAATTTTCGTGATTTCTATTGATAAGTTTTATCAATTCTTGTGCATTGGTGAATTCGTGTGTTATTGACTTGTTATGAATACAAGTTTAGGGTATGATATCCCTTTCTATCTTTGAGAAGATTCTTGTGACATTTTTGATGAACGAAAATTCATTGGTATTATATTTTGATGCCAATTATTTCGATGAAATTTTGACGTATGTCGAAGTTGCTACTGACATTGCTATTTTAATCACGTGTTTTAGAAATATGTTATTCTTCAAAATATTTCAAAATATAAATCAAAATTTGTTTTCAAAATTTTTACGATTTGCGCTTTCAAAAGAATGAGGAAGCGAATTAAACGTTTCAGAAAAATCGAGGACTATGACCCCTTTCTTTTACCGATTCGCTTAATTCCGGACTTGTCCGTTTGAGAACGTGAAATGTTATTTATTTAAAATACACAATTTTGCACTTTCAAGGAAACGATGAAGTGAATTAAACGATTTAGTAAAACTCATGGTTATGGGTCATGTGCGTTTGCTATTTCGGTTAATTTCGGACTCGTTAATTGAAAATTTGTGATTTCTGATTATCGTTCGTGATAATCAGATATTTATTGTTTCTAATTATCGCTTGTGATAATTAGATACTTGTGGTTTGATTATCGTTTGTGATAATTAAACATTTGCGATTTGAGATTTGATTATCAATTGTGATAATTAAATATTTTTGATTTGAAATTTGATTACCGTTGTGGTAATTTCTGATTATCGTTTTGATAATTGGATGTTTATGATTTCTGATTTATCGTTTTTGATAATCAGATATTTATTGTTTCTAATTATCGCTTGTGATAATTAGATATTTGTGGTTTGATTATCGTTTGTGATAATTAAACATTTGCGATTTGAGATTTAATTATCGTTTGTGATAATTAAATATTTGTGATTTAAGATTGATTTTCGATTTTGATAATCGAATACTTGTTGATTTGATTATCGTTTTGAATAATCGAATATTTGTGATTGAGATTTCTGAATTATCTATTGATAATTAAATTTTGTTGATAATTTGTGAATTTCTTTTATGAAATTAAAAGATTTCTTTGGCGTTTATATTGTATTACGCCGGTGTACCGACTCAATTTTCTGCTATTTATGACGTTTCCCACGTCTTCCAATTACGGAAATGCCTTTGGGATTTCCGATCCTTATTCTTATTCTCGAGCCACCTTCTTTTCACATCATTGCTTCGAAGGTTCAGCATCCTCGAAATAAAGATGTTTTTCTCGTGAAAGCTCAGTGGTTCTCAAATCCTATGAATTTCACTTTGGAATCCAGAGAATTCGTCGAGCAAACACGTTCAAGCTTACTCTCTCATGCTCTACATGTTGAACTTCCTATTTCAAATTTCTTCATCTTGTGATGATATGCTCTTGTGGTTGTTACCTTTTGTCCAGTTATTCCTTATGATTGCGAGGACGCAATTTCTTTAAGGAGGGGAGTCTGTAACAACCCGGTATTTGCATCAATTAATAATCGACATAAAACGATTAATATTGTCACAAATTTCCATTTGAAGTTTTTAAATTTGAATTTAAATTCTTTTATAAAATTTTTTAAAGGAATTTTGGGCTTCAAAATTAAATTGTGGTCCACGTTTTCTTTTTGGGCCGTGTTAATTCTCAAAGCAAATAAACCCCCTTTCCTCCATCTTCATTTTCGTTCGACCCGACCCCCCCCCCCTTTCTCATTTTCATTTTCTTTAAAAACCCTAAACAAACGAGATAATGGCGGCTCGTTCTTCTTCTTCAAATTGCGCTTCCGTGAATTCGAAGATGGCTTGCTCGATTCTTCGATCGCCCCGGCTTCGTCTCTGTGATGCTCGACTTCTTAAATTTGTCGACAAGGTGAGTGCTACCACTCACATCTAATTCATGCTTAATATAGTGTTTCGGCAATTTCACGTTGATTCGATGTTGTTTTGTGAAGTTCTTCTGTGCTCGGCCGTTCGATTATTGTGTATCATTGTTGGTTCCTCCTTGATTTCGGTATTATTTTGAATCTGGTTCCCTGCCCTAATTTGTATATGTTATTCTGCGACTCCGGTTTTGATAATGTTTGACTTTTATGGAACTGGAATTTTGAAAATTGCTGATTCTTTGATTTCAAGACTCTCTTGCTTGGAATCCACACTATTTAGTACAAACATTTTTGTTTGTTCTGGTATTCTTTGGTGTTACCCTGTTTCACTTGTTCATATGCATTGCTCACTCCCTGTTTTGCGTCCTCCTTGAGGTCTGTTGCATATCATACTGGCATCCCTCTTGCTGTTTACTTATTGCTGGAGTCAGTGGTTGATGCATTGTGGTGTCTGGTATTTGATTATATGATATTGTGATGATTTGCATTGTGCTTATGTCCACCGATGCATTGAGTCTGCAATTATTGTTTCACTGAAACTCTGGGTATTGTGGCTTCGTTGCATTACTTCATGTGTTCATGTGAATGCTTGCATCCTTTGATTGTGCACTTTGGATTACTGTCTTGATTTGAAACAGCAGCCCATGAGTTTTCGAACTCGTTTCGATTGTGTCTTGGGCATTGCTCTGAACTATGGGTTGGAATCCCCTCTGTATTGATTTTGCAATTCACTGCCTACTTATTTTTTTTACTTGTCTTCATATGTGTTCATACATACCTTTGTATGTGTGTATGCATGTGTTGTTAAATTGCACTGCAGTTATTTTTGGGACTTGGTTTGCATACTTGCTATCACATGATCATTTCAGGTTGTATTGAAATTTGGTTTCCACTACATATATATATGTGTGTGTTTACACATGTATATGTGTATGTTGTGATGCCTGATGTGTTATTCTTGTAGTCTGCTTAGACATGGTTACATGTGCACTGCTTATATATGTGTGAATCATTTAACATTGAGGGTGTCGGTCATTGCATTCATGTTCATGTATATGTACACAAGTGTGTATGCATTTTGTCCTTTTAGCTGATGTTGATTTTATGAATTCTGATGGCTTCGGCCTTGGATTGAGATTGCTGTATATTGAATTTTTATCACAGCTTTGGCTTAGCTCTATGTTGACTTTGATTTCGATTTGAATTATTGCTTTAGCCATGGCATACAGTCTTTGCAGATTGAAATCCCATTTGGCTTTGTTCGAACTACCTAGGTCACTTGTTTATTTGGTTTTCTTGTTGTTGCATGCTTGTATCACAGCATACTGCATGTTTTATTTTTGAAGTTTGGCATTTGAATAAAGTTTTTCTTTCTTTTAAATTTGCAGTAGTTTGCTAATTATTTCTTTCGGAAATGTTTGCTGGATTATCACCATGTATATACATACATATATGTATGTATATATGTGTGTGTGAATGTCCAATGTGTTCATTGCTGTGTTGTTTTCTTGCCTTCATTTTGTTTGCATATTTAATATGCAGTAACCTGTATTATTGACTTTGAGTATTTATGTGCATGAGCACTTGTATCTGGCACACGTATTATGTGCATTTCAGTCGTACTTCTTTTAAAACCTGGGTCATAATCTTTAGGCAAAGCATGATATTATATCAAGTTATTTTGGCCTTGCTGCCTTCATACATTTGCTACTTCTTTGACAATGAACTGCACACTGCCTGGCCTCGTTTTCGTGTGCATTTGTTTTGTAACTTCAAGTCTGCACTGCAATCATATTGACTCGAGCTTGTACTGTCCACTATTGCATTTTGACTGCTAATCTTGGCATTGTTGAGCCTTGTTCATTTGTGCAGTATACTTGTTATATACATAGATACACTGCTGCATGATATCTGGTACTTGCAGCCACACAGTATCGACTTTATGAATTGATAATTTTAAGTACTTGAATTCTTTTGGGTACATCATCACTATAGTGGCAAGGCAGTGCACGCAAGCGTGAACTACAGCCACACGGTATGGCGTGTATGATAATCTTTTTGTTTTGACTTATGGATCTTTTTGCGTATTCCATATTCCGTAGTGGCGAGGCAGTGCACGCGTGCGTGTACTGCAGCCCTACTTGAATTAATATTTTAATTGATATTTCAATGGTTTGAACTGTTTTGTTCATTTCAATTGTATATTCTGAATTGCATCTTGATTTGGTTTAATTACTGTCGTCTATTCGTTATTTAATTATTATTGCTTCTGGGCACTAATAACTGAGTTTGAATTAGACTGACCCGAGTATTATTTTCTTTTGAATTTAATACTCGGGTCAGACCGAGTATTTCAGGTTGTAGATATTCTGCTTTGGGTTGCTGCTAGAGCTATGAAGTTCTTTCATATCTTTTGGAGTAGTCGTCGTCATTTGTAGTAGTATGTAAAATTGTATAGGAAGATATGTATTCATGTATATTATATACTTAATGTACTTGTATATGTAACTTCCTTAGTCGACTGTTGTAGTTGTATCATATGTACCGTGTGAATGTATTGTAACTAACATCAGTTATTATATATATATGAGACTTTCTGTTTCATCTGTGTTCCGCATTTATATTATCTGTGTTGTTATTTTATATTTACTGTTCTAAACTATTACGAACCATCGTAGTTCGTTTTATACTGGAATTGGGGTATGTCGATGGGAGAAAATAAATCAGAGATGAAAAATGAAAAAATATATATATTTATATCACTCCCACCGAGATAACCAATACTAGTGTAAGGCCAACTATTGATGGCCGCTCCTCAACAGCCTTATTCTCCGTGCTAGTTGACAGCATTACACCGTAGTGTTCTTGGCTAGCGTGGGTATAGAGGTGGGGCGTTACAATCTTTTAGGAGAGAAATTTGTTCTTTATACCGATCATAAATCCTTAAGGCATTTATTCTCACAAAAGGAACTTAATTTGCGTCAACAGCGTTGGCTCGAATTTCTTGCACCTTATGATCTTGATATTCTTTATACCCCCGATAAGGGTAATCGTGTCGCCGATGCTTTTAGCTGTAAACAACAAGCTGTTGTTTCTATGATGATATTCGAATGGAACGATCTCGAGATCTTATCCTCTTGTGAGATTCGAGACCGCGTATCCGATTTATGCTCATCCTTTGTTTTATGTAGCCTTGAGGCTCATCCTTCTCTTTTAGACCGCATTCTTGAAGCTCAAAGGCTAGGTCCCGAATTGGCTCTTCTTGGCCAAAATATTAAGGATAAAATTGATGTTGAAGGTTTGAAAGACTTTGATACTGACTCTCGTGGCGGCTTTCGGGGATTTGGTAGACTTATCGTACAAAATATTAGTGATCTTCGTAAAGATATTTTAGAAGATTCTCATCATTCTAAATTTACCATTCATCCCGGTGGTAGTAAAATGTACGCGGATATGAAGCGACTTTATTATTGGGAGGGAATGAAACTTGACATCGCTAACTTCGTTAAGCGTTGCATGACTTGCCAACTCGTTAAGGCCGACCATCAAAGGGCCGGTGGGTTATTGCAACCCTTAGAAATTCCAATTTGGAAGTGGGATCAAATTTCCATGGATTTTATTAACGGTCTTCCCCGTTCTCGTTCGGGTCATGATAGTTTATGGGTGATCGTTGATAGGCTTACTAAATCCGTCCATTTTATTCCCGTTCGGTCCAATCGGTCAGTACCTCTTTTGGCCAAACTTTTTATTGAAGAAATTGTTAAATTACATGGAGTTCCTACTTCTATTGTTAGCGACCGTGATCCATTGTTTACTAGTGGATTTTGGAAGAGTCTTCAAAAAGCTTTAGGAACGAAGATTAATTTTAGCACCGCTTATCATCCCCAGTCTGATGGACAAACCGAGCATGTGAATCAAACTCTTGAAGATCTTCTTCGTGTATGTGTTCTTGATTTTGGTGGAAGTTGGGAAGATCATATTTCACTTGTTGAATTTTCCTATAATAATAGCTTCCAGTCTATTATTGGTATGGCACCTTTTGAGGCACTCTATGGAAGGCCATGCCGATCTCCTTCTTGTTGGCTTGAGGCCGGTGAGAAGCTGATTTTAGGTCCAGACTTTATTCGTGATTCCACAGAAAAAAATGAACTTATTCGACATAGGATGAAAGAAGCTCAGAGTAGACAAAAATCCTATGCCGATAACTGGAAAAGGAAGTTAGAGTTTTCTGTGGGAGATCTTGTGTTCATTCGTGTGTCACCTATGAAAGGTGTTGTACGTTTCAGTCGATCGGGAAAGTTAGCGCCTCGATACATTGGACCATTTCCTATCGCTGAACGTATTGGTTCCATGGCTTATCGCCTTTTATTACCGGCTCAATTTTCTGCTATCTATGACGTGTTTCACGTTTCTCAACTTCGGAAGTGTCTTCGAGATTCCGATTCTATTCTTGAGCCCGGTGTTGTGGAAGAAATTGAAGTTTCGCCTAATTTAACTTATGAACAGCATCCTATTCGAATTGTTGCTTCGGAGGTCAAACGCTTTCGAAAAAAAGATGTCCCGCTTGTTAAAGTTCAATGGTCTTCAAATCCTAAGGATTGTTCTTGGGAATCTAGAGAGTTCATCGAGGGAACACATCCGGACTTACTTTCTCGTGCTCTTTGAGCTGAACTTCTTATTTCAAACTTCTTTTGTGTTGAATATGCTTTTATGGTTGTTACTATATATCTTCTTCTTAAATATTGCGAGGACGCAATTTCTTTAAGGAGGGGAGTCTGTAACAACCCGCATATTTGTCGATTTTTGTATTTAAATGTTTTATTTAAATATTTTATCGATACTCGAAATTTAGTTTGAAAAGCTACTTTTTTCATACGGTCGAATTAGAACTCGGGACCACTCCCATAGAGTTTAAAATGCCGTTTGCGACCTTTTTGAGTATAAGCTTCGATATGTTTGGAGTAACTTGATTTTTGCTACTTTTTCACTTTGGGTTTGAGTTTGGGTTCAGCCCTATGTTTAACTTATACTCAAATCTGAGCCACTCCTCTCCATTCACCCTCACTTTCTCTTCTTTTCAGTTTTTAAAGCATCAATGGTGGGAGAGATGGGAAACTAAAACTCCAAAACCCTAGTTTCCTTTTGCAAATCAAGCTTTTGCTCTAAACTAATAGAAGAACCAATTGGTAAGCTTCTCTTCTTCTTCTCCAACTCTTTCTCTCTTTGATTTCAGAAAATTCCTAAACCTAGTTTGGAAAATGTTTCTCTTTTTAGCTTAGAATCAAGCTTCTTGATTTGGATTTGAAGAGTGGTTGATTCTCCTTTGCTTCTAAGCTTCTTTTTCAATCGTTTGGGTTCAAAGGTGAGATTTTTATCTCACATCTATGCTTATATTTATCTTCGATTGTTAGGTATGAATTCCTAACACTTATTCATGTGCAATTGCTTTTGGTTTGGATTGAATTGATGAATATTCCAATTTTTAGTGTTTTGGGTTCAAATCCTTAAAAATCATAGCTTTGATGTTCAAATGCGTTTTTGGTGATGCATCGAGGAGCCAATAGGATCGGGTAGCCGTTGGGCATAATTCCCCATCGTCCGTGCTCGTTCGGTTGTGAATTAGTGGAGTTTGCACATCAAGTAAATGGGTTTCAAATTTGCAGAACATCAGGTTCGGCCGACCGAACCCCTGGGCCGGTCGACCGACCTGCTATTAAAAGTGCTTAGCACTTCTCTGTTTATGGTCTGGTCGACCAACTACAGGGTTCGGGCGACCGACCTACTTCCCGAGCATTTTTGTTTTTTTTGGTCCGGTCAACCGAGCTCTGTAGCCGGCCGACGGGCCTGGTGCATTTTTGCCTATTTCGCCTAGTTGTTTGAATTTCCAACTTTAATCGATTCATGTTGTTTCCTATGTGTTGTTATCATTTGTTATGACTTTAATGACTTATTTTCTTCGGGAATTCTTGGAATTTCCATTTCGATGGATTCGGTATTGATTTCTTTGGATTCTATTCACGTCTTAAAATGTGAATTTTAGTGATTGATTGTTCCTACAATCATCTTTGTGATTTGTCACTTTAAAAATGTAAAGGTTTCCTATACTAGTAGTAAATATCAAAACTCTTTCTTCAAATAATTTCAACATTATTTTATAACAAAGCTTGTTTTCTCAAACCAATTTCAAATCTATTAGTATATACAAACTGTTACCTCACTCTATGAGAAATCTAATTAAACCGTTACCTCACTCTATGATTCTTTGTGATTGGACTTGTTGGATTGAAACTCTTGTGACAATTTTCTAGTGGAGATCTACAATTTGTTCATAAATATTTAAGTTAAGCTAGTGGTTATGGGACATGAAGCTAAGCTCATATATTTACTAGCTTACTGTAATTGACACTTCTTGATGATCATGACGATCATTTTTTGTGATTTAGACTGGCAATGTGCGATGTCTCTTTGTCTGCGAGGGAGACTAAACCCCGTTTTGTGGAGTTTCGACTCAAATTGATGGGGTAGCTCCCCATGGTCTTCGGGCCGTTCGTGTATCAAAAATTAATGGCTAGCTACCATGAGATAGCGTCTCGTTCGTGTGATACATATGTTGGTGAGTTTTTATGCCTCCATTCGTGTGATAGGCCTCCCCCCTTTTTTGTGTGATTTCTAGATTTCGTGTCGAATTCTGGAATTTCTGCTTCACCTATTTTGGCGATTTCTATTGATATGATTTATCAATTTTTGTGCATAGGTGAATTCGTGTGTCATTGACTGCTTTTCTTGAGATGATTTCTGGAATTCGTGTTTCACCAATTTTCGTGATTTCCATTGATAAGTTTTATCAATATTTGTGCATTGGTGAATTTGTGTGTCATTGACTTTTGTGATTGACATTGATATAATCGTCAATATTTATGGTTTGGTGAACGAAATAAGGAGTATGACATTTCCTTTGACTCTTGTGTAGATTTGGTGATATTGATTAATCTCTTGTTGATTTTCAGTTACTTATATATACCACAGCTTGGCATTGTGATTATTATATGTTTAGTCATATCTCTTACTCTATATCGTTTCATCTGATATTTATAGTTAGACTGATCCGTTTATTATTTTCTTATTAACTAATACTCGGGTCAGACCGAGAGGCTACAGGTTCTTCAGCTTGACTTCTCACATGGGATTGATTTCTCTGACTTTTGGTTAACTACTTAGACTAGTAGTTTTTGGATTGTATACAATTGAGATATAGACTCCATGATGTATACTTATTCTTTTGTGTAGTTCTTGTAGCTATTCTTTTGTGTTATTGCGGATCTTTTTAGACCGCTACTCTGATATACACTTTCATGTGTTAGTTATATATTCATATCTATTTCCGCCTTTGTGATATGAATTATCTGTGACTGATTTATGTTATGCTTATTTCTATATTTGTTTCCAAAGAATTTATATAGCCACTGTGTAGTAGCTTTGAGTTTGTATTGGTATGTCGGATTTCCTCTTCAAATAAAATGCATATTATACTATTTAACATATCGGTGCTCGCATAAAGCAATTACATGGATGGTCGCTCCTCAACAACCTTATTCTCCGTGCTTGTCGACAGCATTACTCCGTAGTGTTCTTGGCTAGCGTGGGTATAGAGGTGGGGCATCACATATTTCCTCCAATTTATTTATACTAGAAATATTCATTTAATTTATCTTGAAATAAAATTTCAGTTATAAATATCATACCTTTAAAATTTTCAAGCTTAATAAGGTTCTACATCAACTTATAGAGTTTAATTCTTAAATACGCCCAATTCCAATAATTTTTTTAATTTACCTTCCAATCTAAATTTATTTGAATCATTTAAACTCTATATCCTAAGCCTGTACTTAATCATATAATATAAATTATCAAACTCCATTATTCAACTTATTTATTTTCATTTAACAAATTCATACATAGCTTAAATTCAATTGTTTAACTGTATATATATGTATATATAAAATAAGATTTTATATAAGATCAAAAATTAATATTTATTAAACCATATCCTATCCAAACCATAGAAATCGTTTTCAAAACATTTATATATATAGACCGACGGTGTCTGTATATAATTTTCTACCCTATGGTCAAGTGATACGGATGTTAATCATTTCAATCCTCAATTTAAAAATAAAAAAATGCGGTTGTATATCATTTCAAACCACAATCCCAAATGAAATGAAATGCATGATAACTTGTAGATTATATAATATGGAACACATCATCCATTCACCAAACAACAATCATCAACCATTTATTACAATCATCATCCAATTTGAACAAAACATCCATATAGAGCATATAAAATATAACAGGTATCAACGAGCATATTATTTTCAATAATAAATTAATAACCGTTTAATTAGAAGTTTATATGCAAAATAAATAAATTTAACTGTCAATTTATATGCAATAATAAAATTAATTAACAATAAAATTAAATAAATGCGATTTAACTGAGATGATGAATAAAATATGCAAAACGTTCATAAATAAATTTCTACTCATATCTTAAATCAATTTAACAAACATAAGAAAACTTAGAAGTTGTGAGTGGGTTAAAACACTCACCTTTTGAATTTAAATTGAATTTAAATCCAATTTAAACCCAAAAATTTGACCGTCTCCAAATTCGCCAAAACCAACGTCAAAGTGTCCGGGATCTCAATACGAACCTAGCGGAGAAAACCGCGCGTGAAACGGAATTCGTATGTATGAGTTATGATTATTAGAACTAATTGAAATCGAGATTTACAAAAATAAATTAAACAAAAATAAAATACCGTGCCACATCCACTCTTCCCATGTGAAAAACGCGTATGCTTCTTCTTAATTGCTAGCTTTGTTCCATAATTTTTCTTTTATTTCGATTTACTTTAATTTTCCTCCTTATTATATGAATGTATGTATATTTAAAGGTTTGGAAAAAAAATTGAAAAAGAAAAGGATTAAAATAAGTACTGAAAATGGAAGAGAAGATCTAGATTTGAAAAGAAAGAAGAAAGTTTGAAAGAGAAGAAAATTTGAAGATGAAGAAGAATATTTGAAGAAGAATGAAAAATTAAAATGAGAGATAATAAGGAGATTTGAAGAAAAAAGAAGAAAAGGAAAACGAAAAAGAAGATTAGAATGGAGGCTGTGGTTTCATTTGCGTCATATTTTATTTATAAGGTTAGAGTTAGGTTTAGGGTCAAAGAGATTTGAAAAGTGAGACCGCTATTAATTAGAAATAAATGATATGACATTTCAGAAAATGAAGTTGGAAAATAAATGGAAAGAAATAAAGTAAATATGAACAAACTTTTAGAATTCAAATTTCAAAACAATCGTTTACTTAATAAATTTTGTTAACCCTAAACATACCGAAATTAACATCTTTTAAATATTTAATTAACATACAATAAATGAAAATAAATTCTCCCCCCAAATTTGTGTCATAAACTAAAAGAATATACAGCATTAAGAATTCTTCATTTCTCCCTCTTTGTGATTAGATTGGAAATTAAAAAACATGTTAACATTTCGATTGAATGTTTTACAAGGAATGCATTAACATACATTCCAAAATATGATAGCATAAACAAGGTAATATAAACAAGTGTATAATATATATATGTACGTCTTTATCGCCACTTATAGTTTACATTCATAAATAAAAGGTGTAATAATAATCCACATAAGGAGACGATGAATGTAAGAGTAAATTAGAAAAGTGAAGATGGAAAGGTAAGTTATGTTGCAATAAAATTTAATAATGTCTAATTGGAAAGGAAATAGTCAAGTGTAAATATATTTTACCCCCTTTATCATCTCCTATTAATCTTTAGTTTAACAACGTATGAGATTTCAATATAAACTAGCATTAAAGTTTGATCTAAAACATAAGTTTGAATTTAGGTATAAACATATATGTGGTAAAGTAGCATAAATTTTGTTTAACACAAAACGTGCATTTTTTTGTTAAATATATTAATTGCAATCACCGTTTTTTTCCTTTTAATTGAAACATTTGAACTACATTAATTGCAATCACTTTCAAAGTTAAATTTTAAAACAGACAACTAAAATGCATGAAAAAAACAGAAAAATTGTTTATACACAAGAGTAATAAATAACTTACTGAAATATATTATTTTCCTATTCTTGTAATCAAACTGTAAGCTAAAACACAGTTCAAATAAACATATATTTCTTTTTTTAAAATCAATCATTCAATTCTATATTTTAATGAAATTAGACCTACATTCATAAATGAAACATTCATTTTATTTGATGTAAATGTTCTTTTTATTAAATCAAAATTTTCTTATTTTCACAAAACATAAGCTGATTTTAATTACACCTATTAATTTACAATTAGTATTCCCTCTCCTATTAATTAGAAATTTTCAATTACATTCATTTCAATTGATTAAGCTTCAAAATGGACTAAATGAATGTAATGAGAATTAAACAATTTTTCCTATCTAATAGTAACTTAAACATATTTACATTATTGGATACAAATAGTAATTAAACATTTCTCACTAAATAATAGTTACTCATCTCTACAATCAATCTTTCAGCTAACAAACATTTCAAATAAATAAACATATGTTTACTGCTTCATTAAACTTATTCATTTTTATTCTTTTTGATTTACACTCCTACTATTAAATCAACAATACCTTATGAAATTATTAACATAGGTTTCTATCTTTTTATTTCATAAAACATTGCCTTGTAAATAAAGTTTACATTTCTATACCTTTTATTATGTTGACACTACCATTATTGTCTTATTCCTCATTAATGTAACATTTATTTACGTTCAATTGCAATATGTCCATTTATTATAATGTAAACTACAATAAATTGATCAAACATGATTTCCGTTCTTTTTATTCAAATCAATAGTCATATTATGATTAAAATTTCATTGGTTACATCCTACTGAATAAACATTGTCTGATTACCAAATTAATCTATATTAATTTGCACTAATTAAGTAAATTAACTGCAATTGATTTCAAACTAAATTTTATGAACAAAATAAATAAGTAACTCATAACCATTGTTACCCTTAACTTTTAATTACATTCAAAAGTTCATTAATTATAACAAATGTTCAAATCATCTATATAATTCTAATTTCATCTTTTATTTGTGTTAACTATTTTATTTCCATTATGCTGAGATTTAGTCACTTATACACACTTAATATTCCAATTCATTTATCTATATTGGTTTTTTTATTAAATCAATTGCCATCTTTGGCATATAAGTAACGTTTCTATTGATTTTACATTTAAAATTTTTCAATTATTATCTTAACTTACATAACGTAATGTTTAATTTCATTTAATTGCTGTTGATTAAATACATTGGTAACGAACAATAGTTGTCACCATTATACATTTTATACATTTGTAAGTTTATTCTTTACAACCAATTATTACAACAACTCGCATTAAAAATACATTTATTCCATTTCCACCTATAACACATTACTTTATTACCTTTTACATCCCACAAAAATCAGTGCACACAATAACCAAGCATAGCTGGTTTAAACACAATGGATTGGAGTTTCATTAAAATTATTGACAATTTACTTGTATTAACAATGTTTCATTTTAGTTTAGTTCTTATTCCATTATTAAAATGCAAATTTTTATTTCTTTCAATATTAACTCATAAATATTATTAAATTAACAAAATTTAAACATCGAAAATTTATGGATCGTTACACTCTCCCCGACTCAAAACTTTTCGTCCCCGAAAAGGAAAAGAAGGGAAAAGAAGAATTAAGAAATCAATATATATTATTTAAATATTAAACTTATAAACAAATAAATTTACAAAATTAATAAAATCTGAAAAACATTTTCAAAATATTTTCTAAGTCCAAAATTTTCGGGAAAAATTTCGGCAGAGTCTCCTTTGTACGGGAAGCTCGGGAGAAAGTATAATATCAAATATAACAATATATACATATATTTTCCAAAATAATATATATCCCGGCACAGAAAATTATAATATAATAGCGCTATAAACCGTAATCCGAAAACATACCTATTTGTCGCGGAAATAACGCTTAATTATCAAATCAAAAGCAGTAGCGATTGCTTCCATAACCTGCATTTCTCTTATATAATCTAAAAGAGTTAATAATTTTATAAAATGAAATATTTAAGTTGTTTTAATTACAACCAACCAAACCAATCCAACAACAACCAATTGCAACCACTGCAAACAACCATCACATAGAATCAGTATAATCAACCATCCATTCATATCAAACAAAACAAATAGTTGTTCGAGTTCAAAGCTTCTAATTGTACAGGATGAAAATAAACTATTAAGCGCACCATTTACTCTGTAGTCTTTGATGAAGCTAAATAGATTATTCATTCATCCAACCAATTTTAGAAGTATCCCTGCCCAACAACCATAAACCAAAACAAATAACAAATCCAACAATAGATCAGTTAATATTATTTATTCTCATTTATTCATACCATGTAAATTTTCCTTCTATAACATTTTATTCATGTATTTACTGCTTAAATTCATTATTTACAGTATACATCTTTCCATTTATTTTATTATAAATAACTTCAATCCTTCTTAAACTTATTTTCATTTCTTTATAATTGTTTTATTATATTTAATTAGTGGCCTTTTAGTCATAACTTAGATTATAACAGTTATAACATTAGATTCTTATTAATAACAACAATTTATTGAACACTTCATTACATACTCCTATTTGTACAATTTCAATCACATTTTCTTATTAAACATCTCAACTTTTAATATTTGGTAAGTTATATATATGTTTTTAAGGATGTAATTTGAAAGTTATACAAATTTACTCTATTTCTTTTAATTAATTTTTTGTTTAATAATATTAACCCTTACTTCATAGGTTACAATTTCAAATTTCATTTAATACCATTAACAACCTAGCATTAAATCTCTTATTTACTTTAAAAGTTTCAATTATTAATTACATACTTTCCAATTTTACCATACTTATTGAAACTGTAAAATAATGGAAACTTAAGAAATTAAATACCGAGTTTAATTTCAACTTTATTTTAAAGATAATAGATAAAGGTTTATACTTACTTATATATCCAATTATAATTAAAACAATAAAAAAAAATCTTCCTTCTTCAAAACAAGTCTGTAGTAAATTACTACAATGGCCTTCCCACTTCGAAACTCAAAAATGAACATCGATGATGCGTGCACTCATCACCGAAATCATTTTCAAGCGACAGAGAGGGGAGTACAACTTTATCTTTCCAAAATTTCTTTTTAAAAACATTTCTTTCATATTATATTGAAATACTTGTATCTGAAAATACTTCTTTTAATAATATTATTATTATATTTCAAATCATTCAAAAGAAATTTCAAAATCCCGGAACTTAAGTTCTAAATTTCCAATTTCCTTCATTTATTTTATTTTCAATCTTAGTTTAACTATTATTTATAAATTTTATTACCTAACAACCAATTTATTGCAACCAAATATAATCTTTATAAAATTTATTCCTTTATATATAGAAAATATAATAGGCAAAATTATTTCATTCACCTATATTGAAACAAATATTATGTCGGTCTGTCCTATTAAGTGTTTAGAAATCCCTATTGATGTCACAGCATCCCATGCACCAATCAGAGTTTATAAATAAAAAAGGGAACAGATTAACACAATATTAAAACTTTTTATAACACTAACAAATACGCTCTCTCTCATACACACACACACACACACACACACACACACACACACTGTAACAACCCGATATTTTCAACCATTCGTATCCGCACATGTCGGACTTGAATTGCTCAAAATACCGCGTTGTAAATAAAATTTGGCAAATATCAGAATATACAATAAATACATAATCACATATCACAGACACAGAGTATTTAATAATGCAGCGGAAGTAAAAGAGATAGTATTTCATGAAGCTACTATATATATAAGATACATCAGAGTTAAATAATATACAGTAGAAGAGTAACAAGATACATCAAGTACAAATCAAAATACATCACTGGAAACACTGGATACTGAAAACAAATAGATGGCTGGATCTTCAAGCAAAGCTCCAACTCCAAAGGTGAGTCTTGAATGTTGAATCACTCAATCTGACTCGAGCGTAAAGCAAAACACAAAACACTCGAGTCAGGATATAAATACTTATGAACTGTAAATCAACTCAAGTGAACAGTAACAAAAAATGCATCAGTAACTTAAAGAATGCTTGGGATCATCCATCCTTTAAGGATCCGTTAAACTATTTACTATGTAGTAATATTGCGCTATTATAATAATGTCTACAGTAAAATAAACATACTTTTAAATAGCGTTCCGGGCTACCCATATCACCCTTCACACATAATAGTCCCAGTAGTCCATCCAATATCATGCCATCTCCACTCCGGGTGACTGTCAGAGGATACCACACGGGCTACGGGAGAAAAACAAACTCGTAGTAAAGGCTCGGTATGGTAGGTGACACGGCACACAAGGCAATGCCAGGGTAGATATACCAATTACGCACACGGGCTGGTGGTAACGCAGCAGCCACATACGCCCACCTCGGAACACACTCCCATATCAAAATCGGAGGATGGCCATCTAATCAATCACCAGTAAGAGTATAGTATCGAAGGAATGTGTCCGATCGGAGGAATGACCTCACTTGGCCCGAGATTGCTCCTGTTTTAGCCACCTTATGCCAACTCACGGGAGTTGGGTCCACGTAATATACCTCAAGAACGTCGCCACCATCCTACTTCATTCTGGAATCTCCACCGCGTACACGGTTGTTAAAGTGGTTTTCGGAGTTGGCAGAGAGTATGACAACTTCCGATCCCGGTCTCTTTAACAACCAAACGTTATTATAACGCCGTGGTTATTTCAAAATAGTTTATACTTCAAAAAGATCAAATCATTTCATTTCAAACTATATTTCTTTCAAAATAGTTTATACTTCGAAACCAAAACCATTTTTAATTCAAAACTATTTATTCAATCAAAATAGTTTATGCTTCGAAACCAAAAACATTTCAAACATATATTCATTTCAAACTCATAGCATTTTCAAAGTATAACTCTTTCGAAACCAAAAATACTTGAAGCAATTACACTTTGAAAATCATAACATTTCAAAATCATACATTTGAAATCATCGGATATTCATTTAATTCTTTAAATTTTACAATTCATTCAATTAATCCCAAATTTTCAATTTCTTACTTAATTCAATTCAAACCATCAGTTTCAATTAAATTTCCTAATAACCATTTCCAAGTCATATCAATTTCAAATATAGATTTGATCCACAAATTAAACTATTCAATTTTTAATATATTTCAAAGCTTTAATATCCCACATTTCAAAAACTAAATTTTATAATTTCATATATCTCAAATCTAGTTTCATTATTACTTAGTTTTGAAATATTCATTTCATAAATCCAATATTATTTAAATAAACTCAATTTACAATTAAAATAAATATCCTTTCATACCAATAAAAATTTCAAATATTCATTAATCAAAAGTACATATCATTCCAATTCATATTCTTTATCAAATAAAGATCAAATCATTTCCAAACCTTATTATCAAATCATTACTTGATAAATATCATTTTAAATCAAATAAATCATTCATTTGTTATTTCAAGTATCATTACAAAATACATTAAAAATTCCATTCAAAAATTTGTTTATCTCATTACATTTCATTCCATTTAACACATAACCAAGTAAACCCTATTTAAACTCAAATTCAAATTTAAATTCCTTAAAAATTAAAATTTAAATATTAAAATATATTCAAAACTTCTTAAATTTCACAATTAATCAATTTCCAAATGTTAAATCATTTAACACTTTAAAATATAACTCAAACAGTGTTAAAATCTATAACATTTCAAACATTGTCAAATTATAACAACGACAGCATTTATAAAGTGCTATCGTAGATTATAGCTTCCAAAAATGGTTTAGTTCAAGAATAACGGCATTTATAAAATGTCATAATAGATATTTAGTTATTTCAAACATTGTTAGATTCAAAACAATAGCATTTAAAAATGCAGTCAAAAGACTACAACATTTTGAAAATGCTATAAAATTCCAGATTTCATTTTAGCTTTTCGAAAGTAATAATAAAAATCCAAATTTTTATTATAACTTAAAAGTCATATTTCTAGACTTCAAAATTTCACATTTAAAATCATTTTAACATATGATTTAACACAACAAAATTTTTAGATCAAATATTCAATTTAAAAACTCCATTCATTTATTAAGTCAAAATTCACTGTTTATTAACATATAAATTAAATAAAACTTAAAATTTTACTTCAAATATAATTTTAAAACTTTAAATTTAATTTCCATTATTTATTTACATCTTAAAATAAAATTTAAAGTCTAAAATCTCAATTATTTCACATTTACGTACTCAAATTCACAATTTCAAGACTTAATATTTAATTTTCTTAAAACCATAAAATATATATTTTTAAATCAAAATTTCATACTTTTAAAAATACATATTTTAATAAAAATCATTTAAAAATATACCACGGGGTCTGTATATAATTTTCTAACCAAGGTCAAGTGATACGGATATATATCATTTCAATCCGCAGTTTACGAAGAAAACCCGGGTTCTATCATTTCAAACCCGCAATCCCAAGTCAAATAAAATACAATAAAAATCGCTCAGGCCTATCATTTCAGCCCATAACGATTTTTCCCTATTCTAAAGTCCGTTCGAGTATGTATCATTTCAACCCATAGTGATTCTATTCTAACAGGGAACTTGCAGTGTGAATATATGCATAAACAATATAAACAATGTCAATGTCACAATATAATATCATATATCAGATGTCGGGTTATAATTAACAGTTTTAACATGGTAACAACATGGAATAGCATATCATATGATCATCATTAACTTGCATAAACATTTTATATTGCTAAACACTTGTCATCAATTCACTATTTCATAAGTATAAATGTCAGAGTGAGAAAGACTCACCTTTTACGAAGCTAGAGACAAACAACACACACAAGAGCGATTCCAAAGACACAAAAAGCACGATTTAATTTGAATGGATGGAGAGCCTTGTAAACAATACACAAAATATAACACACATAAGTGCAAAATATAAATATTTTACATACAAATATAATCAACAACTTAAGTTTGCAAAACAATGGCAAAACATGAAAGATAATCGAACCTTAGAAGCAACAGACTTGCACAAGACACATAGGCTTGGCCTAAATGCAAAAGGACTTGATCTCATCACACCTAGGCTCGGCCTAGGTCATGTGTGCTTGGCCATGAGTCATGAGATATGGTTATGTACATGAAAATGGAAGGCAAAGGCATGGAGAGGCAAAGGTAAGCAAAGGGTCAATGGATGGAAGGTTTTGGAGCAACATAGACTCGACCTATGTCAATATTTGGCTCGGCCATGCATTGTTTCAGGTCAGGTCAGTGGAGTGGCTGATGGTCAGAGGTGATGTAGGCAGGTGGTGGTGGATGTAGGGGTGGCCAAGGCAAGATATGGAGGAGATAGTGAAGATAGGCTTGGCTAGGCAATGTTTTCAAGGAGTGTTGTAATGTTTTGTGGAGTTTTGTGGTTATGGCTTCATCCAATGGTCACGGCCTGATCTGGAGGAGGGGATAGGTGGTGGTTGCTGCTGGTGGTGATGGTGGAGAGTATGGTGGTGATGGTGGGTGGTAGAGGCCAAGCAAATTTAGGTAGAGATCTAGGCAAAACAATGAAAAGAAGAAGGAAAAGAATGAAAGAAAGAAGCCATTAGCTTGCAATTTTTTCTCAATATGATATAGCCATGAGTTTGAAATGAAGAGAAAGATATTTTTCACATGAATTGAAGATGAGAAACAAGGCTATAGGGTAGAGGGATGTACGGCTAAAGCAAGGAGAGGAAAAGGCAAAAGCAAATGAAGAGACAAGAATTGAAAAGTCACTAGAAATGAAAGGTCTTTGCCTCTTGGTATTTCTTTTTCTTTTAAAATTTTAAATACATGTAAAATATGTATAAATACAGATAAAACACGAAAATATAGTAAATAAACAAAAATAAATAAATATTAATTAAATATATTTAAATTAAGAAAATAGCAAAGAAAATGTAAACTAGGCTTGAAAATTTGAAAATAAATGAAATGAACTTTGAAAAAAATTGTATGTACATGAAATATATCTATAAATAAAGATAAAAACATAAAAATAAAATTCATATATAAAAATGAATAAATAAATTTTAATTAAATATAACTTAAATAAAGAAAATAACAGAAAAATGGAAACTAACCTTTAAAAATAGAAAATAAATTCAATGAGCTTTGGAAAAATTCAAACATCACTTTAAAAATATTTAAAAGGTAAAAATATATGTAACATAGCATATAATACAATTTAGAATAAGATATTACAAATAAAAAGATTATTTATATAATTTAAAATAAACAATTTTGTTAAATACACCAAATTTCACACAATAGTTAAAAAGGCATAACTTACACATTATAAATCAGATTTCAACGAAACGAAAAGCAGTATTCTTAAAATTTTATTTACTTTCATAATAAAATATAAAATTCAAATTTTCAAACTTTCAAATTTAAATTTAAAAGTCAAAGTTTGACTATTTTGACCAAAATTCACTTTTCTGGAAATATTCAATTTATGCATGATTGAAATTCTAATCCACATCAAAATCAACATTTATATTTCAATTAACAAAATATATTCATTTTCATAAATAAAATAAAGTTTTTTTTATTAGGAATTTAAATTAAAATAATTAAAATATACAATTACAATAATCAGAAAATACAAGGTTGTTACACTCTCCCCCACTCAAAAGTTTTCGTCCCCGAAAAGGAATGAGGTACGGGAAAGCACAAAAAAAAATAGAATGAAATAGTATTAAGACAAGATGACAGGAAGTTTAAATTATACCTGATAATTGTTGCTATAGGTAAGTTTAACAAGGTGGAGATGATCTTTCCAACATCCTCCAGAATCAAGAACACAAGCATGAAAAAATATCTTTTAGAATCTGATTCACCCTTCCCGTTTAACCGACGGTCTGTGGATGGCAAGCAGTGCTCAGATCCAAAAATGAGTACCAAAGATTATTAAAGATTATAGAAAGATTTCTAAACAGACTGGTATAGGCAATAGCCTCCCATTCTGTAGCAAGATAAGGGAAATTAGGACAACCAAAAGATAGTTTGAAAAACAAAATAAGATAATAAATTTCAAACCATGAAAATTTCAACTTAAACTGAAAATTAATTTTACATACGTCAAATAAATCTTTAGCATCTCTAATTTCATTATCTTATCATCCAATTATCTTAAATTAACAAATCCCTAAAATCATGTATTTGAAAAAAAATCTTTTATTATACTCAAAATGTACCAAATAAAATTTAATTCTTCTTCATTACTAATTATAATTAAATTTATTCCTCTCAATATATTTTATCACCTATGTTAAATATATTTACACTCATTGTAACTGCCTTAAATTTATTCTTAGTTCCTTTATCATCATTTTATATTGTAAATCATTCCGTTACACTTTTTCTTTATTTACCTCTGTTAATCCTTTTATAACTAAAATTTAAGTATATAACATTTATTATAACCACTCAAATTTTATTTATAAAATCTTTTTTTTATATTGTATATTATCCAATTACATGTTCAACTTCTGAAAATTAAGGTAAGTTATATTGGAATGAAATTATGTATTATACAAATAAAACTGTCTAATTCAATTATTTCAAGCTTGAATATTTATCCAAATCTTGAAATTATACTTAGAAATTATCCTTGAAGATAAAATTTAGGAATTAAATTTCTAATAAATTCCAAACAATTTAGAGATAAATAAATGCACATATACTATATATATATCCATTCAAATTTAAATCATATATCAACATAAGTTATAAATCCAGTATTATTCTAGAAATTAAAATCAATTAAATTTCCCAAAACAAAACTGTAGCAAGACTACAGAATGGTCTCTTCACTTCGAAACTCGAAAATGAATGTCGATGATGCTGCAGTCATCACCGTAGTTATTTTCTAGCGACAAAGAGAAGAGCACTAGTTTTAAACTTTAAAATTTCTTTAGAAACAAATTTCTATTCAAAAATACTTTAAATACTATATCCTTTAAAACTTTAAATACAAGGTTTGAAATCAATCGGAAATTGAATTCTCAAATTCTTGTTTAAATTCATTCTAAATTTCCAATTAAATTTATAATCATGTTTTATAGTTCAATTATTTATATGTGAAATAAGAGAAATATATATATATATATAAAATCAAATATTATTTCTTAACAACCAATTCAATGAAATCTAGAAAAAATATTTATAATATAGTTAAAAAATTTATTTCATTACCAAATTTGAAAAAAAAAACATACTGTGTCAGTTTGCGCTGTTCAAGTGTTTTGGAAATCTTATCGATGGCGTTGATCAGACGAATCGATTAGAAACCCAAATCAACATCAACAACTCAAACAACACAATATATAAAACATTTTAAATATTTGTTTACAAATACACTTCAAGAACGATTTGAAGATAAGTTGGAAACAAAGATGAGATGATTAAGTAACAGAATAGGGAGATGGATGAGTTTATATAAATCATGGGCAACCTTAACCAGGTCAACCGTGACTTAAAGAATAAGATCGATGTGGATTTCTTGGGTAAATCAACATTCGGTCTCAAGAGATAGAGTTCGGGATTATAAGAGGTACTAGCACCTAAACCGAGGATATAGAATCTCTGGTGAATCGATGCTGTTGTAAAGGAGTTTCCCCCTTTACAAATAAATTTGAGGTTGGCGAGATCGCCGACTCATTATAAAGATCATTCGAAGTGGAGTTATGTGATACTCCAGAATCAAATGAAGATGAATAGTGAGGGACACGAAATGGATTTTGAAACCGCGGGAAACGTTCCAAAATCAAAGGAATCGAGTCAAAAGGAAGAGATTCAAACTCGAATGAAAGTGATTCTGTAAATTCATTTACTCTATATGCTGAGTTTTGCCTAGTGCTACCAAAGCTCTGATACCAACTATAACAACCCGATATTTTCAACCATTCGTATCCACACATGTCGGACTAGAATTGCTCAAAATACCACGTTGTAAATAAAATTTGGCAAATCTCAGAATATACAATAAATACATAATCACATATCACAGACACAGAATATTTAATAATGCAGCGGAAGTAAAAGAGATAGTATTTCATGAAGCCACTATATATATAAGATATATCAGAGTTAAATAATATACAGTAGAAGAGTAACAAGATACATCAAGTACAAATCAAAATACATCACTGGAAACACTGGATACTGAAAACAAATAGATGGCTGGATCTTCAAGCAAAGCTCCAACTCCAAAGGTGAGTCTTGAATGCTGAATCACTCAATCTGACTCGAGCGTAAAGCAAAACACAAAACACTCGAGTCAGGACATAAATACTTATGAACTGTAAATCAACTCAAGTGAACAGTAACAAAAAATGCATCAGTAACTTAAAGAATGCTTGGGATCGTCCATCCTTTAAGGATCCATTAAACTATTTACTATGTAGTAATATTGCGCTATTATAATAACGTCTACAGTAAAATAAACATACTTTTAAATAGCATTCCGGGCTACCCATATCACCCTTCACACATAATAGTCCCAGTAGTCCATCCAATATCATGCCATCTCCACTCCGGGTGACTGTCAGAGGATACCACACAGGCTACGGGAGAAAAACAAACTCGTAGTAAAGGCTCGGTATGGTAGGTGACACGGCACACAAGGCAATGCCAGGGTAGATATACCAATTACGCACATGGGCTGGTGGTAACGCAACAGCCACGTACGCCCACCTCGGAACACACTCCCATATCAAAATCGGAGGATGGCCATCTAATCCATCACCAGTAAGAGTATAGTATCGAAGGAATGTGTCCGATCGGAGGAATGACCTCACTTGGCCCGAGATCGCTCTTGTTTTAGCCACCTTATGCCGACTCACAGGAGTTGGGTCCACGTAATATACCTCAAGAACGTCGCCACCATCCTACTTCATTCTGGAATCTCCACCGCGTACACGGTTGTTAAAGTGGTTTTCGGAGTTGGCAGAGAGTATGACAACTTCCGATCCCGGTCTCTTTAACAACCAAACGTTATTATAACGCCGTGGTTATTTCAAAATAGTTTATACTTCAAAAAGATCAAATCATTTCATTTCAAACTATATTTCTTTCAAAATAGTTTATACTTCGAAACCAAAACCATTTTTATTTCAAAACTATTTATTCAATCAAAATAGTTTATACTTCGAAACCAAAAACATTTCAAACATATATTCATTTCAAACTCATAGCATTTTCAAAGTATAACTCTTTCGAAACCAAAAATACTTGAAGCAATTACACTTTGAAAATCATAACATTTCAAAATCATACATTTGAAATCATCGGATATTCATTTAATTCTTTAAATTTTACAATTCATTCAATTAATCCCAAATTTTCAATTTCTTACTTAATTCAATTCAAACCATCAGTTTCCAAGTCATATCAATTTCAAATATAGATTTGATCCACAAATTAAACTATTCAATTTTTAATATATTTCAAAGCTTTAATATCCCGCATTTCAAAAACTAAATTTTATAATTTCATATATCTCAAATCTAGTTTCATTATTACTTAGTTTTGAAATATTCATTTCATAAATCCAATATTATTTAAATAAACTCAATTTACAATTAAAATAAATATCCTTTCATACCAATAAAAATTTCAAATATTCATTAATCAAAAGTACATATCATTCCAATTCATATTCTTTATCAAATAAAGATCAAATCATTTCCAAACCTTATTATCAAATCATTATTTGAATTCAAATTCAAATACTCAAATTTAAATATCATTTTAAATCAAATAAATAATTCATTTGTTATTTCAAGTATCATTACAAACTACATTAAAAATTCCATTCAAAAATTCGTTTATCTCATTACATTTCATTCCATTTAACACATAACCAAGTAAACCCTATTTAAATTCAAATTCAAATTTAAATTCCTTAAAAATTAAAATTTAAATATTAAAATATATTCAAAACTTCTTAAATTTCACAATTAGTCAATTTCCAAAAGTTAAATCATTTAACACTTTAAATATAACTCAAACAGTGTTAAAATCTATAACATTTCAAACATTGTCAAATTATAACAACGACAGCATTTATAAAGTGCTATCATAGATTATAGCTTCCAAAAATGGTTTAGTTCAAGAATAATGGCATTTATAAAATGTCGTAATAGATATTTAGTTATTTCAAACATTGTTAGATTCAAAACAATAGCATTTAAAAATGCTGTCAAAAGACTACAACATTTTGAAAATGCTATAAAATTCCAGATTTCATTTTAGCTTTTCGAAAGTAATAATAAAACTCCAAATTTTTATTATAACTTAAAATTCATATTTCTAGACTTCAAAATTTCACATTTAAAATCATTTTAACATATGATTTAACACAACAAAATTTTTAGATCAAATATTCAATTTAAAAACTCCATTCATTTATTAAGTCAAAATTCACTGTTTATTAACATATAAATTAAATAAAACTTAAAATTTTACTTCAAATATAATTTTAAAACTTTAAATTTAATTTCCATTATTTATTTACATCTTAAAATAAAATTTAAAGTCTAAAATCTCAATTATTTCACATTTACGTACTCAAATTCACAATTTCAAGACTTAATATTTAATTTTCTTAAAACCATAAAATATATATTTTTAAATCAAAATTTCAAACTTTTAAAAATACATATTTTAATAAAAATCATTTAAAAATATACCACGGGGTCTGTATATAATTTTCTAACCAAGGTCAAGTGATATGGATATATATCATTTCAATCCGCAGTTTACAAAGAAAACCCGGGTTCTATCATTTCAAACCCGCAATCCCAAGTCAAATAAAATACAATAAAAATCGCTCAGGCCTATCATTTCAGGCCATAATGATTTTTCCCTATTCCAAAGTCCGTTCGGGTATGTATCATTTCAACCCATAGTGATTCTATTCTAACAGGGAACTTGCAGTGTGAATATATGCATAAACAATATAAACAATGTCAATGTCACAATATAATATCATATATCAGATGTCGGGTTATAATTAACAGTTTTAAAATGGTAACAACATGGAATAGCATATCATATGATCATCATTAACTTGCATAAACATTTTATATTACTAAACACTTGTCATCAATTCACTATTTCATAAGTATAAATGTCAGAGTGAGAAAGACTCACCTTTTACGAAGCTAGAGACAAACAACACACACAAGAGCGATTCCAAAGGCACAAAAAGCATGATTTAATTTGAATGGATGGAGAGCCTTGTAAACAATACACAAAATATAAAATACATAAGTGCAAAATATAAATATTTTACATACAAATATAATCAACAACTTAAGTTTGCAAAACAATGGCCAAACATGAAAGATAATCGAACCTTAGAAGCAACAGACTTGCACAAGACACATAGGCTTGGCCTAAATGCAAATGGGCTTGATCTCATCACACCTAGGCTCGGCCTAGGTCATGTGTTCTCGGCCATGAGTCATGAGATATGGTTATGTACATGAAAATGGAAGGCAAAGGCATGGAGAGGCAAAGGTAAGCAAAGGGTCAATGGATGGAAGGTTTTGGAGCAACATAGACTCGACCTATGTCAATATTTGGCTCGGCCATGCATTGTTTCAGGTCAGGTCAGTGGAGTGGATGATGGTCAGAGGTGATGTAGGCAGGTGGTGGTGGATGTAGGGGTGGCCAAGGCAAGATATGGAGGAGATAGTGAAGATAGGCTTGGCTAGGCAATGTTTTCAAGGAGTGTTGTAATGTTTTGTGGAGTTTTGTGGTTATGGCTTCATCCAATGGTCACGGCCTGATCTGGAGGAGGGGATAGGTGGTGGTTGCTGCTGGTGGTGATGGTGGAGAGTATGGTGGTGATGGTGGGTGGTAGAGGCCAAGCAAAGTTAGGTAGAGATCTAGGCAAAACAATGAAAAGAAGAAGGAAAAGAATGAAAGAAAGAAGCCATTAGCTTGCAATTTTTTCTCAATATGATATAGCCATGAGTTTGAAATGAGGAGAAAGATATTTTTCACGTGAATTGAAGATGAGAAACAAGGCTATAGGGTAGAGGGATCTACGGCTAAAGCGAGGAGAGGAAAACGCAAAAGCAAATGAAGAGACAAGAATTGAAAAGTCACCAGAAATGAAAGGTCTTTGCCTCTTAGTATTTCTTTTTCTTTTAAAATTTTAAATACATGTAAAATATGTATAAATACAGATAAAACACGAAAATATAGTAAATAAACAAAAATAAATAAATAAATAAATATTAATTAAATATATTTAAATTAAGAAAATAGCAAAGAAAATGTAAACTAGGCTTGAAAATTTGAAAATAAATGAAATGAACTTTGAAAAAAATTATATGTACATTAAATATTTCTATAAATAAAGATAAAAACACAAAAATAAAATGCATATATAAAAATGAATAAATAAATTTTAATTAAATATAACTTAAATAAAGAAAATAACAGAAAAATGGAAACTAACCTTTAAAAATAGAAAATAAATTCAATGAGCTTTGGAAAAATTCAAACATCACTTTAAAAATATTTAAAAGGTAAAAATATATGTAACATAGCATATAATACAATTTAGAATAATATATTACAAATAAAAAGATTATTTATATAATTTAAAATAAACAATTTTGTTAAATACAGCAAATTTCACATAATAGTTAAAAAGGCATAACTTTCACATTATAAATCATATTTCAATGAAACGAAAAGCAGTGTTCTTAAAATTTTATTTACTTTCATAATAAAATATAAAATTCAAATTTTCAAACTTTCAAATTTAAATTTAAAAGTCAAAGTTTGACTATTTTGACCAAAATTCACTTTTCTGGAAATATTCAATTTATGCATGATTGAAATTCTAATCCACATCAAAATCAACATTTATATTTCAATTAACAAAATATATTCATTTTCATAAATAAAATAAAGTTTTTTTTATTAGGAATTTAAATTAAAATAATTAAAATATACAATTACAATAATCAGAAAATACAAGGTTGTTACACACACACTCAGCGACTCCCATAGGGTATTACTACCCTATTAACAAAGAGTCGGACCCCATAAAGCTAAGGTTTATCGCTAAACCAAAGCTCTGATACGAGATGTAACGTCCCGCTTTTCGCACGCTTTAAATCGACACACGTGCCAATTCAAATCATACGGAAGGGCGGATTGTTATGTGGTAAATAAGAAAAACAGAGAAGAGAAAAAACTAAACAGAATCTCACAGCGGAAGGATAAAATATAATAATAAATATACAGTTCATAAAACTGTTTACAAACATTTGATTCTTCTTTATACAATAAATATCAGAGTTCACATACCCATAAATATCAATGCAGCGGAATTAAATAGTGTAGTGGAATAATATAGTAGATAGCAATACTACAAGTCTTCGTCTTCGTCCTCCAGAACTAAAGTCTTCAATCCTGAAACACTCGGACCGACCCGAGCGAATTTGAAAAGACAAAAACACTCGAGTTAGAACTAAAAGATCTTATGTGAGTTAAGTCAATAGAAATAGATATGAGTGCAGTAACTCAAGAGATGCTCGGGATTTCCATCTCCTAAGGATCCGTTAAACTATTTACTATGTAGTATATTTCACTATTATAATAGTGTCTAATTGTGAAATAAACTTACTTTAAAATAGCGTTAAGGCTTTACATTTTCCACCTTAACACATAATATATTCCCATAGTCTATACAGCACCGTAATCTCCCCCGTACTAGGCGTCGTCAGAGGGCACTCCATAGGTATGGTACAAAACCAAAATCGTATAAGGCGCACTAGGGTAGGTGACACTGCACAACTAGGTAATGCCAGTGTAGATATACCAATTACGCTTCCGGGTCGGTGGTAACGCGTAGCGCGCAGCTACCGCCCACCTCGAACAAACTCCCCCAAATCAAAGAAATCAAAAGTGAAGGTGGCCACCGAATCAATCCAAAGTCAGAGTATAGTATCGAAGGGAAGTGTCCGATCAAAGGTGCTACCTTATTAACCCGTCAATCGCTCCTGTTTTAGCCACCTTATGCCAACTCACGGGAGTTGGGTCCACGTATTTACCTTATAGGAAACGCCGCCACCAACCTACTTCATTCTGGAATCTCCACCGCGTACATGGTTGTTAAAGTGGTTTTCGGAGTCGGCAGAGAGTATGACAACTTCCGATCCTGGTCTCTTTAACAACCAAACGTTATTATAACACCGCGGTCTTTAAAATAGTTTATAAACCAGAATAAAATTATCCATTTCAAACCCATAAATACGATATCATTTCCATTTCCAAAACAAACTCATTTTGATATTATTTTTATAAAAAACCCAAATCAATAATATCATTTTTTTTTTTCAAATATATCACTTTTCCAAATCATACTGCTTAAAAAATTTATAATATCTGGAAACCAAACATTTGAATTATAACTTTCAAAACATAATACTTCGAAACTCATAGCCTTAAAACCATACTTCTAAAACTCAAAGGGTTTGGATATTCAACAGTATATAAAATAAAATGGTTTAATTTTAAAATTACTTTGTAAAGTAAAATAATTTCCATGACTTTACAAATATATTTCCTTTAAATGAAGTCTAAGCCATAATTTTAAATTTCACCTGCAGTTTCCAAAACCACTTCAATTTCAATATATATCCAATTTGAGTATTAATAATTTCAAAACTAAGGTTGGAATTTATTCTTTCAACAAATTCAATGTTCTATTATTTAGTCTTGAATATTTGCATGATAAATCCATAATCATTTATATAAAACTCAAATTTCCTATAACTAAATATTTCCTCCAATTTATTTATACTAGAAATATTCATTTAATTTATCTTGAAATAAAATTTCAGTTATAAATATCATACCTTTAAAAATTTCAAGCTTCATAAGGTTCTACATCAACTTATAGTGTTTAATTCTTAAATACGCTCAATTCCAACAAATTTTTTAATTTACCTTCTGATCTAAATTTATTTGAATCATTTAAACTCTATATCCTAAGCCTGTACTTAATCAAATAATATAAATTATCAAACTCCATTATTCAACTTATTTATTTTCATTTAACAAATTCATACATAGCTTAAATTCAATAGTTTAACTGTATATATGTATATATAAAATAAGATTTTATATAAGATCAAAAATTAATATTTATTAAACCGTAGCCTATCCAAACTATAGAAATCATTT
The DNA here is from genome assembly GCA_030765085.1 of Allium cepa. Taxonomy (NCBI): domain Eukaryota; kingdom Viridiplantae; phylum Streptophyta; class Magnoliopsida; order Asparagales; family Amaryllidaceae; genus Allium; species Allium cepa. The sequence continues at coordinate 271,934,270 of CM060943.1, read as the reverse complement.
TCAAATATTTATATATATAGACCGACGGTGTCTGTATATAATTTTCTACCCTATGGTCAAGTGAAACGGATATTTATCATTTCAATCCGCAATTTAAAAATAAAAAAATTCGGTTGTATATCATTTCAAACCGCAATCCCGAATGAAATGAAATGCATGATAACTTGCAGATTATATAATATGGAACACATCATCCATTCACCAAACATCAATCATCAACCATTTATTACAATCATCATCCAATTTGAACAAAACATCCATATAGAGCATATAAAATATAACGGGTATCAAGGAACAGTTTATATTCAATAATAAATTAATAACTGTTTAATTAGAAGTTTATATGCAAAATAAATAAATTTAACTGTTAATTTATATGCAATAATAAAATTAATTAACAATTAAATTAAATAAATGCGATTTAACTGAGATGATGTATAAAATATGCAAAACGGTCATAAATAAATTTCTACGCATATCTCAAATCAATTTAACAAACATAAGAAAACTTAGAAGTTGTGAGTGGGTTAAAACACTCACCTTTTGAATTTAAATTGAATTTAAATCTAATTTAAACCCAAAAATTTGTCCGTCTCCAAATTTGTCCAAACCAACTTCAAAGTGTGCGGGATCTCAATACGAACCTAGCGGAGAAAACCGCGCGTGAAACGAAGTTCGTATGTATGAGTTATGACTATTAGAACTAATTGAAATCGAGATTTACAAAAATAAATTAAACAAAAATAAAATGTCGTGCACATCTACTCTTCCCACGTGAAAAAAGCGTATGCTTCTTCTTAATTGCTAGCTTTGTTCCATAATTTTTCTTTTATTTCAATTTACTTTAATTTTCCTCCTTATTATATGAATGTATGTATTTTTAAAAGGTTTGGAAAAAAAATTTGGAAAAGAAAAGGATTAAAATAAGAACTTAAAATGGAAGAGAAGATCTAGATTTGAAAAGAAAGAAGAAAGTTTGAAATAGAAGAATATTTGAAGAAGAAGAAGAATATTTGAAGAGGAAGGAAAAATTAAAATGAGAGATAATAAGGAGATTTGAAGAAGAAAAAAGAAAAGAGAAAAGAAGAAGAAGATTAGAATGGAGACTGTGGTTTAATTTGCGTCATATCTTATTTATAAGGTTAGAGTTCGGTTTAGGGTCAAAGAGATTTGAAAAGTGAGACCGTTATTAATTAGAAATAAATAAAATGACGTTTCAGAAAATAAAGTTGGAAAATGAATGGAAAGAAATAAAGTAAATATGAACAAACTTTTAGAATTCAAATTTGAAAACAATCGTTTACTTAATAAATTTTGTTAACCCTAAACATACCGAAATTAACATATTTTAAATATTTAATTAACACACAATAAACGAAAATAAATTCTCCACCCATATTTGTGTCATAAATTAAAAGAATATGCAGCATTAAGAAATCTTCATTTCTCCCTCTTCGTGATTAGATTGGAAATTAAACAACATGTTAACATTTCGATTGAATGTTTTACAAGGAATGCATTAACATACATTCCAAAATATGATAGCATAAACAAGGTAATATAAACAGGTGTATAATATATATGTACGTGTTTATCGCCACTTATAGTTTACATTCATGAATAAAAGGTATGAAAATAATCCACATAAGGTGGCGATAAATGTAAGAATAAATTTGAAAAGTGAAGATGGAAAGGTAAGTTATGTTGCAATAAAATTTAATAAAGTCTAATTTGAAGGAAATAGTCAAGTGTAAATCTAGTTTACCCCCTTTATCATCTCCTATTAATATTTAGTTTAACAACGTATGAGATTTCAATATAAACTAGCATTAAATTTTGATCTAAAACATAAGTTTGAATTTAGGTATAAACATATATGCAGTAAACTAGCATTAAATTTTGTTTAACACAAAACATGCATTTTTTGTTAAATCTATTAATTGCAATCACCGTTTCTTTCCTTTTAATTGAAACATTTGAACTACATTAATTGCAATCACTTACAAAGTTAAATTTTAAAACAGACAACTAAAATGCATGAAAAAAATAGAAAAATTGTTTATACACAAGAGTAATAAATAACTTACTGAAATATATTATTTTCCTATTCTTGTAATCAATGCGTGAGCTAAAACACAGTTCAAATAAACATATATTTCTTTTGTTAAAATCAATCATTCTATTCTATATTTTAATGAAATTAGACCTACATTCATAAATGAAACATTCATTTTATTTGATGTAAATGTTCTTTTTATTAAATCAAACTTTCCTTATTTTCACAAAACATAAGCTGATTTTAATTACACCTATTAATTTACAATTAGTATTCTCTCTCCTATTAATTAGAAATTTTCAATTACATTCATTTCAATTGATTAAGTTTCAAAATGGACTAAATGAATGTAATGAGAATTAAACAATTTTTCCTATCTAATAGTAACTTAAACATATTTACATTATTGGATAAAATAGTAATTACACATTTCTCACTAAATAATAGTTACTCATTTCTACAATCAATCATTTCAGCTAACAAACATTTCAAATAAATAAACATATGTTTACTGCTTTATTAAACTTATTCATTTTTATTCTTTTTGATTTACACTCATACTATTAAATCAACAATACCTTATGAAATTATTAACATAGGTTTCTATCTTTTTATTTCATAAAACATTGCCTTGTAAATAAAGTTTACATTTCTATACCTTTTATTATGTTGACACTACCATTATTGTCTTATTCCTCATTAATATAACATTTACTTACGTTCAATGGCAATATGTCCATTTATTGTAATGTAAACAACAATAAATTGATCAAACATGATTCCCATTCTTTTTATTCAAATCAATAGTCATATTATGATTAAAATTTCATTGGTTACATCCTATTGAATTAACATTGTCCGATTACCAAATTAATCTACATTAATTTGCACTAATTAAGTAAATTAACTGCAATTGATTTCAAACTAAATTTTATGAACAAAATAAATAGGTAACTCATAACCATTGTCACCCTTAACTTTTAATTACATTCAAAAGTTCATTAATTACAAAAAATTCTCAAATCATCTATGTAATTCTAATTTCATATTTTAATTGTGTTAACTATTCTATTTCCATTATGCTGAGATTTAGTTACTTATACACACTTAATATTCCAATTCATTCGTTTACATTAGTTTTTTTTATCAAATCAATTGCCATCTTAGGCATATAATTAACGTTTCTATTGATTTTACATTCAAAAATTTTCAATTATTATCTTAACTTACATAACGTAATGTTTAGTTTCATTTAATTGCTATTGATTAAATACATTGGTAACAAACAATAGTTGTCACCATTATACATTTTATACATTTGTAAGTGTATTCTTTACAACCAATTATTACAACAACTCTCATTAAAAATACATTTATTCCATTTCCACCTATTACACATTACTTTATTACCTTTTACATCCCACAAAAATTAGTGCACATAATAACCAAGCATAGCAGGTTTAAATACAATGGATTGGAATTTCGTTTAAATTATTGACAATTTACTTGTATTAACATTGTTTCATTTTAATTTAGTTACTATTCCCTTATTAAATTGCAAATTTTTATTTCTTTCAATATTAACTCATAAAATATTATTAAATTAACAAAAATTAAACATCGAAAAATTATGGGTCGTTACATTTGGAAAATATGAAGATTTTAAATTTTGAGCAGTGAAGGTGTTATTATATTTTTAAATTTATAAAAATATATAGATACATGCAAATATTTTTATGGGAATAAGATTTTGGAAATGGAAAGTAAAATAAATATACATATATACATTTTAACTAATGTAAGTATTTTGGTAACTAGAAAATATTTTATTAAAAGAAATTAGTTTAAAACTAATTTTTTGTTAAGTTAAATTATAAAATGAAATTGATTTTTTGATTATTTCGAATATTAATAAAATCACATAATGTTTATACAAGGCCAAAAGACATGAAAACAAGTCATGACGGGATTGGAAATGGATTGCAAAATAAAAGCAAATGTGAGATCTTCTCACTCAAATTTTAAATAATTGAAAATTTCAGTTATTGATTGATGATTGAATTATGATAGTTAAACTTGATTGACTGTGTGTTTCGGTGATTGATTATAATAATTATTCACTAGATGATATTATACACACAGACACACAGACACACACACACACACATATATATATATATACACTAACATAGTATATATTGGGTGATTGATTTCCCGCATTATATAGCGGATGAGGCCCTATTGCGCCGCATAATAGCGGATGATATTTTTATATAAATCCCATATACCGCGATATTCCACCTCGAAGTGGAAATGGTATTTAACTGTTGTGCTAATGTCTGTGGATGCAGGGAAACAGGTTGGAGGGATCCAACTGGATTCCTCACAAATAGTAATTTTATTTATATTCTGTGATATACCTCATTGATAAATTGGTTTTATCTATGAATCTGTGTATAAAGATAAGCGTTATGGACTATACCGCTTATCGATGTCAATATGATTGAATTTGCGATGGTTGATGTTGTGCACTATTGTGTTAAACCCCTGGACTGCACTATACACACACAAATATGGATTGCACGTGGAAATTGGTTAAGCCACAGGTTTTTGAAATAATTTTAGAATTGAATTTTTGAATCCAAATTGTTTGGAAATAAATCGGATTTAAAGTGGAAATAAACTTTTGAAAAGGAATTTCAAAATAAATATTATTTTTGAATAACTTGATCTAGTTTTAAATTAGTTTTAAAATTGAATAAAATTTGAAATTTAATTCTACGTTGTAAGCTTATGATTTCAAAAAGAGCATATAGGTTTACGTAAACTTTAACCATTTTATAAAAGTGTTGCTTTGGGAATTCAAATTAACCCAAAGATTTTACCTTGTATAAACGAAATCAGATTTTTCCGAAATAAAAAACTATTTGTTTCCAAATGATATAAGCTTTCGTTTAAGAAATGAATTCCCTATTTGTATTAAAGGAAGTTCAAGTTGAACTGAAAATAGTTTTCTAAGTTATGAATGAATATTTGGAAATGGGTTTTGGAAGCTATAAGTTAAATCTTTGATTTAGAGATTAAATGAGCTAATCCAATTGAGGTGGAAATTGTCTTGAAATCCGTGAATGGATCTTTATGAAACTGGGTGAACTTTGTGAAATAAATCTTTTATTTAAAAGATTAGAAATGGTAATTTAAACCATTAAAAGGAAAATTTTGGATATTAAGTTGTGACTTAATTAAAATCCCATGTCCGTATGTTTTAAATTTATGCTCATTATTCGGTTTAGCCGGGGGAGGACTTTGTCATATAACGCATTCCGAATAATGATACGTAGACATGGATATCATTTTAAGACCGGTGGTGAAGACCGGGTATGTAATGACCCAGAATTTATGTCCATTAATTTTTTTTATATTTAATTAATTTTAAATATTAATAAGTAAGATTTATAAGTCGAATAAATTTTATTTCGAATAATTGGATTTAGTTGGATAATTAAATCGTTAATTTAATAGTTGAAATTACAGAAATAATTGAAAATCAAGTTTAATATGATTGAAAATGATTTGTAAAATTTTATCTTATCATATTGGAGTTATAGTGATGTTGTAGAACTGTTAAATTGAATTTGGAGTTAATTTGTGAAAATTGAATATTTTAATATTTAATTATCGATTGAAAAATAGCCAATTTTCGAACAGTCTTAGAATTGGACGAAACTAGTTCCATTGGATCCGTAATAGTTTGTTATTATCAGATTTCAATTTTCGTAGCAATCGGAGTTTTCGTTTGACCGTGGCAGCTCGAAACGCATCAAAATTGTTTTAATATTAATTTGGCGAGTTAAAATAGTCATTTTTCAAATTGTCTCGAATTTCGACGGAACCAGTTTCATCGGATCCGTAATGTCGTATTATTATATGGTTTCAAATTTCGAGTCAATGGGATTTACCATTTTTCCGGGGCAAGCCAAAACGCGTTGAAATTAGTTTAAATCGATTTAATTTAAATTGATCGTTTATTGCTGTATCTCACACAGATGATCGAATTAGCCTCCGAAACCTATTCCATTGTGTCCGGAACGTGGGGGTAAACCCTAGAAACGCAAACCAACACGCGTTGTTTGGAGATCGTTTGGGAAAAGGGTTTATAAGTGGATTTAATATTAAAATAATAATTAAAATTGTTTATAAAGGCACGTTCTTCAGCAAATCCTAGTTCCATTATAACAGGCCGCCGCTTATAATTTTAATGGCCGAGACTTCACTTCCTTCTTCTCTAATTATCTCGTGATCTACTCATTTCTAGGCTTCACCATCAACAGCAAAGATCTAGAGCTCATCGAGCTCGACAAATCCAACGGTAGGAATGTTGTATTGTCATCGATTTGAGAAGATATGGTGCCGCGTCCTATGGCAGTTCATGCACGTTTTTCTAGGCCATAGGGGGGCCGAGCTCCACCATTTTTCGGCCGTGGGTAGCTCTTGCATAGGGCTTCGAAACCCATATTGTTGATCGAGTTGAAGCAGCTTGTTGAGGTCGCGAAAATTGATGAAGAGATGGCGTGCGTTGGGTTCAAGGGAACGTGAATTTCACGACCTGGACGAAGAGGGAGAAGTATAGGGGGTGCGGCCCTGATCTGCAGAAATCAAAATGGACGGCCATGATTTGTTGGGGTAAAAATATAAAAGAAAATTTGTAATTTAGTTAAATTATAATTAGTTTAACTTTAAAAATTGATATCTTCTTCATACGAGGTCGAAAACGCACGAAACTAGTTGCGTTGGAATCGTATGGACGAGCACCACGCTATGGAATTGAAATGGAGTCGTTTGGAGCTAGTGATAATTTACGGTAAAATTGAACGCACGTTTAATTTTATTCGAAATAAAACGTACTGAAACGGAATTGAAATTAAGGTGAGAACTTCTCACTCAATCGAATCGGTTTCGATTTAAATTTTAAATAATTAGATTTAAAATTGTTGATTGCATGCCTGAGTGATAAATTATTATCTGTTGTTGATTGAAATAGACATTATGCGCCGTTAGTAAGCGGATGTTATTTATTAAAAACATATACCACGAATATTTCACCGTATAGTGAAATTGGTATTATTTATGTACTTGGAGTTGATTTCCCGCATTATATAGCGGATGAGACCCTATTGCGCCGTCTATTAAGCGGATAATACTTTATAAATCCCATATACCGTGATATTCCGTCTTGAAGCGGAATTGGTATTGTGCTAACATCTGTGGATGCAGGGAAACAGGTTGGAGGGATCCAACTGGATTCCTCAAATGATTGAATTGGTTTCAATGTTATGTGTTGATCTATTTATAACCTTTGTGATTATCATTGTGATTGAGATAGTTAAAGGCTAAAATTTAGTCGAATATATTTTTGGTATCATTAGATGCCGAAAATAAATAAAATTGGATTTTTGAAAATTTAAGTTGAGATTTCATAATAAAATTTAATTTTGGAATTGATTCATTTTAAATAAATAAACGTTATAATTTTAATGTTATAAAGATTATGATTTTCGTGAAATATAACCGGAATGTGATTTTTGAAATAAATAGTTGATAAATTTGTAAAATGGTTTAAATTGGGATTTTTGAATTATTATAAACGGTTTACATAAAAGGTTTATGAAATTGATATTTATAAATTAAAAATATTGGAATTATAAAATGAGTTTTTATAAGTGTTAAAATGAAGTATAAACGGATTTCATAAGTGAATGAAATTTATAGATTTATAAATTGTGAATTTATAAAATGAATAGATTTTGTAAAATAAAGGATTTATAAGTAAGTCGCTTATTAATTGGATTTTGGCATTTAAATGAGATATAAATAGGATTTGTCCATTAAGGGATTTTATAAGTGGAAGTTTTTATAAAATAAATATAAGTGGAATATATAAACGTTGTTTTATAAATCCGAAATCGACTTATTTTGATAAGTTAATTATTATAGCTTATTAAAGGAAGTATATCCACGATTTTGGATAGTGGAAAATCCTTTAGATAAAATGTGTAGAAAATGTTGAATTTGGTTAATGAAGTATATTCACGATTTTGGACAGTGAATATATATTAAAGAAATGTTTTGGGGAAGCGACATTTTAAATAGAATTTAAAATGATTTTAAAGATGTTTTAAAATGCATTAAATATCGAACACATAGATTTCAACATTCATTGTCGAAATAGACGTTTTTCGAGAAATAAGGAAATGGTGGACTATAACACTGTTGTTATAGTAAATGATTTCCGAAAGGAAATATTTTATATAATATTGGGATTTATATATCTATCTTAATTTTGAATCCCTATACTAGTGATTTTGGGTTGTCGTAACGATGTTTTACGCAACATTCGTTTTGGCCCAAATAAATGTGTTTAAGTGAATGTTTTCCTTAAAGAATGAAATATGTACTTAATTTCAATTTAAGTATATTGAATATTTTCCAAGTGTTGAAAATAAATAGATTTGTGAATTACTTTGTAATATCCCGGAATTTCCAGGAGTTTAAAATGCTGATAATCTCTTAATTTAATTATTTGAAATTGATTAAATTGTCATTTTTAAAGATAATTAACCAAGTAATATAATATAATGTTTTAATTATGGTTATAAATTGGTACATTGTTTTCAAAATTTATAAGTGTGTTTAAATTGCATTTATATCTGTGTATTTAAATCTGTGTATTTTAAATTGATTTTAAAATAGAATATATTATTTGGAAATAATAATAATGTGCTTATTTAAAAATAGATGTTTATATTTATTTAAATTTATTTTAGATTTGATTTGATTTTTAAATTTGACTTTGAAAATGAATATAAATTTGAATTCAAAGAAATACATACATATTACTAATATGGTTTGAGTTTAAAATATATAGATAATGTTTTTAATTAAAAATAAGATTTGTTTATTTGTCTTTTATAGAAATTTATCTATAGAAATATTATTTGTACTTATTTAACAAAAATGAATACAAGGCTTCTAAAATAGCATACTTAAGATGAGTTTGAAATATGTATATAACTTTATTTAAAATTTTATTTGGTTTCATTCTTTTTAAGATTGTATTTTATATAAATTTAGCAAACATTTATAAATGTATAAATGTATTTGTTTATTTGAAATTTAATTATAAAAGTATTTTTAAAATTAAGAAATCATATTAGTAATTAGGAAATTAATTTTAAAAAGGGTCTTTAAATTTCTTTTAGAATTAAAATAAACTTAATTTGACAAGTGTTAAGTTAGGAATCATTTAAACAACAAGTGCTAAACATTTAAATTAAGATTAAGACAAGTGTCACATTATTTTAATTTTCTTTTATTTTTATTAACATCTGAAATTAATTTACACAAACCCCTATATTCTCTTCATTTCCTTTTTCATTCAAATTTATGTTCATTCCTAAAAGAAACTAGAATTATCAATGACAGCTCCGAATCTGAACATTCCTCAATTCAAACAATTCTCAAACAATTGCTCAAGTTCAAAAACCTGAAAACTTACTCCAAATCAAACTGCAAGTCTGCAGTTTATTCTAAAAACAAAATCCTCAAACTGAAATTCTGAAACTTTCCCATGTTCAAATCAAAAACCTGAAACATTAATCTCTGTTTACAAATCAAGCATGTAACCATCTTTCAAGTACATGCAAGAAAATCTGGTCAAAGCAAAAAGTTTTCAAAGTAATCAAAGTGTTCTTAGCAATTCCAGTTCCAGAGGCCAAGTTTCAAAGCATTTCAAAGTTTTAAAAGAAGCATAGCAAGTTTTCAAAATGCAAACATGAAGCATTTCTGTTTCAAAGGCTTCATCTTCAAGTTCAAAGTGATTTGCAAGTTTTCCAGTTTTATTCATCAAGATTTAAACCTCTTCATTTCTATAAAAAAAGGTGAGTAAACATTTTTTTCAAAGCTAAAATGAGTTTAAATTGCTTTCATATGATTTCTGAATGAATTATCTTTGCATGTTTGTATATAAGTATGTACTCTGCTTGTATGTGAGAATTGAACTATGCATGTTTTATAGCTCTGTTGCCAGATTTCAATGTCTACCTTTAAATCAAAAAAAAAATCCCATATCTCTTAATTTAATCTCTGTTAGGATTTGGATTAAAAACAAAATAGTTTTGTTTTAGTATAATCTGGATACTAAAAATATAAATATGTATGTAAGTGATGATATATGCTTGCATTCGAAAATAACAGTAAAACCTTTTAAATTATTGTGAAATCAAATATTAAATTTTACCGATTCGAGTTTATTTCGTGAATCATCTATGGAAATCATGATTTTTAAAACAAAATTTATAAAATTTTTAGAATTGTAATGAGAATGCAATTCTTAGAAGACCAAAATTGCGTTTTTGGTTGATCTCTGGTGACTGGAAAGTTTTTGGTGGTTGAAGTCTTTTCTGGAGCTAAGTGTGTGATCAGGGAAGTATGGAAAAATGGTAGGAGTGGAGGTAGTTCGCCGTGGTGGTGGCGATATGGAGAATTAAATTTTTAACCTAGTTTTGGTTGAAGTCTGATTTGGGGATCGTATCTCCACCCATGGTTGATCGAGTGGGTCGAGGTGGAAGGGATTTGTTGCGTAGGAGCTTGGCAAGGTGTGAACGAAGTAGTTCTTTTTCCGATGGCCAGAATCGATGGAGCGAGGCTTTTTTACCTGGCAATGGGTTAAGTTCCAGTTTCCACTTGAAAGTTCGATCGAGATAGCTCGATCTCGTTTATGGGTTTGATGTGAAAATCTGGATGGACAGATGATGGGAGAAGGTCGAATAGGACTTGTCAGCGACGGTCGTTGATGCCAGAAGTTCACCGATGTTTGGTGCAGGTGCACAAGATGATCAGTGCACCTTGTTTTGGGTTGGGGACGAGGTGGTTTCTTCGGGAGTTACTCGGGGAACACTCGTGTGGATTTATGTTATGGGTCGAGTTATCACTAGGGTCAATTGCAAATTTAAGGAACTGTTAAGTTTTAACAGTTTTAAAGATTTAAATCAAACAATTTTTAAAATTGAAATTAAACTGTTTTGATAATAAGAAGAGATGTAGATGTACTTAATTTTGTTTCAAGTACACATGAGTTAACACGAAGTAAAATGTTTTAAACCAGTTTTTAAAATTTAATTGAAAGTAAATTTTTAAAAACTTTAATCAAGTTAAATCATTTCTTGAAATTCATTTCTTTATAATAAATGTTTGAATAAATGGTGTTGTATGATTTGTAAACTTAGATGTTTTAAGTAAATTCTTAAGTTATTTTCAAACTTAAGATTTAATTAAATAAGGAAATGTTTTATCCTAAAATCTTAAATAAAGTTTGATAATAAATGTAATAATTAAAAATGGTTTTTTAATTGAATTATTTAAAGATTAATGATTTATAAATTAACAATTAAAGTTTTCAAAGTGGTTTATTTGAAATTAAGGATTGTTAATTAATAAAGAGGTAAGTAATTAATGATTACTTTATATATTAAAACTTAATTAAAGATTTAATTAAGTTAAGTTAGTTGTTAAGATAAAATGTTTTCAAAATAATTAAAGATAATGTTTTATCTTAAAGATAATTAAGTTTAATGAGTTATAATTAATTAAGTTAATTAAGAAATTCTAAGTCTAATTAATTAAATTAATTATTTTAAAAGGGGATTAATTAAGTAATTAATTAAGGATAATTACGAATTTAATTAACTAATAATTATGATGGATTAATTAATGATTAGAGGTTAATTAGTATGTAATTAGAAATTAATTAATTAAGTAATTAAAGGATAACTAAACTAGTAATTAAGTTTAATTAGGTTTTCTTAATTGATAATTAAGAGGTTATTAATCTATAATGCAAGTTAATTAAGAATTAATTAACTATTATTAAAGGTTAAGTAATTATACTTAAGGGTTAATTAATTGATATTTATGGATTAATTAATTTATAATTAAGGTTGTTAATTAATAATTAAGTTTATTAATTAATGATTAAGAGATAATTAAATTGTTAATTAAGTTTGATTAATTAATTATAAAAGTAATTAGTGATTAATTACTTTGTATTAAAGGTCGATTAATAATTAAGGTTTATAAATTAATAGTTGATGACGGTTAACCTATTAATTGAAGATTAATTTGGTTAATGAGTAATTAAGGAATGAATTACTCAATTATAATTAATGAGATAAGTATGATCAAGTAAGTTAATTAATTTGTTAATTAATTAAATATAGTCACTTGATAAATAATTAAGTATGTTTACTTAATAAGTTGTGATAAGGCTAATTACTTAAGATAAGTAATTGATAAATTACAGAGGTGATTGAAATAAGGTAAATTACTGATTAGGAAGTAATTTTTAAATGAATAATTACTTGTTAAGTAATTAAGGGTTTATTACTTGGTGTAATAAATCAATAAATTTATAAAGTAATTAAGAAGTAATTAAAAATAATTAATTTATGTTTATATTTGATTGATTGAAAGTAATTAATTTAAGCATGATTAATTAATGTAATTAATCAAGAAATAATGTAATTAATTAAGGTTAATTAATTAATGGAAGTAATTAATTAAGGTTCATTAATTGATATGATTAATGAGAATAATTAAGGATTAATTACAATATTAAGAGTTAATTAATCAAGGTTGATTAATTAGGATAATTAATTAATTTGTTTAATTGAAGAACAAGTAAACAATATACTTGGATGAAGTAATAAATTTAATTAATTTTAAATTAATTAAGAGATGAAGTAGTTAATTTAATTCGCTTTAAATAGAGATAGAGATAGTTAATTTAATTCATTTTAAATTAATTATGTTGTGGTATGAGTAAATCATTGCTTATGTATGAATGGATGACATTGATTGTCATGAATGCTTTGTGATCTCAGTAATGAGATAAGTATGGTTGTGTGATATGAATGCTTGGTTGCATTGTGATGATTAGATAGGTTATCAACTGAGATGTTGATATATGGATTATCTATTATGATATAGATAATGTGGATGACCTGTTATTTGATAATGTTGGTTATCAATTGTGACTTGTGAATTATCTATTCTATGTGTATATAAATAGTTGAATTGAATTGTTTTAAAACCTTTAAAAACAACTTGGACTTAAAACCTTTAAAAACAACTTGGACTTAAAAGACACGCTTCGGATTTCGATGAGACCGGGATCGGGTTTCCATATTTGGATATCCGAAAACCACATCGATTCCAATTAACGTTAGGTCGTGAATCAAAGTGGAGCTTTGTGAAGACTCAAGGTATAGGGACTATACGTCAATATAACTCTGTGGGTGATTCCGTAATGAGTTGACAGAATAGTACTTATAGGTTCGAGATGGTGGTTTAGAATGCAAGGGTTATTGTCGTTAACTCTGAGGGTGATTCCAAAATGAGTGTAACGAGATAATGCCTTCGGTTTCGTTCGAACCTGGAACGAACTTTTATGGATTGAATGCTTTTAGAACATCGTCAGGTGGACGATGAGCATTCTAAGTGATATTTCCTATAAAGGTAATCGTAACCTCAAGCCTCATCAACCGGGAATGGCTAAAACATGGGAGGTGCAGCAAGGCTTCGTTGGTAGCCCCCACTGGAGAGTAAGATTTACCTTTGTCTAGAGGTCCCTTTTATTTCGGCTGTGTGGGCGATTGATAGCTAGAATCACCGGGGTTGTCTTATTCGAAACTGTTCAGCATGGAATGGGTCCGGCTTTGTGTTGCAGGGGAGCGGGCGTACTCCTCGGTATGATGATCTAGGCCACGTACTGTGACGGGCGGTACCCCAGTAGCCCTGCCATTGTATGGAATTCAAAATCCAATAAGTGCCAACGGTTTTGATTGTATTACCCACTTTTGTGGCTAGTAGCTGGAATTTAATAGATGTAACAATTTCGGCTATTTCATATTTATTTGAAAACCCTAGACATTATTATAATATCATCGGATTTCCTATCAAATGTTTTGGTTAGCGTAAGGTAAAAACTTTTCCACGTTTATGTGTGGGAAGTCTTACGTGATACCTTTTCTTTCAAAAGATTTTAAAGTTAAGCAACTTTAACCATTTACTCACACCAGATCCATGTCTGACCCAGAGTTTATTCTGTTTTTCTTCAACTCTTGGGTACTCAAATTTTTACGAGTAGCCAAGGGATTCAGGTTAGGAATTTAGGTTGGCTTGACGAATTCTGAAGGAGCAAATGGAGCAGGAGGCTTCTGCGTATAGCTATAGAGTATTCCGCTGTGTGTTCTCTGAGTTGTTTGTTTTGAGTTGTATTGAGTTGTATAACTGGACAGGTGTTTATAACTGTCTAGTATAAGTTAATTATGTTGTGTATCTCTGATGTATATGATACTATGTAAAGTATTCTGTGATTAATATAATTTATTCGTTCCGCTGTTTAGATTTTGATGCCGTTTCTTTCTTCTTCTCTGTCTTTTCTCTTTTCTATCCCTTTCTTTCTTAAAGATGATGCGATTTTCTGTGGTAAGAAAGTCGGGTCGTCTCAGTTGGTATCAGAGCATTAGGTTGAGTGAATACCTAGGCTCTGTAGTGGTGTCTTTCTTGAGAGAGCGTATTCGTAATTTTTATATATAACTATATACATATATATTTCTACCTGTCTGTTGGATTACCTGTTCGGTTTTTCAAATATAAGTTATAAAGGTAGATGGGGTAGTAGTGTGTGTGGCACGACTACCATTGGTTGGAGTTTGAATGTTGGAGGGTGGAAGTGTATTTGTCGAGACTGTAGACCTAATACCATCTTGAGTAATCTTAGTAGTTGGTGTAAGGATTTCATTTGATCTCTGAAGGAAACCTCTTAAGGTTCGGAGTTCATCTTGGAAGTGTAAGTTTGGTTGCGCTCATGACAGTGGATTTTTGAGAATTTGGATCCGTCGGTTGGGCAGAAGCGAGTGATGGTATTTAGATACCTCAGAAAGTAGTAGCTGCATGATGAGATGCAGTGACTATGGATGTCTCCGAAGATGTTTTCTTTCGGAACAAGTTTAAGGAAGTGTGACTGCTTCAGTGTTGTAGCTGAGTTCAGCAGGAAGTATGTGTTTAGTTGGAAGTCCGAGTTTCTCAAAGAACTCTGGATAAGAAGTCTTTGGCATCTGTGTTAGCAGTGCAGCTCGGGAGTGTTCTGTGTTTCAGCAGGAAGACCGTTTTAGCTTAGAATGTCCTGGAGGTGGAATTCAGAAGCAGCAGTGAGGATCTGTTTCTTCGATGGATTAGTTGGTCAAGGATAAATTGTTCTGATTAGTGGAGAGAGAACAATATCTTGGATATTGGATTGGTTGATTGCAAAAGTGACTTGCGATGGTTTGGTGATTATCTTAGATAGCCTTCTGCTTGGATTTGTGGCATTTCTAGAAGATGTAGAAGTTATGGAGTTGCTGAAGAATTTTCTGGATATATCTTCGGGAAAGTTAGAGTTTAGCCCGCATTGAAATTTGAGTTCTGTATCGACTTGATGTCAGGAGTGATACCGGTGATTCAATAGGGTAGAAGGTTGTCTCCTAGGTTGATTGTTGGTGAAGCAGCTCTGTATCTCTTAGAATTTCTGTTGAACCATATTTCTGAGATGTGATGTTTAGTCTGTGCCTGTGTTCATTCGACGGCATTTTCATCTGCTCCAGATCAGAGTTGTGCAGCGGAAGCAAGGTGGCTGTTGTTCTTTAGTAGAAGCATATGGGATTTTCAGTATTTTGGATTAAAGAGTTTCTACTGAATTTATTTTTCAGGATCTGAGGCAAGTTGGCGAGTGATTATGTTCTGTCTCTTTAGGATGGGAGAAGCTATTTTCTTCTGTTGATAGTAAAGTTCGATTTTGATTTTTGGATTGATCTTGTGTGGATCAGTTTGTTGAGTTGATCCAGTTTGTTTGTAGGAGTACCAGCGAAGGTTGAGCTGATCGGGTAGGATCTGTAGGTAGCCCGGATCATCCGGAAAGTTTTGAGGTTAAGTAACAGGAGAATTTGGGATTCGAAGTTGGAGGCTTCGATGTTGTTGAGATTTTCTCTGGTAAAGGAAGCAATAAGTTTTGGTATGCTTCGAGGCATATTGGATTCTTTTGATTTTTTGTAAGATCAGTGTTTTGGTTCATCACTGGTTTTGAGACCAGTAATTCTGTGAAGGTTTTAGTTGTTGATCAGACTTGTCTTTGGTCTGGTATCTTGTGTAGATTTTAGATCTAGCTGAGTAGGAACTCCGTAGCTTAGAAGTATAGCTAGTTTGGGTTTAGTAGAGCGAGTATCCCTGTGTCTGTACTGGGGAAATTTGAGATAATTTTAGAAAGTTTATCCGGATCTGTGTCCGGATAGCTAGTGTTATTTGATTGAATTGGTTGTTTGGATGGAATCGTTTGTTTGATTGATAGTGTATGGTTGTTATAGAAGATTGGATTGGTTGAAATAAAATAAAATTGTGGATTATCTTTGTTTTAAATTTCGAGGACGAAATTCTATTAAGGGGGGAGAATTGTAATATCCGGAATTTCCAGGAGTTTAAAATGCTGATAATCTCTTAATTTAATTATTTGAAATTGATAAAATTGTTATTTTTAAAGATAATTAACCAAGTAACATAATATAATGTTTTAATTATGGTTATAAATTGGTACATTGTTTTCAAAATTTATAAGTGTGTTTAAATTGCATTTACATCTGTGCATTTAAATCTGTGTATTTTAAATTGATTTTAAAATAGAATATATTATTTGTAAATAATAATAATGTGCTTATTTAAAAATAGATGTTTATATTTATTTAAATTTATTTTAGATTTGATTTTTAAATTTGACTTTGAAAATGAATATAAATTTGAATTCAAAGAAATACATACATATTACTAACATGGTTTGAGTTTAAAATATATAGATAATGTTTTTAATTAAAAATAAGATTTGTTTATTTGTCTATTTATAGAAATTTATCTATAGAAATATTATTTATATTTATTTAATAAAAATGAATACAAGGCTTTTAAAATAGCATACTTAAGATGAGTTTGAAATATGTATATAACTTTATTTAAAATTTTATTTGGTTTCATTCTTTTTAAAGATTGTATTTTATATAAATTTAGCGAACATTTATAAATGTATAAATGTATTTGTTTATTTGAAATTTAATTATAAAAGTATTTTTAAAATTAAGAAAACATATTAGTAATTAGGAAATTAATTTTAAAAAGGGCTTTTAAATTTCTTTTAGAATTAAAATAAACTTAATTTAACAAGTGTTAAGTTAGGAATCATTTAAACAACAAGTGTTAAACATTTAAATTAAGATTAAGACAAGTGTCACATTATTTTAATTTTCTTTTATTTTTATTAAAATCTGAAATTAATTTACATAAACCCCTATCTTCTCTTCATTTCCTTTTTCTTTCAAATTTATGTTCTTTCCTAAAAGAAACTAGAATTATCAATGGCAACTCCAAATCTGAACATTCCTCAATTCAAACAATTCTCAAATAATTTCTCAAGTTCAAAAACCTTAAAACTTACTCCAAATCAAACTGCATGTCTGCAGTTTATTCTAAAAACAAAATCCTCAAACTGAAATTCTGAAACTTTCCCATGTTCAAATCAAAAACCTGAAACATTAATCTCTGTTTACAAATCAAGCATGTAACCATCTTTGAAGTACATGCAAGAAAATCTGGTCAAAGCAAAAAGTTTTCAAAGTAATCAAAGTGTTCTTAGCAATTCCAGTTCCAGAGGCCAAATTTCAAAGCATTTCAAAGTTTTAAAAGAAGCATAGCAAGTTTTTCAAAATGCAAACATGAAGCATTTCTGTTTCAAAGGCTTCAGCTTCAAGTACAAAGTGATTTGCAAGTTTTCCAGTTTTATTCATCAAGATTTAAACCTCTTCATATCTATAAAAAAAAGGCGAGTAAACATTTTTTCAAAGCTAAAATGAGTTTAAATTGTTTTCATATGATTTCTGAATGACTTATCTTTCCATGTTTATATATAAGTATGTACTTTGCTTGTATGTGAAAATTGAACTATGCATGTGTTATAGCTCTGTTGCCAGATTTCAATGTCTACCTTTAAATCAAAAAAAAATCCCGTATCTTTTAATTTAATCTCCGTTAGGATTTGGATTAAAAACAAAATAGTTTTGTTTTAGTATAATATGGATGCTAAAAATATAAATATGTATGTAAGTGATGATATATGCTTGCATTTGAAAATAACAATAAAAACCTATTAAATTATTGCAAAATCAAATATTAAATTTTACTGATTCGAGTTTATGTAACAACCCGCATATTTATCTAGTTTACATTTAAATATTTTTATTTAAATATTAAATCGTTAATCGGATTTTGGTCCGAAAAACTACTTTTTGCAAACGGTCAAATTAGGACTCGAGACCACTTCCATTGAGTTCGAAATGTCGTTTACAACTTTTTAAGTATAAACATCGATAGGTTTGGAGTTAGTGAAATTTCACTAACTTTTCCCGCTTTGGACTTTGGGTTAGTTTAGCCTATTAAGCCCAAGTTCCAACCCTCTTCTCCTCACTCTTCATAAATTTCCTAACTAACTCAATCTTTAGCATTAATGGTGAAGAGAATGGGAAATTAAAACTCCAAGCTCAAATTCAATTGCAACTCCATCATTCAACTCCAAATTCAAGTAGAAGATATTGGATTCAAGCTTTGGATTGCTTCTCCTTGCTTTCAAGCTTCATCTTCATAAATTTTAGTGCAAAGGTGAGATTTTTATCTCACAATTCTAGTCTATAACTATATTGGACTGTTGGGAATGATTCCCTATCACTTTAGCATGCATATTTGCTTTTGGTTTGGATTGGATTGGCGAAAAACTCCGATTTTTGGTGTTTGGGAGAAATTTCTGCATTTAGGTCGTTCTGGCCATTTTTAGCTCGCTCGGAGTTAGGTCGTGTGGACCTTAGGTCGTAGGTCGCGTACGAGTTAACCCCTAGGTCGTTCTGGCCATTTTCATGTTTTCGGAGTTAGGTCGCTCAGGACCTTAGGTCGTAGGTCGTATGGCCGTTAGGTCGCTCTGCTTTGGCTCTGGCCATTTTTGCTCACTCGCAGTTAGGTCGCTCACGACCTAGGACTTAGGTCGCTCGCGAGTTAGTACCATAGGTCGCTGGGCCATCTAAATGCTTGTTCGGTGTTAGGCCATAGGTCGTATGGACCTTAGGTCGTAGGTCGCTCGGTCTCTCTCACTTCGCTAGGTCGCTAGCTCGTAGCTCGCAGCTCGCGTTTGAGCTTAGGTCGTAGGTCGTGGGTAGGTGGGTCGTAGGTCGCTCGCCTATATCCTCTGGCCATTTCATCCCTTGGTCGCTTGACCTCTAGGTCGCGGGTACCATTAGGTCGCTCGGCCTTGTTTAGTGCTAGGTCGCTGGACCATTTAGGTCGTTCGACCCTTAGGTCGCGGGTTTTTAGGTCGTTAGGTCGTTAGGCCGTTAACCCACTAGGTCGCATGACCTATAACCTGTTAGGTCGCTCGACCGTTTACTCCAGTTAGGTCGCTTGACTCCTTAGACCCCTAGGTCGCAACCATTAGGTCGCTCGACCCTATTCCCCTTAGGTCGTTAGACCTCATTTTGTCTTCACTAGGTCGTACCCCGTAAGCGGTGGCGTTGCCCCCGCACCCCCACCTTGGGGGGTTGCCACCCCCCCTGGACCCCCCCTCCGTAGGGGATCTTATCTGAAAAATATTGAGCTGATTTCCTTGGATTTTATTCGCATCTCCGTATGCGATCTTTGTGACTGATTGTTTCTACACTTGCTTATGTGTTTTGTCACTTTATAATATAAAGGTTTCAATACTAGTAGTAAATATCAAAACTCTTTTAACAAACAATTTCAACTCTATTTTTAATAACAAAGCTCTTTTCTTAAACCGTTTTCCAATCTATTAGTATATACAAGCCTTTACCTCACTCGGATGAGAAATCTAATTAAACGACTTAGTAAAACAAGTGGTATGAAACGCTTGCGTTCACTTCGTCGGTTAATTCTTGGACTTGTTCGATTGAACCTCTTGTGACAATTTTATTAGTGAAGATTTACAGTTTGTTCGTAAATATTTAAGTTAAGCAAGTGGTTATGGGACATGAAGCTAAACTTCTATATTTACTAGCTTAGTGTAATTGACACTTCTCGTTGATCTTGATGATCGCTTTATGAATTAGACTAGCAATTGCGCGATGTCTCTTTCATTGCAAGGTTAGACTAGACACCACTTGTGTGATTCCATTCACACATACCTTTCTGCTTTTTGGTTAGTCTTGACCTCATTCTGTGTGATTCCACTCACACATGTGGGGTAGCTCCCCATGGTCTTCGGACCGTCATGTGATAGGCCTCTTTCCCTTTTTATGATTTCTGGATTTCTCGTGTTGATTTCTGGAATTTATGTCATTGACTTGTTATGAGTACAAGTTTAGGGTATGATGCCCCCTTCGAATCTTTGAGAAGATTCTTGTGATATTGATTATCTCTTATTGATTGATCTTCTGTTGATCATTATTTACATACTTATAGTGGTATGTCGTTATGGATGTTTATGTTTATGCCATATCTTTTATGTTATATCATGTCATCTGATATTTATAGCTAGACTGATCCGTTTATTATTTTCTTAAATAATACTCGGATCAGACCGAGATGTTACAGGTGCTTCTGCTTGACTTCTTCCCAGGGATTCATCACTCTGACTTTTGGCTAACTGTTTAGATTAGCAGTTTTTGTTGTATACACTTGAGATATAGACTCATAGTTGTATTCTTTTGTATAGCACGTGTTGCTATTCTTTTGTATTATCGTGGATCTTATTGACCACTACTCTGATGTACACTTTCATGTGTTAGTTATATATTCATATCTTCTTCCGCCTTTGTGATATGGATATCTGTGACTGATTTGTGATATGATTATTTCTATGTTTGTTTCCGAAGATTATTTATAGCCACCGTGTGATAAGCAATTACATGGATGGTCGCTCCTCAACAGCCTTATTCTCCGTGCTAGTTGACAGCACTTCTCCGGAGTGTTCTTGGCTAGCGTGGGTATAGAGGTGGGGCGTCACAGCTTATTTCTTGAATCATCTATGGAAATCATGATTTTTAAAACAAAATTTACAATTTTTAGAATTGTAATGAGAATGCAATTCTTAGAAGACCAAAATTAGGGATTTTGTTGATCTCTGGTAACTGGAATGTTTTTGGTGGTCAAAGTCTTTTCTGGAGCTAGGTGTGTGATCAGGGAAGTAAGGAAAAATAGTAGGAGTGGAGGTAGTTCGCCGTGGTGGTGGTGATAGGGAGAATTAAATTTTTAACCTAGTTTTGGTTGAAGTCTGATTTGGGGATCGTATCTCCACCCATGGTTGATCGAGTGGGTCGAGGTGGAAGGGATTTGTTGCGTAGGAGCTTGGCAAGGTGTGGACGAAGTAGTTCTTTTTCCGATGGCCAGAATCGATGGAGCGAGGCTTTTTTATCTGGCAATGGGTTAAGTTCCAGTTTCCACTTGAAAGTTCGATCGAGATAGCTCGATCTCGTTTCTGGGTTTGATGTGAATATCTGGATGGACAGATGATGGGAGAAGGTCGAATAGGACTTGTCAGCGACAGTCGTTGATGCCAGAAGTTCACCGATGTTTGGTGCAGGTGCACAAGATGATCAGTGCACCTTGTTTTGGGTTGGGGACGAGGTGGTTTCTTCGGGAGTTACTCTGGGAAGACTCGTGTGGATTTATGTTATGGGTCGAGTTATCACTGGGGTCAATTGCAAATTTAAGGAACTGTTAAGTTTTAACAGTTTTAAAGATTTAAATCAAACAGTTTTTAAAAATGAAATTAAACTGTTTTGATAATAAGAAGAGATGTAAATGTACTTATTTTTGTTTCAAGTACACATGGGTTAAACCTAAGTAAAATGTTTTAAACCAGTTTTTAAAATTTAATTGAAAGTAAATTTTTAAAAACTTTAATCAAGTTAAATCATTTCTTGAAATTCATTTCTTTATAATAAATGTTTGAATAAATGATGTTGTATGATTTGTAAACTTAGATGTTTTAAGTAAATCCTTAAGTTATTTTCAAACTTAAGATTTAATTAAATAAGGAAATGTTTTATCCTAAAAACTTAAATAAAGTTTGAGAATAAATGTAATAATTAAAAATGGTTTATTAATTGAATTATTTAAAGATTAATGATTTATAAATTAACAACTAAAGTTTTCAAAGTGGTTTATTTGAAATTAAGGATTGTTAATAATAAAGAGGTAAGTAATTAATGATTACTTTATATTTTAAAACTTAATTAAAGATTTAATTAGGTTAAGTTAGTTGTTAAGATAAAATGTTTTCAAAATAATTAAAGATAATGTTTTATCTTAAAGATTATTAAGGTTTATGAGTTATAATTAATTAAGTTAATTAAGAAATTTTAAGTCTAATTAATTAAATTAATTAATTATTTTAAAAGGGGATTAATTAGGTAATTAATTAAGGATAATTACTAATTTAATCAGCTAATAATTATGATGGATTAATTAATGATTAGAGGTTAATTAATATGTAATTAGAAATTAATTAATTAAGTAATTAAAGGATAATTAAACTAGTAATTAAATTTAATTAGGCTTTCTTAATTAATAATTAAGAGGTTATTAA
The DNA here is from genome assembly GCA_030765085.1 of Allium cepa. Taxonomy (NCBI): domain Eukaryota; kingdom Viridiplantae; phylum Streptophyta; class Magnoliopsida; order Asparagales; family Amaryllidaceae; genus Allium; species Allium cepa. Next base: position 271,911,492 of record CM060943.1, on the reverse strand, counting down.
TCTATAATGTAAGTTAATTAAGAATTAATTAACTATTATTAAAGGTTAATTAATTGTAATTAAGGGTTAATTAATTGATATTTATGGATTAATTAATTTATAATTAAGGTTGTTAATTAATAATTAATTTTATTAATTAATGATTAAGAGATAATTAAATTTTTAATTAAGTTTAATTAATTAATTATAAAAGTAATTAGTGATTAATTACTTTGTATTAAAGGATTGATTAATAATTAAGGTTTATAAATTAATAGTTGATGACAGTTAACCTGTTAATTGAAGATTAATTTGGTTAATGTGTAATTAAGGAATGAATTACTTAATTATAATTAATAAGATAAGTATGATCAAGTAAGTTAATTAATTTGTTAATTAATTAAATAAGTCACTTGATAAATAATTAAGTATGTTTACTTAATAAGTTGTGATAAGGCTAATTACTTAAGATAAGTAATTGATAAATTATAGAGGTGATTGAAATAAGGTAAATTACTGATTAGGAAGTAATATTTAAATGAATAATTACTTGTTAAGTAATTAAGGGTTTATTACTTGGTGTAATAAATCAATGAATTTATAAAGTAATTAAGAAATAATTAAAAATAATTAATTTATGTTTATATTTGATTAATTAAAAGTAATTAATTTAAGCATGATTAATTAATGTAGTTAATCAAGAAATAATGTAATTAATTAAGGTTAATTAATTAATGGAAGTAATTAATTAAGGTTCATTAATTGATATGATTAATGAGACTAATTAAGGATTAATTACAATATTAAGAGTTAATCAATCAAGGTTGATTAATTAGGATAATTAATTAATTTGTTTAATTGAAGAACAAGTAAACAATATACATGGATGAAGTAACTAATTTAATTAATTTTAAATTAATTAAGAGATGAAGTAATTAATTTAATTCACTTTAAATAGAGATAGAGATAGTTAATTTAATTCATTTTAAATTAATTATGTTGTGGTATGAGTAAATCATTGCTTATGTATGAATGGATGACATTGATTGTCTTGAATGCTTTGTGATCTCAGTAATGAGATAAGTATGGTTGTGTGATATGAATGCTTGGTTGCATTGTGATGATTACATAGGTTATCAATTGGGATGTTGATATATGGATTATCTATTATGATATTGATAATGTGGATTACCTGTTATTTGATAATGTTGATTATCAATTGTGACTTGTGAATTATCTATTCTATGTGTATATAGATAGTTGAATTGAATTGTTTTAAAACCTTTAAAAACAACTTAGACTTAAAAGACATGCTTTGGATTTCGATGAGAACGAGATCGGGTTTCCATACTTGGATATCCGAAAACCACATCGATTCCAATTAACGTTAGGTCGTGAATCAAAGTGGAGATTTGTGAAGACTCGAAGTATAGGGACTATACGTCAGTATAACTCTGTGGGTGATTCCGTAATGTGTTGACGGAATAGTACTTATAGGTTCGAGATGGTGGTTTAGAATGCAAGGGTTATTGTCGTTAACTCTGAGGGTGATTCCAAAATGAGTGTAACGAGATAATGCCTTCGGTTTCGTTCGAACCCGGAACGAACTTGTATGGATTGAATGCTTTCAGAACATCGTCAGGTGGACGATGAGCATTCTAAGTGATATGTCCTATAAAGGTAATCGTAAGCTCAAGCCTCATCAACCGGGAATGGCTAAAACAAGGAAGGTGCAGCAAGGTTTCGTGGGTAGCCCCCACTGGAGAGTAAGATTTACCCCTGTCTAGAGGTCCCTTTTATTTCGGCTGTGTGGGCGATTGATAGCTAGAATCGCCAGGGTTGTCTTATTCGGAACTGTTCAGTAAGGAATGGGTCCGGCTTTGTGTTGCAGGGGAGTGGGCGTACTCCTCGGTACGGTGATCTATGCCATGTACTGTGACGGGCGGTACCCCAGTAGCCCTGCCATTGTATGGAATTCAAAATCCAATAAGTGCCAACGGTTTTGATTGTATTACCCACTTTTGTGGCTAGTAGCTGGAATTTAATAGATGTAACAATTTCGACTATTTCATATTTATTTGAAAACCCTACACACTATTATAATATCATCGGATTTCCTATCAAATGTTTTGGTTAGCGTAAGGTTAAAACTTTTCCATGTTTATGTATGGGAAGTCTTACGTGATACCTTTCCTTTCAAAAGATTTTAAAGTTAAGCAACTTTAACCGTTTACTTACACCAGACCCATGTCTGACCCGGAGTTTATTCTGTTTTCTTAAACTCTTGGGTACTCAAATTTTTACGAGTAGCCAAGGGATTCAGGTTAGGAATTTAGGTTGGTTAGACGAATTCTGAAGGAACAAATGGAGCAGGAGGCTTCTGCGTATAGCTATAGAGTATTCCGCTGTGTGTTCTCTGAGTTGTTTGTTTTGAGTTGTATTGAGTTGTATAACTGGACAGGTATTTATAACTGTCTAGTATGAGTTGATTATGCTGTGTATCTCTAATGTATATGATACTATGTAAAGTATTATGTGATTAATATAATTTATTCGTTCCGCTATTTAGATTCTGATGTTGTTTCTTTCTTCTTCTCTATCTTTTCTCTTTTCTATCCCTTTCTATCTTAAAGATGATGCGATTTTCTGTGGTAAGAAAGTCGGGTCATCTCATACTTATTATTAAATAAGTATGGAAATGTTTTTCCAATGTGAAATGAAACGTTTTGAGAATTTATCTTTTTGAAGATAAATTGAAAATGAATAATTGAAATCGTATATTCATAAATATTTTGGAATGTAAATTCACTATGGAATTTATAAATGAAAAGGGGAATTTGTTTATAAATAAACGTTGATTTATTTTTGAAGTATGGGAATTAATTTACGGATTTGGAACGTAAATATAAAGTAAATCGGTAAGGATTTATTTAATTGGTTTAAATGAACCATGTTGAAATGAAAGTATTTCCGCGTAAGGAAAATGTTTGAAATTTGTTTTCAAAAGTGGTAAAGGTGAAAAGTGATTTGAAAATTGTTTTCAAATGGTTGAAGTGTGGAAAATATATATCTTGTAAAGATATTTTTGGAAAATAAATAATTTGGGAAATTGTTTGGAATTTAGTGATGTTGAACATGCCTATTGATAGTTAAATAATCCAACTATCAATATTTACCTTTAAATAGGTATATGTTGTGATTTGGTTGAGTTTGAATGCCACACTTATTTTTGAATAAGCGCTCACTATTCAGGTTAGCCGCGAAAGGACTTTGGGGTCGTATAACCCATTCCGAATATGTGATACATCGTTATGGATAGCATTTGATGACCGGTGTTGAAGACCGGATATTTGTGAAAACGGAAGGATTACCGTCGAATGTTTCTGCATCGGCTGATCTCCGATATAGAAATTTATTACCCTTTGTGATGGGAATCCGGACGTGATTAGGGAATATCCGGATTGCAAGGGATTCTTTGGAATTGCCTTCGGTTCCGTTCGATCTCGGAACGGACTTGTATGGATGTGTTTCTGATGTTACAGTTTGAGATGTAAAGCTGGTTTCTATCAAATATATTTCCGTTAGTGGCGGAGAATATATTCTCTTAGCTTAACACCCTTAGAGGCTATGTAGTTGATGGTTACAAGTGATACATTCCGAAATTGGTAATGTGGCATTCAAAGTGTTGTTGAGCATTTGTTGAATTAAAGCACAACTTTTGTATAAAGTGTAGCTTTGTGAACGTGACTTCGTCAAGCCTTACAACCCGGAAATGGTCCAAACAGGAATGTTGCGGCAAGGTTTTTTTAGGGGTCGCGCCCCAAGGTATGTCCATTTTCTTCTGGATAGAGGTTGTATCATGGTATGGAGCCCAGATATTTAACCTATGTGGTTGCTGCAAATTTATTACTTTGTGGTCGTTGGTGTTGAGGATCCTCGGATAAAGGTCGGTAACGATCGGGGGATGGCATACTTTTTGTGTGGAGTTATCAAGTTACAGCTTCATTGCACCCAGAAGCGTGTGGTAACTCGGCCTTGTGTCAGTAGAGATCCGGTTAGGTTCTCGGGGCGTCTTTCCAGGGGCGTACCTATTTCGGTGTAGGAAGTTCCTTTGCCTGACCATTTGTTGGAAATCCGAAGAAACTATACGAACCCTCTACGGTTTTAGTTGTATAACCTGCCATGGAATGTGGCGGTAACCTGCTATTGAACATGGTAGCTATAGTAGGCATATGATAATGGTCGTATGTTGGCTAAGATTTATATTATACTTTCGAAATGTTTTCTACACTATGCACTAAAAATAATATAAATCAAATGATTCTGCGTAGTAAGCATATTTGACTATCATAAGGAGAAATCTCCTCCAAATTCTGCATTTGCATTGTGTGTGTGGCGAGAGGCCTTATGGTAGTTTCATTTTCCAAAAGCATAGCGAAATTCTTTTGATTTTCTTTGTGAAAATAATTGTTTCTAGTTCTCACACCAGTCCCATGACTGACCTGGAGTTTATTGTTCCCTTCCTAAACTCTGGGTGCCTACCAATTTCTACGCGGGCAGTCTAGAGTTAGGTTATCAGGTTATTCTGGATTCGGTAGTTGCTATGGAGATTTGGAAGCAAGCTGGATGGCATGGCGTATTAACTAGCATATGTAGTATTTCTTTTCCGCTGTTTGTTATTAAACACTCTGATGATGTAATGTAATGTAATGTACTATGATGTAATGTAATAACTGATATAGTTCTTTGTTTAAAGATTATTCATTTATCTATTATATGGTGTTCCGCTGCGATTGTGAGATTCTAATATTGTTCTGTAGTTTCTTTCTGTTCTGTTCTATCTTTTTCTTTCTTCTTTTATCTTTTTCTTCTTCTTAAACCATAAGAATTCGGTTTTCCGACATTCGATTGCTCGGCAGTTGATACAGTGGACGTATTGATGTCGGTTTTCGGAAGTCGAAGAATCGGGTCCTTACAGGGTATTTGCGAAAACGATAGTATAACCTATCGATTGTCTCTGCACTGAGTCACGCCGGTATAGAGATTCCCTAAGTGATGGAAGTCCGATCGGGATTGTGAATACCCAGAAATTGCAAGGACTTCTTTGAAAGTGCCTTCGGTTCTGTTCGACCCCGGAACAGACTTGTATGGTTGTATATCTGACATTAAAAATTAAGATATAAAGCTGATTTCTTACAAATACATATTTGTTGGTGGCGGAGAATTTATTCTCTTAGCTGAACACCCTTCTTTGAGACATACGAGCTTAGAGGTTATGTAGTTGAAGGTTATCAGTGATATATTCCCAATTTGGTAGTGTGACATGCTAAGTGCTGATGTGTGTTGATGATCATTTATGATCAAAGCATGGCTTTATGAAAAAGCGTAGCGTTGTGGACGAGACTTCGTCGAGCTTCACAACCCGGTAATGGTCAAAACAGGAATCGTGGCAGCAAGGTTATTTGGGGGGTAGCTCCTCCTGAGGGTGTGACCATTTCCTTCTGGTTAAAAAAAGCGATATCATGATATGGAGCCTAGATATTTACTTATGTTGATTCTTTATGAAAAGCGGTATCATGGTAAGGAGCCCAGAGACTTTACTGTGAGGTTGTTGGATTAGGGGCCCTCGGATAAAGTTCGGTAAGACCGGGGGATGGCATATTCGTGTCAGTTGTTACCTAGGTACAGAGGTAACCCGACCTTGTGTAGAAGAGATCCTGTTAGGTTCTCGGGGACGTTCCTCCAGAGGCATTCCATTTAATTTGGAACGTTCCTTTGCCTGACCATATGTTGGAAAGTCCAAACAAAACAATACGAGCCTTGTACGGTTTTAGTTGTATAACCTGCCATGGAATGTGGTGGTAACCTGTTGTTGAACATGGTAAACTATAGTAGGCATAAGTGCGAAATGCCTATGCTGGCTAAGATTAATATTTTATTTTCGAAATGTTTTCTACACAATGCACTATTATAGTAAAAATCAAAGGATTTTGCGTATTAAGCATATTGGACTATCATAAGGAGAAATATTCTCCAATTCTATTTTCGCATTGTGTGTGTGGCGGGAGGCCTTATGGTAGTTTCATTTTCCAAAAAGCATAGCAGATTTTTTTTATTTTCTTTGTGAAAATAACTGTTTTTACGATCTCACACCAGGCCCACGACTGACCTGGAGTTTATTGTTCCTTTTTTAAACTCTGGGTGCCCACAATTTTCCACACAGACAGCCTAGAGTCAGGTAATCCTTATTCGGAAGCAAAGTCAAGAAGTTGCTGTGGAATCAGGAGTTGGAGCTGGATGGCGAGGCTATCACTTATATATATAATATTTATTTCCGCTGTTTGTTGTTGTACACTCTGATAATGTTATGTAATGTGATGTAATGTAATAACTGATATAGTGATTCTGTTTTAAAGATATTTATTTATCTATTATATTTGTTCCGCTGCGATATGTGAGATTCTGTTGTGGTTTTCTTTCTTTCTTCTTCTACCTCTTCTTCTTTAAATCCTAACGATTTGGTTTTTCGGCATTCAACTGTGCGGCATTTGATAAAGTGGGCGTATCGATGTCGACTTCTAAGAGTGGAGAAATCGGATATGTTACATATGGAGCATTTGGTTAAGCGACAACCTTGGCTCTGTTAGGTGTTACTCATTAGAGATAGAGTCAGTAGTACTCTAGAATGAGTTTGAGTATAATAATATATATGAACGCATATTTGTTAGCGAACATAAAAATTATTTTGTATTGTGTTGACTTATTGGTTGATTGTTTAAGATTCTGGTCGGTGCAGTTTGGCCAACTGTATCGATAGGTGTTTCTAAAATCTTAAACAAGATAAACTGACATAGTATTGTTTTAAATTAGGGTAAATGAAATAATTTTACCCAAAATTATTTTCGTATATAAAAGGAATGATTTTCCATAAATTCTTATAGTATATATGGTTGCTTGGTTGTTCGGTAGTGATAATATTAAATCATTATCATTAAAGTTAAAAAAGAAATTGAAGTCATGACAAAGAGTTAAGAAAATAAAATCAATATACAAATGAGAATTGTAAATTGAAAATGTGAGTCATAATTTGAAATATAATTCCGGACAAATATTGGAAATGTGTTGAAGGGATGAAAGCTCTAACTCTTTTCGATCCCTGGAAAATAACTTCGGTGATGACTGCAGCATCATCGATGTTCATTTTCGAGTTTCCAAGAGAGGAATTGCTACCAAATTATTTTAAATAGAAGTTTGCAAACTGGATTTAGTTTTGGAAATTCAAAAGAAATTTTGAATTGATCTCCAAAATGCTTCTGAAAAGTTGGAAAGACTTTGGAATCCTATTTTAAATATTCGTGGAATTAGTAAATGAGTTGATAACATATAAAATTTGACTTTGATAAAATGAATTTAACTTAAAGGATGGAGTTAAATTATAATAAGTATAAGTGAATCAAATTAAATGAAGTGAACTTAAAAAAAACCAGAAACTGAAATAATGTGAAATATAAATACGTTGGAATGCTTATTGAAGTTTAAAGATTCGAATTTAGAACTGAATATTGGGAATTGAATGTTGAAATTCATCTTGAATCTGTAAATAAATAGAACTGGAATTGGAATTGATTTGATTTGTGAAAATCAAAGTGAATGTTAAATTGGAAAGGATAAATAAAAGTAAGTGTGGAATAAATTTGTGAATGAACAAATGAGTTAACTTTTGTGAGTAAATGAATTGGAATTGAAAAAAAATGGAATGAGATTTGATTTGGATCAAGTTGAATAAAAAATCCAAACTTTGGAAAAATAAAATGGATTGAATTCAAGTAAACTAATATGATAATTAATTAATTCATGAAATAGGAAAGTTGAATTAGTTAAATTAAAACTTCGATTGTGAGTTAAATAAAAATGGTTTGAATTTGCAGATAAATTCATAGAAATAAATTGAAAATTTCCTTAGTATTGATAAAATAATTTCGAGATGTTGAGAATGGAAAAAAATTTGGAATTTAAAATGGATAAGTGAGTAAAACTAATTTAATTAAAGTAGTAGATGGAATGGATTTGATAAATGAAAATTCAAATCAAGGATTTAAAATTGGGAATTGTTAACAAGGAAAATGAACTTGAGTTTTGAATAGAAATAACTTAAGTAAATATTGGATAAAAGCTCAACTTAAATAAATTGTGAAATGGTTGTTGTCAAGTTGTATGGAATTCAAAATGAATCGAACGGAATCAATTGGAAATGAAATAGAATAAAGAGTAAATTGAGTTGGTATTAATTTAAATTAGTTATAAACTAGATTGGATATTCTATTTAGTGAATATCGTCAAATTTGCATAGAAATAGGTGTCGTTTGACGCAAAAGTGATTGTATAAAATTCTATGAGTTAATGAAGGCCAATAAAATTGATTTTTTAATCAATTGAAATAGATATGAGTTCGTTTCGGTTAAAAAATGAATTGAATGAAAGAAGGTGTGTTGTAAATCATTGAAATTGAATGGGAATGATGTGTGATTTAGTTGTAAGCAACTAAAAATTGTATCGAAACCATATAAATTGCTAATGGAAATAATTTTGAATATTTTGCTTATGAAAGTTATGTGTTTACTATTGAAAATAAGTGAAATGTAAATGAATTTCCTATATATGTCACTTAAGAGTTTAAATTGAGTAAATGCAGGTACAGGAGGGCCGTTTGGCTGGATTTGGTTGCGTTAAAATGCTAATAAATAAGCCCCTTTGCTTAAAAACGCTAAATAAGGTGCGCCTAAGTAATAAAAATAGGAAATATGAACTGTTTTTGTTTTTCCGACCGATGTATATATATTTATATCTTTTGTCAAATTGCAAAAGCTCCTCCGTACAAAGGGGACTCTGCCAAAAAATTCCAAAAAATTTTGGAGATCGAGAAAATTTTGATTTTTTTTCGTTATCAATAAACAATTTCAAATTGGAAACTGAAGTAAATTAGTAAATGAAACTAATTTAAAATAATGATATGAATCAGTTATAAATGGAAGATAAAAGTTCAATATTCAGAGTTGAAGATAAATTCAACTCAGATAGAATCGAAAGTGTAAATTAAATTTAAATGAAATAGAAAATGCAAGATTGAATGATAACGGATATATAACTTCAATAATAAGGTAAAAATGGTATAAGAAGTATATATTGGAATTCCGTAAAGGAATGTGCAAAATGATATTTGAATGTTGTAATTGGATATTATGAGCATTAGAATATACAGATGTGTATAGGGAAATGGAATTGGGATTTTAAAGAAAAAATTGAATCGCTCGACAAAAAGGTATTTGAATTTCAGTATGAAATTTGGTGATTTTCTTGTCTAGCCACTTGGCCTTTTGTTTTCTTTTGGAATCCGAGGGCCTATGGTGCTATTTTGTAGTCGTACCGAGCTAGCTGCGAAAAGGAGACGCTGGCAAAAATTTTCGAAAATTTTGAGAGTTAGAAAAATTTTGAGAAAATTTTTAAAGTCTAAAATTTGAATTTGAATTCAAATTTGAATTGTGAAGTAAATGAAGTTCTTTGGAAACTTTGAAGATTTTGGTAAGTTAGTTGAAATGAATCTTTAATAAAAAGATTCGGGTTGATAAATTGATAAAATTGTTTGGTTTGGAAAATATTAAACGGGTGAGGATCATTCTTCTTAACTTATAAATTCGGGACGAAATTCTTTTAAGGAGGGAAGGATGCGACGACCCAGAATTTTGAACATTTGAAATCGAAATATTTAATTGATTTCAAATATTTGGAAGTTAGTTTAACTTGAAATTTCAAATATAAATGTGAATGTGGCAATTAAATTGTTGAATTTAATTTATTGATGTTGGCTAAAAATTTGAACCTTCAGTTTGAAGTCGATTAAAAATATTTTTTCAAGGCTTAGAAAATTTATATTGATGATACTGAAGATAATGGAAGCTTCAGAATTGAATTTTGAAATAGTTTGTTCAGTTTTGAAATTTTATTGTTTAAGTCGATATTTAAAAACATCCTTCCGAGGCACAGTCTCGGAATTCAACGAAACGAGTTCCATTGGATCCGTAATATTGTATTATTATCGGATTTCAAATTTTTTATAGCGTTTGGAGTCGTCAAGTGATCGTACGAGAAATAAACTTGCTGAAATTTACATCGAAAATTTAATATAAAAATGGTTTGCACAAGACAAGTTGCACGTTGCTTCCTTTCAACACTTGACGTTCTTTTCTGGCCACGCATCCTTAAGAAATATATTGTTGTATATCTCATTCAATTAAAAATTGAAAAAAAAATTAAGCAGAAGCTTCAAGAGCAAGAAACCTCTTTCACATGATGTTCTTTTGTTTCACAGCTGAAATTCCATCGAATCCTGCCTCCCATTTTCGCAACAAATTTTCAGAGGTGATAATAATAATGCCGAGCATTTCAGTTGAGAAAAATTTAATGGCCGCGTTCCTCTATTTATTCGAAATCAACGAAATCCCCAGAATAAATTCTTTCGTTCAAAGATAATGGCCGAAGCCTCATCGAAATCAAATTAAGACAAACGAAATCGTTCCAAGCTGAAAGAAAAAATCATGGCTAAAGCCTTCGTTATCAAAATCAAGAACTTCAAAATGAAATTTATGGTCACGCTCGTATAAAAAAGTCAACGGCCGAACTTCTCTTCAAAAACACAAAACCGGAATCGAATTGACAAGAAAAAAATGGTCGCGGTTTCGAATTGGAAAAAAATAAACGAGGGCATCATAGCAATAGAGGCACGACTCGATTTCGTTCGATGGGGATTGCGAGCGACGTTGAGGCAAAGGGGGAGAGAGCATAGTGATTCGCGAGGCAAATAGTTGGTCGAAATCGAAGTGTCTAGGCGGAGCCGAGAGATTAGGGTTTCGGCAACCTTCGAGTGATCGAAGTTGTGGCCATCTGGAAGTGGGGCATGCGGCATCGACAACATGGTAGTCGCGGCGTCGAAGGGGTCACGAGCTAGGGTGGTTCACTAGTGGGCCAGGGCTCGTTGATCGATGAAGGCGGCGCATCTAGGTTGTCGTGCACGTGGGTTTGGGTAGAGTTGATGTCTGAAGAGATGATAGTCTATTGGCTATGCATGTTCAATCTATCGATGATTAAGGTATACATGTGGTTCTTTTCAAAATTTTTTTTTTACTGATAGCATTTGTACAGGAAACAGAAAATAAAACAGTATAAAAAATAGGATTTTATAAATAACTAATTATTTCAATTTATGAATTTATATATGTGTATATAGTTACACAGTAAAGCAAATTCGATTTTGTTTATTTACAAAGGAGAGATTTTATTTACAGTAAGGTATATTTACAAGTTTTATTTTGATTTCAATTTAATATTAATATATATTGACACAAGGTTCGGAAAATATAAAGATTTTAAATGTTGCGCAGTGAAGGTGTTATTGTATTTTTAAACTTATAAAAATATATAGTACATGCAAATATTTTTATGGGAATAAGATTTTGGAAATGGAAAATAAAATAAATATACATATATACATTTTAACTAATGTAAGTATTTTGGTAACTAGAAAATATTTTATTAAAAGAAATTAATTTAAAACTAATTTTTTGTTAAGTCAAATTATAAAATGAAATTGATTTTTCGATTATTTCGAATATTAATAAAATCACATAATGTTTATACAAGGTCGAAAGACATGAAAACAAGTTATGAAGGGATTGGAAATGGATTGCAAAATAAAAGCAAATGTGAGATCTTCTCACTCAAATTTTAAATAATTGAAAATTTCAGTTATTGATTGATGATTGAATTATGATAGTTAAACTTGATTGACCGTGTGTTTGGGTGATTGATTTATAATCATTATTCACGAGATGATATAATATATATATATATATATATATTTGTATATATATTAGTATATAGTATATATTGGGTGATTGATTTCCCGCATTATATAGTGGATGAGACCCTATTGCGCCGCATAATAGCGGATGATATTTTTATATAAATCCCATATACCGCGATATTCCACCTCCAAGTGGAATTGTCATTTACTTGTTGTGCTAACGTTTGTGGATGCAGGAAAACAGGTTGGAGGGATCCAACTGGATTCCTCACAAATAGTAATTTTATTTATATTCTATGATATACCTCATTGATAAGTTTGTTTTATCTATGAATCTGTGTATAATGATAAGCTTTATGGACTATACCGCTTATCGATGTCAATATGATTGAATTTGTGATGGTTGATGTTGTGCACTATTGTGTTAAACCCCTGGACTGCACTATACAGACACAAGTATGGATTGCACGTGGAAATTGGTTAAGTCGCTAGTTTTTGAAATAATTTTAGAATTGAATTTTTGAATCCAAATTGTTTGGAAATAAATAAGACTTAAAGTGGAAATAAACTTTTGAAAAGGAATTTCAAAATAAATGTTATTTTTGAATAAATTAATTTAGTTTTAATTTTTTTTAAATTGAATAAAAATTTGAAATTTAAGTCTATGTTGTAAGCTTATGATTTCAAAGAGAGTATGTAGGTTTACATGAACTTGAACCATTTTATAAAAGTGTTGCTTTGGGAATTCAGATTAACCCAAAGATTTTAACTTGCATAAATGAAATCAGATTTTTCCGAAATAAAACTATTTGTTTCCAAACGATATAAGCTTTCGTTTAAGAAATGAATTCCCTATTTGTATTAAAGGAAGTTCAAGTTAAACAGAAAATGGTTTTCCAAGTTATGAATGAATATTTGGAAACGGGTTTTGGAAGCTATTAGTTAAATCTTTGATTTAGAGATTAAATGAGCTAATCCATTTGAGGTGGAAATTGTATTGAAGTCCATGAATGGATCTTTGTGAAACTGGGTGAACTTTGTGAAATAAATCTTTTATTTAAAAGATTTGAAATGGTAATTTAGACCATTGAAAGGAATGTTTTGGATATTAAGTTGTGACTTAATTGAAATCCCATGTCCATATGCTTTAAAGTTTCGCTCATTGTTCGGTTTAGCCGGGAGAGGACTTTGTGTCATATAACCCATTCTGAATAATGATACATCAATATGGATAGCATTTGAAGACCGGTGGTGAAGACCGAGTATTTGCAAAAATGATAGGATAACCTATCGATTGTCTTTGAACTGAGTCGCGCCGGTATAGAGATTCCCTAAGTGATGGGAAGTCCGATCGGGATTGTGAATACCTGGAAATTGTAAGGGCTTTTTCTAAAGTACCTTCGGTTCTGTTCGACCCCAGAACAGACTTGTATGGTTGTATGTCCGACATTACAAATTGAGATATAAAGCCGGTTTCTTTCAAATACATATCTGTTGGTGACGGAGAATTTATTCTCTTAGCTTAACACCCTTCTCTGAGACGTACGAGCTCAGAGGTTGTGTAGTTGAAGGTTATCAGTGATATATTACTAATTTGGTAGTGTGACATGCTAAGTGTTGCCGTGTGTTGATGATCATTTGTTGATCATTTATGATCGAAGCATGGCTTTGTGAAAAATCGTAGCTTTGTGGATGAGACTTCGTCGAGCCTTACAACCCGGTAATGGTCAAAACAGGAATCGTGCAAGCAAGGTTATTTGGGGATAGCTCCTCCTGAAGGTATGACCATTTCCTTCTGGTTAAAAAAAGTGATATCATGGTATGGAGCCCAGATATTTACTTATGTTGATTCTTTATGAAAAGTGGTGTCATGGTATGGAGCCCAGATACTTTACTGTGTGGTTGTTGGATTGGGGGCCCTTGGATAATGGTCGGTAATGACGGGGGGATGGCATACTCGTGTCAGTTGTTACCTAGTTATAGAGGTAACCCGACCTTGTATAGTAGAGATCCTATTAGGTTCTCGGGGACGTTCCTCCAAAAGCGTTCCATTTTATTTGGGAAGTTCCTTTGCCTGACCATTTGTTGGAAAATCCAAACAAAACAATACGAGCCCTGTACGGTTTTAGTTGTATAACCTGCCATGGAATGTGGTGGTAACCTGCTGTTGAACATGGTAGTTATAGTAGGCATAAGTGCGAAATGCCTATGCTGGCTAAGATTAATATTTTATTTTCGAAATGTTTTTTTTCACTATGCACTAATAATAAAATCAAAGGATTTTGCGTATTAAGCATGTTTGACTATCATAAGGAGAAATCTCTTCTAATTCTGCGTTTGCATTGTGTGCGTGGCGGGAGGCCTTACGGTAGTTTCATTTTCCAAAAAGCATAGCGGATTTCTTTTTATTTTCTTTGTGAAAATAACTGTTTTTAAGATCTCACACCAGTCCCACGAATGACCTGGAGTTTATTGTTCCCTTTCTGAACTCTGGGTGCCCGCAATTTTCCACACGGGCAGCCTAGAGTCTGGTTATCCTTATTCGGGAGCAAAGTCAAGAAGTTGCTATGGAATCAGGAGTTGGACCTAGATGGCGAGGCATATTGTAACAACCTGCATATTTATCGATTTTTATATTTAAATATTTTATTTAAATATTTTATCGTTAATCGGATTTTGGTCCGAAGCTATTTTTTTGCAAACGGTCAAACTAGGACTCGAGACCACTTCCATTGAGTTCGAAACGTCGTTTGCAATCTTCTAAGTATAAACATTGATATGTTTGGGGTTAGTGGAATTTCACCACTTTTTCACTCGAGCCTTTGGTTTGGACTTTTAGCCCATTAGGCCCAAGTTCCACCCCCCTTCTTCTTCATTGCTTCATTTCATTTCCTAACACTAAAGCTTCAACAAAAATGGTGAATGGAATGAGAAATTAAAACTCCAAAGTCTTTGTTTTATTACAACTCCAACATTCAACTCCAAATTCAAGAAGAAGACATCGGATTCAAGCTTGTGGTTGCTTCTCCATTTGCCTTCAAGCTTTGTTCTTCATTTTCATTGGGTTTTGGAGCAAAGGTGAGATTTTTATCTCACAAATCTAGTCTATAACTGTATTGGACTGTTGGGAATGATTCCCTATCACTTTTGCATGCACATTTGCATTTGGTTTGGATTGGATTGGCGAAAAACTCCAATTTTTAGCGTTTTGGTGAATTTTCTGCACTTAGGTCGTTCTGGCCATTTTCGTGTGTTCGGAGTTAGGTCGCTCGCGACCTAACCCTTAGGTCGTAGGTCGTTTCTGGCCTTAAATTCCCCCTGCACCGTTAGGTCGTTAGCCTTGGAATTAGGTCGTTGAGCCTTAGGTCGTACGGACCTTAGGTCGTAGGTCATCCTGGACATTTCTAACGTCTTCGGAGTTAGGTCGTATAGACCTTAGGTCGTAGGTCGTATGGACCTTAGGTCGTTAGGTCGTATGGCTTTAGGTCGCTAGGTCGTATGACCTTAGGTCGTTAGGTCGTTTGGATTTTAGGCCGCTTCCACGCTAGGTCGTTCGACTCTTAGGTCGTAACACTTAGGTCGCTCGCCTCTTAGGTCGTAGGTCGTTCGAATGTTAGGTCGCTCGGCCCTTATCCCCTTAGGTCGCTAGGTCGCAACGTTTTAGGTCGCTGCATCCTATGCCTCTATAGGTCGCTCGACCTCGTTTATGACCATAGGTCGCTCACCCCCTCTTCGTTAGGTCGCTCGACCTCGTTTATGACCATAGGTCGCTCACCCCCTCTTCGTTAGGTCGCTCGGCCTTGCCTTCCATTTTTAGGTCGCTAGGTCGCGACGTTTTTGGTCGTTAGGTCGCGACGTTTTTGGTTGCTTGACCTTTTTTTCCTCTAGGTCGCATGGCCTTTAGACCGTTAGGTCGCGAGCGTTAGGTCGTTAGACCTTACCTTCCTTAGGTCGCTTGACCGGTTAAACCTTTAGGTCGCTCAACCCTACTACCATTACTAGGTCGTTTGGCCATAGCTCGTTAGGTCGCATGACCTTATAAACCGATAGGTCACATGACATTATAACCCTATAGGTCGTTGGACCTTATCCCGATAGGTCGCTTGACCCCTAGGTCGCAACCCTTAGGTCGCTCGACCCTATTCCCCTTAGGTCGTTAGACCTCATTTTGTCTTCACTAGGTCGTACCGTTTTGGTCGGGGCGCTGCCCCCTGAACCCCCGCGACCTGACCGGGCAGGTCGAACCCCGTAAGCGGTGGCGTTGCCCCTGCACCCCCACCTTGGGGGGTTGCCACCCCCCTGGACCCCCCCTCCGTAGGGGATCTTATCTGAAAAATATTCAACAGAACTTGTTGAGCTGATTTCCTTGGATTTTTATCACATCTTCGAATGTGACCTTTGTGATTGATTGTTTCTACAATCGCTTCTGTGATTTGTCACTTTAAAATATAAAGGTTTCAAAACTAGTAGTAAATATCAAAACTCTTTCAACAAAATGATTTCAACTCTATTTTTAATAACAAAGCTCTTTTCTTAAACCGTTTTCCAATCTATTAGTATATACAAGCCTTTACCTCACTCGGATGAGAAATCTAATTAAACGACTTAGTAAAACAAGTGGTATGAAACGCTTGCGTTCACTTCGTCGGTTAATTCTTAGACTTGTTCGATTGAACCTCTTGTGACAATTTTATTAGTGAAGATTTACAGTTTGTTCGTAAATATTTAAGTTAAGCAAGTGGTTATGGGACATGAAGCTAAACTTCTATATTTACTAGCTTAGTGTAATTGACACTTCTCGTTGATCTTGATGATCGCTTTATGAATTAGACTACAATTGCGCGATGTCTCTTTCATTGCAAGGTTAGACTAGACACCACTTGTGTGATTCCATTCACACATACCTTTCTGCTTTTTGGTTAGTCTTGACCTCAATCTGTGTGATTCCATTCACACATGTGGGGTAGCTCCCCATGGTCTTCGGACCGTCATGTGATAGGCCTCTTTCCCTTTTTATGATTTCTGGATTTCTTGTGTTGATTTCTGGAATTTATCTCTTTGACTTGTCATGAGTACAAGTTTAGGGTATGATGCCCTCTTTGGATCTTTGAGAAGATTCTTGTGATATTGATTTATCTCTTATCGGTTGATCTCCTGTTGATCGTTATTTGCATACTTATAGTAGTATGTCAGTATGGATATTTTATGTTTATGCCATATCTTTTATTTTATATCATGTCATCTGATATTTATAGCTAGACTGATCCGTTTATTATTTTCTTATAAATAATACTCGGGTCAGACCGAGATGTTACAGGTGCTACTGCTTGACTCCTCCCCCGGTGATTCACTACTCAGACTTTTGGCTACTTGTTTAGATTAGCAGCTTTTGTTGTTTACACTTGAGATATAGACTCATAGTTGTATTCTTTTGTATAGCACGCGTTGCTATTCTTTTGTATTATCGTGGATCTTTTTAGACCACTACTCTGATGTACACTTTTATGTGATATATATTCATATCTCTTTCCGCCTTTGTGATATGGATATCTGTGATTGATTCGCATGTTAAGCTTACTTCTATATTTGTTTCCGAAGATTATTTTATAGCCACCGTGTGATAAGAAATTACGTGGATGGTCGCTCCTCAACAGCCTTATTCTCCGCGCTAGTTGACAGCACTACACCGTAGTGTTCTTGGCTAGCGTGGGTATAGAGGTGGGGCGTCACACATATCACTTATATATGTAATATTTGTTTTCGTGTTTGTTGTTGTACACTCAGATAATGTAATGTGATGTAATGTAATAATTGATATAATGATTCTGTTTTAAAGATATTTATTTAACTATTATATTTGTTCCACTGCGATATGTGAGATTCTGTTGTTGTTTTCTTTAACGATTCGGTTTTTGGGCATTCGATTGTGCGGCATTTGATACAGTGGACGTATCGATGTCGACTTTCGGGCGTCGAGAAATCGGATATGTTACATCCCTGTCCTCTGCTTTTAATATATTTGATAAATCCATCTTCATATTTCATTTAGCAAGAAGAGAAGGAAAAAATATTTTAGAATAAAAAAATAAAACCATCGATGCCTTCCTTACCTCCAAAACCGCACACAACCACCCTTTGCCGAGCCATCAACAAACCCACCTCCAACTTCTTCTCCCCGCCTCGCCATTTCCTCCGCCTCTCCCATCACGTGGCCACTTTTTCAGCTACGAGCTCCTTTCTTTTGACGTTCCATCAAACTGTAGGGAGTTGATGCATGAAGCCTGTTGCGTTTGAATTTGCGTGCATATATGACTCTATATGTGTATCATATGTCATATAAGTATTTGATAACTTAGTTATTTGTTAAGAAAATTTTGAATTCATACAGTGGCATGCATTTTAGTAGGAGGTATATTAAATTTTTATATAGGAGTAAGTTTTTCTAATAATAATAAAGTAAGTTATTTGGCTTACAGTATTATATTTAAAGGGTTAAATAGCTTGTTGTTGGTTATATTTAAAGTTATCTGATTAATATGTAATATGAGTTATCTGATTTACAATATGATGTTTTCGTATTATATAATATATTATAATCGGCAACACTAGGTTGCTGTTTTATATAGAGTTATGCGTTAAAATCTTTGGTCTATAAAGTTAGTATAACATATAAGCTATAATATATATATAATGTCTTTGTGTTCTGGTTCAGTTAGATGTAAAAGTTTATAGACTATATATATTTATGAATATATGTACAGGTTAAAAAAAGTTCATTTGTTTTGAGTGTGAGGCTATGGTCTGCATGTTGTATATTTAGCTATGTAATATATAATACATACAGTAGTTGCATATGTTCGGTCTGCATAATCCAACATATATAAGTATATATGTGCTTATATATTCATCCATATAAAAGAGTTTGAGGTGCTGTTATTAAAGAATAGAGGGTCAGATTTTAAAAGTAACATATTTTGTTATATTATGGTCAATATTGTGTTTTGATCAATGAGTTTTATAGATTTCTATATATTCTGTGTAACAGCCCGCAAACCCATACCCCTTGAGTCAACACTATTTTATAACAATCAACTCAAGTTGCACAGAAATACGAACCATTAGGGTTAAAGAAGAAGAGGTAGAAGGGGAAAATAGAAAAAAACAACAGAATATATCCATCGCAGCGGAATAAAATACAATAGACAATAAATGATATTTACTCAAAATCAAATATCTCTGTTTTTATATTACATAATCAGAGTACATCAATCACAGTTCAACAACAACAACATACAATTGGATACACAATAACTCAACACAGCGAAATATATATATAAACAAGTACGGAAGTACGTATCATCATCCAGCTCGTCTCCTGAGCTCCACAGCATCATATCCTATATCCTATAATACTCGGTCTGACCCGAGCATTACAGTTAAATAACAACCGAGTCAATCTGGAGTACCAAAGTGAGAAAATCACACCCAATTGATTATTAAAGTTTCAAAATCTTTTGAAAACAAAAGCATCTCGTAAGACCATGCCACAAGTAAACATGTCGGGTTTTTACCTTACGATAGCTAAAACTCTTTTTATAAAAATCCTCTGATATTATAATAGGGTCTATAGAAAGTAAAATAGAATCTAGCTGAAATGCTTGCATCTCACGTTTCAGCAATAGTTGGGCACAATCAAAATCGTAAGGGCGCGTAGGGAAAATGGATTCCAACTAATGGCTAGGCACTTGGGTACCACCTGTCACAGTACCTAGTCTAGATCAGCGTACCGAGGAGCCACCCTAACTCCCCTGCAACACAGGACCGGAACCATCCCTTACTGGACAGTCCCGAGCAAGATCACCCCGCGGTTGGGATCAGCAACCGCCCACTAAGCCGAAATAAAAAGGGACATCTAGACATGGATGACCTCACCCTCCAGTGGGGCTACCCATGAAGCCTTGCTGCATTACCCCTGATTTTCAGCCATTCCCATTTGATAAGGCTTGAGGCTAAGCGTTACCTTTTTAGATATGTCCCTTAGAATGCCCATCGTCCACCTGGCGATGTTTACGAAACATTTATCCATACAAGTCCGTCCCGGGTTCGAACGGAACCGAAGGCACTATTCCTACTACATCCATTTTGGAAATATCCTCAGGATTAGTAGCGACTAGCCCTTGCACTTCACTGCTCCAACTTCGACTCCGCACTCTTGTTTTCCACACGAAAATGTACAAACCGGATCGAAGTGGTTTTCGAGAAATAAATCTCGATCCCGGTCTCTTCGAACCGATCAGCGCATTTGGCCAATATTGACGGTCGGTTATTTAACTATCAATTAATATCACAAACATCCATCAAACAATAAATAATTTTTCAAATTATTTATTAATCCCAAAAATATCTTCATAAGATAAATTTCCACTTTCAAACCCCTTTTGAAAACAGTTTCAAACTACCTTCCTTTCTCAGAATAAATTCCAAGTATTTTCTATTTCTACCGAAATCACCAAGCATAAAACTTTAGATTTTAAAATAATTTAAAACACTTTACTTTGAAAAATACTTTAAAACATTTAAGTTTAAAAAAACTACTTTAATAATTTGTTAAAAATTCATACTATATGAATATTTGAAAATATAGTTACTTTATAAATATAAAACTAGGTTTCCACTTTTAAACAAAATACTAGTCAACTTTAAATAATTATTACGATAATAGAGTTGAAAAATATTTATTTTAGAATTTAAAATATTAGAAATAATAAATTTCCTAAAATATGCTTTTTTAAAAACAATCTCAAAGCTCTTACATATATTTAAAAATTACTTTGCAATCGTACTTGGCTATCCAGGGAAATATATTTCTCTTCGCGTCCCTTTAAAAATAAATCACCATTTATTCTAAAAAAATTCCCATTTCTTTAATAAATTTCCACCTTGAAATTATTTTCCAAATATCCACTGATAAATTTCTTCACTTTTATAAACCCCGTTTATAAATTTCGAAGTCCCATTTCTCTTTTAATAATCTCAGTTTGACACACTTAAATCAATCTTCCAAATTGATTTCCAATTTGCTCCATTTATTCCAATATCCATTAATTTCAGATTTATTTCTTAATTATGATTTAACATTCTTTTAACTGAAAATACCATTTTAGATTTCCCAAATTACTTCTTTATCCCCTTAAGTAAATTTTACTTTGAATTTTAAAATAATTCTTTATTCCTTTAATTTGATATCATTTAAAACTTACAATTCATTTACTTCTATTTATTAAAACTTCCTTTTCCCATACTCGGAATTATTTAATTTATTAGTATCTAAATATCACTTCATTCCTTACAATTTATTCTTAATTCATTCAATTTTCTATAATTATTTTGCTTACAAATTTACTTCTTTTATTTTCTTCCAAAATCCAAGTTTATATATTTTTGGAATCTCATTATACCCAAATGTATTCAATCAAACCATAATGTTCAATATTCCAATATAATTCATCATAGAATATCAAATAATCACAGCAGAAATTATTAAATACTTTAAAATAAATGCTGAGGAATCCTGTTGGATCCCTCCACCATGTTTTCCCTGCATCCACAGATGTTAGCACGATACCAATTCCACTTCGAGGTGGAATATCACAGTATATGGGAATTAAATAAAATATCATCCGCTATTATGCGGCGCATAGGGTCTCATCCGCTATAAAATGCGGGCAATCAATTATTCCAATATATACATATTCCAATATATATATATTGATATAAATACTACTATATATACTATCATATCAAATCAATCCAATCATTCACCAAATATTAAATTTAACTATTGAAATTTAAATAGCATCTAGATGAGTGAGTATAACTCACCTTTTGATTTTACTTTGCTGTCTGATCCAACTCCGACCATTTCCTTCATGATTTTAGACCTTGAATAAACATTTATACGATTTATTAATATTTGGATTAATCAAACAACTTTATTAACATTTTTAAATAACCAACCCGTCAATTATCCTTCCAAATAAGTTTAATTAACTAGTATCTTACTTTAGACCAGTAATTTAGATTTTCGAATAAATTTCCTATGGTAACTAATTTTCCTAGTAACCCAAAATAATTAGATGAGTTACTTAAACCGGTTATCACCAATACATTATTTCTAATGTAATTGTAATTTTGAAACATGTATATTTTTTTTTCTGCCAGTAAAGAATATAAATATCTTAGCTATTCTTTCTTTCTGAATCCAAACAATTTAAAACTTCTGTAAAATCTTTTTATCATATATACATATATATTTTACCAATATACATGTTCTATATACTACACTTTCTCAAGTTCATTACTGTTCAAACCTAGATAGATTTCAAAATGAAATAAAGAAATGAATAGAGAACCCATACCTAGCCGTAGACGAAACTCACGAACCCTGAACAGCATCACATGAACGCGACCTCCCCCGTCTGAAGACGAGTCACCACCTGTCACAAATCGCGAGCCCTAGACGCAACCAAGTGGCGACATCGCCATAGACCCCACGAGCTCGCCTCCTGCCCTAGGTGTCACCGCAACCTAACGAGTTCGCCATGCCATCAGAAACCCTAATTCACCTCGCGACCATCGCCTGCAGTGGACGCGACACCTCACCTGGTTGCACGCGCTTCTGAGTCGAGCGAGATCTATCGCGTGAACCCCATATCTCTTCGTGCGCCTCGCGATCTCCTTTACGGTTTCGAACGCAAATCTCGAATTTCGCCATTACTTCGTGAAATATTTCGATTTATTTGAAGAAAATAAAAAGGGGAATGCTAGGCTGAAATGTTTTAAAGAAGAAGGTGGCTTGCAGAAGAATTTCGCAAATATATAGAGTTTTTGAAATGAAAGCTAAAAGTCGTGATGTAACAACCCCCATATTTATCAATTGTATATTTAAATATTTTATATAAATATTTTATCGTTCGTCGGATTTTGGTCTGAAAAGCTACTTTTTGCAAACAGTCGAATTGGGACTCTAGACCAACCCCATTGAGTTCAAAATGGAGTTTGCGACCTTTTTGAGTATAAACTTCGATATGTTTGGAGTTAGTGGAATTTTGCTACTTTTTCACTTAGGGCTTTGGTTTGAGCTGAGCCCATTAACCCCACTTAACTCAGTTCCAACCCTCTCCTCTTCATTACTTCATTTCATATTCCTAACACTTTAAGCTTTAAGCAACAATGGTGGAAGAGAGTGGAAATTAGAAATTCCAAGCCCTAGTTTCATTGCAAATCCAAGATCTAGCTCCAAATTCTAAGAGAACCCATTGGTAAGCCTCCTCTTCATCTTCTCCAACTCA
This sequence comes from Allium cepa, assembly GCA_030765085.1. Taxonomy (NCBI): domain Eukaryota; kingdom Viridiplantae; phylum Streptophyta; class Magnoliopsida; order Asparagales; family Amaryllidaceae; genus Allium; species Allium cepa. The sequence continues at coordinate 271,888,305 of CM060943.1, read as the reverse complement.
TTCCCTCTTTGATTTCAGAAATTTCCTAAACCTAATTTAGGAAATGTTTCTATTTTAAGCTTAGATTGAAGCTTCTTGAGTTGGTATTGAAGAGGAATTGATCTAAGCTTGCTTTCAAGCTTCTTCTTCTATTGTTTGGGTTCAAAGGTGAGATTTTTAATCTCACATCTAAGTCTATGAATTATCTTCGATTGTTAGGTACGAATTCCTAACACTTATTCGTGTGCATTTGCTTTTGGTTTGGATTGATTTGCTGAATGTTCCAATTTTTAGTGTTTTGAGTTCAATTCGTTAAAAATCCTAACTTTGATGTTTGAACATGTTTTTGGTGATGCATCGAGGAGCATATAGGGTCGGGTAGTCGATTGGCATAAACACTTAGCGCCGTTGCTCGTGCGATTGCAAATTGATCGAGATTTGCACCTCATTTGAAATAGGGCATGGGAGTGCCAGCAACAGGTACGGCCGACCGAGCTCCTGGGCCGGCCGACCGACCTGTAGAACGGGCACTTCCTGCCTCTGTTTCGAAGTACAGGCTACAGGGCTCGGTCGACCGAGCTCAGGGTCCGGTCGACCGACCTGCTACCCCGTGCACTTCAGTTTTTGGTTCGGTCAACCGACTCAGGGGGCCCGGTCGACCGAACTGCTCCTATCTGCCAACTATGCTTTTTTTGCCTAGTTGTTTGAATTTCCCACTTTAATCGATTCATGTTGTTTCCCTTTTGTTGTTATCATTTATTATCGATTTTGATGACATTTTCTTTGGGAATTAGGATATATCCACTTCGATGGATTCAGTATCAATTTCTTGGATTTTATTCACTTCTTCGAATGTGAATTTTTATGATTGATTATTTCTACAATCACTTCTATGATTTGTCACTTTAAAATATAAAGGTTTTCTAAACTAGTAGTAAATATCAAAACTCTTTCTCCAAATGATTTCGACACTATTTTATTACAAAGCTCGTTTTCTCAAACCGATTTCCAATCTATTAGAATATACAAACCTTTACCTCACTCGTATGAGAAATCTAATTAAACGACTTAGTAAAAAAAGTGGTATGAAACGCTTGCGTTTACTTCGTTGGTTAATTCTTGGACTTGTTCGATTGAATCTCTTGTGACAATTTTCTAGTGGAGATCTACAATTTGTTCGCAAATATTTAAGTTAAGCTATTGGTTATGGGACATGATGCTAAACTCATATATTTACTAGCTTATTGTAATTGACACTTCTTGATGATCGACGATGACCATTTTATGGTTTAGACTAGCAATGTGCGATGTCTCTTTGTCTATGTGGAGGACTGTTCCTCATTTTATTGGGCTTCATCTCATTTCTTGCATGGGTCGTACCTATCTAGGTGCGTCCATGTTTGTTTACACATGGGTCGTACCTTTTTAGGTGCGTCGATGTTTATTTATGCATGGGGTGTACCTTTCTAGGTGCATCGATGTTTGTTTACTTCGTGGAGCAATCGGCTCAATAAGTTGGGACATGGGGCGTATCTTTCTAGTTGCGTCGATGTTCGTCTATGCATGGGGCGTATCTTTCTAGGTGCGTCGATGTTCGACTTTGCATGGGGTGTATCTTTCTAGGTGCATCGATGTTAGACATTACATGGGGTGTACCTATCTAGGTGCATCGATGTTTATTTATGCATGGGATGTATCTTTCTAGGTGCATCGATGTTTATTTATGCATGGGGCGTATCTTTCTAGGTGCGTCGATGCTAGAGCATGGGGCGTATCTTTCTAGGTGCGTCGATGTTCAAATGCGCATGGGTGTGTCTTTCTAGGTGCGTCGATGTCCAGTTTGTGGGATTGGCCATCCTTTTTCTTGTGATTTTTGGATTTCGTGTGTTGAATTCTGGAATTTATGTTTCATCAACTTTTACGATTGGCATTGATATATATGTCATTTATTGTGGCTTGGTGAATGAAATTAGGAGTGTGACATTCCTTTTTATCTTTGAGAAGATTTTTGTGATATTGATTAATCTCTTGTTGATTTTCAATTACTTATATATATCACAGCTTGGCACTGTGATTATTATGTGTTTATTCATAGCTCTTATTCTATATTGTTTCATCTGATATTTATAGTTAGACTGATCCGTTTATTATTTTCTTATTAAATAATACTCGGGTCAGACCGAGATGTTACAGGTGCTTCTGCTTGACTTCTCATCCAGGATCATTACTCTGACTTTTGGCTAACTACTTAGATTAGTAGTTTATTTTGTTGTATACACTTGAGATATGGACTCATAGTTGTATTCTTTTGTATAGCACGTGTTGCTATTCTTTTGTATTATGGTGGATCCTTTTTGACCACTACTTGGATATACACTTTCATGTGTTATATTCATATCTATTTCCGCCTTTGTGATATGAGTTATCTGTGACTGATTTGTGTTATGTTTATTTCTATATTTGTTTCCGAAGACCTTTATAGCCACTGTGTAGTAGCTTTGAGTTTGTGTCGGTATGTCGGATTTCCTCTTGAGATGAAAAGTTATATTTTTATCTGGCATATCGATACTCGCACAAAGCAATTATACATATGGTCGCTCCTCAACAGCCTTATTCTCCGTGCTAGTCAACAGCATTACTCCATAGTGTTCATGGCTAGCGTGGGTACAGAGGTGGGGGGTCACAGATTGGTATTAGAGCCAAACTTCGGAACAATGTGAAATATTGTAGCAAGGATCATGTCCTAAGTCTTTCTTAGGAGTCGTGCTTTAGGATTTAATTCGAGTCTTCGTACCGATTCATCCTATTTTGTTTATGATTCCTTGTTTTATCTATCAAGTTTCTTGATATCTATTTTGAGAATAACTTTTCTCCTTATTTCTTTCTTAAAGAAGAGAAATGGTTAGACTAGGCCGACCCAGCGCCGGTCAATCTAGTGCTACTCCCCAAGATGGAGTATTCATGTCTGCTCAATAGCTTCTAGATCTTGTTAAGAACGCTCAAGCTGCCGGTCCCAATCCAGAGCCTACTCATCCTAGATCCGGTTTTTCACGCTTGTGTAGAGACTACACCGATTTGGGTGGAAGGCCATTCACGGGATCCGAGAGTGTTATAGAAATTCAAGCTTGGCTCAAATCATGCGATCGCATCTTTTCTCGCATGAATCTTATTGACCTTCATCGAGTCCAAGTGGCTTCTAGCATGCTCCAAGAAAGAGCGTTAGATTGGTATGAGCTTTTAATTTCTGAAATCGTTGAAGCGGGTCTCACTTGGGAGCAATTCCGGGAGAGATTCGAATTGAAATTTGTGCCGGAGGCTGAAAAAGTAACTTTGGCCCATCGTTTTATTGACCTTGTTCAAGGTGAATCTTCTGTGACAGACTATGTCGCATTCTTCGAATCTCTTTCCAAATACGGGGTTGAGTACATTAATACCCCATTGAAGAAAAACCAGAGATTTGTCTATGGCTTGGATAAGAATCTTAAGAAGCCATTACTTCTGAAACTTGAGGTTTCATTTGATCAGCTTATTGATATCGCTCTTCGTCTTGAAGAGGTCGATAATGAAGGTGATGTTGAAGTTGTACGTGCCCAACAAAACTTCGATAATAACTTGAAGAGGCCTATCAAATTCAAAGGCCCCAATTCTAATAAGAAAGGGAAGCAACAAATTCCGATAGCAAAGACACCTACCTCTAGTCGTGGTTAATGCTACAATTGTGGTTCCATGGACCATTATGCAAGGGAGTGTCCGAAACCCCTCTTCTGTCGTTATTGCAAAGGTTTGGGTCACCATATAACTGCATGTCCCATACTTCAAAGTAGGAAGGAGGGAAAGCTAAATGTAGTGCAAGCTCCTGGTAACACTTCTCGTGGTCAAGGTATTTATCGTTTAATCCTTGATTACATTTATTTTGTGATCTTCTTATTTGAGTTCTTTTTGATATGGGTTTCATCTCACTATTTTATATCAAAAGAACTTGTTGATTCTTTTTCTTTGAAAATATTTTGGGCTTGATGTCTTCCTTGAGAACTGTGAATCCGGATTAGTAGATCCACAACACTCAATTTGCTTTCTATTGATGTCGAAATTATTTTATGTGATTTTTCTTTCCGAGCCGGTTTTTTTTACTTAGGCTTCGGAATTGGTTTTTGTGAGGATTGGCTTAATTTTTGTGAAGCTCATATCCTATTTTCCGTGTAGACTATTCATCTTCGACATTTTCTATCTATTAAGCAGCTTTCTATTTTTCTTTGTGATTCCGATTTCAAATTTTTGGTGGAATCATTTTATTCTTTATGCCCTCAAGATGATAAAAGTGTTGTTTCTCTTAACTAAATAATTTGTGAAACTATTCCGGTATTTTTGAGTTTGTCTTAGGATTATCACCTAAGAAATCTTTTGTGTGGTGTTAAGGTCTTTTCAGTTCGACCTTGCCACCGATTTTCATTTGGCTACGAGTCACGGGAGTTAGCATTCCACTTACCGCATTCCGCACTCGTTATGATTCTTATGAATGACTTACTATGTCTTTCGATTCGTCCAGCTTATTTCATCCATTTTATAAATCGAGTATTCTATGAATATTTCGGTGAGACCATTCTTGAATATATTGATTTTGGATGAAAATAGTAATTTAAAATTTTGCAAATCTTTTTCATAAGATTTATCTATAAGTAAAATTGGATTTTTGTTCTTAAAACAAGCAAAGAATATTTGTAAAACTTTTAAGAAACTTGTTTATTATAAAGAAGATGATTTTGTGATTGTATTGCCCATTGAGTGCTTTAAGAATTTTGGTCGATGCGCTTGATCAACGTTATCGATAGGAATTTCCTAAATGCTTTGATGAGACAACCGGACACGATATATTGACTTGTAAAATGTAAATTTTCTAGAAAGATTTTTACATAAAGATAATTGTAATTTTGAAAGTTTTAGTTTTTATTCATATCTATTTCCGCCTTTGTGAAAAAGTAGCAAAATTACTCTGATATACATTTACGAATTATACATTTGAAAGTGATAGTTTTTATTCAAATAGATATGAGACATTTGCGACCTTTTTGAGTTCAAAAATGCTAACTACACTAGTTTGGTAGTTTTTATTGTATACATTTGAGATACAGACTCCTTGATGTGTACATATTTTTGTCTAGCACTTGCATCTATTCCTTTGTATTATTGTGGATCTTTTTGACCACTACTCTGATATACACTTTCATGTGTTATATTCATATCTATTTCCGCCTTTGTGATATGAATTATCTATGACTGATTTGTGTTATGTTTATTTCTATATTTGTTTCCGAAGACCTTTATAGCCACTGTGTAGTAGCTTTGAGTTTGTGTCGGTATGTCGGATTTCCTCTTGAGATGAAAAGTTATATTTTTATCTGGCATATCGGTACTCGCACAAAGCAATTATACAGATGGTCGCTCCTCAACAGCCTTATTCTCCGTGCTAGTCGACAGCATTACTCCTAATGTTCTTGGCTAGCGTGGGTATAGAGGTGGGGAGTCACATGTGACGTGAAATAATTTCGGCTGAGTGTTGATACAGCTTTGACTGACAATGAATATATTATACTTTCTTTTCAAATCGTTTCAAATAATTATCCCAAGACGTTTATATACCATGCGCTCACACAATTACTCCGATCACTACGAAACTTGAAATCCCATAATAAAACAATATTACAGATTCAAAGGAACTGGTTTCGTCGAATTCCGAGACTATGCCTCGAAAGGCTATTTTTAAATTCAATTTAAACGATATAAAATTTCAAAACTTAACAAAACGCTTTAAATTCAATTTTAAAAGTTTTATCACCTTCAGTATTATTAATATAAATTTTACAAGCCTTCAAATTATTTTTATCCGGCTTAAAACTCCAGATTCAACATTTAGCTCAACTTCAAATTATTTAATTCAATAATTAAATTATCAAATAAATAGTGATACTTGAATTCAAGTTAAAATTACTCTATTTAATATTTAAAATCAATTAAATATTCCGATTTTAAATGCTTGAAAATTCCGGGTCGTCACATTCTGTTTATATGTGGTCTGTGAGTCTACATATAATATATTATACTTTTTAACTGTTAAAGTATGCTGCAGTGCATAAAAGTTATTTACCTGTTAATACTATTATATATGTGTCACATTGGGTTTAAGGTAAGATGTTATATATAGTAGTTTATAAATGAGATTTGAACAGTGTAATTCGTTGAAGTTTTATATATTTATCTTATTTAAAAATATAAATCTTAATGATATTATATACATAGGTCATATGTGGTGGTTGGGTCTTAAATTTGTAAATAGAAATTTTGATCTTTGTGTAAAAATTAAAATTGTTTTGAAAAATATAAAGAATTTTTTTTAACATATATGTTTTATTTCATATGTTAAAACTATTGGTTTATGTATTGAGTAAAAAAAATGTAAATTATATATATCTGCTTCGACTTTAAATTTTCTTGGAGAGGCAATATTGATTATATTAAAATAGCAAACATTTCTATATACATTAGACTGATTCTGATTCAATTCATCAATTCTTCATTTTCGGACTCGTTCGTCCAATTCGTGCCAATCCTACTTTGCTTTGAAATTCGTACTCGAATTTATAATTCAATTTCAATGTACGTATCAGTGTGTGTATCCATGTCATCTTCTGTATTCTCTAGCCTCTAAAGGTGAGCAATCACTCACGATTAACGTTCTTTTATTTATTAAATTTGATTTCAATTGAAACGATAATTGAAATATGCTGCTGTTAGTTATTTACATTGTTATACATGTTGTTATCTGCAATTGTTCACTTGTGGGATATGACACCATATCCTGTTTTTATGTTATATGGGTATTGATGATATATGCCTGTTATTTTATTTTATTATCTGTTATCACTCTACAAGTTCCTTGAAGTTTAGAATTCACTATGGGTTGAAATGATACATACCCAAACGGACTTTAGAATAGGAGAATTTCGTTATGGGTTGAAATGATAAACCCAAGCGATTTTCAATTAAATTGAATTTGGGATTGCGGGTCAAAGTGATTCTACCCGTATATTTAAATATCGGATTGAAATGATAAATATCTGTATCCCTTGACCATATGGTAGAAAATTATATACAGAAACCGTTGGTACACACACACACACACACACATATATATATATATGTTTGAAAACAATTTCTATAGTTTGAAAGGAAATATATGGTTTTTAATAAATATTGGTTCTTAAAATATTATATATAAATGGAAATTTTATATATAGATTTAATAATAATATTATTGAGATTGAATCAATCCATATAATATGTTTAAGTATTTATTTAAATTTATATTTCAAAATTGATTGTTGTAATAATTTGAATAAGTTAAGTTTGAGAAGATAAAGTTGAATTTATTTGAAATGGTATTTAGTTAAGAATTCAACTTAATTGGGTTTTGAACTATTGAATTTGAAATTTAAGATTTGATTTATAACTTGATTTGATTTAAATGATTGAATGGAAGTTTCAAGTTTAAACAAATCGAAAGGAATATTTAGTTTAAAGGTAAATTTAGGATATTTAATAAATATTAAATTTATTAAGTGAACATTTCAAGACTAAATAATAAGGTTAAATCGCGATCTATATGAAACTGTTAAATTGAACTTTGGAATGTTGAATATTAAAGCTTTGAAATATACTAGAATTTAAAAGGTTAATTTGTGATTTAGATATGTATTTGAAATATATATAATTTGAATTTGTTTGGTCAGAAACTGAATTGAATGGAAATTGATAAATTGAGATTGAATTTAATTTGAATAGGGAAGTTGGGTTGATTTTGAAGTGATTTGTTAAGTTTGAGGAAATTACAAATATTCTACTTTATAAAATATTTATATATATTTTGGAAATATATATTTGAAATGAAATGATATTTTGTTTTGAAGTAAAAATTAATTTGAAATGACCTCAGTGTTATAGTGTATATTTCTACCTTGTAGATAGTTCCATGGACTCTTAGAGGATGGTTACTCCAAACATCCTTTAAGTTGCTTGTATTTCAGTTGATATTTCACTTGAGTTGGATTTAATGATATAATAACATTAATCCTAACTCGAGTGTTTTGTGATTTTTCTTTACGCTCGGGTCAGACTGAGTGATACAACATTTGAGACTCACCTGTGGAGTTTGGAGCTTCAATGGAGATCCAACCATCGATTCAGCTTTCAGCTTTTCCAGTTGATTGGTTCAGAGAAGTCATTTGTTCGTACTAAAGACTTCGCTGTATTTGAGATATTCTGTTGTATTCTATTTCTAACTCTGATATTTGTATAGTAGCTTCATGAACTACTATTAATTTATTCCACCGTGTATTATTGTATTACTCTGTGTCTGTGATTGATTTATTTACTGTATATGCTGAGTGTATTATTGTATTACTCTGTGTCTGTGATTGATTTATTTACTGTATATGCTGAGTTTGCAAAATATAAATTAACAATATGATATTTTGAGAAAATCAAGTCCGACATGTGCGGATGCGAATGGTTGAAAATAGCAGGTCGTTATAGTATGGTAGAGGGGACTTGCTGTGGGTTTGATCTAGGGCAGGCGAAAGGGTAGGAGCGGGTTCGGTTATGACATGGTAGGCGAGGTGTTTCGGTTCTTGGGTGTTGAGTTGAGGCTGTGCGGGTTTCAACATGGAGATGGTTGGTGGAGGAACCAAGTGGGGCGGAGCATGGAGTGTGAACGGGTTACAGTGGCGTTTGAGTCGAAGGGTGGCAGTTTGAGGTGGAGCAGCTAGAATCTGAAGCGGAGCAAGGTAGGGGCTTTAGGGGTGGATGCCGGCGGCATGAAGGTGGTAGGCATTGATGGAATGGAAAAGGCCGAGAAAACATAGGTTCTAGTATGATACATGTTTCGAGTAGGTTGAATAAAAGTGACAGCAGCCTTCAAAATTTTATAATCCTTCTTTATAAGCCCATTTCATGTTTACAAATACTTCTATAAATCCCTAAATTAATTTACAAAACTTTTTTTACAAATCTCTAAAATGATTTATAAAATCACTTTCTGTTTATAAAACTCTTTTATAAATTTTCCTTTATAGCACCTTTGTTAATTCCTTTATAAAATATCATTTAAAATCTCTTTTAAATAACTCCTTTTATAAAGTAAAATCCCTTTTATTTACAAATTATTATTTGTAAATACTTTTATTTAATCAATCGATTTCCTCTAAACATCATAATTAATTAATTAATTAATTAATTTTAAAACCTCATTAATAAATAATTAACTTACTTTAAAACATCATTTATAAACACTTAACCACGCATGAATATAAAATTTTATTTAATTTAAATCCATAACATTACAAATTCAAAAAAGGCTTAACAATTACAATGGTACTAAATCAAGTTACCATTTAATTCAGTTTGACCTTTCAAGTCACATAACTTGTATCAAATAAGGAACACGTATGCAAACCGAATTCTTAATTAACCATCAATAATTAACACATCATTTTTTCCAATATTAATAGATCCACATATTAATTAACTAGCACCTGAGTAAATGTCTGATTTATTACAACAACTGAACATGGATTTATTATGCTAACTACATGTCATAAATAATCTACTCATTTAATTTTTTGCAGAATAGTGTTTTGTTCTGCTCAATAGATGTCCAAAATAATCTATCCAATATCTATTTGGCTACTTAACAGCACATAAAATGAGAATCCCTTGTATTTAAACCATTCTTTGTAAAAGAAAGTTGTTTATCAAACAAACCGATCCTTGGAAATAAAACAATTAAAATTTCAAACCCTTTGTTTAATTAATTAAAAGTAAATGTAAACCTTTATTAAATATTAATTAAATCTTAAATTAATAAATAATCGATTAAATAACCAACCCTACCTGATTAATAATTAATAAATTAATTAAACTCTCTTAATTAATAATTAATTAGTAATCAAGCCTTATTCAATAATAACTAATTAAATTATTAACCCTTAATTAATAACTAATTAAACCTTACTTGATTATTTAACAATAATTATCTTATTAATTAATACTTAAGCACCAATTATTATTATTTAGTTACTAACTAAACACTAATTATCTTTACCTAATTAATTAATTAATTAATAATTTAAACTCATACTCAGATAAATAATCAATAATTACCTTTTTAATATTTATAATATGTTTTGAAAATAATTTTCAAAAATATTTAAGATGAAAATAATTTTAGTTTTAGAAAAAGTGTTTGATTTCACGAATTGCATCCATAGCGATTATCGCTATTAATACCATAACCCCAAACCAGTTTACATATCCAATACCCTTCAAGTCCTTATATAACTTTTAAAAAACAAAGTATAATGTTTTTAAAGGCCGAAAATTAAATTTTTTGAACTTGTAAAACTTTTATACAAAAATAAAATAATCAAAACTCGTTTAAATTCAAGGGATCTCAACGTCACCCAAAACAAGTGCTAACTTTCTTTTAGCTTACTAACTCCATAACATAAGCTCATACATCCACATAGATACCATAAGCAACATACAGAAGAAAACAAACCATAATTGCAATTAAACTAAAATTTTGATTTATTTTCTAAGTCGAAGCAACCATAACAAAATAAAAACAAGTATGTAAACACAGACTATACTATTTAAATCACCTAACCATTACATACTTCTACGGTTTCAATAGTTTACAACTTTATGTAAAAAGTGAGCTTTTTCTCACTAAATGCTCACGAAATCTAATTAAACTTCTACCATGCCTTAAATCGGCCAAGATCTTGCTTGGATTCTTTTAAGTAAAAGTTGGATTTCTTATTAGGGAAGTGGATTTTTGGGCTCGGCCTAGAGGAGTGTGGGCTTCCCAAAGAGGAGTAGGCTCGGAAAAGAGGAGTGTGGGCTTGGCCAAGGGATGTAGGGGATGTTTAGGCTGTGGTTTTGAAGGAAGAGGTGGTGTAGTGTAGAAAAGAGTGCTTTAAAATGGGTTTTAAAATTGTTTATAGTAGAAAAGGAAGAAGTTTTATTTTGAAAACTATTGGAAGACATTAAAGAGTTTTTGGAACTTAAAAAAAGATGAAGTTTTTGAAAATGAGAATTGAAATGAAAATGATAGAGAGAGGTAAAAATAGAAATAGATTCTATATAAAATGGATTAAGAAAATTACCAAAATGTCCATTAAGTACATACCCTCCATTCACTTTGTGACACATCACCGCCCTCTTCACCTTACTTCTTCCACATGCACAACACAAGCTCCCGCTTTTGTTCGACTTTTTTTCATCCCTCAGTGCTATGATGTTATATAACGTGACATTTCCTCTTTTCACGTCTTTTCTCTTTTATTTTAAAATTTAAATTCTTTGGATAACTGTCACAGCACTTATTATTTACTTTAGTATATATATACTAACCATATTTTACCTTAGCCATGTATATGTTATTGTATAAGTGTGTCTATGTGTGTATTTATTCTTGTGTACACAACGTTGTTGACAACTTTTAGACAATGAAAAATTGAAAATCCAAGAAAACGATTTTAGGTCATATTTTTTGTTTTTCATCGAACTGCCTATTTTAGTAAACCAAATTCAAGATTGAATTTTCTACCATTAGTTACAAATTAAATGAGGGTTATTCAATTATTAAGTTCATCAATTGAATATTTAAAATTAATTAAATATTCACAAATCAAAGCGGTAAAATTCTGGGTCGTTACATTGTATAATGGATGGTAGATGGATGTAACTATGTCTATGTCGTATGTTTGTATGATGTTAAGCGAGTTACGTTGTTGCTCTCTTGGAATTTCGAGGACGAAATTATTTTAGTAAGGGAGAATGTAATGCTCCGTAATTTTTCATAATTAAATAATTAAAATAAAAGGGTAAAATTGTAATTTTACATAAAGAGAAAAATAGCAAATTTTTGTAGAAGATGTAGTTAGGCTACGGAATGTCATTTATAGTCGAAAAACATATATAACTTGATGATTATGATTAAATAGGCTAGAAACTAGAAGAATTCAAACCCAGTGGCATTTTTATAGTATAATGATTACAAGATTTTAGTACAAATATTATATTTTTCAGCCTATAAATAGATCTCTAGCTCTATTGCTTTTGCTCTAATAATCTTGTCTCCACTTATAAATCCTTAATCCTTAAACTAATTCCAAATCTGCAAATCAAATCCAAATTTAACAAATTTTTATACAAAATTGATTACCACAGAGCGAGCTATGCAATTAAATCAACGCTACCAAGAAATTTGGCATTTTCAAGACGATGAATTCTGGGCACCATAGAAGGAGAAGGATTCACCTCAAATCGAAGAAGATGCATGGATTGTCGTTATCGACGATATGAATCTATTAGTGGTGTTCATTCATCAATTGGATGTACAAGTCGACTAGAAAAGACGATAAAAGTTCGATAAACGTGAGCCGTTCATTTCGATTCAATAGTGAAGCAACAATGGTACTCGATTTGAGGACATATATATGTAGAGAAGAACGAACATTTGCTCAAGGTGGTTCTTGACCATCTCAAATTGGATAGCAGTCAAAAATCACCGAGGAAGGACTAATGATGGAGGCGAGATCAGAAGTGGGTTAGCTGGCCAGCACTTGGCAGCATGGAGAGCTTGGGAGTAGGATCGCAACCATGGTATCGGATCAGGGTGGTTTGGCCTGAAGCGATGTCGACAACGAAAAAATGGACATAGATTGGATTGTTTGACATTGGAGTTTCTCGGTGTGCAAAATGAACATAGGGAAAAATATTTGTTGATAATAGTTAAACTATAAATTACAATTTTCCCCTTAACTTTAAGTGTTGGTATCTCTCTCATTGGATCTCCATTTAACACATGGTTCGTTGCAACAGGATCATTGCAAAACGAGTAACATTTTGGTATATTGTTTCCTATGTTTTGAACTACAAAAAGGTGTCTTATTTTGGTTGATTTCATTATATAAGGGTTCCGCTAAGATTTTTTGGGTACACATGGAGAAATTAGTCCTCGGTCATACTAGTGATGTTTGGCGATGACAAGTTGGGACTTGATCAAGTAGCTTCATAATGTGGGGCAACGATGAGTTTTTTGCTTGATCCCAATAACGTTACTCACTGTTAGGTGAATGTCTAGCATGACATGCCTCAACAGTCAAATATGTTTTTGGTGTTTGAGCCAGAACTTTGGGCTCGGTTGTTTGTATATGTTTTCAGCATTCGAGCTAGGACTTTGGGCTCGGTTGTTTGCATACATTTTTTTGTAACGGCCCAAGGATTTTCGACCCGGAAATCGACACTAATACGTTCACTGTAAAGAGTGCCGAGAAATCGAGTGTCGGAAATACCAGACTGCTAGGGTTTAGAAGAAAAGGAGATAGAATAAGAACAGAAAACAATAAAACAAAAATTCACAATCGTAGAGGAACAAAATATAATATACAAATAGCAGCATTTTATGCAAAGAAAAGCTGTAACTGTCAACATACATACAAGATATTAGAGTGCGACAAATCTGGACAGTTATAATAACTTGTCCTCAACTACTATCTATATAGTCCATAATTAACAGTTGAATCTAATCGATATGTATCTGCCATCCAACTCGTCTACTGAGCTCCAAGCGTCCTAACCTGAAATCTGTAATACTCGGTCTGACCCGAGCATTACAATAATGTAACACCTGAGTCAGGCTGGAAACCAGCATGAGTAAACCATTTAACTTGAAATACTTAAGTTATAAGACTTCCTTTGAAGCCAAGTTAACTTGAAATACACTACAAGTTTTTATCTTGTTATAGCCAAACATTGGTTACAAAAATCCATTGATATTTAAAATAATATCCTGGCACAGTTGCTTATTTAAAATAGTCAGATTTTCATAAATCATTCCACTCCAGTCTATTTGACATAAAAATCAAACCTGTAAAGATTTGCAAAGCTTATTGAATCGAAGTGGTTCGGATATCACTAATATCCGATCCCGACCTCTACGAATCCAAGTGATAAATTTTAAAGAGTAAATTGTTTGAAATAAACAATTTATTATTTAGGGTGACCATATTCAAATATGTGAATTTATTAAAAAAAAATATTTTAAAGATAAAATGTGTCATCACTTAAATCCCATTATTTTAGTCTGTTTGACCACTCGATGGTACAGATAAGAATAATTGAAACGAATATCCAATAGAGTTAAGACGGAATATAGATCGTTAGATAATTTAATAATTATTAGCTACTATCAAAACAATTCCCTTACCGTGATTTTATTTTGCCTCGTTTAAGCGTATCCTTGTATGTTTAAATCCGAATTAATTATAACAAAAATGCTTTACCTTTAGTTAATTAGAACTTAAGACATATCTAGTATCCAACCTATTAATCTGTATCAATCTTAAAAGTCAATTAATAATGTAATTAATTGCCCAATGAATTTGTAAAATGCCATTGAACTTAAAACCACGTATTTAATTTATCAATATTTTTAGGGTAAATAAAAGAAAATATAAATTTTTATATAAATCTATTTATAAATCCCATTCCCCTTCTTTTTTTGTATCATTTTATTTTCATTTTTCTTTCTATTTTCTTTTTGTTATTTTTTTCTCTTCTTTCCTTTAACTTTTTCTTCTTACTTTATTTTCTTTTTCCTCTTTTCCTTTCTTCTTTTCCTTATTTTTTTCTTTTCCTTTTCCTTACTATTCCTTCTTACTTATCTTTTATTTCATTCTTTATAATCTTCTCGGCCCATTCTTTCGGCCCATCACTTCTCCTCTTCGTAACAACCCGGAATTTTCACCAATTTATAACCATCGTTAAATGTTTAATGGCGATTGCTAATTGCTAATCGATGTTTTGATTTTTTAAAAATTAAGTTATAATTCTTTTATAAATTATTAAAAGGAATTGTGGGCTTTAAATTGAAATTGTAGCCCATGTTTTATTTTGAAGCCGTGAAAAATTTGCAAGGCTAATACCGTTCTTTTTCCCCCTTTTTTTTTAACCCTAAAACAAAATTGAACGAACGAAAATATGGCGGCCTCGTCTTCTTTCTGAAATTAGGGCTTGCGAATTTACGTGCTACGGCGATTCGAAAGGAGGACGTGGAGGACTTCGGCTGGCGAGGCGTGCTCTTCGAACAAGGTGAGTGAATCAACTCTCACTCACGTCTAATTCTGAGTACTGATTATATATATTTGAGTAATCTTTAATTTACTTACATCTATTTCAACTCGCACCTCGACAGTTTGATTTTGTTTGAATGTGATGTTTTCTCTGATGTTTTCAATTCATGTGGATATGGTCACTCGATGGCCATTGCCATTCGATTTTGTTTTAATATTTGGGAAGATTTCTAACTTGTTTGTCACCTTGTTTTCCACGGCTTGATGATTTTGCCGAGATGAGTTGGCTTTAACTTGTATTCGGCCTTTCCACTGATATTAATATTTATGCTCGATTTCGGCCATTTCGTCTTCGACTGTTGTATTGCAATGGTGTTGACGTTTCTGGATAGACTTGCGACTTTGGTTATGACTGTTACTCTTGCTAGTTTCTCTGTTTTGCATTTGCTTTATGCAAAAGCATTGAGACCTGAAAACTTGGGGACTTTGAAAATAACTTTGAAAATATATAGTTTCAAAAATTAAGTATAAATTTTTATTCGAACAAAGTTTATACTACTTTGATGACTTCTCGACCTTTGTTGCTTTGTTTTTTTTTTGACAACCCGGGGTTTTAAGAGTTTTGGAATTTGGCTTGTTCGGTCTGTGCCTTGATGTGTTCAGATCGAATGTGGCCTTGTTTTTTGATAATGGTCACTACTGTGACTTTGGCATGTTTGTTGTTCTTTCTGTTGGCATCTGGCTTTGATTCGTGTTTGCCTTGAACTTGATTTCCTTCTGTATTGTTGCTATTCTGGATTCCTTAGTTAGTGCACTTGTATTTGGTACCCCTCCCTTGAGCACTATGTTGATTGGATTTGGTTCTTTCATGTTGTAGTATATATCACATGTTTGCCTCCTTTATTTCCTATTCTTCGAGGCATGTAGTCCATGTAGTCCGGTAGCACTGTGTTTGCTTATTCCTATTTCTTTGAATTCTCTATGCTTCTGACTTGATGTTTTGATAGAATTTTGGACATTGTTCGACTTGATATAGTCTGCACTGTTTTGCGTTGCATGACCATATGCATTAGGCATTGCTTGATTGTGTGGTCGGGTATCAAACCATGTTACTTTGACTACATTATCTTCGTATTTAAAAACTGTTGCTACCTGGTCGTCTTTATGCACATTTTGCAACTTGATTTAATTGTCAATTACTGCTTTGATTTGTATATGTGTTGAAGTCACATGACTTTGATATCTTTGGACACTCGATTTACTAGCTGCCTTGACTGGGTTCACTGAGTCACAATGTTGTTCTTGTAACTTGCTATTCCACTGGTACACGTGATGGTTCAACATTTTATTGTTGCTTTGGGGTTGAACTTATCTCAGGCCTTGACCTATTACTATTTTGAAAACTTGATGGTTGTTGGTTTGCTTTTGTGGTTTGCATCCCTGATCATACTGTTTTCTCTCTGCTCTCATACTGTTGCACGTGTACTTGAGCATACTTGATGTTGCTTCTCGTTTTGAACCAGCTGCTTCGTTTTTTCTCTGATCTTGTTTATTGTCTAGTTCATATTGCAGTTGATGTTGAGTCATGATATTAGTGACTTGACCTCTGCAGTTTCATTTTTGTTGCATTTTTGCCATGCCGAGCCGTATTGTTCTGGTTCATGTATGTGCATGTATTGACCTTTGTACCTTGTTGCTATTTCTGTACATGCTGTTGTGGCGAGGCAGTGTACGCGGTGCGTGCACTGCAGCCACATAGTTTCGAACATTTTGAATTGATATTTGAACCTTCATTGATTTTGGTTCGTCGATCTTTTGTGTACATCATCCCTGTAGTGGCAAGGCAGTGCACACAAGCGTGAACTGCAGCCACACGGTATGGCTTTTATGATATTCTATTTTGTTTTGGTTTATTGATCTTTTGCATATTCCATATGCTGTAGTGGCGAGGCAGTGCACGCGTGCGTGTACTGAAGCCCTACTCAAATTAATATTTTAATTGATATTTCAATGGTTTGAACTGTTTTGTTTATTCAATTCAATATTCTGAATTGCATTCTGATTTGGTTGAATTTGCTGATTTGTTGTTTAACACTGCTACGTGTTATATTTATCGTTATCCGATTTCTTTATTTAAGGATCGGATAGACGAAATTTATTTTGACTATCGTCTAACTGTTATTTACTTATTATTGCTTCTGAGCACTAATAACTGAGTTTGAATTAGACTGACCCGTGTATTATTTTCTTTTGAATTTAATACTCGGGTCAGACCCGGGTTATTTCAGGTTGTAGATATCTTGCTTTGGGTAGCTGTTTGAGCTATGAAGACTTTTCATATCTTTTGGAGTTGTCGTGTCATAGTATAGGTTGATATGTATTCATGTATATTAGTCGATAATGTACTTGTATATATAACTTTCAGAGTCGACTGTTGTAGTTGTATCATATGTATTGTGTCAAATGTATTGTAACTGAAATCAATTATATATATATAAGAGACTTTTTGTTTTATCTGTGTTTTGCATTTATTGATATTATCTGTGTTATTATTATATCTACTGTCCTAAACTATTATGAACCATCGTAGTTCATTTTTATACTGGAATTGGGGTATGTCAATGGGAGTGAATAAATCAGAGATTAAGAATGAAAGAAATATATATATACCACTCCTATCGAGATAACCAATACTAGTGTAAGGCCTAACTACTGATGGCCGCTCCTCAACAGCCTTATTCTCCGCGCTAGTTGACACCATTACACCGTAGTGTTCTTGGCTAGCGTGGGTATAGAGGTGGGGCGTCACAGCTTGGTATCAGAGCCTGGAGTTTATGGACATAATATAAAACATAACTCAGATGGAACATGTGTTACAACTATTTGTCGGTGTTTTATCTCTCATCTTTGCATATGATTATCTTTGATTGTTAGGTATGAATTCCTAACGCTTATTCATGTGCATTTGATTTTGATTTCGTGAAAGTATTTTGGCTTCGGTCTCCATTTGCTTTGCGAACTCAAGTTGAGTTTTTGATGATGAGGATTTTGTTCTTGTGTTTTCGGCTTTGAATTTATTTAGCCGATGTTGATTTGGTTCCAATTTCAGCGATTTTGAACTTGATATTTTGTGTTTTCCTCGGCTTGATTTCCATTCGACTTGGGTCACTTTGTTTTTGAGAAATTGCTAATTTCTTGATTTCCAATACTCTGACTTTGTTTGCCGTTGAATTCTTTGATGATGATGTTGAATCGTTTTGTACTCGATTATGGCCATTAATTGTTGATTTTGACATTGACTTGATTTTTATTTTTGTTGAAGTCATTTATGCATTTATGCTTGTTCTGCTTTGTTTTTCCAATTGTAATCGATTCTTCTTTTCCGATTAGTTGTTATCTCCTTTGTCGACTTTGATAACTTCTATTTCTAAATTTTTTGTGTATTTCTACTTTGATGGATTTAGAATCGAATTCTTTGGATTTTATTCATGTTTTCGAATGTGAATTTTAGTGAATTGATTTGGTTTCCAAATTTAATCGATTCTTGTTAATTCCCCGATTTGTTGCTACCATTTATTAGCAACTTTGATAACATTTTCTTCGGGATTTTCGTGAACATACCTTTTGATGGATACGGTATCGATTTCTTTGGATTCTATTCACATCTTTGTATGTGAATTCTTGTGATTGATTGTTCCTACAATCATTTTTGTGATTTGTCACTTTAAAAATATAAAGGTTTTCTATACTAGTAGTAAATATCAAAACCCTTTTCTCCAAACGATTTCAAAACCATTTCACTACAAAGCTCTTTTCCTAAACCGTTTTCCAATCTATTAGTATATACAAACCTTTACCTTACTCGTATGAGAAATCTAATTAAACGACTTAGTAAAACGAGTGGTATGAAACGCTTGCGTTTACTTCGCCGGTTAATTCTTGGACTTATTCGATTGAATCTTTTGTGACAATTTTCTAGTTAAGCAAGTGGTCATGAGACAAGGAGCTAAACTTTTATATTTACTAGCTTAGTGTAATTGATACTTCTCGTTGATCATGACGATCATTTTATGATTTAGACTAGCAACTGTGCGATGTCTCTTTGTTTGCTTTATGGCTAGACTAGACACCACTTGTGTGATTCCATTCACACATACTTTTTTGCTTTTTGGTTAGCCTAGACACCACTTGTGTGATTCCGCTCACACATATCCTTTTGCTTTCTGGTTAGGCTAGACACCACTTGTGTGATTCCGTTCACACATACCTTTTTGCATTTTGGTTAGCCTAGACACCATTTGTGTGATTCCATTCACACATTCTTTCTTTTTGTCTGTGAGGGAGACTAGACCCCGCTTTTGTGATGTTTCACCATCACATATGCGTTACACGTGTTGGTGAGTTTTCATGCTCACGTGTAGGTGAGTTTTCATGCTCCCGTTCTCGCTTTGCGTTACATGTGTTGTTGAGTTTCATGCTCACGTGTAGGTGAGTTTTTATGCTCCCATTCTCGCTTTGCGTTACACGTGTTGGTCAGTTTCATGCTTACGTGTAGGTCAGTTTTCATGCTCCCATTCTCACTTTGCGTTACACGTGTTGGTGAGTTTCATGCTCACGTGTAGGTGAGTTTTCATGCTCCCATTCTCGCTTTGCATTACACGTGTTGGTGAGTTCAATGCTCACGTGTAGGTGAGTTTTCATTCTCCCTTTATCGCTTTGCGTTACACGTGTTGGTGAGTTTCATGCTCACGTGTAGGTGAGTTTTCATGCTCCCGTTCTCGCTTTGCGTTACACGTGTTGGTGAGTTTCATGCTCACGTGTAGGTGGGTTTTCATGCTCCTGTTCTTGCTTTGCGTTACACGTGTTGGTGAGTTTTCATGCTCACGTGTAGGTGAGTTTTCATACTCCCATTTGAGTTTTCATACTCCCATTTGAGTTTTCATACTCTCATTTTGTGATTTCTGGATTTCTTGTGTAGTCTTCTGGAACTTGTGCTTCACCAATTTTCGTGATTTCTATTGATAAGTTTTATCAATTTTTGTGCATTGGTGAATTTGTGTGTCATTAACTTGTTATGAATACAAGTTTAGGGTAAGATACCCCTTTCTATCTTTGAGAAGATTCTTGTGACATTTTTGACGAATGAAAATTCACTGGTATTATGTTTTAATGCCAATTATTTTGATGAGATTTTGATGTATAAAAATTACTGTCGCTTTGACTTCAGTAACCGTCAATTTTGAAATGGATTTTCAAGCGGTTATCCCACGATGCTTATTTTTTTGTCCGTTTTTACGGTATTTTGAGAATTGCAATTTCCTTGTCGAAGTTGCTACTGATATTGCTGTTTTAATCACGTGTTTTAAATAAAAATTCAAAATTAAAATTAAAATTGTTTTCAAAATTTTTACAGTTTACGCTTTCAAAAGAATGAGGAAGCGATTTAAACGTTTCAGCAAAATCGAGGACTATGACCCCTTTCTTTTACTGATTCGTTTAATTCCGGACTTGTCCGTTTGAGAACGTAAAATGTTATTTATTTAAAATACACAATTTTGCACTTTCAAGGAAACGATGAAGTAAATTAAACGATTTAGTAAAACTCGTGGTTATGGGACATGTTCGTTTGCTATTTCGGTTAATTCCGGACTCGATAATTGAAATATTTGTGATTTCTGATTATCATTTTTTGATAATCAGATATTTGTTGTTTCTAATTATCGTTTTTGATAATTAGATATTTGAGATTTGATTATCGTTTTTGATAATCAAATATTTGTTGTTTCTAATTATCGTTTTTGATAATTAGATATTTGAGATTTGATTATCGTTTTTGATAATCGAATATTTGTTGTTTCTAATTATCGATTTTGATAATTAGATATTTGAGGTTTGATTATCGTTTTTGATAATCAAATGTTTGTTGTTTCTAATTATCGTTTGTGATAATTAGATATTTGTGATATGATTGTCGTGTGTGATAGTTAAATATTTGGGATTAAAGATTTGATTATCAATTATGATAATTAAATATTCGTTGATTAGTGATTTCTGATTATCGTTTTTGATAATCAAATATTTGTTGTTTCTGATTATCGCTCGTGATAATTAGATATTTGATATTTAATTATCATTTGTGATAATTAAATATTTATGAATTAAGATTTGATTATCGTTTTGATAATTGAATATTTGTTGATTTGAAATTTGATTACCGTTGTGGTAATTCCTGATTATCGTTTTTGATAGTTAGATATTTGTGACTTGTGTTTTCTAATTATCTTTGTTGATTATTAGATTTGCTGATTTTGCTGTCTTCTAATTATCGTATCGATAATTAGATATTGCTGTTTTGTGATTTCTGTATTCTGATTATCTAATTGATAATTAAATTTTGTAGAGAATTTGTGAATTTCTTTTATGAAATTAAAAGATTTCTTTGGTGTTTATATTGTACTACGCCGGTGTACCGGCTCAATTTTCTGCTATTCATGACGTTTTCCACGTCTTACAATTACGGAAATGCCTTAGGGATTTTCGATTTTTATTCTTGAGCAACCTTCTATTCACATCATCGCTTCGGGGTTATAGAACCTTAAATATGTTTTCTTGCGGAAGTTCAATGGTTCTCAAATCCTAAGGATTGCACTTAGGAATCCTGAGAATTCTTCGAGCAAAAACGTTCAGGCTTGTGAGGATGTTCTTTCAAGCTCTTTATGGTGAACTTCCTATTTCAAATTTCTTCGTCTTGTGATGATATTCTTTATGGTTGTTACCATTTGTTCATTTATTCCTTATGATTGCGAGGACGCAATTTCTTTAAGGAGGGGAGTCTGTAACAACCCAGAATTTTCACCAATTTATAATCATCGTTAAATGTTTAATGGCGATTGCTAATTGCTAACCGAAGTTTTGATTTTTTAGAAATTAAGTTATAATTCTTTTATAAATTATTAAAAGGAATTGTGGGCTTAAAATTGAAATTGTGGCCCATGTTTTATTTTGAAGCCGTGAAAAATTTGCAAGGCTAATACCGTTCTTTTTCCACCCTTTTTTTTAACCCTAAAACAAAATCGAACGAATGAAAATATGGCGGCCTCGTCTTCTTTCTGAAATTAGGGCTTGCGAATTTACGTGCTACGGCGATTCGAAAGGGGGGGACGTGGAGGACTTCGGCTGGCGAGGCGTGCTCTTCGAACAAGGTGAGTGAATCGACTCTCACTCACATCTAATTCAAAGTACTGATTATATATATTTGAGTAATCTTTAATTTACTTACATCTATTTTACCTCGCGCCTCGACAGTTTGATTTCGTTTGAATGTGATGTTTTCTCAGATGTTTTCAATTCATGTGGATATGGTCACTCGATGGACATTGCCATTCGATTTTATTTTAATATTTGGGAAGATTTCTAACTTGGTTTGTCACCTTGTTTTCCACAGCTTGATGATTTTGCCGAGATGAGTTGGCTTTAACTTGTATTCGGCCTTTCCACTGATATTAATATTTATGCTCGATTTCAGCCATTTCGTCTTCGACTGTTGTATTGCAATGGTGTTGACGTTTCTGGATAGACTTGCGACTTTGGTTATGACTAGTTTCTCTGTTGTGCATTTGCTTTATGCAAAAGCATTGAGACCTGAAAACTTGGGGACTTTGAAAATAACTTTGAAAATATATAGTTTCAAAAATTAAATATAAATTTTTATTCGAACAAAGTTTATACTGCTTTGATGACTTCTCGACCTTTGTTGCTTTGTTTTTTTTTTGACAACCCGGGGTTTTAAGAGTTTTGGAATTTGGCTTGTTCGGTCTGTGCCTTGATGTGTTCAGATCGAATGTGGCCTTGATTTTTGATAATGGTCACTACTGTGACTTTGGCATGTTTGTTGTTCTTTCTGTTGGCATCTCGCTTTGATTCGTGTTTGCCTTGAACTTGATTTCCTTCTGTATTGTTGCTATTCTGGATTCCTTAGTTAGTGCACTTGTATTTGGTACCCCTCCCTTGAGCACTATGTTGATTGGATTTGGTTCTTTCATGTTGTAGTATATATCACATGTTTGCCTCCTTTATTTCCTATTCTTCGAGGCATGCAGTCCATGTAGTCCGGTAGCACTGTGTTTGCTTATTCCTGTTTCTTTGAATTCTCTATGCTTCTGACTTGATGTTTTGATAGCATTTTGGACATTGTTCGACTTGATATAGTCTGCACTATTTTGCGTTGCATGACCATATGCATTTGGCATTGCTTGATTGTGTGGTCGGGTATCAAACCATGTTACTTTGACTACATTATCTTCGTATTTAAAAACTGTTGCTACCTGGTCGTCTTTATGCACATTTTGCAGCTTGATTTAATTGTCAATTACTGCTTTGATTTGTATATGTGTTGAAGTCACATGACTTTGATATCTTTGGACACTCGATTTACTAGCTGCCTTGACTGTGTTCACTGAGTCACAATGTTGTTCTTGTAACTTGCTGTTCCACTAGTACACGTGATGGTTCAACATTTTATTGTTGCTTTGGGGTTGAACTTATCTCAGGCCTTGACCTATTACTATTTTGAAAACTTGATGGTTGTTGGTTTGCTTTTGTGATTTGCATCCCTGATCATACTGTTTTCTCTCTGCTCCCATACCGTTGCACGTGTACTTGAGCATACTTGATGTTGCTTCTCGTTTTGAACCAGCTGCTTCGTTTTTTCTCTGATCTTGTTTATTGTCTAGTTCATATTGCAGTTGATGTTGAGTCATGATATTAGTGACTTGACCTCTGCAGTTTCATTTTTGTTGCATTTTTGCCATGCCGAGCCGTATTGTTCTGGTTCATGTATGTGCATGTATTGACCTTTGTACCTTGTTGCTATTTCTGTACATGTTGTTGTGGCGAGGCAGTGTACGCGTGCGTGCACTGCAGCCACACAGTATCGACATTTTGAATTGATATTTGAACCTTCATTAATTTTGGTTCGTTGATCTTTTCTGTACACTATCCCTGTAGTGGCAAGGCAGTGCACGCAAGCGTGTACTGCAGCCACACGGTATGGCTTTTATGATATTCTATTTTGTTTTGATTTATTGATCTTTTGCATATTCCATATGCTGTAGTGGCGAGGCAGTGCACGCGTGCGTGTACTGCAGCCCTACTCAAATTAATATTTTAATTGATATTTCAATGGTTTGAACTTTTTTTTAATTCAATTCAATATTCTGAATTGCATTCTGATTTGGTTGAATTTGCTGATTTTTTGTTTAACACTGCTACGTGTTATATTTATCGTTATCCGGTTTCTTTATTTAAGGATCGGATAGACGAAATTTATTTTGACTATCGTCTAATTGTTATTTACTTATTATTGCTTCTGAGCACTAATAACTGAGTTTGAATTAGACTGACCCGTGTATTATTTTCTTTTGAATTTAATACTCGGGTCAGACCCGGGTTATTTCAGGTTGTGGATATCTTGCTTTGGGTAGCTGTTTGAGCTATGAAGACTTTTCATATCTTTTGGAGTCGTCGTGTCATAGTATAGGTTGATATGTATTCATGTATATTAGTCGATAATGTACTTGTATATATAACTTCCAGAGTCGACTGTTGTAGTTGTATCATATGTATTGTGTCAAATGTATTGTAACTGAAATCAGTTATGTATATATGAGACGTTTTGTTTTATATGTGTTCCGCATTTATTGATATTATATGTGTTATTATTATATCTACTGTCCTAAACAATTATGAACCATCGTAGTTCCTTTTTGTACTGGAATTGGGGTATGTCGATGGGAGTAAATAATTCAGAGATTAAAAATGAAATATATATATATATATATATATATATATATATATATATATATACATACCACTCCTATCGAGATAACCAATACTAGTGTAAGGCCTAACTGCTGATGGCCGCTCTTCAACAGCCTTATTCTCCGCGCTAGTTGACAGCATTACACCGTAGTGTTCTTGGCTAGCGTGGGTATAGAGGTGGCGCGTCACACTCTTCCTCTTTTATTCCAGTCTTCCCCCTTACCTCTTCTTCCTTCATTTCCAAAATTATGCATGAAAACTGTGCACCCCCCTGCATCTATACATGACTAACGTCCAACGCCCATTGTCGCTGACAATCCCCATCAGTCACCTACCACACCTATGTCCCAATGGCTAACCAAAGACCCCCTATCCAAGACCTGTAACGACCCATAAATTTTCGATGTTAAATTTTTTTTATTTTAATAATATTTTATGAGTTAATATTGAAAGAAATAAAATATTGCAATTTTATAATGGAATAACAACTTAATGTTGACTGAAACAATATTAATACAAGTCAATTGTCAACAATCTAAATGAAACTCCAATTCATTTTATTTAAGCATGATACGTTTGGTTATAAAACTAAATATAAGTAACAAATGTAAACATTTAGTTATTGTACAATGTAACAACCCTAGATTTTGACTATATATTTAAATTTGACTTTATTTCATTTTGAAATTAATTTAAATTTGTTTATTTTTGTGATATCATTTCTAAACATTTTTAAAATGATAATGTAGTTTTTCCAAAATTTACTGTATTTATTTCCTATTTTTAAAGGCTGTTTTCTAATTTTCTGCCATTTTCTTCATTTTAAATTTCTTTATTTTATTTTAAATTTGTTTTATTTGTGAAATTTCATCTCTAAATATTTTAAAAATAATAATAGATTTTTTTCAAAATTTACTGTATTGATTTCCTATTTTTAAGGGCTGTTTTCCCCTTTTTTGCTATTTTCTGCATTAAAAATTATATTTAAATTAAATTTTAAATATTTATTTAGTGAATAATTTTTTTTTATGTTATTATTTATGTATAAAAATACTTTACAAGCTCATATGAATTTTTTTATTTATTTCATTTACTTTCAAATTTTCTTGTCTAGTTCACTGTTTTAACTATTTTTTCTTAATTTTTCTCTATACAATTAATAAATGGTATATATATTTTTATATTTTGTTAAAGTTTGAAAATTTTATCTGATAATATTGTTATTTCAGAATATATAAACTTTTATAAATAATTAAAGGTAAATTGAAAGGGTTTGTGACCTTTTATTTCCAATGTCTTTTGATTATCCCACCTCTTCATTTTCCTAAACTCTTGCCATCAATTAGCCATAACTCTCCACATCTTCAGCCGACCACTTCATTCTTCATTCACGTACATCAATTCTCACCTAATTTCTAGAAAAAAAAATCAGCCATCACTTGTTTGAGAAGTTGGTAAAATTCTATTTTTCTTTTATCTCCTTTTGTTCACTTATGTTGATTTTTCATTTGATTTGCACTTGATTTTCTTTATCATAGGATCGTCCATGCCCCTCTCCAGCCCATGCCGCCACCACCACCACCTGAGCACGCCACCAGCACCTCCTCCTCACTAACCATCCCCATCCATACCACCCTAGGTGGTAGTTCCTTCACCAAGTTCACCAAACTCCAACATCTTGACTTAGCCGAGCACAAGCCTTCACATCCACCACTTCCACCACCCATGGCCGCCACCTACATGACCAACACCACCTCCAGCACCTCCAGCACCCTCTGCCACATCACCACAGTGGACCCTACTCCTCTGGCCGTGACCACAGCAGCCTTGGCCGAGCTTTGTTTGCTTGAAACTTGTGATGTTGTTAGTAGTTATGCCTTGTTGTGTTGTTGTTCCGTCTCCATAATTTTTGCCATCAACAAACTCATGTTAGGCCGACCTTAGCAACCCAGACCTGACCCAAAACCATTGCCTTAGACCTGTACTCCACCTTTGGCCGAGCCTATGAAATGTCGGAAGCAAGTGCAAAGCATTTCAGCTTTGTTTTATGAAGTTATTTCTAGCATAGTTTATCGAATTTTTGGTCTGAAACCTTATAATTGTTATATTGTTTTGTTTGATTGGTATTCAAGGGAATTAATCCTTGGCTCCTCCATTCGTATCTGTGTCGTGCATTTGTGCTTGTGTAGATCCCATTTGTGCAATTTGTCGTTGTGTCATCAACTCAAAACAGTGAGTTATTCTCACCAGACAGTTTTATACTTATATGAATAGTTAATTGATCACTTGTGAATATGTAAACTGCATCACTATATTATTATTTGCTATGTCACTATTATATGATGTTCACCCATGCTTAAACACCTATGATGACATTTGTTACTGTTATATTATGCTGTTCTGTTATTTTATCCGTTTATCACACTGCAAGTTCCCTTTAGATTAGAATAACTATGGGTTGAAATGATACATACCCGAACGGACTTTAGAATAAGGGAAAATCATTATGGGCTGAAATGATAGGCCTGAATGATTTTCAAATTTATTTCATTTACTTGGGACTGCGGGTTTGAAATGATAAAACCCGGATTTTTCTTTGTAAATTACGGGTTGAAATGATATATTACCCGTATCACTTTTCCTAGTGTAGAAAATTATATACAGACCCGTAGTTAATATATTTTTCTAAAAATTTTAAAATTATTTTAGAAATGTAAATATTAAAATATTTTGATTTAAAACTAATTAAAAATGATTTTTGGTAAAATATTATTGATTTTCTGAATAATTACAAGTGAAATAAATTAACGAAAAGGTTAGGAAATTTTGAATGTAAGCTATTTTGGGAAATTTGATTTAATTATAATTTGAAATTAAATAGAATATGAAAGCATGATAAATTTATGATAATTTGAACTTAAAGGAATTTAAAGTGATTTTATATCATATTAATGATTTTAATAAAGTTGAAATGTGAAATGAATGAATATTTAAGTTGAAAATTTAAATTGTAACTAAAATTGGAACTTTTGGAATTGACTTAAAAGTGAATTTTTAATTAAGTAAATAAAAATATAAACTAAGTTATATTTGAGAATTTTAACTTAAGTGTTAGGTTGAAATTTAAATGTAATGAATTTAAAATTGGACACTGCAATTTAATAAGTGAATTAGTGTTAAATATGAATTTTTAAATGGAAATTTAACTTTATGAAATCATGAGATTAAAGAAAATTAAATGATGGTTATAAAAGTAAAATTATGTGATTTTATAAGTTAAAAGTGAATTATAGAAATATAATTGTTGGATTAAACTAAGTTTTTTTTTCTTTTTCTTTGAAACTAATGTAACACTATTACAGCATTTTAAACGCTGTCTTTGTTAAATTTAACTGTTTTGAATATAACTTTCTGTAGCAATTTCCAAATGCTGCGAAAGTTGAATTTTCACTGTTTTGATAAAATTAAGTGAATGAATGAACTTTGAAAGTTAAAAATTTTGGAAGTTTAATAATTTAATTATTAAATGTAATAACTTCACTTTTAAAGGATTTAAATGAAGTAATTTGTTGGAATTGAACTATTTTGAAATGTGAATGGTATTTTTAAATTGAATAAAAATGAATATGTTTTTCAAATGAAATGATAAGTTGATATTTTGAAATGGATTTGAAATGATATTGGATTTTGAGAAATAAATACCATTTTTGAAATTATAACTACGAGTTATAATAACGAATTCATAGTGGTCGTGTATATAGGGATACAAGTATGACAAGGCATATGAGGCAATACCCAAGGTAGTAAAACTACCGTTTGCCTGATCCGGACTAGCGAGAACGCATCGCCGCAACGATCGCAACACCGCGAAACAACACTCCTGAAATTCCGAGGGTGCACCAATCAATCACAAGTAATGAGTAGTAGTTACGAAGAAGTGTGTTCGCTTGAGGTAGCTAACCCCATTTGGCCCGGCACGACTCCTGATTTTAGTCATTTCCAATTTGACACAAGTGTCAAGGCTATCCATTATCGTTCTCTTTCTTCAGTCATCACGTACATCATTCCAACCACTTCATTCTGGATCATCACTCCGTGTATATTTATTAAAGTGGTTTCCGGTTTAGATAGAGAGTATGTCCATAACTGATTCCGGTCTCTTTAATAACTTTCGTAATTATTACGTCGATTGGTCGTTTAATAAATTTCAAAACCAAATCAAATTCGATTCCAATTTCAATTTGTAAACCAACATTTCATTTGTCTTTCTAAATCAATTTCCAAAATTTACATTTCAAAGCTTCCAAATAACCATTTCAAAGTCTTACAATTCAATTCCAAATTTTTATTTAAACAATTCAAATATTGATTCAAGTTCGTATATAAGTTTTATCCCGAAATCATTTAAATTAATTTAATTTAACATTCAAATCAATTTAAAATCATTTATCGATTTCATTCACTATTCGTTAAGTTAATTATCATTCAAAACAATTCCTATTTAATTTTCAATTCATTAAACAATTACTTAAGTTTAACTTCATTACATCAAAACTTCAAACTGAAATAAATTAAATTCGTCAAATCAATTCTTTAAATTACAAGTCTTACGTTAATTTCAATAAATCCCATTCATTTCAATAAATCACATTTTATTTCTTGTTAAAGAAATTCAATTTTCACTTACTTATTGACTTTATTACAAATTTCAAACTCAATTAATAAATAACTAAATTTTACATAATCGAGAAATTTTGATTTCTCCTATTAACTTGCTTAGATATTTTCCCAAACTTCATAAATAAAGAAACCCATTTCATTTATTAACGACGATCAAATTCACTTAATCAAAGTTTGACTTTCTCTTGTCAAAGAATTCAAATTTTATTCAATTATCAAATAATTCAATCTTATTCATTTATTTAATAATTTCAATCTTAACTATTAATAATTTCAAAACGTAATAATTTCAAACTTAATTATTAATAATTTCAGAACTTAGTAATTTCAAACTTAATTATTAAATCATTTCCACTTAATTATGAATTCAAACTTAATCATCAATCATTCCAACTTAATTATAAATTCAACTTAATAATTTCAAACTTAATTATAATTTCAAGCTTAATTATAATTTCAAATTTAATTATTAAATGATTTCAAACTTAATAATTTCAAAACTCAATTATTACTAAATCCAAATTATTTATTTATAATTCCAAATTTAATTATTATATAATTAAATTTCAAACAACGTTCTTTCATCAATTTCTACGTTAATATTTGTTTTAGATTTCAATCTTTACATTTTCCTTTCATAATTTCAAATTCCAACTTCATTTCAAAACTTATTCTTTTCTCGAATAAAATTATTATTTTATTTTTAAATCAATTTATTAACCAATCGGATTTTATTTAATTCTCTATCCTAAGTCAAGTTCATTTGGGTATATAACATTTCAACCCGATTCAAATTTCAATTCAATATCAAGCATAATAAAGGGAACTTGCAGTGTGATAACTGGGATGGTGTCAATGTAAATAAACAAGAAATAACAACAATCAATAACAACAATCAATAAAAACCCAATAAATAATTCGAATAATCCCGAAATAACCATATTAATTCACATTGTTGTTTGTGCAAATTAATATAATTATTTTTAGAATCTACACTATCATTTCATTTACACTAAAGATTATCACATTACGGTTTTTCACTTGTCGTTCAATTTCAATTTCAGTTTCATTGATTTAAATAACATACATTCAATGGTTCAAGGTGCAATTAATCAAATCCTATGTGTCAATTAATTTGACATTTAAAGGGGTCATATTATACAAAATTAACTAATCAAATTCAACACATATGTCGATTCAAAATATTAACTATCTTACGTCAAATTCAATTGTGTAATATTTATCACTTTATACATTACAATTTACATCCGATATAAACAACAATCAATCAATCAATTATCAACCAAATTGTATTATCATCGCATAAATAATTAACAGATAATGGTGTCAGATGTCATAGGTGAACAGACACAGGTAATAGCATATATAACAGTGTAAATAACTAACAGCAACATATTTCAATTGTCGTTTAATTGAAATCAAATTTAATAAATAAAAGAATATTAATCATGAGTGATTGCTCAACTTTGTAGGCTAGAGAGAGATTCGACGATAGAGTGTGTTACAATTCTAAGCACGAATTTCAAAGCAACACGATGGGCTCGAGTCCGATGGACAAGCTGATAAATGGAAGATCGATGAGAACGAATCAATTTAACTTGGTATAATTTCAAATAAGATGATATTATACTATTGCTGTTTAAACCCAAAATGAATAAATAAGAAAATATACATATACAATTTAAAATAATTACATATATATGTTTATAAATGCAAAATACTTCATACATTCGTTAATATTTATAATGAAATTAATATACTTATATTTTATAAAAGTAACACGGTATCGAAGAAATACAAATATTCAATTGTATATATCTAATATAAAAATTTTTAGCCAAACAATGCTTATATTTTACAAGTAATACTACACCCACTTATACTAAAAATTTAAAGTGCACGCATGACATTGGAATGACTAGTAATACGTAAGCTTTTTTTTTTTACTCACGCAACTCATGCAATTGACATATTATACGAACCTGACACAACTTCAGCATGTACATAATAGAAAGAATAAAGTTTACGAAACCATTTTTTCAGATAACATATTATATATAACCAAATATAACTGTAAATAAAATTTTATTATATAAACATACTTATTCAGTCAAATCAATATATCAATAGATTTTTGAAATCTTACATAAAACTTACATTCTTTATAATATACAAAGCTGCTTCAAAGCCAATGATGATATATACCCATTTGTAAATCCTTTTTATTAAAATATAGCAATATATATATATATATATATATATATGTACTGACATATGTCAATCACATAAATATCTAGTACTAACAAACTCAACTGTTATAAAACCTACATATATTGAAACTTTATATATGCAGACTGCTTACATACTTTATGAAAATATTCCATTGACGTGGACCATACATTGTCTATAACTAACGTGTGCATATGCAGACCTTGGAACAAATTTGTAAGCCATATGCAAACCATATATATATGACTTATATATAACCACTTATATACAGGCTTACACATAAATATATATATATATATATATATATATATATATATATATACACTAAAACCCAAACACATAACACTCGGACCAACAGACATTAATTTACACACCATAGCCTAAGGTATTATATTTACAATAGTATATATGCTACTGATATATACAATTACATGTTGTACAGTAAAAAAAACATAGCCGTCACCTCGTTTATAATATAATATACTCTTAACTTATGTATTATAGTCTAGAATTAATATAATCATCAAAACGACAGGATACTTTCACCTTTTAGTATACAAAGAAGACGAGAGCTAAACTAGTGGTGCTCGAGTGGTAGGCGGAAATTTGCATCGGTGCAAGGTTGATGGCGTTGGTTACATGGAAGAGGGAGGAGGACGCACAGACTGTGCTGGGGTGAGGGAGTGGTCGGAAAAGGACATGTGCTAGTGGAGATTGCAAAAGAAAGAGGATGTTTGGTGGCCGAAGTGGATGCGGGCGGGTGGAGGAGCTGGTGGGTTCGTGCTCGGGGCCAATGACGGGCACGGGGTTGCGGCGATAGGGTGGCGGATAGCTTCGGTGGACGGAGATCGGCCATGGGAGGAGCGGGCGGTGCATGGGTGCGGCTGAGGAGAAGTGATGCTTGGTGGTGAGGGAAGGAGCCGGCCGCATGGTGGATGAAGAAGGGTTGGATTTTTTTTTTTGAATGTGAGCTATAGGCAAAAGTTTGAGGGTGAAAGGAGAATGAACGTAACTTGCATCTTTTATTTAGAGGATGACCAAATAATAGCAGGTGGGAAGAGGAAAAGTGGATCTGAAGAAAGTAATAGGAGAGGAATGCATGAACTTGAATAGACAACAAATTAATATGTTGGTTGAAATAAATAAGCCCTGCATGCTGAATCCTAAGAGAAATTATGACCAGTGGCTATTGGTTTTATCATTGTATACAACGAATGGGTAAGGAATTCAAAAAAAAAGCATGTATATGGTTACCAATACGGTAAACGTTCCATAGACTCCGCCGATTCCCGCACTTCAAAATACAGAACTAAATATACCGTGGAGATCAGTACGACAAGGCGATCAAAACGGTATAAGAAAACCAGTGGTACGAATGAATTATAAAAATTTTGAATTTTCTACTACGGAAAATGTATGAAAAACGTAGAAAAATAAGATCGACGGAGCCAAAGAAGTCATAATTTGGAAAAACGACCAACTGACATCTTGCTCAGAAGATGATTTAGAATTTTTCTATCTAAAAATATTTAGGTTTCGAAAATGTTTTATTTCATCGCTTTTTAACTGATTAAATTGAAGTAAATTTACGCGCGAAACAAACTTTCATATTTTCGGACGAAAATTTTTCAGTTGCTATATTTAACTAGACACATTCCAAATACTAAATTTATATTTCAAAATTTTATCATTTATAATTTTACGAAATTCAATTAGTAACGTTATTAAAACCGGTTAAATCTACGGATCGTTACATTCTCCCCCACTCAAAACTTTTCGTCCCCGAAAAGGAAGGAGGTAGGAGAATAGAAACAAGCAGAAAGAAAATAGACTTGAATTACAAAAATAAACAATTAATTTAGAACATATAAATTTCAATTTAAATTAATTTATATTCAACAATTTTTTTTTAAATTTAAGATTTTCATAAAATTGATTTGATTTCACATATATTAATGTTAGGTAGAAAAGGTTTCTTTCAAATGAAATTCAATTTAAATTCAATTAATTTAAGATACCTCATTAAGTTGATTTAATTCAATTTAATTACTTTCAAAACAAATTTCTCTTCTATTAATCACACCTATTATTTATTTAACTTATTATTCTATTTATCTCTATAAACATTTTATAATTTTAAATATAAGTGAATAACATTTATTATACGCACTCACATTTTATTTATGAAGACAATTTTATATTGTATATTATCAAATTTTCTTAAATTAACAATTACAAGATCATAGATTTGAATAGTTATTTATTATAATCATACTTTATTCGACAAATTTAATTCTTCTTAATTCCAAATTATTATTAAAATAGTCTTTACTTAATATATCTTATCACCTATATATTAAGTATATCTACATTTATTATAACTACTCAAATTTATTTAAAAATTCCTTTGATATCATTTTATGTTGTATAATATTCAATTACATAATTAACTTTTGAAAATTTAGGAAAGTTATATATAATGCAATTGAGTATTACACTAGTAAAATTTTCTAATTTAATTACTCAGGCTTAAACTTTATTTAAAATTTCGATTTCATTTTAAATTTTAAATTCATCCCTTAACATAAATTTAAGAATTAAATTTTCGAGTAACTTCAAATTTATTTAGACGTAAATAAATATACATATACAATATATCAAATCATATTTAAATCATATATTAATATATATATATATATATTTATATATTACAAATCAAATCATAATTTAAGAATTTCAAATCAATTTATTTTCAAAACAAATCGTAGCAAAGCTACAGAATAGTCTCTCCACTTTGAAACTCGAAAATGAATTTCGATAATGCGGCCGTCATCACCGAAATTTATTTTCCAGTGACAAAAGAGAAGAGCTCTAATTTAAAATTCTTTGAAAACTGTTTCTATTCAAAATATTTTATATAATATATATTTTAAACTTGAAAACCATAGTTCGAAATTATCGAAAATTAAATCATCAAATTCTAATTTTAATTCACATGAAATTCCAAATCAATTTATAACCAAATTTTTATAAATTCATTCATTTATATTATGAAATAGTCAATGATTTATAAACAATAAGTGAAAATTAAATTTTAACATTTCGGACAACAGTTTCATTAGCATTTTAAAGAAAAATTTATACTTATTATAATATAATCATACAAAACTATTTTATTTACCAAATTTGAAAACAATATTGTGTCAGTATGCTATGTTAAAGTGTTTTGGAAATTCTATCGATAGCGTTGATCAGATGAATCGATCGAAAACCCAAATCAACATCAACACTCATACAACACAATATATATATAAAAAATTAACATTAATTTACAAATACACTTCCTCGCTCGATGATACAAGGATGAATTTCAAAATAAGGATAGAGATTTAAATTTTGATGGAAATCTAATCAAGGTGAATTTTGATTCGAAAATAGGTTCGAAACAGAAGATAAGATAATTCAATTAACAGAATTGGGAGATGGATAAGGTTATTTGATTCACAGACAACCTAAACCGGGTCAACCGTAACTTCAAGAATAAGACCGATGCTGAATTTCGAGGTAAATCAACATTTGATCTCAAGGAATAGAATTCAGGCATAGCATGAGATAGATAGCATCGTAAACTGAGGATACAGAAATCTCCGGCAAATCAATGCCTATTATAAAGGAGTTTCACCCCTTTACAAATCATTCGAAGTTTGGCGTGATCGCCGATTCATTGTAAAGATCATCCGAAGTGGAGTTATGTGATACTCCAGAATTTGAAAGAAGACGAATAGTGAGGGATACGAATGAATTTCGGAATCAAGGGAACGTTCCAAAATTCAAAGGAATTGAGTCAAAAAGAAGAGATTGAAACTCGAATGAGAGTGATTCCGCAAATACATTTACCCTATATGCTAAGTTTTGCCTAGAGCTACCAAAAGCTCTGATACCAACTGTAACGACCCGGTATTTTGGACTATTCGCATCTGCACATGTCGGACTTGAATGATTCAAAATACCGAATTGTTAATTTAAAATTTGGCAAAACTCAGATATACAGTAAATAAATAATCACAGAATCACAAATACAGAGTAATAATATGCAGCGGAAGTAAAAGAGATAGTAGTTCATGAAGCTACTATATAAATACATAAGATACATCAGAGTTTACAACAGAAGAGTAACACGATACATCAAATACAAATCAAAATACATCACTGGAATCATCGAATACTGAAAGAAGAATAGATGGCTGGATCTTCAAGCAAAGCTCCAACTCCAAAGGTGAGTCTCGAAAGCTGAACCACTCAGTCTGACCCGAGCGTAAAGCAAAATACAAAATACTCGAGTCAGGATTAATATTCTTATATCAATAAATCCAACTCAAGTGAAATAACAATTGAAATACAAGTAACTCAAAGGACGTCGGAATAACCGTCCTCTAAGGATCTGTTAAACTATCTACTATGTAGTAGTGTACGCTAAATAGATAATGTCTATCAGTAATATAAAGTATCAAAATAGTGTTAAGGCGTTACCATTATCCCCCTTAACACATTTTATAAGCATCAAAGTCTATACAGCACTGTAAACTCCACCGTAAATGGTGGACTATCAGGGAGTACTCCATAGGTATAACACAAAACAAATTCGTAGTGGTCGCGTATATAGGGATACAAGTATGACAAGGCACATGAGGCAATACCCAAGGTAGTGAAACTACCGTTTTCCTGATCCGGACTGGTAAGAACGCATCACCGCAACGATCGTAACACCGTGAAACAACACTCCTGAAATTCCGAGGGTGCACCAATCAATCACAAGTAATGAGTAGTAGTTACGAAGAAGTGTGTTCACTTGAGGTAGCTAACCCTATTTGGCCCGGCATGGCTCCTGATTTTAGTCATTTCCAATTTGACACAAGTGTCAAGGCTATCCATTATCATTCTCTTTCTTCATTCATCACGTACATCATTCCAACTACTTCATTCTGGATCATCACTCCGCGTATAGTTATTAAAGTGGTTTCTGCTTTAAATAGAGAGTATGTCCATAACCGATTCCGGTCTCTTTAATAACTTTCGTAATTATTACGTCGATTGGTCATTTAATAAATTTCAAAACCAAATCAAATTCGATTCCAATTTCAATTTGTAAACCAACATTTCATTTGTCTTTCTAAATTAATTTCCAAAATTTACATTTCAAAACTTCCAAATAACCATTTCAAAGTCTTACAATTCAATTCCAAATTTTTATTTAAAAAATTCAAACATTGATTCAAGTTCCTATATAAGTTTTATCTCGAAATCATTTAAATTAATTTAATTTAACATTCAAATCAATTTAAAATCATTTATCGATTTCAATCACTATTCGTTAAGTTAATTATCATTCAAAACAATTCCTACTTAATTTTCAATTCATTAAACAATTACTTAAGTTCAACTTCATTACATCAAAACTTCAAACTGAAATAAATTAAATTCGTCAAATCAATTCTGTAAATTACAAGTCTTACGTTAGTTTCAATAAATCCCATTCATTTCAATAAATCACATTTTATTTCTTGTTAAAGAAATTCAATTTTCACTTATTTATTGACTTCATTACAAATTTCAAACTCAATTAGTAAAGAACTAAATTTTACATAATCGAGAAATTTCGATTTCTCTTATTAACTTACTTAGATATTTTCCCAAACTTCATAAATAAAGAAACCCCATTTCATTTATTAACGACGATCAAATTCACTAAATCAAAAGTTCGATTTTCTCTTATCAAAGAATTCAAATTTTATTCAATTATCAAATAATTCAATCTTATTCAATTATTTAATAATTTCAATCTTAATTATTAATAATTTCAAAACTTAATAATTTCAAACTTAATTATTAAATCATTTCCACTTAATTATGAATTCAAACTTAATCATCAATCATTTCAACTTAATTATAAATTCAACTTAATAATTTCAAACTTAATTATAATTTCAAGCTTAATTATAATTTCAAATTTAATTATTAAATGATTTCAAACTTAATAATTTCAAAACTCAATTATTACTAAATCCAAATTATTTATTTATAATTCCAAATTTAATTATTATATAATTAAATTTCAAACAACGTTCTTTCATCAATTTCTACGTTAATTTTTGTTTTAGATTTCAATATTTACATTTTCCTTTCATAAATTTCAAATTCCAACTTCATTTCAAAACTTATTCTTTGCTCGAATAAAATTATTATTTTATTTTTAAATCAATTTATTGACCAATCGGATTTTATTTAATTCTCTATCCTGAGTCAAGTTCATTTGGGTATATATCATTTCAACCCGATTCCAATTTCAATTCAAGATCAAGCATAATAAAGGGAACTTGCAGTGTGATAACTGGGATGGTGTCAAAGTAAATAAACAAGAAATAACAACAAGAAATAACAACAATCAATAAAAACCCAATAATTAATTCGAATAATCCCGAAATAACCATATTAATTCACATTGTTGTTTGTGCAAATTAATATAATTATTTCTAGAATCTACACTATCATTTCATCTAGACTAAAGATTATCACATTACGGTTTTACACTTGTCGTTCAATTTCAATTCCAGTTCCATCGATTTAAACAACATACATTCAATGGTTCAAGGTGTAATTAATCAAATCCTACGTGTCAATTAATTTTACATTTAAAGGGGTCATATTACACAAATTTAACTAATCAAATTCAACACATATGTCGATTCAAAATTTTAACTATCCTACGTCAAATTCAATTGTGTAATATTTATCACTTTATACATTACAATTTACATCCGATATAAGCAACAATCAATCAATCAATTATCAAACAAACTGTATTATCATCGCATAAATAATTAACAGATAATGGTGTCAGATGTCATAGGTGAAAAGATACAGGTAATAGCATATATAACAGTGTAAATAACTAACAGCAGCATATTTCAATTGTCGTTTAATTGAAATCAAATTTAATAAATAAAAGAATATTAATCGTGAATGATTGCTCACCTTTGGAGGCTAGAGAGAGATTCGACGATAGAGTGTGTTACAATTCTAAGCACGGATTTCAAAGCAAAGCACGATGGGCTCGAGTCCGATGGACAAGCTGATAAATGGAAGATCGATGAGAACGAATCAATTTAACTTGGTATAATTTCAAATAAGATGATATTATACTATTGCTATTTAAACCCAAAATGAATAAATAAGAAAATATACATATACAATTTAAAATAATTACATATATATGTTTATAAATGCAAAATACTTCATACATTCGTTAATATTTATAATAATATTAATATACTTATATTTTATAAAAGTAACACAGTATCGAAGAAATACAAATATTCAATTGTGTATATCTTATATAAAAATTTTTAGCCAAACAATGCTTATATTTTACAAGTAATACTACACCCACTTATACTAAAATTTTAAAGTGCACGCATGACATTGGAATGACTAGTAATACGTAAGCTTTTTTTTTTTTACTCACGCAACTCATGCAATTGACATATTATACAAACCTGACACAACTTCAGCATGTACATAACAGAAAGAACAAAGTTTACGAAACCATTTTTTCAGATAACATACTATATATAACCAAATATAACTGTAAATAAAATTTTATTATATAAACATACTTATTCAGTCAAATCAATATATCAATAGATTTTTAAAATCTTACATAAAACTTACATTCTTTATAATATACAAAGCTTCTTCAAAGCCAATGATGATATATAACCATTTGTAAATCCTTTTTATTAAAGTATAGCAATCAATATATATCTGTACTGACATATGTCAACCACATAAATATCTAGTACTAACAAACTCAATTGTTATAAAACCTACATATATTGAAACTTTATATATGCAGACTGCTTACATACTTTATGAAAATATTCCATTGACATGGACCATACATTGTCTATAACTAACGTGTGCATGTGCAGACCTTGGAACAAATTAGTAAGCCATATGCAAACCATATATATATATGACTTATATATAACCACTTATATACAGGCTTACACAAATATATATATATATATACACTAAAACCCATATACATAACTGTGACGACCCGAACTCGATATCCAATAAATGACATCAAATTCGTATCGCCGGAGCTTATAACAACATCAGATGAATATAAAACAGCGGAACAAAATGAATATCATGCATACACCACAGGTACAATATCATAATATCCAACATTACATCAGAGTATATAATACATACACCACAACTTCAAATAACATCATAATAATACATCGATGATCATATATCCAAAAGTCTTCATAGGAATATAATGGCAACAATCTCCCAAAACACTAACCACCTGATATCCAAAAAACTTGTAGAATATCTCCAAAGCAAAAGCTCCAAAATACTGCTAATTCCAACATATGAAAACCTGCTACTAGGCTGCCCGTGTAGAAATTATGGGCACCCAGAGTTTAGAAAAGAAACAATAAACTCCAGGTCAGTCATGGGACTGGTATGAGTATACAAAAGCAGTTGCTTTTAAATAAACTAGATTTATTAAAGAAAATTCGTTATGCTTTTGGAAAATGAAACTACCATAAGACCTCCCGCCACACACACAATGCAATCGCAGAATTGGAGGAGATTTCTTCTTATGATAGTCAAATATGCTTAATACGAGAAAATTTCTTTGATATTATTACTAGTGCATAGTGTAGAAAGCATTTCGGAAATAGAATATTAATCTTAGCCAGCATACGACCATTATCGTATGCCTACTATAGCTACCATGTTTTGTGGCAGGTTACCGTCACGCTGCATGGCAGGTTATACAACTAATACCGTATAGGGTTTCGTATTGTTTCTTTGGATTTCCAACAAATGGTCAGGCTAAGGAACTTCCTACTGCCACATGGGTACGCCTCTGGCGGGACGTCCCGAGAACCTACCCGGCTCTCTGCCAACACAAGGCCGGGTTACCTCTGTAACTAGGTAACTACTACTCGAGTATGCCACTCCCCGGTCCTTTGGGACCTTTATCCGAGGGCCCTCTATCACAAAGCCACAACCACATAGAAAATGAGATTGGAGCTACCACATAGGTAAATATCTGGGCTCCATACCATGACATCACCTTTTTCCAGAAGGAAATGACATACCCTAAAGGGAGCGACCCTCATAACCTTGCCGCATCTTTCCTGTTTCGACCATTTCCGGGTTGTGAGGTCCGGTGAGGTCTCGTCCACAAAGCTATGCTTTACACGAAAGCTTTGCTTTGATCGCAAATGATCGACTAATGATCATCAACACACAACAGCACTTAGCATGCCACACTACCAATTTGGGAATATATCACTGATAACCTTCAACTACATAACCTCTGAGCTCGTACGTCTCAGAGAAGGGTGTTAAGATAAGAGAATAAATTCTCCAACACCAACAGAAATGTATTTGAAAGGAAATCGGCTTTATATCTCAAAGTGTAGTGTCAGACACACGACCATACAAGTCTGTTCTGGGTTCGAACAGAACCGAAGGCACTTCGTCCAATAAAGGAAGAAGCCCTTGCAAATCCGGGTATCCACAATCCCGATCGGACTTCCCATCACTTAGGGAATCTCTATACCGGAGCAACTCAGTGCAGAGACAATCGATAGGTCATCCTATCGTTCTTACAAATACCCGGTCTTCACCACCGGTCTTCAAATGCTATCCATATACGTCGTGTCAATATTCGGAATGGGTTATATGACACACAGGTCCTTTCCCGGCTAAACCGAATAATGAGCGCAATACTTAAAAATCATATGGATACTGGGGTCTCAGTTAAATCACAGCTTAAAGCCCAAACTTTCCATTCGAATAGTTAAAACAATTTACCATTTTTCAATCTTTTAAACAAAAAGATTCATTTTAAAACCTTTGATGGTTTAAACAATTTCCACTCCTTTAATCTTTTAAACAAAAAGATTTAGTTCACAAAGTTCACCCCTTTCACAAAGACCCATTTATGGATTTCAAAACAATTACCAATTCAAGTTGGATTAACTCATTCGGTCTTTGAATCTGAGACTCATTTCATAGCTTTCAAAACATTTCAATTCTAATTCAAACTTGAAACTTTTCAACACAATTGGAAAATCCTTTCTTTAAATGAAAGCTATTTGTTTTATTTGAAAACAAGTGGTTTTTGTTTCGGCGAAATTCGATCTCATTTATACAATTAAAATCTTTGGGTTAATTCAAATTCCCAAAAACAACACTTTAAAAATGGTTTAAAACCGATATAAACTGTCTACCGTTAAATATCATAAATACTGAATATAGGATTCAATTTCAGATATTGAATTCTAATTTAAATCAAATTATTCAAATTTCAAATCTTTAATTAAGTTATTCAAAATAACTTACACTTTTAAAACACCTTTTCAAAGCTTTTCACTTTAAAACCCAATTTATTAGTATCCATTTGGATTTATAATTCAAATAAAAACTATTTTAACAAATTTGTGACTTAACCGACTCCCACGTGCAATCCATATTTGTGTGTGTATAAGTGTGGTCCATGGATTTTACACAACAGTGCACAACATCAATCATCACAGATATACCAATATTGATAAGCGGTATAATCCATAACGCTTACCTTCATTCACATATTCATAGATAAAATAAATTTATCAGTCACAAAGATTTATCATCACTATTCGATGTGGGTTTCGGATAACCAATCGGAATCCGACTCCCTGTCGCATCGAAGTTTAAATGCGTTTTATGGGCAAACAGAATTTTCACATCAATACGGAACAAAACACAATCACAGTACAATACATGGTAATTTATATCACACAGTATCATAAAAGTATCAATATAGTGCACAGCAATAGTTACTTATTTTCCAATGTGGTTTGAATAAATTTATCACACAATTGTTTGTAGTGATGTTTAAAATAAATGATTAAATTTGAATGAATAAATTAAATCTTAATTGACTCGATTTATTATTTCAAAATTATTATTTAATTAACCGTCAATTTTGATTTGTCGACTTTAATTTATCTAAATAACAATTTCTTAATCTACAAATTAATTTGAACACTTACTTGCTTATTAATCAATTTAATTACAAAATTGTATATCATTCTTACTTTCTTTCAAAACCATTAAATAAATACACATTATTTACCTTTATCACTATTTGAGAATTTTCTTTATACTTTGAAAATCAATCTATTTTAGTTATAAAAAGTGTAATGTTACTTAACTCAAATTTTTACTTTAAATTAAAGTTATTTAAAGTATTGATTAGATTATTAAGTATCCACTTAGTTTGTTTAAATTAGTTATAAGCGTTTAATTCAATATAGTCAAAATTCATTGCCCTAAAATCTGTTAACAGTAAAGGTTGAATTTTTATTTTGGTCTAAACCCATATTCAAAGTAAACCCGAGCAAACCCAGGCAAAACTCGGGTTGAACCCCGTGTATTTCCAAATTTTTCCCGAGTCTCCTGTACCCTTCCTTCACTTCTTCCCCTCGTCTCAATTTCTTCTTCTCCCTGTCTTTTTTTCTCTTTTTTTTTT
The DNA here is from genome assembly GCA_030765085.1 of Allium cepa. Taxonomy (NCBI): domain Eukaryota; kingdom Viridiplantae; phylum Streptophyta; class Magnoliopsida; order Asparagales; family Amaryllidaceae; genus Allium; species Allium cepa. The sequence continues at coordinate 271,844,781 of CM060943.1, read as the reverse complement.
CTTTTCAGTTCTAAGTTTCTGCAAGAGAATACTCGCGTACGCGAGTTTACCCCGAAGCCAAATATACTTTTGCTCGAGTTTCTCTCGAGCTCCAGATCGACACTCGCTGACACGAGAAACACGTCGTGCACGTGCACGACGTGACGCCGCACCTCCGATGACCACGGCGACCATTAACAAGTCGTGATTCATCCCTACATTAGAAATCAAAACCCAGTATTTCAAAAACAAACGAAATCAAAAATTTTGCCTGTCGCTCGAAAAACTGGAACGAACCCCCTCGGCAAAGACGCCTCGCCACCATCGTACTGACCATCGGAAGCGATGACACTGCGACCATACCTCGAACATGTCCTCCTCTACCTTCACTCAAATCCACGTGCCACTCGATCGAGCGACGGCGACGAAAAACCCAATTTACAGAACACCAAAAATTCTGAACCCAAAACCCTAATTCGACTTCGTTCCCCAAATTTGCACAATAGAAAATTCTTTTACAATTTTTCCCAACATCCTAGATGTTCAAGCTTGCTTCAGTACGAATTACAATATTTATAAATGATTCGATTATCAGAGATTGATAAAAATGCAGATTTTGTTTGATTATTAACTGTACTTGGAGCACTTCATTAAAAATCATTATGTAAATTTCAAAAATCCTACTTTTATCTGTTTATCCAAGTTATGAAATCAAACCAATAGATTAAAATAATCAAAATAATTCATATGATTTATTTCTACTGCAAATTTTAGTTTACAGGGTCCAGTTCTTTCACTTTCAAGCAAGAATTTTTCTAGACTATAGTTTAAGTTTAACCAACTGCTTTTGTTAAAAATCTCAAGTTTTAAAGGTTCCATATGAAGATGTATTAATTTTTTTTTATTTATTTACTTTACTTTGTGACCAGAGTTTCAGAAGACAGTCATTCAAAGATTTCCTATAACTCAACATACATACATAACAAATTTTTATTTTCACTATGCAGTAAGCTCAAGATTTGATAAACCAGATACTTAAATTTAAAAGAAAACAGGTTTACTCACCTTGTAAATAAGTTTGAACAAAGACTTAATTAATTTTTGAAACTGCAGATTTGAATCTTCCTCTCTGTTTTATTTTTCTCACTTCAACAAATTGCTTTTAACTTGGATAAAAAATGTTGTTTGCTTTTCCCTTTGTCTTCTGTTCTTTGTTATTATTATTTTTTCAGTAAATGGTTTAAACGAACTGGAGGTGTACATATATATAAAGGGGTTTGTACAGGGTAGGGGAGGTATTAACTGGTTCAAGCAAGTTCTTTTTTTTTTCCTTGCCTACAAATTTTGACCAAGCAAGTTTCTTATTGACTAAGCCAAATTTTTTAATTCGACTGATATGATTTTGTTTGTGCTAAGTAGATTTTTATTTGTGTTTGAATAGATGGCATTTAATGCCCATGCTTCTTTTTAAGTTTACATGCATATGTTGTTTTGATTTGTAAGTACAAAGTTTTGTTTTGTTTTGCAGATTTTTTCTTTCTTATGAAATCAGATCTTGTTTTATTCTTCTGTAAGTATATCTTTTTAGTTTTTATGTAGATTACTATCTTCTTGCATAAGCCTCATTGATTTTTATATGTACTATTGGTTTTGGTTTACATATATTTTTCCTTTTGCAATCAAATTTTGTTTTTGTTTTAGATACAACTTTTCCTTGTTTCCTGATTTATAATTACATGCAAACTTATATGTGTTTCATATGTCAATGATTTTATTACAACATACTCTTGAATTTTATTTCTATTTGTAGTTTGATTTTTTGCATAATGTTTCCTAGGACCACATATTTCATTATTAACATAAGTTCTTAAATTTTGATTTCTTTTCAGGGTTTAACCATCAAGTATTAAATTTATACATATATTTTATTTCATACTTTACACTTATATTAAATATTAATAAGTAGTTTTTTTTTATTCTTATACTTTTTCTTTATAACTCAATTCAACTGAAAGTATACATTCTTGAGTTTGAAGTCCAAATTCAAAAATAAATAAGTATACATTTCTTATTAAATTTGAAAATTTTCAAATTAATACACAATTAAATCCAAGAATTTAATTTAATTATAAATTTAAATTCGTGATTAAACTAGGATCGTTACAGATTCCCCCCCTTAAGAAATTTCGTCCCCGAAATTTGCCAAGGAGACAACCAAGATAGATGAAAGGTGGAGAAATATCCTTTCAAATCAAACCGAATATTTATTCTGCATTTGGCTTACCAAATCAGAATATCAATAGTAGATATGAGAATAAACTAAATCTATTGTGAAACAATTTGGGTTGTCTGATCTACGAAGTATATAGGAGTATTGGTTAGTTCGAAGGGATAACTAACCATTCGTAGATTTTATCGAAACCCAATGAAACAGATAGAAATAGATTTGATTACGATCTCAGATCCAAGATGTAACTTATTTACGATTCGCTGAGAAATAAAATTATGTGTAGTTCTCATGTCGAACAAAATTCGAATTTTTTTTTATCGTAAATGAGAAAGTTACCTTCCAAAATTCCTTTTCCCTTATCAGCCTTAGAGGTTGAAGGATCATCTTTGATGGCATACACATTTGTCACATGAACTTTCTTCATAATTGGACAGTCTTTAACTTCGTGACCTGGCTTGTGACAGTAATAGCATTTCTTAACTCCCTGACCAGACTCCACAGGTTGTTCTTTCTTAACTTGTTTCTTCGGGTTCTTGCAATTGTTTGCATAATGGCCCTTCTCTCGGCAATTATAACAAGTTATATTTTTCGCCCGGTTTCCCTGACTATCCTTCTTTTCCTTGCCTTGATAAGGTTTCTTGTTCTCAAACTTTCTTTTCCTCCAATTTTGATTGCTTGTACCTCCTTCTTCCCTTGGGGATTCTTGCATATCTAGGGTAGCATACCTATAACCAAAATCTATCAATTCAGAAAAAAGTTCCTTAACGTGGGCCGTCATCCTTCCGTGGAATTTCTTGTTCATTCCCCGAATAAACCTTTCATTCTTTTTCAAAGGAGTATTCACCAGCTCCGAACCGAATCGAGACAGTTCATTGAATTTGCTCAAATATTCCTCAAACGATAAATTTTCCTGCTTCAAATCCATAAATTCCTGGTACATTCTAGAGATACCAGCAGACGGCATATATCGTTTCTCAAACATTTCCTTAAATTGTTCCCAAGTAAATTCTTCTTCTGGCTTATCTACAATAACTGTCTCCCACCAAGCCAATGCTTCTTCTTGGAGTTGCCAAGAAGCTATGAGTCGCTTCTGATCGTCTTGCAATTTCAGCCCTCTGAAGATTTTCTCACATGATCTTATCCAGGCTTGTGCTCCGATAATGGATTCCTTGCCAGTGAACGGCTTACCACCAAGTCTAGTAAAACTTCTATAGAGATCATCCAAATTAGACTGAGATTGAGTAGGTATAACTGCTTCTACTGTTTCAGGGACATGGCTAGCTGTAGTGGTATTTCCCCGACCCCTACCTTGTCCTCTTCTTCCGCTCATTCTCACTATCTGTAAATAGTAAGAAAGTTTGATTTAGGCATATGGACAAGATATCTTAGAGAATAATAACAGTTAAAGGAAGCAGACTATGCAACTTTGAGTTTCAGTTTCTCGGTTGTACTCATTCTAGGTTATACTTCACCCTATCTCTAATGAGCCATCTGATGTGTTATACTCCGTAGCTAAAGTTCTTACTCAACCTTCAGCTCTGATACCACTTGTGACGACCCGAACTCGATATCCAATAAATGACATCAAATTCGTATCGCCGGAGCTTATAACAACATCAGATGAATATAAAACAGCGGAACAAAATGAATATCATGCATACACCACAGGTACAATATCATAATATCCAACATTACATCAGAGTATATAATACATACACCACAACTCCAAATAACATCATAATAATACATCGATGATCATATATCCAAAAGTCTTCATAGGAATATAGTGGCAACAATCTCCCAAAACACTAACCACCTGATATCCAAAAAACTTCTAGAATATCTCCAAAGCAAAAGCTCCAAAATACTGCTAATTCCAAAATATGAAAACCTGCTACTAGGCTGCCCGTGTAGAAATTATGGGCACCCAGAGTTTAGAAAAGAAACAATAAACTCCAGGTCAGTCATGGGACTGGTATGAGTAAACAAAAGCAGTTGCTTTTAAATAAACTAGATTTATTAAAGAAAATTCGTTATGCTTTTGGAAAATGAAACTACCATAAGACCTCCTGCCACACACACAATGCAATCGCAGAATTGGAGGAGATTTCTTCTTATGATAGTCAAATATGCTTAATACGAGAAAATTTCTTTGATATTATTACTAGTGCATAGTGTAGAAAGCATTTCGGAAATAGAATATTAATCTTAGCCAGCATACGACTATTATCGTATGCCTACTATAGCTACCATGTTTTGTGGCAGGTTACCGTCACGCTGCATGGCAGGTTATACAACTAAAACCGTATAGGGTTTCGTATTGTTTCTTTGGATTTCCAACAAATGGTCAGGCTAAGGAACTTCCTACTGCCACATGGGTACGCCTCTGGCGGGACGTCCCGAGAACCTACCCGGCTCTCTGCCAACACAAGGCCGGGTTACCTCTGTAACTAGGTAACTACTACTCGAGTATGCCACTCCCCGGTCCTTTGGGACCTTTATCCGAGGGCCCTCTGTCACAAAGCAACAACCACACAGAAAATGAGATTGGAGCTACCACATAGGTAAATATCTGGGCTCCATACCATGACATCACCTTTTTCCAGAAGGAAATGACATACCCTAAAGGGAGCGACCCTCATAACCTTGCCGCATCTTTCCTGTTTCGACCATTTCCGGGTTGTGAGGTCCGATGAGGTCTCGTCCACAAAGCTATGCTTTACACGAAAGCTTTGCTTTGATCGCAAATGATCGACTAATGATCATCAACACACAACAGCACTTAGCATGCCACACTACCAATTTGGGAATATATCACTGATAACCTTCAACTACATAACCTCTGAGCTCATACGTCTCAGAGAAGGGTGTTAAGATAAGAGAATAAATTCTCCGACACCAATAGAAATGTATTTGAAAGGAAATCGGCTTTATATCTCAAAGTGTAGTGTCAGACACACGACCATACAAGTCTGTTCTGGGTTCGAACAGAACCGAAGGCACTTCGTCCAATAAAGGAAGAAGCCCTTGCAAATCCGGGTATCCACAATCCCGATCGGACTTCCCATCACTTAGGGAATCTCTATACCGGAGCAACTCAGTGCAGAGACAATCGATAGGTCATCCTATCATTCTTACAAATACCCGGTCTTCACCACCGGTCTTCAAATGCTATCCATATACGTCGTGTCAATATTCGGAATGGGTTATATGACACACAGGTCCTTTCCCGGCTAAACCGAATAATGAGCGCAATACTTAAAAATCATATGGATACTGGGGTCTCAGTTAAATCACAGCTTAAAGCCCAAACTTTCCATTCGAATAGTTAAAACAATTTACCATTTTTCAATCTTTTAAACAAAAAGATTCATTTTAAAACCTTTGATGGTTTAAACAATTTCCACTCCTTTAATCTTTTAAACAAAAAGATTTAGTTCACAAAGTTCACCCCTTTCACAAAGACCCATTTATGGATTTCAAAACAATTACCAATTCAAGTTGGATTAACTCATTCGGTCTTTGAATCTGAGACTCATTTCATAGCTTTCAAAACATTTCAATTCTAATTCAAACTTGAAACTTTTCAACACAATTTGAAAATCCTTTCTTTAAATGAAAGCTATTTGTTTTATTTGAAAACAAGTGGTTTTTGTTTCGGCGAAATTCGATCTCATTTATACAATTAAAATCTTTGAGTTAATTCAAATTCCCAAAAACAACACTTTAAAAATGGTTTAAAACCGATATAAACTGTCTACCGTTAAATATCATAAATACTGAATATAGGATTCAATTTCAGATATTGAATTCTAATTTAAATCAAATTATTCAAATTTCAAATCTTTAATTAAGTTATTCAAAATAACTTACACTTTTAAAACACCTTTTCAAAGCTTTTCACTTTAAAACCCAATTTATTAGTATCCATTTGGATTTATAATTCAAATAAAAACTATTTTAACAAATTTGTGACTTAACCGACTCCCACGTGCAATCCATATTTGTGTGTGTATAAGTGTGGTCCAGGGATTTTACACCACAGTGCACAACATCAATCATCACAGATATACCAATATTGATAAGCGGTATAATCCATAATGCTTACCTTCATTCACATATTCATAGATAAAATAAATTTATCAGTCACAAAGATTTATCATCACTATTCGATGTGGGTTTCGGATAACCAATCGGAATCCGACTCCCTGTCGCATCGAAGTTTAAATGCGTTTTATGGGCAAACAGAATTTTCACATCAATACGGAACAAAACACAATCACAGTACAATACATGGTAATTTATATCACACAGTATCATAAAAGTATCAATATAGTGCACAGCAATAGTTACTTATTTTCCAATGTGGTTTGAATAAATTTATCACACAATTGTTTGTAGTGATGTTTAAAATAAATGATTAAATTTGAATGAATAAATTAAATCTTAATTGACTCGATTTATTATTTCAAAATTATTATTTAATTAACCGTCAATTTTGATTTGTCGACTTTAATTTGTCTAAATAACAATTTCTTAATCTACAAATTAATTTGAACACTTACTTGCTTATTAATCAATTTAATTACAAAATTGTATATCATTCTTATTTTCTTTCAAAACCATTAAATAAATACACATTATTTACCTTGTTCACTATTTGAGAATTTTCTTTATACTTTGAAAATCAATCTATTTTAGTTATAAAAAGTGTAATGTTACTTAACTCAAATTTTTACTTTAAATTAAAGTTATTTAAAGTATTGATTAGATTATTAAGTATCCACTTAGTTTGTTTAAATTAGTTATAAGCGTTTAATTCAATATAGTCAAAATTCATTGCCCTAAAATCTGTTAACAGTAAAGGTTGAATTTTTATTTTGGTCTAAACCCATATTCAAAGTAAACCCGAGCAAACCCAGGCAAAACTCGGGTTGAACCCCGTGTATTTCCAAATTTTTCCTGAGTCTCCTGTACCCTTCCTTCATTTCTTCCCCTCGTCTCAATTTCTTCTTCTCCCTGTCTTTTTTTCTCTTTTTTTTTCTTTTCAGTTCTAAGTTTCTGCAAGAGAATACTCGCGTACGCGAGTTTACCCCGAAGCCAAATATACTTTTGCTCGAGTTTCTCTCGAGCTCCAGATCGACACTCGCTGACACGAGAAACACGTCGTGCACGTGCACGACGTGACGCCGCACCTCCGATGACCACGGCGACCATTAACAAGTCGCGATTCATCCCTACATTAGAAATCAAAACCCAGTATTTCAAAAACAAACGAAATCAAAAATTTTGCCTGTCGCTCGAAAAACTGGAACGAACCCCCTCGGCAAAGACGCCTCGCCACCATCGTACTGACCATCGGAAGCGATGACACTGCGACCATACCTCGAACATGTCCTCCTCTACCTTCACTCAAATCCACGTGCCACTCGATCGAGCGACGGCGACGAAAAACCCAATTTACAGAACACCAAAAATTCTGAACCCAAAACCCTAATTCGACTTCGTTCCCCAAATTTGCACAATAGAAAATTCATTTACAATTTTTCCCAACATCCTAGATGTTCAAGTTTGCTTCAGTACGAATTACAATATTTATAAATGATTCGATTATCAGAGATTGATAAAAATGCAGATTTTGTTTGATTATTAACTGTACTTGGAGCACTTCATTAAAAATCATTATGTAAATTTCAAAAATCCTACTTTTATCTGTTTATCCAAGTTATGAAATCAAACCAATAGATTAAAATAATCAAAATAATTCATATGATTTATTTCTACTGCAAATTTTAGTTTACAGGGTCCAGTTCTTTCACTTTCAAGCAAGAATTTTTCTAGACTATAGTTTAAGTTTAGCCAACTGCTTTTGTTAAAAATCTCAAGTTTTAAATTTTCCATATGAAGATGTATTAATTTTTTTTTATTTATTTACTTTACTCTGTGACCAGAGTTTCAGAAGACAGTCATTCAAAGATTTCCTATAACTCAACATACATACATAACAAATTTTTATTTTCACTATGCAGTAAGCTCAAGATTTGATAAACCAGATACTTAAATTTAAAAGAAAACAGGTTTACTCACCTTGTAAATAAGTTTGAACAAAGATTTAATTAATTTTTGAAACTGCAGATTTGAATCTTCCTCTCTGTTTTATTTTTCTCACTTCAGCAAATTGCTTTTAACTTGGATAAAAAATGTTGTTTGCTTTTCCCTTTGTCTTCTGTTCTTTGTTATTATTATTTTTTCAGTAAATGGTTTAAACGAACTGGAGGTGTACATATATATAAAGGGGTTTGTACAGGGTAGGGGAGGTATTAACTGGTTCAAGCAATTTCTTTTTTTTTTCCTTGCCTACAAATTTTGACCAAGCAAGTTTCTTATTGACTAAGCCAAAAATTTTAATTCGGCTGATATGATTTTGTTTGTGCTAAGTAGATTTTTATTTGTGTTTGAATAGATGGCATTTAATGCCCATGCTTCTTTTTAAGTTTACATGCATATGTTGTTTTGATTTGTAAGTACAAAGTTTTGTTTTGTTTTGCAGATTTTTTCTTTCTTATGAAATCAGATCTTTGTTTTATTCTTCTGTAAGTATATCTTTTTAGTTTTTATGTAGATTACTATCTTCTTGCATAAGCCTCATTGATTTTTATATGTACTATTGGTTTTGGTTTACATATATTTTTCCTTTTGCAATCAAATTTTGTTTTTGTTTTAGATACAACTTTTCCTTGTTTCCTGATTTATAATTACATGCAAACTTATATTTGTTTCATATGTCAATGATTTTATTACAACATACTCTTGAATTTTATTTCTATTTGTAGTTTGATTTTTTGCTTAATGTTTCCTAGGACCACATATTTCATTATTAACATAAGTTCTTAAATTTTGATTTCTTTTCAGGGTTTAACCATCAAGTATTAAATTTATACATATATTTTATTTCATACTTTACACTTATATTAAATATTAATAAGTAGTTTTTTTTTTATTCTTATACTTTTTCTTTATAACTCAGTTCAACTGAAAGTATACATTCTTGAGTTTGAAGTCCAAATTCAAAAATAAATAAGTATACATTTCTTATTAAATTTGAAAATTTTCAAATTAATACACAATTAAATCCAAGAATTTAATTTAATTATAAATTTAAATTCGTGATTAAACTAGGATCGTTACAATAACACTCGGACCAACAGACATTAATTTACACGCCATAGCCTAAGGTATTATATATACAATAGTATATATGCTACTGATATATATAATTACATGTTGTACAGTAAAACAAACATAGCCGTCACCTTGTTTATAATACAATATACTCTTAACTTATGTATTATAGTCTAGAATTAATATAATCATCAACACGACATGATACTTTCACCTTTTATTATACAAAGAAGACGAGAGCTAAACTGGTGGTGCTCGAGTGGTAGGCGGAAATTTGTGTCGGTGCAAGGTTGATGGCGTTGGCTACATGGAAGAGGGAGGAGGAGGCACAGACTGCGCTGGGGTGAGGGAATGGTCGGGAAAGGACATGTGCCAGTGGAGATTGCAAAAGAAAGAGGATGTTTGGTGGACGAAGTGGATGCGGGCGGGTGGAGGAGCTGGTTGGTTCGTGTTCGGGGTCGATGACGGGCACGGGGTTGCAGCGATAGGGTGGCGGATAGCTTCGGTGGACGGAGCTCGGCCATGGGAGGAGCGGGCGGTGTATGGGTGTGGCTGAGGCGGAGTGATGCTTGGTGGTGAGGGAAGGAGCCGGCTGCATGGTGGATGAAGAAGGCTTGGCAAATTTTTTTTTTTTTGAATGTGAGATACAGGCAAAAGTTTGAGGGTGAAAGGAGAATGAACGTAGCTTGCATCTTTTATTTAGTAGAGGATGACCAAATAATAGCAGGTGGGAAGAAGAAAAGTGGATCTGAAGAAAGTAATAGGAGAGGAATGCATGAACTTGAATAGACAACAAATTAATGTGTTGGTTGAAATAAATAATCCATGCATGCTGAATCCTAAGAGAAATTATGACCAGTGGCTATTGGTTTTATCACTGTATACAACGAATGGGTAAGGAATTCAAAAAAAAAAGCACGTATATGGTTACCGATACGGTAAACGTTCCATAGACTCCGTCGATTCCTGGACTTCAAAATACAGAACTAAATATACCGTGGAGATCAGTACGACGAGGAGATCAAAATGGTATAAGGAAACCAGTGGTACGATTGAATTAAATTTTTTTCGGATTTTCTACTATGGAAAATGCATGAAAAACGTTGAAAAATAAGATCGACGGAGCTAAAGAAGTCCTAATTTGGAAAAACGACCAACTGACATCTTGCTCAGAAGATGGTTTAGAATTTTTCTATGTAAAAATATTTAGGTTTCGAAAACGTTTTATTTTCATCGCTTTTTAACTGATTAAATTGAAGTAAATTTACGCGCGAAACAAACTTTCATATTTTCGGACGAAAATTTATCAGTTGCTATATTTAACTAGACACATTCCAAATACTAAATTTATATTTCAAAATTTTATCATTTTTAATTTTACGAAATTCAATTAGTAACGTTATTAAAACCGGTTAAATCTACGGGTCGTTACATCATTTTATCACCGAAGATTAATACTATTGATGACGGCAGCAGAATGGGGGACATTACAACAAGTCCCCGGGAGCACCCTAAGGATGCACGACCGAAGGTAAAAATGGGAAAGGGGAGGCTAAAGTTGATGACCTAGGTAGGTAGTGGCTTCGAAATGGAAGTGGAAGCTTATTCCAAGGTTTTGGTTTGGTTGAGTAGATATTTGAGTATGGTTTCACTTTGGTTTTGGAGGTGGAAAGTATGAAGAAGATTGGAGTAAAGAATAATGGAAGTAAAAGTCATAAATAGAAAATGAAGCTCTCTTTTATAAACAACACAGAATGGAAAATGACCAAGGCTACCACTCCCCAAAAGTCACGACACCCACCCCCCTTATCATGACTTTAGGAAAATACAATGTACTTAAGTACCATATAATGTTTAAACAAAAAGACATAAGTCATGTAGCTTAATTATTTCTTTAAATACTTTCTAGAAACCTTTTATTAGACATACTTTTACCAATACTTTTTGCACTATTTTGACATGTTATTATATGTATAAGAGTGTGATATAAATGTGTACATCTGTGTCCAACAACGTTACGCCGACTTTCGTTCGATAAAAAGTCGAAACTCTAAAAAAGGAATTTTGGTCATATTTTATTTTCATCGAGCTATTTATTTATGTAAACAAAATTTCAAAATGTGTTCAGCATCATTATTTACTAATTAAAAGAGGGTTATTTGATTATTAAAAATCATTAATTAAATATTTAAAATTAATTAATTATTTACAAATCAAAGCAATAAAACTCTAAGTCGTTACATTGCGTTTACCAAGTTTTTGTTTAGTTGTAATTTTCAAGGAACGTTAAAGATGTTGTCTTCAACAAATCTTCTTAAATCTCTCTAATATATTTATTTTATCTTCTCTATAAATATCTCATACTATTATATTATACATGCATTGCACACAATAAAACTATAAAAATATTATATTTATACTATCAATAAAAAATTAGAACTTTATTATGTAATGTATGATAAATTTAGTGAAATAAATCAACCATGAATTAAAATTGTTATTATTAATTATATTTTATTTATGTCATGTAGTTTATATATCTTTGCTTTTTAGTAAAATAATAATTTTATCATTTTGATTAATAATAATGTGGTAAACATGTTGAAACTAACATATATTAATGTTTTATTTTGCAGCAAAAACAAATTATTATTATTTTGCATGAGTAAGCTGGTTTTATTATGGCTATATAACTTACATATGTTAAAGTTGGATAGTATGCATACACATACACACTTACATTAAAATTGTTGTATATTTTTAGGATTTATTAGAAAAATAGACCTACTGCTGACTAATTTTATTGAAATGTTTAAATTTGATAATTTTGAAGTATTATAAATAAATGGATTTAGATATAAATAGTAGGAAATAATTAAGGTAATGTTTGCAAAAATAATTGTATAAATGTTCAAATATAGGTATTTGAAGCTGCAGGACATAATTTTTCAATGTAATATATGATAAATATATTGAGTAAAATGAATAATAAGTCTTTTTGATATTGTTTATGCATATTATTTATGTTGTGCGACTTCGGACTAATGTATACGTTCGAAGGTGAAGACTTGAATTTTTGAAGATGAGGATCTTCATGATGAAGGGCTGCTTGCCACTAGTCCCTCAGGGTGAAATTTACCATATCATATATTTATAGTGGTGGTAGTGCTCTGTTATGAAAATCTTCAATTAAAGGACTTATCGCTACTAAACCTAGAGATAACTCCTGACAGGATGTGGTAGGAGGAGTGCCTTCGGTTTCGTTCAGTCCATAAATGAACTTGTATGGATGAATGTCCAACATTGCATTTTTGGGATCACAGCGTTCGACTTTTATAACGTACATCTGCTTAGTGGTAGAAAATGCAACTTCTCTTATCTTAACATGCTTCTCTAAGACGTACGAGCTCAGAGATTGTATGTTCGTGAAAGTCAATAGTGATTGGCAATGTGGCATTCAAAGCGGAACCTGTGATGATCAAAGCATGGCTTTGTGAAAAGAAAAACGTGGCTTTATGGAACGTAACGTCATGAGCCTCAGATCGCAGGAATGGTATGGGATACTATGTGGTTTGAAGGATATAATTTTTTTGGCTATTATTGAGGGAAGATATCTCTTTAGGCACTTGTTGCCTTATTGTATGGATGGAAACGTATGGAGGCTGGCGGAGACTGTTTAAAGCCATTGAGGAATGCTCCGTTCCATGGTAGTGCAGCAGCATAGTTCGAAGGCTGACGGTGGCCTTGTAAAGCCACCGGTGTGAACTATGATTGTTATACGTTGATTTTTTAGGTCTGAATGATCACTAGTTCCCTATCATTTTGGAAATCCAATTCCAGTATGTTGCCTTTACGTTATTGATTGTAGAACCTACTTTTGAAAAGTAACGAGTAAGCCGTCAAATTTAATCAATATAACAATTTCAGCTATCTTTGATATATTATTTGAAAAATGTTTTCAATGGAATGTCATTAGAAATAATATCAAATTATTTTGGTATAAAAGCGTTCAGTTGTCATAAGGTAAAAACTCGCCTGTATTTATGTGTAGGCATGGTCTTATGCGATACCCTTCTTTTCAAAGGTTTTAAACTGGCATTAATTTATAAATCGAGTACCACACGCTAGCTTATCAAGACTGATCCAGGTAATTTTAATACTTGGGTCACCAATGCAATCTGCTCTTTGCACGAGGAGATGGATGCCGAGGCGCGTTGATTGTAATCTGTTGAGATGAGTTGTGGGCGGTCGGTGTAGTGATTGGTATCACGATGGTAAAAGGAAGGAGGGGATTATAGTGACGGAATTTTGATCCTGTGTGATATGCAAGTGTGAGTTTGGATGCGGTCAAGTTCGTTGTAGATTTGTTTGGCCTTTTGGTTGCGGATTGCGTTTTGGGCGAAGTGGATTGCATATAGTGCAATTGAAGGATGAACCTAGTTAGATATATATTAGTGATGGAGGTGGGTTTGGGTTTGGATATGAGTGTTTTAGGGAGTTGTGGTCTAGTTCAAACGAGGATTTGCAAAGGGTTTGATATGATTTGGGTCGATGGGTTTTAGAAGTTATGGTGGTATAAGTTGGCTGATGCAATGGTGCAAGCAGTGGCATCTATCTGGTAGTGGAAGGAGCAAGTGGAAAAGAAATATTTTTTAACCTTATATAACAAAATCAGTTATTCGATTTTTAAAAAGAAACGAAAGAAGAAAAGGAAATGTAATTTAGAAAGGAATTAAACATATTAAGGAAAGTAAATGTCAATAAAATTGTTTTTTCATGCATATCCTGTTAAACAAAAAAAAAGAACAAATACCAAAACTAAAAATGTAATGAATAAAAGAACAATGCAAAAAAACATTAATCAAATTTTAACGAACTTTACAAAATTACCTAAACTCCTTGACAACGGCGCCAAAAACTTGATTGACGGTTTCCTATTGTGAAAAAAACATGTTTCATTTTACTGCAAGTGCATGATGTTTTTTGAAAACTTGCATAATCACAGATCGAATCCACAGGGAGTTGATTACTTAATCAAGTTTATTTAAATTCTAGACGAGTTAGACGAAACTATAAGATTGAGATTTAATTAATTTAAACTGGAAAATTACTAAAAAATTAAATAATAAATAAAATCAATTTTATGACATAAGGAGAACACAGAAATAAGTGAGAACGATGTTATATACAATATTGCACCTCAAGCAAATAAATAAATCAGCATATAATAGTAGAGAGAATTTAAGAGAAGACATTTATTGACCTCTTGGCAAATTAATAGATCTCAAATATAATATAAATTATGAAGTACAAATAAAATCAGAATTGAATTGAAATAAAATAAATTCATGAGTTTAGGTTAATTCATTACAATATCGTCAAGGATCACTAGCTCAAGTGGCAGTGTATGGCGATATAGGGTGGGGTCCTAGCTGTAACAACCCTATATTTTGTAATTATTTTATTGCATATTTTAATTATTTTTAATGTAAGATTTTGATTTAAAAACTTATTTTACTTATTTGAAATGATTAAATTTATTATTTAAATATAATCTTGATTTTTTATGAGTTATAATTCCAAACTTGTGTAAGTTGAATACTTGCCTGAAATGCTGATTTTGGTCAAAATAGTCAAACTGTGACTTTCAACTTAAAATTTTAATGTGACGCCCCACCTCTATACCCACGCTAGCCAAGAACATTATGGAGAATGCTGTCGACTAGCACGGAGAATAAGGCTGTTGAGGAGCGACCCTCCGTGTAATTTCTTTGTGCGAGAACCGATATGTCAGATAATATAACATGCATTCTATTTCAAGAGGAAATCCGACATACCGACACAAACTCAAAGCTACTACACGGTGGCTATATAAATCCTTCGGAAAACAAATATAGAAATAAGCATGACACAAATCAATCACAGACAATTCATATCACAAAGGCGGAAATAGATATGAATATTACACTAGGAAGTGTACATCAGAGTAGTGGTCTAAAAAGATCCACAATATCACAAAAGAATAGTTACATGAACTACACAAAGGAATAAGTATACATTATGGAGTCTATATCTCAAATGTATACAACAAAAACTACTAATCTAAGTAGTTAACCAAAAGTCAAGGAGTTAATCCCGGATGAGAAGTCAAGCAGAAGCACCTGTAACATCTCGGTCTGACCCGAGTATTATTTAATAAGAAAATAATAAACGGATCAGTCTAACTATAGATATCAGATGAAACGATATATAATAAGAGATATGACTAAACACATAATAATCACAATGGCAAGCTGTGATATATATATATATATATATATATATATATATATATATACTTAGTTGATAATCATCAAGAGATTAATCAATGTCACCAAATCTACACAAGAATCAAAGAAACGTCATACTCCTTATTTCAATCACCATACCATAAATATTGACGCTAATATCAATGTCAATCACAAAAGTCAATGACACACAAATTCCAGAAGACTACACAAGAAATCCAGAAATCACTAAAGTCAATGACACACAAATTCACCAATGCACAAATATTGATAAAACTTATCAATGGAAATCACGAAAATTGGTGAAACACAAATTCTAGGAATCTACACAAGAAATCCAGAAATCACAAAGGGGGGAGGCCTATCACAAACGGGAGCATAAAGCTCACCAACACGTGTATCACAAACGGAACGCTAATTCCATGGTCGCTAACCATCACAAATTGAGCCTGTAACGACCCGCCGCCCTGACCGCCTCTAGCCGGTAATTAAACCAACTAGAAACGTTCAGAATGACGGATTGTTATTTAGTTTATAGAATTTAAACAGAATCAGTCACAGAATCACAGAACAAACATATATTTCATAAATGAACTTTCTTTTATATACAATTATCAGAGTTAATACAATAAGTTACATTTTATACAGCGGAAACAAATTTTATTAAGTACAAGAAAATTTCTAAACTTTAGTGAAGTGCGATAATCCCCTCTCTCTCTAACTTCGCTGCGAGCAAATCTCTAAGCTGCAAAAATACTCGGTCTGACCCGAGCGTTATTGCAAAACACAAAAACACTCGAGTCAGGATTAATCTTTATTCAAGTAAATAAATTTGAAATGAACTGAAATAAATGGTTACAGAGATGGTGAAACAAATGAATCGGTCTAATCTATTATGGACTTTACATTAACAATTTCAATTTTTTTAAATTCTGTCAAACGTGTGTGGCTGTAGTACACACGTATGTTTACACACATGTGCACTGCCTTGCCGACACGTATGCAAGTGCAATCACAAAGACCACAAAGATACAATAACAAGCCAGAACAGAAACAACACAGCAGGTCAAAGGCAGAGAGCACAAGTACAGGCCGCAATGCACAACAATTTCAGCAGCCCCAAATACAACTACAAGCACAAGGCATATCAACAACCATAGAATCAACATGTATGCACAACAACCCAGCTACACAAGTAGTGCAGACCACAAGGCTGAGGTAATAGAACTCAAATACAAACCCAAGTGCTCAGTGCAGACTACACAATCAGTGCCACAACTCAATGCCAACAATATGGACTGGACAGTGCCAATTTGAACAAGTATACATGTATCAGAGGGAACTGGGAACTGTGTGCACAGGGAAAACACTACACAGTTCAAATGGAATGCAAACATGTATCAGAGGATATGTACAGTAATAGGCAGTGACCAACACAAGTGACGGTGTCAATTTGAACGAGTATACATGTATCTGAGGGAACTGGCTACAAAATTTTAAGTAAGACCAACAACAAGTTGGACTGCAACAGTCAATATGCAGACCATACCAGCAAAGAACCATAAATACAAGTAGAGAGCAAGCTACAAAATACATATGCAACATCACTACAGACTGCAACATGCACAGAGAAGTGAATGGACATGCAAACTGCCACAAACCAAAGTGCATGAACACAGGGAAGACTTAAATGAAGACTGAATACATCAGGCATGCAAAATGGAATGGATATGAAGACTGAACATATCAAAGTTTTGGAAATACAAGGTGTTCAAAATGAACACAGTAAGCTTCAGTTACAAAACTTAAGTGAAACAAGTAATGCAACAGTAGCAAGTACAACATGACAGTATAAAAGTATCACAAGTTCAAGTGCAGATGGAACAAACAAGTTTCATTTGAAACCTAAGTTTTAAACAGAGGCTAGATTAAGTGGTTTTGAGTTTAAATCAAAACTTTAGAGAAACTGAAGTTATAGACATAGAGTATTCTGGAAATAACAACACAAAAGAACCTGGAAAAGCATACAGTGATTTCCAAAGCAAAGAAAAAAATATACAAATCAAACAGAGCTTCAGTTTTCAACTCAGTTCAAAGCAAAATGTTAATCTGGAAATCAATTCAAGTAGTAATGCACTCTCAGGAAAACAGTTTTCAAAAGAAGAAAATGGAGTGCAAGGCAAAAATGAATTTTGTTTCAAACAGCAGTTCATCCTAGAGACAAAATCCAGTAAGAATTCTTTTCAAATCATTAGTTATAAACAGAAGATTTAATCAGAGGATTCCCTACATTTGTTTTGCTTGAATAAGATTTTTTTTAAACTTAAATTAATGTTTAAACAAGCATATCATGTTCAAACCTTAAATCCTAACAAGGAACTGATCAGAAGATTTGAATTCTTCTTCTATTCTTACTCTCTGTAGTTTAAAACAGAGAAGAGCAATCCAAGTAAATACAGGCACAAGTCATTTAATTCATACACACAGATCATATACTTATATATACTCATGCAAGCATCAATTATATCAGAAATTTGTCAAGCAAAATATAACTAACCACTTAAGTTATAATTAAAATGTTCATTCACCTAGCAGTTTAAAACAGAGAAGCTACTTGATGCTTACTAACATTTTAATAAATTGTTTTACACCATCACAACCTACTTCCATTTGAGCATCCCATGCTAAAGATAATCAGATAAATGGATTTACTTTTTCCCCTTTTTAACATATTATTCATATGTGCACATTTTCAAACAGAGAGACATTTTGATATTTCATTCACATGCAAACAAATTTTAAACAAGTATACTTAGTTCAATCACATGCAAAAATGGGAATGCAGACAGGAACAACATGGATGAAGTACTAACAGTACATACAAAATGGAGATGAAGACTTGAACACCCAGGAAAACAATGACCAGACCAAAGTGCAACAGCATGGATACAACTTGACATGGAAACTGAAACATATCAGATAATGCAAATTGAAACAGAAGTTTCGAGTCAAATATGAAGACCACAAGTGAAGTGAATCAACTGCAATGCAACACATACCAGGATGCAAACAATAATGACATGAAGAGTAGAACAATCAGGAGAGCAGAGACCAGACCCAAGTGCAACAGACATGAAACAAATCATGTCGAAGATAATTCACAAAGTAAGCAAGTGCAGACAACAGGGAGCAACAGCACAATCCCGAAACACCCCAAATACATAGATCAACAGATTTTGGCAAACACCCAAGTTACATAAAATTTTCCAATTCATATCCAATTCAAATCTAAAAATCATAATTTTCATTTTAAAAATCATGTTTACCCAGACCAATTCAGGCTATGTATTTGGATAAGAGAATTGTAATGATTGATTTTAACATATATATATATATTTTACTGCAAATTTTAATTTCCAGTTACTATATATATACATAAAACATGTTTACACTATTTTTAAATTCACGTTCAAGTTTAAACAAACTAAATTTGTTTTGGAACTAAGGTCTAACAAAGATCAAAGAGAAGATTTTGAATTTAGATAAAAAAACTTAAACCTGAACTGAGAACAGAGATATTCAAGAACAACAGTCATGCATGCTTTCAAACAGATTCATATACATATGCAACACATTCAATATACATATGCAACACATTCATATACATAACTAATACATATATATATATATTCATGCAAACATAAGCATTTCAGAAATCTATATAAGCAACAGATCGTTATTTCTCAAGATTTTTAAGTTGATGTTTACTCACTAGCATAATTATAGGAATGAATCAGGAATGAAAGTTTGTTTACTGGTTTTAAAACAAAGGGGCTGCACTGTTTAAGCATGAGACAGCATTTTCAAACTTAAGTGAACATGCAAGATCAATCTTTCAACAGCAAGCATAACAGAAGTGCAAGCATAGGTGAATGTGCAGACAACATCAAGTATGCTTACAGAGATGTTTGCATGTTTGTTTATGGTTACAGAGATGCCCAAACAAACATGCACATGAAAATTTATAGGCAAACACAAATGGAATTGAAGACTGAAGCAACATGAGGCATGCAATACTCAAGACATATCTTTATTACAAGAACAATTTTTGCACTTCAACTACTTAGTTAAACAAAATATTTTAGTAGCATCTGTACTTACCAATTTAATAACAAGATAAACATAGCATCTGTTCTTAACAGTTTAACAATTCAAGCAAATCGAGCAAATGACAGCAAATAGCAACCGAAAATCCAACATGCAGTAACCAATCTACCCATATCAGTTTCAAATTAAATTAGCCGAGCAAAAGATAACAAAATCACCCCAAAACATAGCATGCAACCAATATTCAATCCAAACAAATTTAAACACCTGAATTAAAAATTAATCGTGAGCAGAAAACTCACCATAACAAAGTCGAAATAGCCCCAAATTTGATTACAAGCCCTAGTTTTTGAATCGCGAGAAGTAAAGCCCCAAATTTTCCAAAGCAGAACGAGTCGAGAAGAACGAAGCCGCCATATTTTTTTTTTCTCGTGCTTTTTTTTTTTTTTGTTTTAGGGTTAAAAAAAATGGGAACGGGTAAAGTGAAATGGAAGGGGATCGGGTTAAAGATAAAGGCAGTAGTATTCAAACGTGGGCCGGTATAAATTTCAAAGCCCAAACCATAAACAAGTTTTCCTCTTATTTTTTTTTTTCTATTTATCTAAATCCAATTTGTTTTGTCTAATTATTTTCATTACTTTGTTTTGTAAATTTTTGTTTAAGTTATGTTGTTAATTTTTTTTTTTTACTAAGTGTATTTGTTTATTTTATTTTGTATTGATTTTTTTTTTTATTTAAGCTAAAGAAAAGAATGTTATTAAAATTTTAACCATCAATTTATTAATTTACATAAATAAAAATTCTTGTATCCAAATTATTTTCTTAAGTCATTAGTTTGAATTTCAATTACAAATTAAATATTCAATTTCAACTCCAAAGTCAAGTTTAAATTTTTCTTCAGCTTTGTATAGATTAAATTTTAAATATTTAATCACCAATTTCATTGTTATATCGGAAATTCAGTTTAAATTATCATTCAAATATTCAAAATTAATTAAATATTCACAATTTAAATTGTTCAAAATTTAGGATCGTTACAATCTCCCCTCCTTAAAAGAATTTCGTCCCGAAATTACAAGTAAGGAAAAATGATTGTTAAAATTTCACTAATATTTATATTTTACTCAATTTTATCAAGTTCAACACTTATTAAAGATGAATGAATATAGGATTCATTCTATTCGTTTTATCTCGCTAGCTTTGCTAATTAACTCTTTTGTCTATTATTTTCTACAATCAAGACACAAAAATCTTTACTTAAATTTTCAACTTACAACCCAAAATTTTAAATTTGAAACACTTTATATTAGAGATTTACATATTATAACTTTTCCAAAGCTGTGGACTTTCAAAACCCTTCAAAAATCCTCTTCCTTAATTCATTAGGTTGGAATTATGCGAATTCTAATTCTAGATAATTGATTTTCTATTAAAGTTCGAAAATACTTGCTAACTCGAAATTTAACAAGTCTACTGTCGTTCTTAAAGACATTAGGCATACGCTGGCCAGGCGCAAGTCTAACAATCTCCAAGTACTAAATATACTTGCTTCAATTCCCAGTGAAAATACTTTTAAAAATTCTTTTTAAAAATGGATATGGAAAGCACATTCCCCCATGGATCACAGTTTACTCGGCGGTTCCGCTACTATCCCAGTAGAGTCGCTTGTAACTGTGGATATCTCATCCCTTGAATTTCGCCATGGTTGTTGCCAAAGATCGCGGTTCACACGGCGGTTACGCTACTATCCCAGTAGAATCGCTCGTGACCGTAGGCATCTCGCCCCTCGAATTACGCTTTGGTTTGTAGATTGCAGTTTACACGGCGGTTACGCCACTATCCCAGTGGAATCGCTTGTAACTGTAGGCATCACGCCCCTCAAATTACGCTACCACCCGAGTGTAACTAGATCGCGGTATACTCGGCGGTTACGCCACTATCCCAGTGGAATCGCTTGTAACCATAGGCCTCTCGCCCCTCGAATTACGCTAGCACACTATACCAGTCCAAAAGGACATTCCAACTAATGGAAATACAAAAGGTCATCCAACTAATGGAAATATAAATGGTCATCCAACTAATGGAAATATAAATGGTCATCCAACTAATGGAAATACTACGTAGCTACGATTTTTAAATGGATACTCATCTCGAGTTCCATCACCATCACACAGTCACACAGTATAAATGGAAGGTACCTTTCCATATCCTCAATTTTGGAAAACATAATATTATACATACATATATAATATTTCATTTCACATTTAGTACATATCATACTCATGTACTTACATAAGTTTTCCATAACAATTACTTTTCCAAACTAATTGGTTTTCGAATTTATCGTATTCACACATATACGTTATGAAAACCACAACATTTCATACCCATAACAAATAGAGGATTCACAATTTTCCATTTCATTATCCATTTAAAATTTTCCTCTAAGTCGATTTGGAATTTTAAGGTTATATCAAACCTAATACACATTCACAATCCAATTTATTATCGACTTCACACACTCGATTTGGATTTCACGCTACATCGTCAATTCTCAACACATAATTGATGTCTATCGATATATAACCTCTGAGCTCGTACGTCTCAGAGAAGGGTGTTAAGCTAAGAGAATAAATTCCCCGCCACCAACAGATATATATTTAATAGAAATCAACTGATATGTCGTCAATTCACGACGTTAGACATACAATCCAAATCATCCATTTAAAATTCAAAGTTCAACTTACTTTGTTTTGGGTGACAAAGTTAAACTCAATTTAGCTCAAATTTCAATCATTTGAAAATTTTCAAATTGAACTAATTGTTCAAATTTCCCAAAAATAATATCTTTACAAGATATATAATTTCACACTTAACCATTTGAAAACAAATTTCAAACCATTTCTTCACCTTTTAATCTTTGAAAACAAATTTCAAAGCGATTTCCTTAAACGGAAACATTTCCAAATTATCTATGAATATACGATTTTCAAATCGATTTCACCTATTCATTTTCAATTTATCTTTAAAAGATAAAATTTCAAACCATTCATTTCATATAGGAAAACATACCCATACTTATTCAATAATAAGTAATTTACAAATCCACTTATTTTCAACACTTTGAAAATATTCAATATACTTCAAACCAAAATCAAGTATATATTCATTCTTAAAAAAACCATTCTTTTAAACACATTTTATTTGAGTCAAAACGAATGTTGCGTAAAACATCGTTACGACGACTCAAAACCACTAGTATAAGGATTCAAATTTAAAAATAGATATGTAAATCCCAATACTAAACAAAATCATTTCCCTTTTGAAATTATTTACTATAACAACAAATGTTATAATCTACCATTTCCATTTTTCCACTCGAAAACGTCTATTTCAACAACAAGTGTTGAAATCTATGCTTTCGATTCTTAACACATTTCAAAATGAATTATCTTCATTTACATAATGTTTCTTCCCAAAAACATTCCCATTTAAGTTTTCAACTTCAACTTAATTCATGGTTTGAATTCCACATACACTTCAAAAATATTGGTTTTAAACCGATTTCAAATTCCCAATACTAAGTTTTCCACTCAACTTAATTCCATGCCCGTTCAAATTCAAATGCATCATTGAATCTATTTAAATCTATTTCGAATTTTCATTAGATTCATATCTCTTTTGATATTTTATTCACCGTTCAAAACCATAGATATAATTCCTTTAATAAGTTACAACAATTTACTTATCAAAATAAGTCGTTTGCGGATTTTACAAACATCTCTAGAAATTCCATTTCTATTTATAAAACTTCGTTTTATAATCTCCTTTCTTAATTTGATTCAATTCAATTTATATAACTTAGTTATATACACCAAAAGTCCATATTATAAGTTAAATACTTATAATCCATTCATTTACTAAATCGTTCTTCACAACATTTGAAATCAATTTCAAAAGAATTCAGAATCAAATTCTCAAGTTATAGTTCAATAATCCATTTGATTATAATCAAATTGACATATCATTTTATTTTCCAATTACTACTTTGAAGATATTCAAAATATTTGATTTAAACCAATTTAAACCAATTCATTAATTCAATTAACTCATATTTTCAGTTTCCATAAATCTCAACAATTTGATAATGAGTTTCCGAACGATCGAAACTCAAGTCTAACGAGACCTCACCGAATATAAACTATCGCAAACCAAACTTTAGAGAGGGGAATCTTCAAAAATAATTCTAAATTTCAAAATACCTTTTATTTTGAAGAAAACAATTTTAAACTTCGTTAGATTTGAAAACACTTCCTTTAAAGTGATTCTAGTAACTATTCATATTAAACGCCATAAACTAAGCTTTGTGTAAACCAAAGCTCTGATACCACTTTGTAACGACCCGCCGCCCTGACCGCCTCTAGCCGGTAATTAAACCAACTAGAAACGTTCAGAATGACGGATTGTTATTTAGTTTATAGAATTTAAACAGAATCAGTCACAGAATCACAGAACAAACATATATTTCATAAATGAACTTTCTTTTATATACAATTATCAGAGTTAATACAATAAGTTACATTTTATACAGCGGAAACAAATTTTATTAAGTACAAGAAAATTTCTAAACTTTAGTGAAGTGCGATAATCCCCTCTCTCTCTAACTTCGCTGCGAGCAAATCTCTAAGCTGCAAAAATACTCGGTCTGACCCGAGCGTTATTGCAAAACACAAAAACACTCGAGTCAGGATTAATCTTTATTCAAGTAAATAAATTTGAAATGAACTGAAATAAATGGTTACAGAGATGGTGAAACAAATGAATCGGTCTAATCTATTATGGACTTTACATTAACAATTTCAATTTTTTTAAATTCTGTCAAACGTGTGTGGCTGTAGTACACACGTATGTTTACACACATGTGCACTGCCTTGCCGACACGTATGCAAGTGCAATCACAAAGACCACAAAGATACAATAACAAGCCAGAACAGAAACAACACAGCAGGTCAAAGGCAGAGAGCACAAGTACAGGCCGCAATGCACAACAATTTCAGCAGCCCCAAATACAACTACAAGCACAAGGCATATCAACAACCATAGAATCAACATGTATGCACAACAACCCAGCTACACAAGTAGTGCAGACCACAAGGCTGAGGTAATAGAACTCAAATACAAACCCAAGTGCTCAGTGCAGACTACACAATCAGTGCCACAACTCAATGCCAACAATATGGACTGGACAGTGCCAATTTGAACAAGTATACATGTATCAGAGGGAACTGGGAACTGTGTGCACAGGGAAAACACTACACAGTTCAAATGGAATGCAAACATGTATCAGAGGATATGTACAGTAATAGGCAGTGACCAACACAAGTGACGGTGTCAATTTGAACGAGTATACATGTATCTGAGGGAACTGGCTACAAAATTTTAAGTAAGACCAACAACAAGTTGGACTGCAACAGTCAATATGCAGACCATACCAGCAAAGAACCATAAATACAAGTAGAGAGCAAGCTACAAAATACATATGCAACATCACTACAGACTGCAACATGCACAGAGAAGTGAATGGACATGCAAACTGCCACAAACCAAAGTGCATGAACACAGGGAAGACTTAAATGAAGACTGAATACATCAGGCATGCAAAATGGAATGGATATGAAGACTGAACATATCAAAGTTTTGGAAATACAAGGTGTTCAAAATTAACACAGTAAGCTTCAGTTACAAAACTTAAGTGAAACAAGTAATGCAACAGTAGCAAGTACAACATGACAGTATAAAAGTATCACAAGTTCAAGTGCAGATGGAACAAACAAGTTTCATTTGAAACCTAAGTTTTAAACAGAGGCTAGATTAAGTGGTTTTGAGTTTAAATCAAAACTTTAGAGAAACTGAAGTTATAGACATAGAGTATTCTGGAAATAACAACACAAAAGAACCTGGAAAAGCATACAGTGATTTCCAAAGCAAAGAAAAAAATATACAAATCAAACAGAGCTTCAGTTTTCAACTCAGTTCAAAGCAAAATGTTAATCTGGAAATCAATTCAAGTAGTAATGCACTCTCAGGAAAACAGTTTTCAAAAGAAGAAAATGGAGTGCAAGGCAAAAATGAATTTTGTTTCAAACAGCAGTTCATCCTAGAGACAAAATCCAGTAAGAATTCTTTTCAAATCATTAGTTATAAACAGAAGATTTAATCAGAGGATTCCCTACATTTGTTTTGCTTGAATAAGATTTTTTTTAAACTTAAATTAATGTTTAAACAAGCATATCATGTTCAAACCTTAAATCCTAACAAGGAACTGATCAGAAGATTTGAATTCTTCTTCTATTCTTACTCTCTGTAGTTTAAAACAGAGAAGAGCAATCCAAGTAAATACAGGCACAAGTCATTTAATTCATACACACAGATCATATACTTATATATACTCATGCAAGCATCAATTATATCAGAAATTTGTCAAGCAAAATATAACTAACCACTTAAGTTATAATTAAAATGTTCATTCACCTAGCAGTTTAAAACAGAGAAGCTACTTGATGCTTACTAACATTTTAATAAATTGTTTTACACCATCACAACCTACTTCCATTTGAGCATCCCATGCTAAAGATAATCAGATAAATGGATTTACTTTTTCCCCTTTTTAACATATTATTCATATGTGCACATTTTCAAACAGAGAGACATTTTGATATTTCATTCACATGCAAACAAATTTTAAACAAGTATACTTAGTTCAATCACATGCAAAAATGGGAATGCAGACAGGAACAACATGGATGAAGTACTAACAGTACATACAAAATGGAGATGAAGACTTGAACACCCAGGAAAACAATGACCAGACCAAAGTGCAACAGCATGGATACAACTTGACATGGAAACTGAAACATATCAGATAATGCAAATTGAAACAGAAGTTTCGAGTCAAATATGAAGACCACAAGTGAAGTGAATCAACTGCAATGCAACACATACCAGGATGCAAACAATAATGACATGAAGAGTAGAACAATCAGGAGAGCAGAGACCAGACCCAAGTGCAACAGACATGAAACAAATCATGTCGAAGATAATTCACAAAGTAAGCAAGTGCAGACAACAGGGAGCAACAGCACAATCCCGAAACACCCCAAATACATAGATCAACAGATTTTGGCAAACACCCAAGTTACATAAAATTTTCCAATTCATATCCAATTCAAATCTAAAAATCATAATTTTCATTTTAAAAATCATGTTTACCCAGACCAATTCAGGCTATGTATTTGGATAAGAGAATTGTAATGATTGATTTTAACATATATATATATATTTTACTGCAAATTTTAATTTCCAGTTACTATATATATACATAAAACATGTTTACACTATTTTTAAATTCACGTTCAAGTTTAAACAAACTAAATTTGTTTTGGAACTAAGGTCTAACAAAGATCAAAGAGAAGATTTTGAATTTAGATAAAAAAACTTAAACCTGAACTGAGAACAGAGATATTCAAGAACAACAGTCATGCATGCTTTCAAACAGATTCATATACATATGCAACACATTCAATATACATATGCAACACATTCATATACATAACTAATACATATATATATATATTCATGCAAACATAAGCATTTCAGAAATCTATATAAGCAACAGATCGTTATTTCTCAAGATTTTTAAGTTGATGTTTACTCACTAGCATAATTATAGGAATGAATCAGGAATGAAAGTTTGTTTACTGGTTTTAAAACAAAGGGGCTGCACTGTTTAAGCATGAGACAGCATTTTCAAACTTAAGTGAACATGCAAGATCAATCTTTCAACAGCAAGCATAACAGAAGTGCAAGCATAGGTGAATGTGCAGACAACATCAAGTATGCTTACAGAGATGTTTGCATGTTTGTTTATGGTTACAGAGATGCCCAAACAAACATGCACATGAAAATTTATAGGCAAACACAAATGGAATTGAAGACTGAAGCAACATGAGGCATGCAATACTCAAGACATATCTTTATTACAAGAACAATTTTTGCACTTCAACTACTTAGTTAAACAAAATATTTTAGTAGCATCTGTACTTACCAATTTAATAACAAGATAAACATAGCATCTGTTCTTAACAGTTTAACAATTCAAGCAAATCGAGCAAATGACAGCAAATAGCAACCGAAAATCCAACATGCAGTAACCAATCTACCCATATCAGTTTCAAATTAAATTAGCCGAGCAAAAGATAACAAAATCACCCCAAAACATAGCATGCAACCAATATTCAATCCAAACAAATTTAAACACCTGAATTAAAAATTAATCGTGAGCAGAAAACTCACCATAACAAAGTCGAAATAGCCCCAAATTTGATTACAAGCCCTAGTTTTTGAATCGCGAGAAGTAAAGCCCCAAATTTTCCAAAGCAGAACGAGTCGAGAAGAACGAAGCCGCCATATTTTTTTTTTCTCGTGCTTTTTTTTTTTTTTTTGTTTTAGGGTTAAAAAAAATGGGAACGGGTAAAGTGAAATGGAAGGGGATCGGGTTAAAGATAAAGGCAGTAGTATTCAAACGTGGGCCGGTATAAATTTCAAAGCCCAAACCATAAACAAGTTTTCCTCTTATTTTTTTTTTTCTATTTATCTAAATCCAATTTGTTTTGTCTAATTATTTTCATTACTTTGTTTTGTAAATTTTTGTTTAAGTTATGTTGTTAAATTTTTTTTTTTACTAAGTGTATTTGTTTATTTTATTTTGTATTGATTTTTTTTTTTTATTTAAGCTAAAGAAAAGAATGTTATTAAAATTTTAACCATCAATTTATTAATTTACATAAATAAAAATTCTTGTATCCAAATTATTTTCTTAAGTCATTAGTTTGAATTTCAATTACAAATTAAATATTCAATTTCAACTCCAAAGTCAAGTTTAAATTTTTCTTCAGCTTTGTATAGATTAAATTTTAAATATTTAATCACCAATTTCATTGTTATATCGGAAATTCAGTTTAAATTATCATTCAAATATTCAAAATTAATTAAATATTCACAATTTAAATTGTTCAAAATTTAGGATCGTTACAGAGCCGAAGCTCCACAAACGGCCCGAAGACCATGGGTTGCTACCCCATCACAAATTGAGTCGAAACTCCACAAAACGGGGTTTAGTCTCCCTCGCAGACAAAGAGACATCGCACATTGCTAGTCTAAATCACAAAGATGATCGTCATGATCAACGAGAAGTGTCGATTACAGTAAGCTAGTAAATATATGAGCTTAGCATCGTGTCCCATAACCACTAGCTTAACTTAAATATTTACGAACAAATTGTATATCTCCACTAGAAAATTGTCACAAGAGTTTCAATCGAACAAGTCCAAGAATTAATCGACAAAGTAAACGCAAGCGTTTCATACCACTTGTTTTACTAAGCCGTTTAATTAGATTTCTCATACGAGTGAGGTAAAGGTTTGTATATACTAATAGATTGGAAAACGATTTTATAAACGAATTTGGTATTAAAATAGTATTGAAATCGTTTGAGGAAAGAGTTTTGATATTTACTACTAGTATAGAAAACCTTTATATTTTTAAAGTGACAAATCACGAAGAAGATTGTAAGAACAATCAATCACAAAAATTCACATACAAAGACGTGAATAAAATCCGACGAAATCAATAAAGGATCCATCGAAATGGATATTCAAAAATCCCTAAAAAGAGTCATCAAAGTCATAACAGATGATAACAACAAATAGGATTATCACGAATCGATTTAAATTGGAATTTCAATCCAAAAAGGCAAATTGGACTCAAACAACAGGTTCAGTCGACTGAACAGAGTTTTCAGTCGACTGACCCTGTACCTGGAAATTTTCCAGGTTCAGGAAACTTTCTGTTTCCAGTTTCAGTCGACTGTGTAGAGTTTTTCAGTCGACTGAATCATGCCTGGAAACTCTCGGGTTTCAGGTTCAGTCGACTGAACAGAGTTTTCAGTCGACTGAATCATGCTTGGGCTGTTTTCCAGCATTATTCAAATGAAGAGCAAACTCTTCCAAAATGCAACCGGACGAACATTGGCTCTAAGGGTTTATGCCAATCGGCAACCCGGTCCTATATGCTCCTCGATGCATCACCAAAAGCATGATCAAACATCCATAAAAGGATTTCACACAAATTTGACTTGAAAACCCAAAAATTGGAGTATTCACAAAACCAATCCAAATCAAGAGCAAATGCACATGAAGAAGTGTTAGGAATTCATACCCAACAACCAAAGATAATTATAGTCATAGATGTGAGATAAAAATCTCACCTTTTCTCAAAATCAAACAAGAAGAAGCTTGAAAGCAAGTGGAGAATCAACCTCTCTTCAACACAACCCAAATGAGCTTGAATCTATGCTAAAAACAAGAACATTCCCAAAATTAGGTTTAGGAATTTCTGAAATTGGTAAGAGAACAAGTTGGAAAAGAAGAAGAGAAGCTTACCAATGGGTTCTTCTTGAGTTTGGAGCAAGGAATTTGATTTGCAAGAGAAACTAGGGTTTTGGAGTTTTAATTTCCAATCTCTCCCACCATTAAAGCTAAGAAAACTGAAAAGAGAAAGAAGTGAGGGAGAATGGGGAGAGTGGTTCAGTTTTGGAGTATAAGTTAACATAGGGCTGAGCCCAAAAACCAAACCCAAAGTAAAAAGTAGCACAAATCAACTTTCTCCAAACATATCGAAGCTTATACTCAAAATGGTCGCAAACGGCATTTTAAACTCAATGGGAGTGGTCTCGAGCCCTAATTCGACCGTATGCAAAAAGTAGCTTTTCGGACTAAAATCCGACTAACGATAAAATATTTAAATATAAAATCGATAAATATGCGGGTTGTTACAGACTCCCCTCCTTAAAGAAATTGCGTCCTCGCAATATTACAAGAAGAAGATATATAGTAACAACCATAAAAGCATATTCAACACAAAAGAAGTTTGAAATAAGAAGTTCACCTCAAAGAGCACGAGAAAGTAAGTCTGGATGTGTACGCTCGATGTACTTTCTAGATTCCCAAGAACAATCCTTAGGATTTGAAGACCATTGAACTTTAACAAGCGGAACATCTTTATTTCGAAGTCGTTTGACTTCCGAAGCAATGATACGAATAGGATGTTGCTCATAAGTTAAATTAGGCGAAACTTCAATCTCTTCCACAACACCGGGCTCAAGAATAGAATCGGAATCTCGAAGACATTTCCGAAGTTGAGAAACATGAAACACGTCATGCATAGCAGAAAACTGAGCCGGTAATAAAAGGCGATAAGCCATGGAACCAATACGTTCGATGATAGGAAAATGCCCAATATATCGAGGCGCAAGTTTTCCCGATCGACTGAAACGTACAACACCTTTCATAGGTGAAATACGAATGAACACAAGATCTCCCACAGAAAATTCTAACTTCCTTCTCCGGTTATCGGCATAGGATTTTTGTCTACTCTGGGCTTCTTTCAACCTATGACGAATAAGATCAATCTTTTCTGTGGAATCACGAATAAAATCTGGACCTAAAGCCAGCTTCTCACCGGCCTCAAGCCAATAAGAAGGAGATCGGCATGGCCTTCCGTAGAGTGCCTCGAAAGGTGCCATACCAATACTAGATTGGAAGCTATTATTATTGGAAAATTCAACAAGTGAAATATGATCTTCCCAACTTCCACCAAAATCAAGAACACAAGCACGAAGAAGATCTTCAAGAGTTTGATTCACACGCTCAGTTTGTCCATCGGACTGGGGGTGATAAGCGGTGCTAAAATTAAGCCTCGTTCCTAAAGCTTTTTGAAGACTCTTCCAAAATCCACTAGTAAACAATGGATCACGATCACTAACAATAGAAGTAGGAACACCATGCAATTTAACAATTTCTTTGATAAATATTTTGGCCAAAAGAGGAACGGTTCGGCTAGACCGAACGGGAATAAAATGGGCGGATTTAGTAAGTCTATCAACAATTACCCATAAGCTATCATAACCCGATCGAGAACGGGGAAGGCCATCTATAAAATCCATGGAAATTTGATCCCACTTCCAAACTGGAATTTCTAAAGGTTGCAATAACCCTCCGGGCCTTTGATGTTCGGCCTTAACGAGTTGGCAAGTCATGCAACGTTTAATGAAGTTAGCGATGTCAAGTTTCATTCCCTCCCAATAATAAAGTCGCTTCATATCCGCGTACATTTTACTACTACCGGGATGAATGGTAAATTTAGAGTGATGAGAATCTTCTAAAATATCTTTACGAAGATCCCTAACATTTGGCACGATAAGTCTACCAAATTTCCGAATGCTACCACGATAATCGATATTAAAGTCTTTCAAACCTTCAATATCAATCTTATCCTTAATATTTTGGCCAAGAAGAACCAATTCAGTATCTAGCCTTTGAGCTTCAAGAATGTGGTCTAAAAGAGATGAATGAGCCTCAAGGCTACATAAAACAAATGATGAGCATAAATCGGAAACACGGTCTCGAATTTCGCAAGTGGATAAAATCTCGAGATCGTTCCATTCGGATATCATCATAGAAACAAAAGCTTGTTGTTTACGGCTAAGAGCATCGGTGACAAGATTACCCTTACCGGGAGTATAAAGAATATCAAGATCATATGGTGCAAGAAATTCGAGCCAACGCTGTTGACGCAAATTAAGTTCCTTTTGAGAGAATAAATATTTCAAAGACTTATGATCTGTGTAAAGAACAAATTTCTCTCCTAAGAGATAATGACGCCAAATCCGAATAGCAAAAACAATAGCCGCGAGCTCTAAATCATGAGTGGCATATCTAGTCTCAGCAGGCTTTAATTGCCTAGAAGCATAAGCAATAACGCGTTCCTTTTGCATAAGAACGGCACCCAAACCAATGCGACTAGCATCGGTATAAACAACGAAATCTTGATTCCCATCGGGAATAACAAGAATAGGAGCATCAGAAAGAAGTTCTTTTAATTTCTGAAAAGAAGCTTCACATTTGTCCGACCAAATGTATTTAACACCTTTCTTCGTCAAGCTAGTGAGAGGCACGGAAATCTTAGAAAAGTCTTTGATAAAACGACGGTAATAGCCCGCCAATCCGAGAAAACTACGAATCTCTGTCACACTCTCTGGTCTCTTCCAATCTTGAATCGCTTCAATCTTTGAAGGATCCACGGAAATTCCGGATTCAGAAATAATGTGACCGAGAAACTTCACACGAGATTGCCAAAAGTGGAACTTAGAAAATTTTGCCTTTAATTGATTACTCCTAAGAGTTTCCAACACAATCCGAAGATGTTTTTCATGCTCCTCCTCGGTTTTAGAATAAACAAGAATATCATCGATAAAGATGAGAACAAACCGGTCGAGAAAGTCTTTAAAAACTCGATTCATTAAGTCAACGAAATAAGCCGGGGCATTTGTTAACCCAAATGGCATAACAAGCCATTCATAAGATCCATACCGAGTACGGAACGATGTCAAAGGAATGCTATCCTCTGCAATACGAAGCTGATGAAAACCGGTAGCCAAGTCCAATTGTGAAAAGACTCTAGCACCACTAAGTTGATCGAATAGATCATCAATCCGAGGTAAAGGATATTTATTTTTGATAGTAAGATCATTAAGCTTGCGGTAGTCAACGCAAAGCCTAAGTGTACCATCGGATTTTTTCACAAAAATAGCTGAAGCTCCCCAAGGCGAGGAACTAGAGCGAATAAATTGCTTCGTTTGCAATTCAGATAATTGTTTACGCATCTCCTCGTTTTCTTTATTGGACATACGATAAGGAGGACGAGTGATAGGTTGAGCTCCCGGAATAAGATTAATTCTGAACTCAATTGCTCGCTTAGGTGGTAATCCTAAAACGGGCTCGAATATGTCGAAAAATTCACAAACGACGTGAATAAGAGAAATAATATCACCCTCATCATCATCGTCGTCATCACGAGGATTTAAAGAATATAAAGATGCAACCAAAGCAGAATTTGAATCTTTAAGAATAACAGAAACCTGATTAACAGATTGAGGATGTCGAAGATGAATAGTCCGCTCAAGACATAGGATATGAGCTTCATAATGGTTAAGCCAATCCATTCCCAAAATCATTCCAAAGCCTAAATAACGCATGACATGCAAATCGGCTCGGAAAGAAAAATCACACAAAATAATCTCGACATCTTTACACAATAAACTGATTGTTGCGGATCCACCAACCGGATTCGCAATTCTCAAAGAAGTCATTAAACACAAAACATCCAAAGAAAAAGTATCAACAAGTTCTTTTGATATAAAAGAATGGGACGCACCCGTATCAAAAAGAACTCGAATAGGATGATCACGAAACAAAATAATTCCATCTAGAATAGAATGAGAAATACCTTGGCCACGAGATGTGTTGCGAGGGGCTTGAGCAACATTTAACTTTCCCTCCTTCTTGCCCTGAAGCTTGGGGCATGAAGATATAACATGACCGGGAACTTTGCAGTAGCGACAAGAAAGAGACTTTGGGCACTTATTTGCATAATGGTCCTTCGAACCACAATTATAGCATTCCCCACGGCCAAAGGAAGAAGTCTTTGCCACGGAGGTTGCTTGTTTCCCCTTTTTATTGGGATAAGGACCTTTAAATTTGTTTGGCCTCTTCTTGTTATTGTTGAAGTTTGGTTTGGAACCCACCACTTCAACATCATTCTCCCTATCCGCCTCTTCAAGACGAAGAGCGATATCAACGAGTTGGTCGAAAGAAACTTCTAATTTTAGGAGTAATGGCTTCTTGAGACTTTTGTTTAAGCCATAAACAAATCTCTGATTCTTCTTCAGAGGGGTGTTGATGTATTCAACCCCATATTTGGAAAGCGACTCGAAGGAGGCGACGTAATCAGTCACGGAGGACTCACCTTGAACAAGGTCTATAAATCGTCGAGCCAATGTCACTTTCTCAGCTTCCGGTACGAATTTCAGCTCGAAGCGTTCTCGGAATTTCTCCCAAGTGAGATCCGCTTCATTAATCTCAGAAATAAGAAGCTCGTACCAGTCTAATGCTCTTTCTCGGAGCATACTAGAGGCCACCTGAACTCGGTGAAGGTCAATAAGATTCATGCGCGAAAAGATGCGATCGCATGTTCTAAGCCAAGCTTGTACTTCAATAACAGTTTCGGAACCTTTGAATGGCTCCCCACCCAAATTAGTGTAATCGCTACACAAGCGTGCAAATCCCGACTTTGGGTGAGTAGGTTCCAGGTTAGCTCCAGATGCTTGAGCATTTGTTACCAAATCAAGAAGCTGTTGAGCAGTTATAAAAACTCCATCCTGGGGCGGAGTGCTAGATGGCACGGCTCTGGGGCGGCCAGGTCTAGACATTTCTCTTCCTTTGGAAAGAAAGAAGAGGAAGAAAAAGGTTATTCACCAAATTGAATATCAAGCAATCTTCATAGACAAAACATGGAATCATAAAAGAAAATAGGATAGAACGGTACGTAGACCCGAATAAAATCCTAAAGCACGACTCCTAAGATGAACTTGGGACGATGATCCTTGTTATAATATTCCATATTGTTCCGAAGTTTGGCTCTGATACCAAGCTGTGACGCCCCACCTCTATACCCACGCTAGCCAAGAACATTACAGAGAATGTTGTCGACTAGCACGGAGAATAAGGCTGTTGAGGAGCGACCCTCCGTGTAATTTCTTTGCGCGAGCACCGATATGTCAGATAATATAACATGCATTCTATTTCAAGAGGAAATCCGACATACCGACAAAAACTCAAAGCTACTACACGGTGGCTATATAAATCCTTCGGAAAACAAATATAGAAATAAGCATGACACAAATCAGTCACAGACAATTCATATCACAAAGGCGGAAATAGATATGAATATTACACTAGGAAGTGTACATCAGAGTAGTGGTCTAAAAAGATCCACAATATCACAAAAGAATAGTTACATGAACTACACAAAGGAATAAGTATACATTATGGAGTCTATATCTCAAATGTATACAACAAAAACTACTAATCTAAGTAGTTAACCAAAAGTCAAGGAGTTAATTCCGGATGAGAAGTCAAGCAGAAGCACCTGTAACATCTCGGTCTGACCCGAGTATTATTTAATAAGAAAATAATAAACGGATCAGTCTAACTATAGATATCAGATGAAACGATATATAATAAGAGATATGACTAAACACATAATAATCACAATGCCAAGCTGTGATATATATATATATATATATATATATATACTTAGTTGATAATCATCAAGAGATTAATCAATGTCACCAAATCTACACAAGAATCAAAGAAACGTCATACTCCTTATTTCGATCACCATACCATAAATATTGACGCTAATATCAATGTCAATCACAAAAGTCAATGACACACAAATTCCAGAAGACTATACAAGAAATCCAGAAATCACTAAAGTCAATGACACACAAATTCACCAATGCACAAATATTGATAAAACTTATCAATGGAAATCACGAAAATTGGTGAAACACAAATTCTAGGAATCTACACAAGAAATCCAGAAATCACAAAGGGGGGGAGGCCTATCAAAAACGGGAGCATAAAGCTCACCAAAACGTGTATCACAAACGGAACGCTAATTCCATGGTCGCTAACCATCACAAATTGAGCCGAAGCTCCACAAACGGCCCGAAGACCATGGGTTGCTACCCCATCACAAATTGAGTCGAAACTCCACAAAACGGGGTTTAGTCTCCCTCGCAGACAAAGAGACATCGCACATTGCTAGTCTAAATCACAAAGATGATCATCATGATCAACGAGAAGTGTCGATTACAGTAAGCTAGTAAATATATGAGCTTAGCATCATGTCCCATAACCACTAGCTTAACTTAAATATTTACGAACAAATTGTATATCTCCACTAGAAAATTGTCACAAGAGTTTCAATCGAACAAGTCCAAGAATTAATCGACAAAGTAAACGCAAGCGTTTCATACCACTTGTTTTACTAAGCCATTTAATTAGATTTCTCATACGAGTGAGGTAAAGGTTTCTGTATACTAATAGATTGGAAAGCGGTTTTATAAACGAATTTGGTATTAAAATAGTATTGAAATCGTTTGAGGAAAGAGTTTTGATATTTACTACTAGTATAGAAAACCTTTATATTTTTAAAGTGACAAATCACGAAGAAGATTGTAAGAACAATCAATCACAAAAATTCACATACGAAGACGTGAATAAAATCCAACGAAATCGATAAAGGATCCATCGAAATGGATATTCAAAAATCCCTAAAAAGAGTTATCAAAGTCATAATAGATGATAACAACAAATAGGATTATCACGAATCGATTTAAATTGTAATTTCAATCCAAAAAGGCAAATTGGACTCAAACAACAGGTTCAGTCGACTGAACAGAGTTTTCAGTCGACTGACCCTGTACCCGGAAATTTTCCAGGTTCAGGAAACTTTCTGTTTCCAGTTTCAGTCGACTGTGCAGAGTTTTTCAGTCGACTGAATCATGCTTGGAAACTCTCGGGTTTCAGGTTCAGTCGACTGAACAGAGTTTTCAGTCGACTGAATCATGCCTGGGCTGTTTTCCAACCTTATTCAAATGAAGAGCAAACTCTTCCAAAATGCAACCGGACGAACATTGGCTCTAAGGGTTTATGCCAATCGGCAACCCAGTCCTATATGCTCCTCGATGTATCACCAAAAGCATGATCAAACATCCATAAAAGGATTTCACACAAATTTGACTTAAAAACCCAAAAATTGGGTATTCACAAAACCAATCCAAATCAAGAGCAAATGCACATGAAGAAGTGTTAGGAATTCATACCCAACAACCAAAGATAATTATAGTCATAGATGTGAGATAAAAATCTCACCTTTTCTCAAAATCAAACAAGAAGAAGCTTGAAAGCAAGTGAAGAATCAACCTCTCTTAAACACAACCCAAATGAGCTTGAATCTATACTAAAAACAAGAACATTCCCAAAATTAGGTTTAGGAATTTCTGAAATTGGTAAGAGAACAAGTTGGAGAAGAAGAAGAGAAGCTTACCAATGGGTTCTTCTTGAGTTTGGAGCTAGGAATTTGATTTGCAAGAGAAACTAGGGTTTTGGAGTTTTAATTTCCAATCTCTCCCACTATTAAAGCTAAGAAAACTGAAAAGAGAAAGAAGTGAGGGAGAATGGGGAGAGTGGTTCAGTTTTGGAGTATAAGTTAACATAGGGCTGAGCCCAAAAACCAAACCCAAAGTAAAAAGTAGCAGAAATCAACTTTCTCCAAACATATCGAAGCTTATACTCAAAAAGGTCGCAAACGGCATTTTAAACTCAATGGGAATGGTCTCGAGCCCTAATTCGACCGTATGCAAAAAGTAGCTTTTCGGACTAAAATCCGACTAACGATAAAATATTTAAATAAAATATTTAAATATAAAATCATTAAATATGCGGGTTGTTACATTTAAAAGTTTAAAAAATTTAATTTTTTTTCTTTTATTATGAAAGTACATAAAATTCTAAGAACACCACTTTTCTTTTCGTTGAATTTGGATGTAAATTGTGAAAGTTATACCCTTTACAATATTGTGCGTATATAGGGTTATTTAACAATGACTATTTTAAATTGTATAAGTTACTTCTTCTTTGTTATATTTTATTTTAATATGTGATAATATGTTATATTATGTATATTTTGACTTTTAAGTATTTTTAAAATGATAATATAATTTTTCTAAAGTTTATTTGAATTTATTTCAATTTATAAAGCCTAGTTGGTATTTACTGCATTTTTCTTTATTTAACTTTCTATTTAATAAAAATTAAATTATTATTTTACCTTGAAAATGTTTTAAAACCATTTTTAATTCAAATTTTGTGTTAAAATATTTTTTTTGTGAAGTAATAAATTTTCCAAAGTCATTGGAGATTTTCTTGTAATTTTTATGTCAGGGTTGCTATTTTTAAGCAATTTCTTATTTCCTTTTTCTATTTTACTTAAAATAAATTATTTATTTTATTTTATTCTTACTTAGTTTCGGTTTTAAATAACATTTTTGATTTTATTTTGTTTTTATAAAATTAAAAAGAAAAGGAAATGCAAAAGGTTTAGAAAGTTAAGAGATCTTAAAAGCCTGAAACGTAAAGGCGTTTTATCCGTTTCTTTTTGCAATTAATACATCAATTTATCTTAGCCATTCCTTTCCTCATCCTTTGCAGCCGACTCCCTCATATTATTCATGAATTTTCAAGCTCCAAAACCCTAAAAATCATGGCCTCCATCTTGAGAAAAAAATCTGGTAATGGCTACATCTTTGTTCTACCTTTTTCTTCTCATTTTCTATGTATTTTTACCTAGTTTTCTATGCTTTCTGGATTGGCCTCTACCACCCACCATCACCACCATACTCTCCACCATCCCCTACCACTCTTCCTTGGCATCATCTCCATCCATCATTTCAGATCCATCCATGGCCACACCTCCCTTGGTGAAAAAACTCCACAAAATTTGCAAATAATGTCCAAAACAATGCACTAGCCACCACTACTACTTCACCACCTTCATACTTCACCATGGCCACCACCTCTACCCATGACCACCACCTTGCTACCACCACTACACTTCATCTTAGCCTTTGTCCAGATCTGAAATTGACATGGCCAAGACTCCATGAACCAAAACTCCACAAAAACAATGCATAAAGCCTTGAAACATTCATGATAGCCACCTTATCACTTCATATCTTCATCCACCACCTTGGCCACCACCATAGGCCGCCACAACCACCTTTTCCAGACCTCCCCACACCCCTCCATCTACTTTCCAAACCTGTACAAGTATGGCCAAGCCCCACTTGACCCAAGGCCGAGCCTTGTTGTGCTCAAAAACTTCATATAGGTTTCCTTGACCAATTGTATGCTTCATGTTATAACCCTACCACTCCATACTCCTTCTAGCCGTGAGTTATGGTGCCAAACCTAAGCTATATCATCATCATCACTGAACCCAAGAACCTCCTAGGCCAAGCATTTGAATGGTTAAAGCAAGGTCAAGTAATCTATTCCTTTGTTGCTTCGTATTTTCATTGTTTCAACGTTGTTTTGCGTTGAATATTTATGTGTGTATTGTCTTGTTTTGGTTATTGTTTACAAGACAAATATCAAGGCTCTCCATTCATTCAAATCAAAAGTCATGCTATATCGTGCTTGTCGTGCTTTTGGAACCGCTCTTGTGTTTATTGTTTTGGTCTTCAGCTTGAAAAAGTGAGTCTTTCTCACTCTGACATTTATACTTATGAAAAGTGAATTGATGACAAGTGTTTAGTAATAAAAAATGTTTATGCAAGTTAATGATAATCATATGATATGCTATGCCATGTTATTACCATATTATTACCATGTTAAAACTGTTAATTTTCACCTGACATCTGATATATGACTGTATATTGTGATATTGACCTTGTTTATATTATTCATGTATATGATTACACTGCAAGTTCCCTGTTAGAATAGAATCATTACGGGCTGAAATGATAGGCCTGATTTATTTTATTTAATTTATTTTAACTTGGGATTGCGGGTTTGAAATGATAAAACCCGGATTTTCTTTGTAAATTACGGGTTGAAATGATATATTACCTGTATCACTTTACCCAGCGTAGAAAATTTTATACAGGCCCGTAGTTAAAATATGCTTTTCTAAAAATTTTAAAATATTTTAGAAATTTAATTATTATAATATTTTGATTTGAAATTTAATAAAAATAAAATTTTTGTAAAATATTATTGGTTTTCTGAATAATTGTAAGTGAAATGAATTAATGAAAAAGTTAGAAATTTTGAACGTAAGTTATTTTGGAAATTTTGATTTAATTTTAATTGGAAATTTAATTGAGTATGAAATTATGATAAATTTATGATAATTTGAATTTAAATGAATTTAAAATGATTTTTATCATATTTATGATTTTTTAATAAAGTTGAAATGTGAAATGAATAAATATTTTAAGTTGAAACTTTGAAATATAACTAGAATTGGAAATTTATGAAATTGACGTAAAGTGAACTTTTAGTTAAGCAAATAAAAATAAAACTAAGTTGAACATTGCATTTTAATAAGTGGATTATTATTAAATCTTGATTTTTGAATGGAAATTTAACCCTGTAAAATGATGAACTTGAGGAAAATTAAATGATGTTATAA
This sequence comes from Allium cepa, assembly GCA_030765085.1. Taxonomy (NCBI): domain Eukaryota; kingdom Viridiplantae; phylum Streptophyta; class Magnoliopsida; order Asparagales; family Amaryllidaceae; genus Allium; species Allium cepa. The sequence goes on along the minus strand of CM060943.1, from coordinate 271,803,777 downwards.
ATGTGAAAATGTATGACTTTATAAGTTAAAAATGTTTTAATAAAAATATAACTGGTTGAGAAATTTTATCGAATATTTGAAGTTAATTGACTACATTTTTCAAATGATATTAATTACAATGTAAATGATATTACAGCAATTGTAAATACTGTAGTTGATGATAATGAACTAAAAAAAAAGCTATTGAAAAAAACTATTATAGAAAAAGTTGTAAGTACTATGATTTTTGAATTAACTAAGTTATTTGAAATTTAAGAAAACTCTATTACAACATTTTTAAACATTGTCTTTTGTTAAATTGAACTGTTTTGAATGTAACTTTCCGTAGAGTTTTCTAAATGATGCGAAAAGTGAATTTTCACTGTTTTGATAAACTTAAGTGAATAAATGAACTTTGGAAGTTGAAATTTTTGGAAATTTAATAATTTAATTATTAAGCATAATAACTTCATTGAAATGAAAAAAAAAAAGAATTTTTGGAATATAAACTATTTTAAAATATGAATTGAAATGGTATTTTAGATTGAATAAAATGAATAATGATTTGAAATGAATGAAGTTTTGAAAAGATACGATATTTTGATATATTAAAATGATTTGAAAATGAAGTTTTGAAAGGATATGATATTTTGATATATTAAAATGATTTGAAACGAAGTTTTGAAAGATATGATATTTTTGATATTAAATGATTTGAAAAACGGACTTTGAAAGATTGGACATTTTGATATTAACATGATTTAAAAAGAAGTTCTGAAAGATATGATATTTTGGAACTGAAAGGTAGTGTTGAAAGGGTATGAAAATTTAATATATTGAAATGGTTAGAAATGACTTGATATTTATTTTGATAAATATTTGAATTGAAAGATATTTTACGATGATATATTGAAATGGTTTTGGAAATGATTTAATCTTTATTTTGGTAAAGATTTGGATTGAAAAGGATATTTTATTTTGAAGTATAAAATATTTTTAAAGTTATAACTACGGGTTATAATAACGATGGGTTATTAAAGAGACCGGGATCGGATATTGTCTTATAGCCGGCTAATACCGAAAACCACTTTAACACCCGTGTATGCGGTGGAGATTCCAGAATGAAGTAGGATGGTGTCGACGTTCTTGAGGTATATATTACGTGGACCCAACTCCCGTGAGTTGGCATATATGACTAAAACAGGAGCTATACCGGGCTAGACAAAGGGTCGCACCCTTTCATCGAGCATGCTCCATCGGAAACCATTCTATTACTGTTGTGATTCGATTCGGTGACGCCACTTTGATTCGGGGGTATTGTTCGAGGTGGGCGGAAGCTGCTGGCTTGCCGTCACCACCGGTCCGGGAGTGCAAACGGTGTATCCACCCTGGCATTTCCTTGCGTGTCGTGTCATATCCTTATATCGAGCCCACTACGATTTTGGTTTTAAAGATCCGACCGCGTTAAGGTTCACCATCCCCTTAACGCTATTTTCTATATGATTATACTTTACTGATTAGACACTACCGTATATAGCGTATATTACTACATAGTAAATAGTTTAACGGATCCTTAGAGGATGGGCGGTCCCAAGCATCCTTTAAGTTACTGATGCATTTTGTTACTGTTCACTTGAGTTGATTTACAGTTTATAAGTATATGTCCTGACTCGAGGGTTTTGTGTTTTGGTTTATGCTCGGGTCAGATTGATTGAGTTAGCATTGAAGATTCACCTTCGGCGTTGGAGCTTTCCTTGAAGATCTAGCCATCTATTTTGTTTCAGTATCCAGTGGTTCAGTGATGTATCTGATTTGTATCTGATGTATCCTGTTACTCTTCTGTTGTATCTTATTTAACTCTGATGTATCTTATATTTTATATAGTAGCTTCATGAACTACTATCTCTTTTTCTTCCGCTGCATTTTTATATACTCTGTGTCTGATATCTGTGATTTTTATTTACTGTATATTCTGAGGTTTGCCAAAATTTTATTTACAACACGGTATTTTGAGCAATTCAATTCCGGCATGAGTGTCTGCCTATGCACTTATAATGGATGTGAATGGTTGAAAATATCGAGTCGTTACACTAGCGGTCATAGTTCGAACCTCCGAGACATCAAAATGAATGTTCTGCATGAATAATGTACTACTCTTATTATAAAAAAATTCACTACACTATGAATTAAAAATAAGAAGTAGGATCTAATATTTGAAAATAAATGAATAAAAAGTCCGGTTTTTTATTATTGGATTAAATAGTTGAAAATGATTACAAAAGATGAAACCTTAAAATGCCTTATCAAAACTAAATATATAAAATACGAAAATAGATAGAAGGATATCCTGAAATAATGCTAGGTGGAGGTATTTGTAGAGCTATATACACACAATTTATACTTAGTCAATGATGGGAATATTATAGATCTATTGGACTTTGTCATGCTTTGGAAGCATCTTGCATAGGTTACATCAAAGCAAAATTAATTATACAAATAGGTGTATAAAGGTCTTCCTTAGGTAACCTCAAAAGATTCTTGAATCTATATGTTCCAAAAGATTCTTGGTTTGGTATATTCTAGAAGATTCTTAATTCAGATTGTTTTGGAAAGTTCTCCATCTTTTTCTTGAGAATATACTCAGTTTTAAAAATATGCAAAACAATGATCTCCTAATGAATGCAAAACCAGTTGAGCTACAATTCCTTTATGTGCACCTGTGCAGATGAAGCGCTTAGCAGTTCTATAGCGGTAGATGTGCAAAACGTTATAGCAGAGATAAAGCGAGGTTATAGCGGAAAGTAACGGAGGTGCAAAATGCTTCATTAAATGTAAAAACAAATATTTAAAGTCAATTTATTCTCATTATCACATCATTTGTGTAAGAAAAAGGAATATTGTTTAATCTTATATAACAAAATCGTTGAACAACGTGATTTATGTAGACAAAATATGGTGACCACAATAGATTTCTAAATTATATTGAACACTCGTGCTTTAAAATTAGGTCTTTAACCTAAATTTATTGATTTGGTTTTAAAGAGAACTAGTCAAATCAAATTTTGTATATTAATGTTGCTATGAAGCCTTGATTTAGTGAGTGTAGCAGAAAATAGCGGAGCTTAAAGCATATCTACTGTTCAATAGCACTAAATTGAAATAACATAGCGGTAGAAGGGCTTTATGTGCTATAGTTGAAATTTTGGAGGGCTTTATCTGCAAGGTGTAAATATATGCGAATGACTTCTTATCAATCGAGATTTGAAGTTGAACTTCAATTTTAAACTAATCTTCAATAATTTTTTACTCTTTAAAAATAAAGAATTTGTAATGAACACAACCAAAATACCAAGTAGTTTTGCTTATGAATATTTAAATGTGTAATATGTAGTTTAAAAATTTACACAAATTGATGTTTATCATAGTCCGCAACCGTATCAATGCAATCTCTGAAATATCATCTGAATTAATTGATTTATAATATGTTATAAAATAATTAAATTAACCGTTATTTAAGAAATATTAATTGTGAGTGTATTTGATAATTGGAGTGCTGCTGGTAACTTTGGTAGTAGTTGGGAATTTTCTAGATGCCTTTAAGTAATATCTAGGTGTGTGTATATGTGTTACACATGCACTTATTAATATACGATATTAATATATTTTTAATGGAGTTAAATATGCAAATAAATGCATAAATAAAGGAATGAGGGACAACTATTCTTGGTGAAAATTAAGCATTGGATTTTGTATTCAAAGAGTGAGTAACCGGTGCTTACATAATACTCCTCAGTCTCCTCTATATAAGTCATCTTAAACCCCTTCATTTATTTAGAGTTCCCAATAGGCAATTGCCCTCTTTATCTCCATCCTCTTCCAGATACAACACTCGATTGGTGATAGAACTCCATACTTTGCAAATTTAGATAGCGGATTTAAAATCCTTGGAGACAAGCATAATCCAACGTGTCACGTGCGACAAGTCAGTTGAGGTAATCTTATATTTTATACATCTACATATGCTATGTTTAAACCAATTGAAGGTGATGATGTTATCTTTGTAGATTCATGTAAGCTATGCCCAAATAATTGTATACGTGACGATATTGCCACATATTTTTATAGAATCGATAAATAATGGATATGAATTGTCTATACAAATTAACATTTTTTTTTAAATTTAACTTGTATGTTATAAAAAATTTATATTTCAGCCTTCAATAAAATTACATTGCGTAAATTGTCTCACAAGAAGTAATACCTGATTTTATTGTACATATATATTTATTATTTAAAATATAGAATACGTTTTTTGTTCAAATACATTTTCTGTTCAAACATAATAGAATTACAAATTAAAATAAAGTTACTTTGGCTTATGATAAATTAACTTGGTGTAGGTCATTGTATATTCTATTCGAAAAAGTTTTGGAAAAGATTTAGTCATTATACTTGTAAATTTAATTCATTTGACATTCAAGTCTACATTTTTTTTAAATTGTGTAAGTGGTTTCAAATCTTTATTAATAGTTGGCTTCGAATCACAATTTTTTGGTCCGACCGTGAACTTCCCAAAATACCCCTATATATAACTTTCTAAATATTAAATGGTTATTTGATATGATCTCTCCAATAGATTAGGAGATAAAATCTCTCTATAATCTCTATAATTACTATAGACTATTAAAACCTAAATATTGATTTATGTTATCTTTCTTTAATAATAATTGTAATAGCTTTGGTATCATACTTTTTTGGTATCAATGTGAACTAACAAAAACGTCCATTTATATCCAATCGTAATCCCTTCAAAATAGGATCTAATATCAAACTTCTTTTACAAATTTAAACGCCCTTAAAAGTAGAATCTAATAATTAAACATGCTTAAATATTCAAAATGCTTATAAAATTAGGATCTAAAATTAAACTTCCTTTATAAATTCAAAATGATTCTTTACAAATATACAAATCTTAGTATTACTTGAAAATAAAAAATTATTTTTTCCATTGATATAAACATATACAATTTATAAGAAAAACAATTCACGCGCGAAGCACGTGCCGTAACATACTTATAAGCATAAAATTTCTTCTCACTTAGTCAAGTTAACTAAATGTTTAAAACAAATTGAATTTTCATAATATGCATATAATATGTGTTCAAAGTTATACACGAAACATATATATATTAAAATTTACTTATATGTGGCAACGCACTGTGTTTACACACATACATTTTACATTATATGTTATTTTATCATGTTATACATATGTCCCCCTTTGCATGTACCCATGTTCTGTTAATTTTATGTTATTTTGTTATGTTATATATATATGTGTGTGTGTGTGTGTGTCTTTGTAATATATCCCTATATGTTAATGTCACTCCTCACATACCTAAAGCCATTAACATAAAACACCTTATTTTACACCATAAAAGCTAATATAACTCCTGACATACCTAAAGTCATTAAACATAAAAAACCTCATAACGTACATCATAAATACTATTGTAACCCCTGACATACCAATAAACATAAAACACCAAATTATGTATATAAACACACATAAAGATAAAATGAAACATTTATCTAATTCTAGACTGGATCTCAATGCTAGCTAGTTATTCATGCAGGTCCCGTAAAGATCCAGCTAGGGTAAAATTTTTGAAATTCACTCTAGTTTATCCATTGCTCAACGAACCCGAACCAACAATATGTGTGTTCGTTGCAAATTTGGAACCTACCTATTCGGCATAATAGCTTAACTGGGCTAGTTTAGTCAACTAAACCACTTCCATGCCCAAACAGAAAGAAAAGAGTTCAAAAAGGACCCCAGAAGTCAATTAGCCGATAGTACCCGATCAACTAGCCCACTGTAAAATTACACTAGACCTATAATTCAAAATAGAAGTTGAAACTTTATAACATGATAATTTTGAACATAGATTTAGACCGACACATTATATAGATTAGTGCTCATCATATTTCGAGTGCACCTTTAGATGAAATTTGGTTGATTTTGAAGGAAATTGATTTTTGGACTATAATGGGGCTTACTGCATCATGTATTCCAAGACAAAGATCCATATGATCGACATGATGGTAAGAAAGAGGATTGGGCATTTGATTTTTTTGGGCGCATGAGTTGGAACTTTTACATCTCCAATGTGGTGATAAAACTAGTGTGTAAGAGCTTGATTTTTAGTGTTTGCGTGTGTAGGCATTTTACATACTATTTCAGTATGCCTAAATTAAGGATATTTATTGGTGAACGTCAGTTTTAGTTTTTATTTTACAAATTTTGTCACAAGTTTATAAGAATATAGTATTTATCAATAATATATATATTGATAGAATAGAACAACTGGAATTTGAACACAAATCATGCCTACTCGTATAAAATAGCTGCAAATTATAAGATTTTTTGATTCGAGCTCCAATTTTGATAAAAATTTATATTTAGAAAGAGAGTTAAGATGAAAAGTATAATTTTTAAGACGAACTAATTGAATCTGAATTATATTAGGTAAAACAAGGTCAATTGTGTTCGAACTCAGGTGCTTGAGAGGTGTCGCTATTTTATAGTACAGTCGACCTAAGTGCACTTAGTAGGATTTGGACTTGTGTCCTTCACGATATGCTCAACCAAGAAGATTTGAGTATTTCAATTATAAAATTATAAAATTATAATTAAAAATGAAAAACCTTGAGTAAGATGCATAATATATATTGCATTAGATATATATATATGTACGTATTTATATATGTATGTATGTGTGTGTATATATGTGTTTAATTCAAAATTAATAAACATTTGATTGTTGTATCGTAATCAATTACAATCAATTCTCTTTAGTTCAAACACCATAGTTACTATACATATACTAATTTCTTTTTCAAAATCATCTACACCAATTCTGTCTTAATAAACAACATATATATATATATATATATATATATATTATAAAGTAAACTACTCACACACGAGTAAATCAATACTCCTTATCTCATTTGGCTAACTATCTCTCATGCATTCACCAAACATAGGAGCCTGCTTACTAAATTCTCCAAATTTTAAATTCCAAATTCAAAATGCTTCAAATGGAATTTAAAGCTTATATCATTATCTATAATAGGTTGAATTTATTTTTTGAATACAAAAGTATCAAACTATTTAAATATTGATGTTAACTATAAACTTGATTTAGATCTTAAAAGATAGAGAAATTAGTACTTTATGAATAATATTAATTTTAGTTGAATTTCAAAATTAATCATTTATGTCTAATTTGAAATGAAAAACATTAAAACTTATTTCGCATGAATACAACTTGAAATTGTATGATTAGAATATGATACTTAAAATAATAATTCAACTGACAATGTATAAAAAAATTAGTTCTTATATTCTAATCTTCTTGAGTAGCTGCTCATAAGTTAAACTATTTGATGTTGGTTAGATGAAATAGGAAGAAACAACAATAAACTTTAGCATTAGAAAGCATGTCATTTACCTACCTAAAAATAAATTTAATAAACATCTTTCACCTTAATTAATGGATTTATTGCTTGGACTTGTAAATTTTTTCTTAAATAAATTCATTGTACTTTAAGTGCATTTATTCTCTTTTAATTTAATTCATTTCTCTGTGGCTTCAAAGACAATGGTTCCTCTACAACTATGAACATAGATTCATGTGTAAAATTCAACAAATATTTCCATAACAACTTTTAATCTAGGTACAAAACATAAATGATAATGTTATCAATATTGTCGGCAACATCTAAGCATTCAAGAACTAAATACAAAAAGAACTCTAAATTCTATTATGAACGAATGGGAAAATATGTTCAATTATAAAACAAAATTAACACAATAAATTCATTTCGAGTGAACATGGAGAAGTGAAGAATAGAAATAATGAACGGAAGAAAAATCCTAAATTGACACATGAAATTTTGAAATAATACCATAGTGCAAAATTATGCAACAAAAAAACGTGGAATCAATAATAATATTCTATTTGGTCAGAAACTAATCTAAATAACACAACTAAGATTTTCATAAATTTAAATAGTGAATCATAAAATCCAACTTTAAATCTAAATGGGATTTAGATCGCAAATCAATGATTCCAAAATCAATAGTTTAACAACTGTACGCACTTTGAAATTATTGTTGTTGTTTGAACTTCTACATCTAAATCTAAAACCCAAAGTTCTCTTTTATTTTATTTTTATTTTTCTTTGTAAACATTAAAATTAGAATTTTGAATTCAAATAAGTATATTAAATACATTAATATGTATTAAACGACGCTTTTACATGGGTTTTAACTTAGTTTGAATCTAAATATGAATCGAATCTTAAAGCGAGAGATCCAATCTGAAATGGGATTTAAATTCAATGACTTTAAGATTTTTGATAGCAATGACAAAAACAACTTCAAGTGGCATGAGATCACAAAGGTTATATATTATGCGCGAATAGGTGCATTAACATTGCACCTCAAGAAATTCATTAAGATTATATACATTAAAAAGTGGTAAAATTGAAATGAAAAATGTTGTTTTCTCTAATTCCAAACCACGCCTACCATAAACTCAATTTGAAGACAATGTCGACCACATGCTTAATTTGTACTTGCATCCGGTTAAATTAATCGTAGACTATAATTTTGTACGTGGACAATATCTTTTGACATAAAACCAATTAGAATTTCATAAAGAAGACAAAGACTTTAATGCAAATAAAAGGAGATAAACAATGAAAAATTTAATCAATAATAATGATCTTAAACTTCAGGAGAGAGATAGATTGCTTGCTGTTAGGTTTTTTCTTATGGTCTGATTGGAGACGTAAAAACAAATGGGATTTCTAATTTTGAGAAAAAAAAACTAGGAATGAAGTTGGGTAGTTATTTGTGTGGAATTAGAAGTGAATGGAAAAAAAATTAAAAATGACATTAAGTGTGTAGAAAGTTAATGAGATTTACATTTCTAATTATTTGGCAATGTAATAAAGAAAATTTAAAAGCTTCAAATCCAAGTATAGAAGATAAGGCAACATATAACAACCGTTAGCAATGCCTAGGTTTAGGTAAAATATTGATTTCTTCCTTGTATTCTTTTGATTCTTTACAATGTTAACTTTATTTCTTGCTGAATCTTTATGAGAGATGAATGCCATATTCGAATATTTTATCTACTACCCTATTTGTAATTTTTGTGAGGTATGACAATACGGGGCGGTGATTAAAACTAAACAACTTGGAGAATGTAATATGCTTCTAACTTACTTGCTTCATCATATCATTATATTATGATAATCACCAATACATGTAAGAAAATCAAATATTAAGCAAAATTAAATGGATCCATTTCATAAAAGGAAAGAAGATATTACTGAATTAAAATTTGCAATTGCCAACCTGATAAAAAGCAATTCCTCAATTTGCCATTCCAAATTTTAAAATATAATTGACATAATCGAAAAGTTCACATGTAGAATGATGCTAAAATCACGGATCATAAATCATTTAACGTTACCTTACCATGCCATTATTTATGAAGTTTTACTTATAATTTATTTGTACAAATACAATTGTAATTTGGAAGTTGATTGATGGATAAAAATTACTAAGATTGAACATGTGTTTTGAACTTGTTATGTTTTTCTACCTTCTCTATAACAAAAATCATATTCAATAGGACAAATTTTCTTTTAGGCATCCAAAAAAACTTATTTCATGTTTAGGCATTATTCCAAATTTGTTGTGAAAATATGTCTCTTCTTCACTATATAACATTTCTATACTTGTGCACGTTTACTTTATGTAAGATAAATTAAAATTTTGATCTTGTACATTTTCAGAATGTACAAGTACAAAATGCCGAATTGTGAAAACATTCATATGTTATATAAAAAATTTCGAACGAGACCTAAACCTGAAATTAGCTTTTATTTAAATATAAAATGAAATCGGTTCTATTCAATACATAGGATGCATTATCCTTAAAATATACACATTGACTAATAACATTTACATAAGGAAATAACCTCTCAGAAGAGTAGTATAGATGTAATCTAAAAATAATACAAAAATATATGTTTATGCAACTTTAATTGTAAAAAAAATATTACCAGTTATCTTTAATAACTTGTCGAAAATGAATCATACATTAAAAATTTTAAACTTTCAACCCTATTAATATAGGGTTTTATAAAAAAACAAACTAGCACATTGCTCATGCATTTTAAGCTATGTGGATAATATAGTTTCCTTGAGTTTCTATGTTATTGCATGAATTAGGTTAGGTAAATAAGGAAATAGTTAATAATAGAAAGTTCAATAAAATACTTATGTATGCTTACACATATCAAAGTAGGCAAGCATATAATAATTTGGAGGAAGGGAATTGATTGGTGAAAAAAATCTAATTCAGAATAATTTCCCCTTAATTTATATAAATGGCTTTTATCGCATTAATTTCCTAGTTTAGTATATATTCATGACCATCATTCTGAACATTTCTTTACTTCCAAACTTTTCAAAATTCCTTCTCCATACTTTTTAGCACTTAAAAATGTTTATTTGCAGTATGGCTTGCGTTAAATGTTTGCTACCAATAAGAAAATCAAGAAAACAGAAGAAAGTTATTGAAAAGATTGAAACTGTAAGTAAAGACGATAAGATAACAAGTGAAAACAATGAAAAAGAATGGGAAGCTGAGCCTGAAGTGGGAGTTTATATGATATTGGAAGCATTGCCCAATGGATGCAATCGGTTAAGAAAAGTTCGTTTCAGGTAAAAAAGAATTATTCCTTTTTATTTATTTACATTTTGAATCATATAAATATTTTATTTATGCAAATGCTTATATGTTGTTTCAATATGCACAAGTCGGGAGCATTTTAATAGGTCAGAAGCTAAAATGTGGTGGGCTGCTAACTACAAAAATATCATTGAGTTATACACCATCTGTAGGGAGAATATAGTTTCTAATGAGGTAATAATTTTTTGTTTTATGAACGTGTTTGCATTACTATATATTTTCTATTTTACATTTTCCAAGTTGAATCTAACAACATTGTTCTAGTTAAAGCAACCTTCCGAAAGATCGAATATTCAAAAACTATCCGACTCTTGTTTTCAGGTGGAATCTTTAAGCCCGATAACTGAGGAGGAAGAGGATGTTGAAATAACGTCCTTGCAAGTTGAAGACGAGCCTGGGGTTACAGTGACAGTAAAGTATTTGTCTGATGGTTCCCAAGAACTAGTGCGCGTGGAACTATGGTTGGTTTATTTTGACCATGTTTATTAAATTTGATATTTGATGCATTTCTTACATGACTGAAATTTGTGCAGTAAAAGGATGTTTGGGCAGGAGAATGCTCGACTGTGGTGGAAAGAGAACAAGGATAGACTGGATAAAAAATATACCATTAACTCGAATTCTTAGATTATTACTTTAGTCAATTTTTTTATTTTTAATGGTAAAAGTATGTCAAATTAACACTAATTTAAATCTGTTTTTAGGGAAATAACTTTGTACTAATATTTTTGAATTCATTTTCATGGTATTCTTGATATAGTTGGATAATTTACAATTGTTCTTATGTTAGTTGGATGTGATGATTTAAGTTCTCTTGAAAACAATTGTATGCAAATGATAATCAAAACGTAGTGCTGAAAATGAATAATGTGAAGCCAAAACATTCAATGAACATTAAGGATGTTGTCTTCAACATGACTTCTTAAATCTCTCACATACTAGTTCCATAAACATCTTAATCTATTTCTCATACTTGTCTAACTTCATATTTAATGGTTTCAACAAAATTCAAACTTAAAAATTTAGAGGTATGAAATTTTAAAAAATTCATGTTTCCAAAATTCAAATTCAAAATTTTAATTCACATTTCAAAGCTCAAAGACTAAACTAATATTCTCAAAATTGCATATTACATATGTACGTACATACACATACATATATATATAGACATATATATATATATATATGTATATATCTTATTTTCTTTTTTAAAGACGTATGAGAATTGTACTTTCTTGCTTTCTAAATATTTAAATTTTTCAAAAAAAATCAAAATTTCAAATAAGAATTTTTAAATTCAAGGTCATTTCAAAAGTCGGAAGACATTTCAAAATCCAAATCTTATTATTTAAAATTTTAAAATTTAACCTCTAGTTTGAAATTTTTATATTCTAATTTAGTAATTACCGATTTCATATCTCTTTGAATCTCCCCTTTCCACAACTAATGCTTGTCTAAAAGTATCAACAAAATTAAAACTAAATTCAAAGCCAAAACTTTTAAAATTAAAATTTCAAATTCAAACTTTTAAAGATTTGAGGTTCGATAATTCAATTCCCCAAAAATTCAAAATTTTCAATTTAGAATTCAAAACCTCAAAAAATTTAGAACTCAATCTTCGATCATTTCATAAGTCGAAATGTCATTTCAAAATTCAAATTTTTTATTTCAAATTCAACTTTCAGTTTTTAAATTTGGTTTTTGAGTTTTGTAACTCTAAAATTCATTTTTGAATTCTAAAATAAACTTCAACATATTATCATTCTTGCGTTTAATTATAATTTTCAAGGAGCAATAAAGATGTTGCCGGGGTTTTGAACCAAAGGTCTCTATTCTCAAAGCTCATGCACAAAAAGTCCCTACTAATAAACACATATAAATTAGGTCCCTATTTTGTTATTTTTTACTAAATTGTTCACTTCTAGAAAATGGGCCCAGCATTGAAATCAGGGGTAAAAGTGGCATAAATTTGTCCATTTATATAAATTAATGCGATAAATGCCATTTATATAAATTAAGGAGAAATTATTCTGAATTAGATTTTTTTCCCAATCAATTCCCTTCCTTCAAATTATTATATGCTTGCCAACTTTGATATGTGTAAGCATACATATGTATTATATTGAACTTTCTATTATTAACTATTTCCTTATTTACCTAACCTAATTCATCAAATAACATAGAAACTCAAGGAAACTAAATTATCCACATAGCTTAAAATGCGTGAGAAATGTGCTAGCTTTTTTTTTTTATAAAACCCTACATTAATAGGGTTGAAAGTTTAAAATTTTTAATGTATGATTCTTTTTTGACAAGTTATTAAAGATAAACGGTAATATTTTTTTACAATTAAAGTTGCATAAACATAATATTTTTGTATTATTTTTAGATTACATCTATACTACTCTTCTAAGAGGTTATTTCCTTATGTAAATGTTATTAGTCAATGTGTATATTTTAAGGATAATGCATCCGATGTATTGAATAGGACCGATTTCATTTTATATTTAAATAAAAGCTAATTTCAGATTTAGGTCTCATTTACAATTTTTTATAAACATACGAATGTTTTCACTATTCGGCATTTTATACTTGAACATTCTGAAAATGCACAAGATCAAAATTTTAATTTATCTTACATGAAGTAAACGTGCACAAGTATAGAAATGTTATATAGTGAAGAAGAGACCTATTTTCATAACAAATTTTGAATAATGCCAAAACTTGAAATAAATTTTTTTGGATTCCTAAAAGAAAATTTGTCTTATTGAATATGATTTTTGTTATAGAGAAGGTAGGAAAACATAACAAGTTCAAAACACATGTTCAATCTTAGTAGTTTTTATCCATCAATCAACTTCCAAATTACAATTGTATTTGTACAAATAAATTATAAGTAAAACTTTGTAAATGATGGCATGGTAAGCTAACGTTAAATGATTTATGATCCGTGATTTTAGCATCATTCTATATGTGAACTTTTCGATTATGTCAATTATATTTTAAAATTTGGAATGGCAAATTGAGGAATTGCTTTTTATTAGGTCGGCAATTGCAAATTTTAATTCAGTAATATCTTCTTTCCTTTTATGAAATGGATCCATTTAATTTTGCTTAATATTTGATTTTCTTACATGTATTAACGATTACCATAATATAATGATATGATGAAGCAAGTAACTTAGAAGCATATTACATTCTCCAAGTTGTTTAGTTTTAATCACCGTCTCACATTGTCATACCTCACAAAAATTACAAATAGGGTAGTAGATAAAATATTCGAATATGGCATTCATCTGTCATAAAGATTCAGCAAGAAATAAAGTTAACATTGTTAAGAATCAAAAGAATACAAGGAAGAAATCAATATCTTACCTAAACCTAGGCATTGCCAACGGTTGTTATATGTTGCCTTATCTTCTATACTTGGATTTGAAGCTTTTAAATTTTCTTTATTACATTGCCAAATAATTAGAAATGTAAATGTCATTTAACTTTCTACACACTTAATGTCATTTTTTATTTTTTCTATTCACTTCCAATTCCACACAAATAACTATCCAACTTCATTCCTCGGTTTTTTTTTTCAAAATTAGAAATCCCGTTTGTTTTTACGTCTCCAATCAGACCATAAGAAAAAACCTAACAGCAAGCAATCTATCTCTCTCGTGAAGTTTACGATCATTATTATTGATTAAACTTTTTATTGTTTATCTCCTTTTATTTGCATCAAAGTCTTTGACTTCTTTATGAAATCCTAATTGGTTTTATGTCACATTATCTTTGATATTGTCCACATACAAAATTATAGTCTACGATCAATTTAACCGGATGCGAGTACAAATTAAGCATGTGGTCGACATTTTCTTCAAATTGAGTTTATGGTAGGCATGGTTTAGAATTAAAGAAAACAACATTTTTTATTTAAAATTTACCACTTTTTAATGTATATAACCTTAATGAATTTCTTGAGGTGCAATGTTAATTCAACTATTTGCTCATAATATATAACCTTTGTGATCTCATGCCACTTGAAGTTGTTTTTGTCATTGCTATCAAGAATCTTAAAGTCATTGAATTTAAATCCCATTTCAGATTGGATCTCTTGCTTTAAGATTTAATTCATGTTTAGATTCAAACTAAGTTAAAACCCATGTAAAAATGTCGTTTAATACATATTAATGTATTTAATATGCTTATTTGAATTCAAAATTCTAATTTTAATGTTTACAAAGCAAAATAAAAATAAAATAAAAGAGAACTTTGGGTTTTAGATTTAGATGTAGAAGTTCAACCGAAAACAAAAATTTCAAAGTGCGTACAGTTGTTAAACTATTGACTTTGGAATCTTTGATTTGCGATCTAAATCCAATTTAGATTTAAAGTTGGATTTTATGATTTACTATTTAAATTTTATTATGAAAATTTTAGTTTTGTTATTTAGATTGGTTTCTGACCAAATAGAATATTATTATTGATTCCACATTTTTTTTGTTGCATCATTTTGCACTATGATATTATTTCAAAATTTCACGTGTCAATTAGGGATTTTTCTCCGTTCTTTATTTCTATTCTTCATTTCTCCGTGTTCACTCAAAATGATTAATTATGTTAATTTTGTTAATTTAATCTATTTCTCATACTTGTCTAACTTCATATTTAATAGTTTCAACAAAATTCAAACTTAAAAATTTAGAGGTATGAAATTTTAAAAAATTCATATTTCCAAAATTCAAATTCAAAATTTTAATTCACATTTCAAAGCTCAGAATTTTTAAAGCCTAAACTAATATTCTCAAAATTGCATATTACATATGTACGTACATACACATACATACGTAGATATACATACATACATACATACATACATACATACATACATACATACATATATATATATATATATCTTGTTTTCTTTTTTAAAGACGTATGCCAATTGAACTTTCTTGCTTTCTAAA
Organism: Allium cepa; assembly: GCA_030765085.1. Taxonomy (NCBI): domain Eukaryota; kingdom Viridiplantae; phylum Streptophyta; class Magnoliopsida; order Asparagales; family Amaryllidaceae; genus Allium; species Allium cepa. The sequence goes on along the minus strand of CM060943.1, from coordinate 271,788,002 downwards.
TATTTAAATTTTTCAAAAAAATAAAAATTTCAAATAAGAATTTTTAAATTCAAGGCCATTTCAAAAGTCGGAAGATATTTCAAAATCTAAATCTTATTATTTAAAATTTTAAAATTTAACTTCTAGTTTGAAATTTGATATTCTAATTTAGTAATTACCGATTTCATATCTCTTTGAATCTCCGCTTTCCACAACTAATGCTTGTCTAAAAGTACCAATAAAATTCAAACTAAATTCAAAGCCAAAACTTTTAAAATTAAAATTTCAAATTCAAACTTTTAAAGATTTAAGGTTCGTTGATTCAATTCTCCAAAAATGGGCCCTACTTTGTTATTTTTTACCAAATTGTTCCCTTCTAGAAAATGGGCCCAACATTGAAAGTGGTAAAAGTGGCATAAATTAGTCCAAAAACTAAAAATAGGGACCAAATTTTCATAAATTTTTCGGAGGGATTTTTCTTTGATCATCATCTATATCTAGGGACTTGGCTGCCATTCCATGTTTAACATATCTCCCGAAATATCTCCCATGCTATTTATTTTATTTTCTCAGTGGTTATCTTTAATTTTTATCTCATGCTTGTTTAGTTTTGTATATAATAGTTTCAACAAAATTCAAATTAAACTCAAAACTAAAAGTTGTAAATTTCAAATTTCAAATATAAAAATTTAAATGCATAAAGTTTTCAAAATTTCAAATTCAAATTTTTAATTCTGATTTCATAATTGATAACTCAAATTTTCAAAATCTAAAAACTAAAAATTTGAAAATTGAACATTCCATATCTTTTTATGTTTGAAGAATATATGCCAACTGAACTTTTTACATCTTGAAAAATTCAAAAAATTTCCAAAAAAGTTGAATTCTTAAAATCAAGGTCATTTCAAAAGTTGAAATGTCATTTCATAATTCAAATGTTGTTAATTCAAATTTTCATATTAAAATTTATATTAAAGATGGAAATCACTTTATATCTCTCCATCCACAACTCATACTTCCTCAATTTCATACTAATAGTTTCAACAGACTTCAAATTAAATTCAAAATTAACACTATTAAGCTTCAAATCTCAAATTCAAAGTTTTGAAGATACAATGTCTCAAAATTTAGGTATTCAAAATTTCGAATACCGGTTATTTCAAAAGTAAAATTCTGGAGCATTTAATCAGATAAACTAATTTAATTGATTATTTAAAAATTTAGGACATTTAACTGCATAATTTAAATAAAATAATAAAGAGGATAAGGAGATTGAGAACTGATAATTATAATATGGATCAAGCCTTAATTTGTGAACAAATACGATTGATTAGAACAATAATAAAAAGGGGGATCTATAAGAAGGGCAAAATAGGAAAATGCTACATTTCCTTAACATAAACTCTTCCACTTTCATTTCTTCCCTGACATTCATTCATACAAACTAAAAAGAAAACTATGGTCATCCATTGCTAGAGAACTAAGAGGAGGAAACGCTAGGAAATTTAAGAGAAAGCTTAAGGAAACAAAATCAACACTCAAATCTCAAGTTTCATTATCAAATCAAGGTGAATAATGACAACCCGTCTCAAGTTTACATATTTAATTTCGGTTTTATGATTAAACCTAAATCTTATGATCGCTTTATGACATATGTTGAATGATTGATTGAATATACGCTTGAATGATGAATTGTTGGATTTATTATGAAATTATTTAATAGTTTTTAAGAGTGAAAACCTAGTTCATGATGTCCATCTAACTTGTAATGTTGATATCTTCTAGAAACGTTATTTTATATGTAGTTTTCTAATTTCATAATTTTTTAATCAAGTATGAATATTTTATGAATTTTCTTAAGCAAAGAGAACGGTTTATTTTTTGTTTTAATTATTAAAAATAATCAAATAATGTTTTTGGTCCCAAAATTTTTGTATGTTAAAAAAATATGAAATTTTGATTTATCGTGATTTTTGAGAATTTTTCCTAAATATATTAATTTATTAGGCTTGAAAGGCTTAATAATTATATTGAAAACACTAATATTAAATTATGATTTGCAAAAAAGTTTGGGAATGAAATTTCTAATCTAGCAGTTTTTTGAAAAGAACTGGTAAAGAAAGTAATTATCCAATAACAATTTGATAAAGAATAGGAATCGGTAAAAAAATTACTTTATATAGAAAATTTATAGATTTTATAATAATTATAGGAATTACCATTGTCATTATCAATGATACCTCAACCCATCTATGTCGCACTAAGCATTTCAACATCAACCAATGGCGATGCATACAACATCAACCCAAGTTGGTATGCAATGTACCAACGTTGGTTAAAATGGGAAATATATCTCAGATGTTGACACTGATACTTGCAACGTTGGCTATCCTGCTCATTTCAATTTCGCATATTAATGCAACTAATCTATGTCAATATTAATAATGCCGCAATTTTTATACAGACATCCGTGATGCTACATGTTTTCTATGCCGACATCAACTCCACAAGGCAATAATGTTGCTGTAAGTATATTTTCGACACAAGCTATGTTATGACACTTATGCCTAATGTATGAATTTTGACATTGGTTATAAAGAGGAAATGATGCCGCTAGTTTCTTATGTCGTCGTGTTTTAGCCATGATGCCGCCATAGGCTATTTTCAACATTGGTTTTATATGACAATGATGTCGCCTAACCTTAGACATTCCTATATTTCTAAGTTTCAAAGTTCTATATTATGCAATCGTAATCATGCCGCTTGTATTTGATGATCTATATGTAATTATAATATGCGCCATAAATGGTTTTGGCCCTATAGCCTTACTTTTATAAATCAGATTTAATACGCCTGCTTTCTATGTAGATTTAATGAATCAGATCATCTAAGAACATTTGGATAGGTTCGTGTTAGTATTTACAGATGACATGCTGATATATTCTCGGAATGAGTAAGATCATAAGACTCACCTTAGAATAGTACTTGAAACGTTAAGACAACATCAACTAAAGGCAAAGTTTTCACAATGTCACTTTTGGCAGAAAGAAGTGAGGTTCCTTGGTCATGTAATTTCGGAAAAAGGGTTGTCAGCAGATCCAGCTAGGATTGAGGCTGTTAGTAATTGGAAGAGACCCAAGATGTAGATGGAGATAAAGAGTTTTCTTGGATTAGCTGGCTATTACCGAAGATTCTTCAAGGATTTCTCTTGTATAGCAGCACTGATGACTAAACTAACAAGGAAAAATGTGATGCATGTTTGGACTGATTAATGTGACGAGGCACCTGAAGTTGAAACATTTATTGACCAACATGCATGGGTTATTTATTCGGATGGGAATCAAGATCTGGTGGCATATGCCGATGCATGCGAAATGTGATTAGGGGCTGCGTTGATGCAAAGGCATAAAGTGATTGCCTACACATAGCTTAAATGGCATGAAGTTAGGGATCTAACTCACGATTTGGAGTTGGCAGCAGTAATCTTTGCCTTGTAGGTTTTGAGACACTCTCTTTTAGGAGAAAGATCCGAGTTGTTTAATGATCACAAGTCTTTAAGAGATTTATTCTCTCAAAAGGAGTTGAATGAAAGGCAGCAGAGATGTTGAAGTTTTTAGCAGAGTATGATTTCAAAATTGAGTGCACACCAGGAAATGGAAAGAAAATAGCTGATGTACATAGCAGAAAACATGAGAATGCGTTATTAGCAATGTTAGTAGAGTGGAAGGATTTAGAAGCATTGACTACTTATGATATGCAGTTAAGATCGGCGAATAGTTCTAGTTAGAATACTATAATATTAACTTATTTAGAAGTTCGACCAGTATTGATCTAAAGGGATTGCTTCTTAGTAGAGAGATGATCTGCAATTAGATAAAAGGATTAGAAGATTGAAATGTGGAACTGAGATTAATGATTTGAAGGATTTTTGTCTTGATCAAAATGGATTGTTGAGGAAGAAGGCACGATTGTGTGTTCTAGATGTTGGTGACGAAGAAAGGAAGTATTTAAGGGTTTTCATCGATCAAAGTTTACTATTCATCTTTGAGGAACTAAGATGTATCAGGATATAAAAAGAAGTTTATTCTAGAAAGGTATAAATTTGATGTAGGCTTATAGGTAAAGCAATATTTGAATTTCCCACTAGTGAAAGCTGAATATCAAAAGCCAAGTGGATTGCTTCAGCCTTTAGATATACCAGTGTGGAAATGAGATTCTATATCTATGGATTTTATTGACGGATTGCCAAGTTCAAGTAGAGAAATAAAAGTATTCAGGTTAAAGTGGATAAACTAACTAAGACTGCACTTCCCATTAATTCGATAAGGATGACACCTATTTTGTCTAAGTTATTTACGAAGAATATTGTTAAACTCCATGGGATTCCTATAGCATAGTCAGTGACAGTTAACTTATTCACTACCAAGCTTAAGATGAGTACCGTTCACCATCCATAGATAGATGGGAAAACGAAAAGTGTTAATAAAGTCTTAAAAGATTTGTTAAGAACTTGTGTGCTATATTTTGGAGGATCATAGGAATACCATCTACACTTAGTCGAATTTGTCTATAACAATACTTATCTGAGTAGTATAAGGATGACACCTTTTAAAGCTTCGTCTAGAAGGCAATGTAAATCACTTATATGTTGGTTGGAGACCGAAGATAAATTAGTTCCTCGTCCAGATTTCGTGAGAGAAGCCATAGAAAAGGTTGATTTGATCCGGGATAGGATGAAGGAAGTTTAGTCTAGACATAAAAGTTATGCAGATAAGAGACAGAAAGACTTAATAATTCTCAGTGGGAGATCATGTCTTCATCAAAGTATCGCCAATAAAGGTCGTAGTAATCTTTGGAAAGTCAGGGGAATTAGCAGCTAGATTTCTTCGACTGTTTCCTATTATAAAAAGAACGAAGAAAATCGCTTACATGATAGAGTTACCAAATAGTTTAGCAGGAGTCCAAAGACTACTGTCCTTTCGACTACAATAGAAGGTTTAGTGGTGGATCCGTACATGACTATTATGAGACAACCAGTCTGTATAGTGGCTAAGGATGAGAAGAAGTTAAGGAATAATATAGTTATATTAGTGAAGGTCCAGTAGAGTGACAACGAGAAGGACTGTAATTGGGAGATATACGAGAGGATTAGAGACTCTTATCTTGATTGTTTTATGGTATGTTTTATGTCTGTGATTATGTGTGATATTATGTACCTTTTCGTAATTCCGAGCATGAAATTCTTTAAGGATGGGAGTCTGTAACACCGTTAATTTTAATTGACATTATTTAAGCTTTTTAATTAGATAAATTAAATAAATCAATGTAAGAGGACAAGAATATTGAGATTTTATAATTATAATATTGGTCGAGCCTTAATTAATGAACTTATAAGATTGAGTATAACGTTAATAAGATGAAGGATTTATGGGAAGAGCAAAATAGGAAAACGCTACATTTCTTTAACTTACACCCTTCCATTCTCATTTCCTCCCTCATATTCATTCATAAAAAAAAACTAAGGCTGACCATTGTTAGAGAACTAAGAGGAAGAAAAGCTAGGAAATCAAAGGGAAAGCTTAAGAGAACCAAAAAACACTCAAATCTCAGGTCTCATTATAAAATCAAGGTGAATAATGATAATCCATCTCAAATTTTCTTATTTAATTTTGCTTTTATGATTAAACCTGAATTTTATGATTATTTCATTCCATATTTTTGAATGACTGGTTGAATATATGTGTTAATGAGGAATTATTGGATTTATAATAAAATTATTTAATAGGTCTTAAGATTGAAAACCTAGTTTATGACACCCATTTGACTTGAAAGTTTGATACGATGTTTGAAACGTTATTTTAGATGTGGGTTTTTAATTTCATAATTTTCCAATCAAGTATGAATATTCGATGAATTTATTGAGTGAAGAAAATGGTTTATTTTAGGTCTGAATTATTAAAAGTAATTAAACAATTTTTTGGCCCCAAAGTTTTTATATTTCGAAGAATATGGTAATTTTGATTTATCGTGATTTTTGAGAATTTTTCCCAAGTGTTTATGATTTTATATGAATTTGTTAGGCTAGAAAGGCTTAATAATTATATTAAAATATTGATAAAAAATTATGGTTTCCAAAAATGTTTGGGAATGTAATTTCTGATCTATATTAGTTTTTTTTAAATAATTTGTAGTGAAATTTATTATACAATAAAAATTTGATAAAGAATAGGAATTGGTAAAAAGAATTTACTTTATATGGAAGATTTAACCGTTTTTATAATAATTACGGGAATTGCAATTGTCGTTACCATTGATACCTCAACCCATCAATGTCGCACCTAAGCTTTTCGATGAAAACCAATAGTGATGCATATGACATCAACCCAAGTTGGTGTGCAATGAACCAACATAGGTTGAAGTAGGAAGTATAGCTCTAGCATCAACAGTGATGCTTGCGACGTTGGCTATCGCGCATGTTTCAATGCCATATAGCAACGCTGCATATTAATGCCACTTATCTATATCAATATTAATAATGCTGCAAGTTCACAGTGACATCCAAGATGCCACATTTTTTCTATACTGACATCAACTCTATAAGGCAGTAATGTCGCATACGTATATTTTCGACATAAGCTATATTATAGCTTGATGTTGCATGTATGAATTCGACATTAGTTATAAAGAGGCAATGATGCCACTATTGGAAATTTTTGACATTGGTTTTACATGACAATGATGCCACCTAACCTTAATATCAATATTCCCATATTTCTAAGTTTTTAAGTTTTATACTATGCAACCCATAAATATGCAGCTTATATTTGGCTATAATGATCCCGTTTTTAAGCCAAATTTAATTTAGTAATAAGTATAGTAGCTTAAGTTTAAATAGAAGTTGATAAAAAAGTTTAATACATTTTACTTGAAATAAATTTAGTTTTGTATACATAAAAAATAAATATATTAAAAACATGAGTAATTAATAAACGAAATAAGGGTTTAACATTAAAACTCATGTTTATGACATTTGTAAGAAAATAATTAAAGCTTTAAATATTTGTAACTTAAGATATCATGCAAATGAACATGTTGCAAAATATTTTCTCTTAAAATTTAAATATAACAACATGTTTTAAAAGAAGAAAACCTGACTATTCTTTATTTCAGTTCAAAAGCATTTCCATCCTTCTTCTTTCTTTCTTCTTCAACATGAAAACCTGAAACAAAAATAAAAAAAATCAAAATCTGGAAGTCAAAACTGAATCAACATCAAGCTACAAATCAATTCAACATTAAGCAAGGGTTCAAACTCAAGCGAATCAAAGCAAAATCAAGTACAAATTAAAACAGTTTCATATCAAAGCAAGAAAACTTCCAGATTCTCTGTTCTTCAATAAACAAGTGAGTAAACTCCCTTTATAAAATCTTAAACCTGTTATATCTTGTTTGTATAATATTTGAAAGTATGTTTGTATAGTTGGAAAATGAATGACTGCATGTATATATATATATAGAATATGTTTGCATGTCTATATATTGTTCTGTTCTTAATTCCAAGGTTTAAAACATGTTCTAAATTCAAAATCTCTGCTTCCATTCTCTTTTAGCTAGTGAAATGTAAACAAAAAGTGTATAAATCAACAAGATATAAATTTAAAAAAAGAATTTTATGTATTTATATTGGGTGATCATTTCAAAATATAGAATTTACAGTAATAATCTAAAATAAGTTAGAAATCGATCATTCCAATTTCAAGATTTGATTATAGTAACAGATTCGAATCAGAAATTAATGAATTTTGATCATAGTTTCAATATTTTTAAGTTGTATGTGACGAAATTCTTGAGTTTATCATTATGGGGAGTTTCGTCGCTTTCCGACGAAAGGCGGAAAGTTGATCGTCGTGCTCGACATTGAAGGTAGCTGGAGTGATAGGGATGGAAGGAAAAATGGTCAGAGGTTTAATTAATTGCCGTGGTGATGCGGCGAGGTAGAAATAGGGTTTTAGGAGCGGTTTTGGTCGTCTTGGTTTGTGAAGCAATTTCGTCATCGATGATGGATCGTGGATGATCGGACCTGGGGGAATTGATGCGTGGGTCGAAGGCGAAGGTTATGGTGGATCGGCATGGATTCTGGTGAACTAGATCGGCGAGGCGTAGCATTTTAAGGTGATCAGGTTTGGTTCCAGGGGTTGTTCGTGTGATCGATTTTGAATGGCGACGAAAATATCGAATCTGGGTGGTCGGGAAGTTTGGAAGGAGCGTCGGCGATGTGTTGGTGGCGACGTAATTGGTAAGAACGTTGGCGAAGCGATGTACACATGCATGTGGGTGTATGAGCATCCGGGTAATGTTGTGGATTGAGGAAAAAAGGATTGGCTTGTGTGTTGGCTCGAAGTATTTCGTGATTGTCTCAAGGAAAGAAGAGGAAGTGAGTGGCTTGGGAAAAACAAGTATGGGCTCGGGGTTTTTGATGATTGGCTTGGGTTTTCTTGGGTAAGCAAATAAGGTTTCAAAAACGCAATAAAATGTTCAAGTTTTACTATCAAGTTTTAAAGTATATTAAGGTAAATAAGTTTTCAAAGGAATATAAACCAAGTTTTCGAATTAAAATTTTAAACAAGTTTTTTAAACAAGCTTCAAAGATATAATCTGAAAGTTAAAATATCTTCAAAAAAATTTTTTGTATTTAATTATTTTATATTAGTTAATTAATAAAATAAATTAACAAGTGTTTTCAAAAAATACAATGTTGTGATGAAAAAAGTAATTAAGGAAGTGCATTAATCCTTAATTAATCAAGAAGATCCTAAATGATTTTGTATGTTAATAATTTCAAGTATTTATTTTAATTTAATAAGATTTAAAGGATGTAATTAAGTAATTAAGTAAGGATAATTACTTAATTACATAAATTAAGTATAATACTAAATGAATAATTTATGAATGTGATTAAGTAAAGGTCAATTACTTAATAGTGATTATGAAGTTAATTAAGATAAATGGATTATCTTTAATTAATAAAGGTCTTAAGTAATTAAAGGATAATTAATTGATAAAAGGTTAATTAATTTATATAAGTAATTACGAGATAATTACTTAATGTACTTAATTTGTAACGACCCGCCTTTTTGGACAGTTTAAACCGACGATCAAATGCACATGCCGATTCCAAACCATTCAAAAGGGCAGATGGTTATTAGGGTAAATAAGAAAAGAAAAGAAAGAGAAATAAGGGAAATGAAACAACACAGAATCTCGCAGCGGAACGATAAAATATAATAGTCAAATAAACAGTTCATGAAGCTGTTTACTATACTTTGACAATTATATATACAACATTTATCAAAGATATACATATACAACAGAATAATTAAAATAATGCAGCAGATAGCATGATGCAAGGGTAATAATAGTAATAGTATAACAAATCTTCGTCTTCATCCTCCAGAATAGATCTTCAAAAATCTGAAAAGCTCAAAACTGACCTGAGCGTAATGAAAAGACAAAACACTTGAGTCAGGACTAAAATATCCTTATGAAAGTTAAATCAATCGAAAATAAATATGAGTGTAACGGCGTCAGAGATGTTTACGGGGTTTGACATCTCATATCCAGTGTCAACGTGCGTGCAATAACTCAAGAGATGTTACGGGATTTTCCATCTCTTAAGGATCCGTTAAACTATCTACTATGTAGTAATGTACGCTAAGTAGATAATGCCTATCAGTAATATAAAGTATCAAAATAGCGTTAAGGCGTTACCATAATCCCCCCTTAACACATTTTTATAATGCCATATACTATACAGCACCGTAAGCCCCGCCGTAAACTGGTGGTTATCAGAGGGTACCCCATAGGTATAACACAAAACATAACGTAGTGGTCGCGAATAGGATAATCAGTATGACAAGGTACATGCGGCGATACCAACTAGGATACTAGTAGTTGCGTGATCCGGACTGATTTTCGCATAGCCAGCAGCTACCCCAACACCGTGAAACAACACTCCCAAATCAAGGGGTGCACCCAAATCGAATCACAAATGTAATAGATATGGTATCGAAGAAGTGTGTCCGCTAGAGATGGCGAACCTCAATGGCCCGGAGCGGCTCCTGTTTTAGTCATGTCAGGGGTCATCCAATAATCGTTCTCTTTCTTCAGTCAACGCGTTCACCAAACCATCCACTTCATTTTGGATTAACACTTCGCGTATAATAGTTATTAAAGTGGTGTTCGGTATCGACATAGAGTATGTCCGTATCCGATCTCGGTCTCTTTGATAACTATGTATTATTACACCGTTGGCTCTTTTACATTTCAAATCGATTCATAATTGATATCAAAATATCATACTCGCTTCAAAAATCAAATCAATTTCAAATATCATCGTATATATTCAAATGTAAAATTCCGTTTCAAAATCATTTTTCGCCTCAATATCCCATTTCGATTCCAAGATCATTTCGAATTTCAATTTAGATTGCAACTTCATTTAACCCAATTCGTATTTAAATTCAAGATTTAAATATAAACATTTCACCTTATTGACCAGCTTAGAATTTTAGAAAATAGTTTTAAGTAGTTTAAAAGTATTTTTAAATAATTAAAATAGTTAAAAATACTTAAAATCTTAAAATGGATTTGAAATAGATAAATTAGTTTAAAATAATTTAAATTGGGTTAAGTAGATTTAAAATAGATTAAAATGGTTTAAGCATTCAAAAATGGTTTATATAACAGAGTAATTTGGAAAACAAAATAAAACAGCTTCAAAACCAAACCATTTCAATTATAATTTCCCAATTCGAAACAATTTCCATTTCCCTTCTACCGATTCAATTTCGATTTCGATTCAATCAACGTCAACTTTGACTTCAAATTTATTCAATTTTATATTCACTTGCAATTAATTCAATTTCAATTTATATCGATTTGAAGCTTGATTTCTGAAAATATCCATTTATAACACTTAACAAAATTATCCATCAATATTCAAGTTTAAATCCAAATTTCAAATATGATCAATTCCAAGCTCGATTTTAAAATATCATTTTTATATCACTTTTACTTAGTAATATTCAAAGCTCGAAATAATGTTCAATCTTTAAAACAAATAAATTTTTGAAATTCAATCATATCCAAATTTCAAATTTCAAAGTCTCAACTTATATTATTTAACAATTTCTTGTAACCCAAAATTTTATTTCAACATTCCAAACTCAAATTTTTCAATAAATTCGATTTCTATAAATTGATTTTATTTATAACCTTTAAATCAAAACATTTAAATAAATTTCAAATGGACGATTTTAAAAATTATTAATTTAGCCAATCCGGTGTCCGTATATAATTTTCTATCCTATGGCCAACTGATTAGTTATTTCAATTAAATGTCAGAGATGAATATATATCACTTAAACCAAATCACAGTGTTATATGTATACATAACAATATATATATAAGCAAATAAACATCCAAACATTTAAATATCAACCAATAACATCCATCGAAATACATCATCCAATAGACAATACAATTCATGGCAATTTCATAGTTATCAATGTCAGGTAATTTAATCGCAATACAATTTTAATTTCAATTTAACTGTCAATTTAATTTTCAACGGCTAATTCAAATGACAATCTATATGACAATTAAATTTTATCAAACAAAGACAAATAAAATTCATATCACTTCATAATATTAAACTTAACTAGCATAAAGATAATCAGTGCGTTGTGAGCGTTATAAAACACTCACTTTGATTTTATGATTTTAAATCAAATCGAACGACGTTCGATTTAACCCAAAATTTTAATGAGCTCCAAGCACTCTCGGATCTGCACTACAGCGTAGCTCTCATCTTCGCGATTCCGGCGCTTCTTGTTTCGTCAGATTCCGACCTCGTATGGAGGAGATATTCAGTATATAAGTTCGTCGAAAATGTAATTATAAAACAATTTTAAATTACATTTTAAACAAAGCATACCCACATTATTTGGCCCAGCCCAACTACAAAGCTCCTTCTCCCTTCCTTTGCCAATGCCTGCACACGAAACAGAGAAGAACCCATCCATGCGCGTGCACTTTCGATAGTGACACGGAGCACGGCTCACCAAATTCACTTTCCGATGATGCCATCGAAAATCTCACGACAAACTCCACCTACCTAGGTCCTAAAATCCCCGCCCAGACCTCCATAGACAAACACGACCGTGACCACCTCACCGTACGCACGCGACCAGGTCGCACTTCCCCAGATGTAATATCCCAGAATTATGGAGAATTTAAAAGGAGATAATCTCTTAAATAAATCATTTGAAATTGATAAAACTATATCTTCAAATATAAATAATCAAAATTAAATTTATGTGACGTTTTTAAATTTAGAAATCAATTGATTTTAAATGGAATTATTTAATTTGTGTTATTTTATAAATTTGATTTTTGATAAGTTTGACATTTTAATTTGATAAGTATTGTTTAAATATATGTTTATTTAAAAATTAAATTTAAAATTAGAATTCAATATTTCTTAATTTAAAAATGTTTTTGTTTAATTTGATAAAAACGTATTTGATTTGAAATTGAAATTTAAATTGAATTTGAATTTTTATATTTGAAATTTGAATAGGAAATTTGTAATTTAAAAAGGAATGTATATTTTGAAATACATTTGTATATAAAAGATTTATGAATATAGTTTTATTTTTAAAAATAAGTTTTGTTTTTGAATTAATTTAAAACAAAAGAATTATGTTTATATAAATTTGGAAAATATTTATTTAATAGTAGATAAATAAAAAAGCATTTAAATTAACTTGTAAATGTGGATTTAATAATTTTATGTTATTTTATTTGGGATCTAATTAGTTTATATCTTATTTTCTTTTGAAAGTTTTATTTTTGTAAGAAAAGAAAACACATTTATAAATTTATAAAAGCATATACATATTAAGAAAATTAATAATAAAGGCTTTTAAAATCATTTAAAAATAATTTAAAAATAGGTCATGACATGTGTTAATTTTTAAAGCTATTTGATTAACGTGTGTGATAAATTATGCTATGTTTTGTGACAAATGTAAGAAATTTAAACAAGTGTCTCCTTTCCTAATTTTTCTTTTTCTTAAATTCTAATAAACCACAAATTACATCATATAACTTCTATTCTCTCTTTCTTCATTCTTTTCCTTTGAATCCAAACATGTAGTTCATGGCCACTCTTGTATCCAAAATTCTCAAAAGTTCAAATTGAAAATAAGAACCTACAACTTCCTCAAACAAAGAAAAAATCATTTTTTTCAAAACAAAATCAAACAATTTTCTTCAAGCCTGTAGTCTTCTTTCTGCAAGCTTATAATCTCCTCAAAAACAAGCTATAACAAAACTTCAACAAAAAAAAAATCCCAAAATCTGTAACCTCCTCAAAACCCTACAACTGAAAACAGAAATGTACATCTCTAAAACAGTTTTATTACCCTGTAACTTCAAGCATTTTCAAGGCAGTTTTGTACCATGCATTTTTTCCTCAGATCTGTAATGTTTTTATCAAGCCTATGTTTTTTTTTTTCAAAACTGCAAACCTGAAATGTCATTCATCTTCAACAAAAATCATTTTTTCAAAAGCCTGGAAATTCTTCTTTTATCAAATCCTTGAAACCAGAATTTATATTCAAGACCTGTTAGCACTTTCCAAGCTTTAAGCTTCATAGTACAACCTGGAAACCCAACAAATTATCAAAGATTTAAGAGCAAAGTCAAGTATCAAAAATCAATGCTTTCAGGAGTCAGCAAGTACAGTTTTTCAAATTTTCAAAATGGGGGTTTTCATTCCTGTTCCAAATTCTGTGCTAAGTCATCATGAGGTGAGTAAACATCAAATTTTTATCTTAAGTAGGCTAATATGGCTGCTTAAGTAATTGTTGTGTTAATGATGTTTCTGTGGTATTACAGCATATACATATATGAATGAGTTAATGTGTGTAGATATATTTGAATGTTGAGATGTTTAAACATCCAAAACCAGTGAGTTACTTCTCTGGCTAGTTGTAACTTGAGATGTTTAAACAAATTTTGTTTAAACAACAAAATTTAAATTGTAAAGAAATATGAAATGCAAGAATCGAAAATGATTCCTGCATATGTAGATATTTGTATATAAATCTGTAGGTATAGATATATTTGAATCTGCATGCCAAGAATATGAGCTTCTCTGTTCTTACCTGATTGCATAGAAAAATCAAAACATAAAAAATTAAAAGGAAGTTGCATGTTGATGATGCCTGCATCTGGAATAAGAATGCAATAGGATCTGCATTTTTTTAGCTCTCTGTTCATGATTACAGAGTTCTTTAGATAAACAAATTCAAGTTTTTATATATATAAAACTTTGAAAACTATGGATTTAAAACAAATAAATCTAAATCTTAAGTAGGATATAATTTGTTACTTAATTAATATTGATTCTTGTATGTTTGGGAAAATAGTTTGAATTCTGTAATCATGAAAGTATTAATGTTTCTGCAGGCCAGTAAATGGATTTGCCTCTGTACATTCATGTTTACAGAAATTTTTATAAATAAACAAATTCAAGTTTTTATATATATAAAACTTTGACACTTTGGATTTGAAGCAACTTAGTTATGTGTAAATTCATCTAGCTTAGGGAATTATGTTTAAACAAGTTAAGTTTTAAAAATCTACCTGTAGGCTTAAGTTTGCAGTGGAAACTTATATCATGAAACAAATAAAATTTTGAATTTTATTAATTCATGTATATAAATTGAATCAACAATCAAGATTATGATTTTTAACATAAAAATCCAGATTTTAAAAATAGCATTGAGAGTGGAATTTGGGTTTTACTGGGAATACATATTTGAGTGATTTCTGGATGATGAAGCAATTTGGTGGATCGGGGTTGTTGCTGTAGATGGAGGTCGTCTTGGAGTTTTGGGGAAAAATAGTGGTCGAGGTTGTAAGGGGCAGTAGCGACTGTGGTGACCGGAATTGGGTTTAAGCCCTAGATTTTTACTGGGTTGGATTTTGATTTCTCACCGTAAGCACCATTGATGAGTGCTCTAAATCTTTGGCTGGAGGTAGCTTTTGGGCTTAGGAAGAGATGGTCGACGTCGTGAATTTTATGGTGACCGGAGTTCGGCGGTCGAAGGGAGTTTGTGTAGGGTTGTTTTGGGTTTGGGTTCTGCAGTATACCCAAAATTTGATTCATGAAGAGTTTGTGTGTTTTTATGATCGTTTGTGGTTGCGGAGGTGACGAGGAAGTTGCTGGAGGCGGAGGCGTTGGACGGTGGTGACCCACGGTGGCGTGCATGTGCACGAGGCGGTGGTTGGGTGTCTATTTGTTTGGCATTGGGAATTCTCGAAGTGGCATTCGAGTTTTGGTAGGAAAGACTCGAAGTGTTTTTCGGGTGTGTTTAGTGGGAGATCTGTTTCTTTGCCAACTGTAAATAATCAATGTTTAAAAAAAAAGAAATGGAAGAAGAAAACTCGGGTTTTGACCGAGTAGGTAACGGGTTTGACCCGAAGCTGGATATAAAACAGTTTTCAAAAGATTTTAAAAAGGTTTAAAAACTAGCTTTTAAAATTTAGAAATTTTAAACTTTATATAAATTACTTGATGTATTTAATAAATGTTTTATTTAACATATTTTAAGATGTTTTGAAGTTTTGTTAAATTTAAACATTGTTTAGGAAGTTTGATTGATTTTGAAAACGAGTTTTGAAAGTAATTTTAATAGTTTATATAAGACAAGTTTTAAATCCAAATTGAAAATTTGTTTAAAACTATAAATAGAAAAATATTTATGTTATTTAATGTTGTGTTTGATAACTTTAATTTATCAAGCTAAAAGATTGTTTTAGTTTAAACTTAATTTAAGATTTAATTAAGTAGGGATAGTTGTATAATAAAGATTGTTAACGTGTTAAATCAATTAAAGCATTTTATAAGGTAAATGTTTATCTTAATTAAGGTTTTAAATATCTTTATTTTGATTTAGTTAATATTAAGAAGTAAGTATAATTAATTAGTTAAAAATAAAGTATTAATTAGGAAACTAATTAAGGAAAACGATTTACTTGGTTAATAAATGATTAAGAATTAAAGGTTAATTAATTTAAGATTAATTAAATGATTATTTAAAAATCATTAACTAGATTTTTAATTAATGATTAGGGATTCATTAATCAAGTAATTAAGTGAAATTAAACTTAATTAGTTATGTGGTTAAGATTTATTAACAAAGAAATTAATAAGTTGTTAATTAAGTAATAAGGTTTACTTAATTAGTATTTAAGAAATGTTTAACTTGTAATTAAATTTTATTAATTAATAATTTAAGTTTTATTGATTAATAATTAGATAATAATTAATTAGCAATTAAGGATTAATTAAGAAGCTGTTAAATGGTAATTAATTGATTAATCAATTGTAATTAAGGATAAATCAAATGATAATTAAGAATTTAATTAAGCATGGTTTAACAGTTAATTAATGGTTAATTAAATTGTGATTAAGGAGTAAGTAATCTGTAATTAAGTTCTTAATTAATATTTGATAATTAGGTTTATTAATTAATTAATTATAAAAGTAATTATGGATTAATTAAATTGTATTAAGAGATATAGATTAATAATTAAGGTTATTAATCGATAGTTGATGGATAATTAATCAAGTAATTAAAAGTTAATTAATTGATTATGAAAGGAAATTAAATAATAATTAGGCTTTATTAATTAATGATTAAAGGGTAATTAATCTGGAATTGAGGATTGATTAATTGATTAACTAAGTTAAATAAGGAGTGATTAATTAATTAAGTTTAGTGATTAATGAATGATTGTATAAGCAAGATTTAGGGGTTGATTCTTAAGGGATTAATTTAAGAAATTTAAATTAATTATGAGATGAATTGATAATACTTGTTTATGGATGATTGGTTGTAGGATGTCTGGATTGGATGATGGATTGATATCTATTGATGATATGTGTTGTGACATTCTGTGAGATGATATAGGTTATATCAATGATAAATGTGTGATATTTATCTATGTTAATGCCGTGTGATTTCAAAGCATTTAATTGTATTGAATTGTTTAAACCTTTAAACAACTTGGCCTTAAAAGACACGCATTTGGATTGCGATGAGACCGGGATCGGGTTTCCATAATTGGATACCCGAAAACCACATCGATCCAAATTAACGATAGGTCGTGAATCACTTGTGAAGAGTGAAGACTCGAGGTGTAAGAACTATTGTCAGTATAAATCTGGGGGTGATTCCGTAATGAGTTTGACGGAACTAGTTCTTATAGGTTCGAGATGGTGATTTAGAGTGCAAGGGTTATTGTCGTTAACTCTAAGGGTGATTCCAAAATGAGTGTAACGAGATAATGCCTTCGGTTTCGTTCGAACCCGGAACGAACTTGTATGGATGGAATGCTTTCAGAACATCGTCAGGTGGATGATGAGCATTCTAAGAGATGTGTTGTCTAAAGGTAATCGTAGGCTCAAGCCTCATCAACCGGGAATGGCTAAAATAGGGGAGGTGCAACAAGGCTTCGTGGGTAGCCCCCACTTGAGAGCAAGATTTACCCCTGTCTAGATGTCACTTTTTATTTCGGCTGTGTGGGGCGATTGCTAGCTAGAATCGCCGGGGTAGTCTTGTTCGGGACTGTTCAGTAAGGAATGGTCCCGGCTTTGTGTTGCAGGGGAGCGGGCGTACTCCTCGGTACGGTGATCTAGGCCACGTACTGTGACGGGCGGTACCCCAGTAGCCCTGCCATTGTATGGAATACAAAATCCAATAAGTACCAACGGTTTTGATTGTATTACCCACTTTTGTGGCTAGTAGCTGGAATTTAATAGATGTAACAATTTCGGCTATTTCATATTTATTTGAAAACCCTAGACACTATTATAATATCAACGGATTTCTTATCAAATTTTTTGGTTAGCGTAAGGTAAAAACTTTTCCATGTTTACGTATGGGAAGTCTTATGTGATACCTTTCTTTCAAAAGGTTTTTAAAAATTAAACAACTTTAACCCGTTTACTCACACCAGACCCATGTCTGACCCGGAGTTTATTCTGTTTTCTTAAACTCTTGGGTACTTAAATTTTTACGAGTAGCCAAGGGATTCAGGTTAGCTTTGATGAATACTGGAGGAGTTATGGAGCAGGAGGCTTCAGCGCTTATAGTTATATGATGTTTTTCCGCTGTGTTGTATCTTTGTGATATATGTGTAGTATTTGAGTTGTATAATAGACAGACTTGTATAACTGTCTATTCTGTGTTGTTGTATCTGAGTAACTCTGATATGTAATAGACTATGTAATAGTTATGTTATATATTATATTTTATTTCGTTCCGCTGTGAGATTCTGATTTTGTTGATTTCTTTTCTTCTATCTATTCTACTTCTACCTCTTTCTTTCTTAAGAATGATGCGTCTTACTGTGGAATGGAAGGCAGGTCGTTTCACTTGGTACAGAGCATAGGTTGAGATAATACCTAGGCTCTGGAGTGGTGTCTATCTTGAGAGAGCGTATTTGTAATTTTTATATAACTATATACTTATATAAATTTGTTGGGTATCTGTTCGAATTTCCAACATGAGTTCTAGAGGAATTTATCTATCTATCTTTGATTGTTTAGCCCTCCAACCTTTGTATCTATCCCTATAGATGGATAACCAAGATAGATCAGATCTGTAGAAGCTTATGATTTTCTTATCTTCCCCATAGTCTTTCTAGAGACCTTTTGTTTTATCTTGTTTGGATATTGCGTTGGTTGGATGGTGTTGAGCTGTTGGTGTAAGAAGCAAGGATTGTATCTTTGGAAGTTGAGTTGAGAAGAATCGCAAAAGTGACTTGCGATGACGCTGGAATTCTTTTGAGTCATCTTCTACAAGGATTGAGGTATCTCCTGGAGGTGTTGTGTCCATTGGGTGGTCAGAGATTTTCCAATTTGTCCGAGGGAGCGAAGGTTTTTCCTCATCGAAAGATGGAGATTGGATCGTCTTCAGTTTCAGAAGCAGTGTCTGTGGTTCAGCCTAGTTTTTCCCAGTGGGAGTTCAGTTGTTGTTTTGTGGCTTAGACTGATAAATCTTTTTGGATTTTGTGTGGATTTGGTGAATCGAGCTTTTATGATGTGTGGTATAAGTTGTTCTTGTTTTCATCAATGTTTTCTTGTCTACTCCAAGCCCGATGAGGAGAGCTAGCAACATTTGGAGTTAGTGTTAGAGGCTTTAAGGAAGTATTTTGTTTTTGTGATGGTAATTCTGTAGATCCGGCTTGGATAGTTACTATTCGGGAGTGGAAGCAACCACAGTTTTCTGGTTAGGCAGAGTTCTACAGGAGTAAAAGTAGACCCGAGTGTGAAGAGATTTTCTCGGATTTGAAGGCAAGGCTGACTAGTGTACCTGTTCTAGCTATCTTTGATGGCAATAATAAGTTTTGGATCTGCTCGGACATTTGTGTGTGTCTGAGTAGGATAATGTGAGGCAATGATGGCCAGTGTTCCAAGTGTTGAAATGGATTGGTCTAGAGAACATGGAGGATCATCGGAAGGATTTGTGTTCCGAATTCTTCGATTTTGAAGCAAGAAGTTTTGGCAAGGAGTCATCGCTCCAGATTGGTGTCCAGCCAAGGTTTTTAGAGATATATGGATATGAAGAGAATCTCCTAATGGCCAAGTACGAAGTAGGATGTTGCTGCTTTCATCTTTGGATGTGCAGGTGTTGGTGATCAGCAGAAGACCGCCGGTTTGTTATCTTTGGAGACTCCAAAGTGGAAGTTCCAGTGGAAAGAGATTTCTCTTGATTTCTTCGAAGGTTTGCCAAGGACCAAAGAGGAAATTATAGGAATATGGGTGATTGTGAATCGGTTAACCAAGAACGTCCATTTTATTCTGGTTGAGGCAATCCGTACTGTAGCATCTTTAGTTGGGTTTTTCTTGAGAGTTTGTCTGACTACTCAGTGTTTCAGTCAGTAATGTTAGCAATTGTGATCTTATCTTCTCCAGCTAGTTTTGGTTTGTGAGGTATCTGCGATGGTGGAGTTTATCAGGAGAAGTTTAGTGTTGTAGTCTTCAGGTTTATTTGCCAGTTTGGATGACTGGAATTCAGATTGTTTTTCATGTATCTCTTCTGAGGAGATACGTGAACGATCTATCTTTTGTTGTGGAATTAGGATTTCAGAGTTTGTGTTGGGAAACTCTGATTAGTTTTAAGGAGGCTTATATGGATCTATGTCTAGATAGCTAGGATTGTTTGATTGAATGAATTGGTTGTTTGCGTAAACTGTTTGTTTAGATAGATTGTTGTTGGATGATAATGGTTGGTTGATAGAAATGCTTGAATGATTTAAATGAAATAAAAGATTTTGGATTATCTTTATTTTAAATTTCGAGGACGAAATTCTTTTAAGAGGACAGGAATGTAATATCCAAAAATTTCGGAGAATTTAAAAGGAGATAATCTGTTAAATAAATCATTTAAAATTGATAAAACTATATCTTCAAATATAAATAATCAAAATAAAATTTATGTAATGTTTTTAAATTTAGAAATCAATTGATTTTAAATGGAATTATTTAATTTGTATTATTTTATAAATTTGATTTTTGATAAGTTTGACATTTTAATTTGATAAGTATTGTTTAAATATATGTTTATTTAAAAATTAAATTTAAAATTGGAATTCAATATTTCTTAATTTAAAAATGTGTTTGTTTAATTTGATAAAAACATATTTGATCTGAAATTTAAATTTAAATTGAATTTGAATTTTTATATTTGAAATTTGAATAGGAATTTGTAATTTAAAAAGGAATGTATATTTTGAAATACATTTGTATATAAAAGATTTATGAATAAAGTTTTATTTTTAAAAATAAGTTTTGTTTTTGAATTAATTTAAAACAAAAGAATTTTGTTTATATAAATTTGTAAAATATTTATTTAATAGTAGATAAATACAAAAGCATTTAAAATAACTTGTAAAAGTGGATTTAATAATTTTATGTTATTTTATTTGGGATCTAATTAGTTTATATCTTATTTTCTTTTGAAAGTTTTATTTTTATAAGAAAAGAAAACATATTTCTAAATTTATAAAAGCATATACATATTACGAAAATTAAAAATAAAGGCTTTTAAAATCATTTAAAAATAATTTAAAAATTGGTCATGACATGTGTTAATTTTTAAAGCTATTTGATTAACATGTGTGATTAATTAAGCTATGTTTTGTGACAAATGTAAGAAATTTATACAAGTGTCTCTTTTCCTAATTTTTCATTTTCTTAAATTCTAATAAACCACAAATTACATCATATAACTTCTATTCTTTCTTTCTTCATTCTATTCCTTTGAATCCAAACATGTAATTCATGGCCACTCTTGTATCCAAAATTTTCAAAAGTTCAAACTGAAAATAAGAATCTGCAACTTCCTCAAACAAAGAAAAAATCTTTTTTTCAAAACAAAATCAAACAATTTTCTTCAAGCCTATAGTCTTCTTTCTGCAAGCTTATAATCTCCTCAAAAACAAGCTGTAACAAAACTTCAACAACAAAAAAATTCCCAAAATCTGTAACCTCCTCAAAACCCTACAACTGAAAACAGAAATGTACATCTCCTCTAAATCAGTTTTACTACCCTGTAACTTCAAGCATTTTCAAGGCAGTTTTGTACCATGCATTTTTTCCTCAGATCTGTAATGTTTTTATCAAGCCTGTGTTTTTTTTTTCAAAATTGCAAACCTGAAATTTCATTCATCTTCAACAAAAATCATTTTTTCAAAGGCCTGAAAATTCTTCTTTTATCAAATCCTTGAAACCAGAATTTATATTCAAGACCTGTTGGCACTTTCCAAGCTTTAAGCTTCATAGTACAACCTGGAAACCCAACAAATTATCAAAGATTTAAAATCAAAGACAAGTATCAAAAATCAATGCTTTCAGGAGTTAGCAAGTACGGTTTTTCAAATTTTCAAATTGGGGGTTTTCATTCCTGTTCCAAATTCTGTGCTAAGTCATCATGAGGTGAGTAAACATCAAATTTTTATCTTAAGTAGGTTAATATGGCTGCTTAAGTAATTGTTGTGTTAATGATGTTTTTGTGGTATTACAGCATATACATATATGAATGAGTTAATATGTGTAGATATATTTGAATGTTGAGATGTTTAAACATCCAAAACCAGTGAGTTACTTCTCTGGCTAGTTGTATGTTGAGATGTTTAAACAAATTTTGTTTAAACAACAAAATTTAAATTGTAAAGAAATATGAAATGCAAGAATTGAAAATGATTCCTGCATATGAAAATATTTGTATATAAATCTGTAGGTATAGATATATTTGAATCTGCATGCCAAGAATATGAGCTTCTCTGTTCTTACCTGATTCCATAGAAAAATCAAAACTTAAAAAAATTAGAAGGAAGTTGCATGTTGATGATGCCTGCATCTGGAATAAGAATGCAATAGGATCTGCATTTTTTTAGCTCTCTGTTCATGTTTACAGAGTTCTTTAGATAAACAAATTCAAGTTTCTATATATATATATATATATATATATATATAACTTTGAAAACTATGGATTTAAAACAAATGAATCTAAATCTTATGTAGGATATAATTTGTTACTTAAGTAATATTGATTCTTGTATGTTCGGGAATATAGTTTGAATTCTGTAATCATGAAAGTATTAATGTTTCTGCAGGCCAGTAAATGGATTTGCCTCTGTACATTCATGTTTACAGAAATTTTTATAAATAAACAAATTCAAGTTTTTATATATAAAAAACTTTGAAACTTTGGATTTAAAGCAACTTAGTTATGTGTAAATTCATCTAGCTTAGGGAATTATGTTTAAACAAGTTAAGTTTTAAAAATCTACCTGTAGGCTTAAGTTTGCAGTGGAAACTTATATCATGAAACAAATAAAATTTGAATTTTATTAATTCATGTATATAAATTGAATCAACAATCAAGATTATGATTTTTATCATAAAAATCCAGATTTTAAAAATAGCATTGAGAGTGGAATTTGGGTTTTACTGGGAATATGTATTTGAGTGATTTCTGGATGATGAAGCAATTAGGTGGATCGGGTTGTTACTGTAGATGGAGGTCGTCTTGGAGTTTTGGGGAAAAATAGTGGTCAAGGTTGTAAGGGCCGGTGGCGACAGTGGTGACCGGAATTGGGTTTAAGCCCTAGATTTTCACTGGGTTGGATTTTGATTTCTCACCGTAAGCTCCATTGATCGAGTGCTCTAAATCTTTGGCTGCAGGTAGCTTTTGGGCTTGGCAAGAGATGGTCGGCCTCCTGAATTTTATGGTGACCGGAGTTCGGCGGTCGGAGGGAGTTTGTGTAGGGTTGTTTTGGGTTTGGGTTCTGCAGTACACCCAAAATTTGATTCATGAAGAGTTTGTGTGTTTTTGTGATCGTTTGTGGTTGCGGAGGTGACGAGGAAGTTGCTGGAGGCGGAGGCATTGGACGGTGGTGACCCACGGTAGCATGTATGTGCACGAGGCGGTGGTTGGGTGTCTGTTTGTTTGGCATTGGGAATTCTCGAAGTGGCATTCGAGTTTAGGTGGGAAAGACTCGAAGTGTTTTTCGGGTGTGTTTAGTGGGAGATCTGTGTCTTTGCAAACTGTAACTAATCAATGTTTGAAAAAAAAATGGAAGAAGAAAACTCGGGTTTTGACCGAGTAGGTAACGGGTTTGACCCGAAGCTGGATATAAAACAGTTTTCAAAAGATTTTAAAAGGTTTAAAAACTAGCTTTTAAAATTTAGAAATTTAAACTTTATATAAATTACTTGATGTATTTAATAAATGTTTTATTTAACATATTTTAAGATGTTTTGAAGTTTTGTTAAATTTAAACATTGTTTAGGAAGTTTGATTGATTTTGAAAACGAGTTTTGAAAGTAATTTTAATAGTTTATATAAGACAAGTTTTAAATCCAAATTGAAAATTTGTTTAAAACTATAAATAGAAAAATATTTATGTTATTTAAAGTTGTGTTTGATAACTTTAATTTATCAAGCTAAAAGATTGTTTTAGTTTAAACTTAACTTAAGATTTAATTAAGTAGGGATAGTTGTATAA
This sequence comes from Allium cepa, assembly GCA_030765085.1. Lineage (NCBI taxonomy): Eukaryota > Viridiplantae > Streptophyta > Magnoliopsida > Asparagales > Amaryllidaceae > Allium > Allium cepa. The sequence continues at coordinate 271,763,873 of CM060943.1, read as the reverse complement.
TAAAGATTGTTAATGTGTTAAATCAATTAAAGCATTTTATATGGTAAATGTTTATCTTAATTAAGGTTTTAAATATCTTAATATTGATTTAGTTAATTTTAAGAAGTAAGTTTAATTAATTAGTTAAAAATAGTATTAATTAGGAAACTATTTAAGGAAAATGATTTACTTGGTTAATAAATGATTAAGAATTAAAGGTTAGTTAATTTAAGATTAATTAAATGATTATTTAAAAATCATTAACTAGATTTTTAATTAATGATTAGGGATTCATTAATCAAGTAATTAAGTGAAATTAAACTTAATTAATTATGTGGTTAAGATTTATTAACTAAGAAATTAACAAGTTGTTAATTAAGTAATAAGGGTTACTTAATTAGTATTTAAGAAATGTTTAACTTGTAATTATATTTTATTAATTAATAATTTAAGTTTTATTGATTAATAATTAGATAATAATTAATCAGCAATTAAGGATTAATTAAGAAGCTGTTAAATGGTAATTAATTGATTAATCAATTGTAATTAAGGATAAATCAAATGATAATTAAGAATTTAATTAAGGATGGGTTAACAGTTAATTAATGGTTAATTAAATTGTGATTAAGGAGTAAGTAATTTGTAATTAAGTTCTTAATTAATAATTGATAATTAGGTTTATTAATTAATTAATTATAAAAGTAATTATGGATTAATTAAATTGTATTAAGAGACATTGATTAATAATTAAGGTTATTAATCGAAAGTTGATGGATAATTAATCAGTTAATTAAAAGTTAATTAATTGATTATGAAAGTAATTAAGGATTAATTACTTTGTATGAAAGGAAATTAAATAATAATTAGGCTTTATTAATTGATGATTAAAGGATAAATAATCTGGAATTGAGGATTGATTAATTGATTAATTAAGTTAATCAAGGAGTGATTAATTAATTAAGGTTAGTGATTAATGAATGATTGTATAAGCAAGATTTAGGGGTTGATTCTTAAGGGATTAATTTAAGAAATTTAAATTAATTATGATATGAATTGATAATACTTGTTTATGGATTATTGGTTGTTGGATGTCTGGATTGGATGATGGATTGATATCTATTGATGATATGTGTTGTGACATTCTGTGAGATGATATAGGTTATATCAATGATAAATGTGTGATATTTATCTATGTTAATGCTGTGTGATTTCAAAGCATTTAATTGTATTGATTTGTTTAAACCTTTAAACAACTTGGCCTTAAAAGACACGCATTTGGATATCGATGAGACAGAGATCGGGTTTCCATAATTGGATATCCGAAAACCACATCGATCAAAATTAACGATAGGTCGTGAAGCACTTGTGAAGAGTGAAGACTCGAGGTGTAAGAACTATACGTCAGTATAACTCTGAGGGTGATTCCGTAATGAGTTTCAAGGAACTAGTTCTTATAGGTTCGAGATGATGATTTAGAGTGCAAGGGTTATTGTCGTTAACTCAAAGGGTGATTCCAAAATGAGTGTAACGAGATAATGCCTTCGGTTTCGTTCGAATCCGGAACGAACTTGTATGGATTGAATGCTTTCAGAACATCATCAGGTGGACGATGAGCATTCACTACACCACAAAAGGCTTTTAACAGCGTTTGATAAACGCTGTAATAAGATACAACAGCGTTAGTTCAAACGCTGTATAACGACATGTTGTCGTATATACAGAACTTACAACAGCTTTTTGATAAACGCTGTTGAAACATCACTTTGACAGCGTTTCTTACAAGCTGTAAATAATGTTTTTACAGCGTTTTTAAACATGTTGTCGGAGATGTTTTAATTCCACTTTAACTGTTTACAACAGCTTTTTATAAAAGCTGTTATTGAATCATCAACTATTTCGACATTATGTACTAAACGCTGTTATTGACTATTTAAAGATAAATACAGCACGAATTGAACGCTGTTGTTTCTTCATTGACAGCATTAATCAAACGCTGTCTTCTATTTATATAACAGCTTTAATATTCCACTCTATTTTTGAATATTCCAGAACTATATTTTGAGTATATTCAAACAACTAGTAAATATAACATGTTCTAATAACTATTAATTAGTTACATAAACTAGTTAAGACAATATTAATAAACAAAAGACATCCATAAACCAAGTTTCAATAATATCCATAAACAAAAATAACAAAGTAAACCAAGTTGCCACAAATTCTGCTAAACAAAGACACGTTATATGTTAAACAAAAATATAATATCAATACAGTAAGTCCGCACCAAATGCCAACAACCATATCCGCATAGTTGGACTTTAGCTTGAGTGAATCTCTTAAAATGTAGCTGGTGATAGGAATCTGCAGTGAGGAATGAACAAGATTGGGAATTAGTATCTAGTAGTAAGAAAAATGAGTGCCAAATCTATCAAAAGCAGGAAAGCAAGGCATGTAAATATAGATCATACAAAACATGAATCAGGAAGATAAGAGAGTAGTATGTACATGCTGTGTCCTATAAGTAGTATGTACTCTGGCCATTCACAACTGTTGCCTTCCTGCTGCCTTCACTTTGCAAACAACACTGTTCCCATCCCCTTCATTCAGTTCGGACCACCATCTCAATCTGTCAGCCCCTTTCTGACTTGTTATCAAACTACGCTTGCTGCCTTATATTCATCAACATCAAAGGACAAAGCCCAATCACAAACAAATTACATTCAAGCGCCACAAACAAATCCACCCCTCTGCTCCTTGCAAACACTAAAACCATCAAACTTCACATTTCTGGTCATTTCTCCCTTCACCAGACTTCACACAGACCACAAACCAAAACATTCCCACTTCTTCACCCCCAGCAGAAATCACAAACTATTCATCATCATAGTGCTTGCAACTATAAACAGACCACTGCATTAACTTTCAATATGTATACAATCTGACCATCTCCATCTACTTCCCCACTGTTCAACGTTGCAACTACCCTATCAAACTCCTTTCTACTGTCTACTTCCACCATATCTCCAACACCCTGCGGCATATCACTTCTCCCTTGCCTCCTACTTCTGCCGGAACCAACAATTTGGAGTAAACACGGCAAAATTGGAAGCACTGTCATGTGGAAGATTCATTCAGATCTATGCTTCATGCTTGGTGCCTTGCAACAGCTGGATAACCCATGCAACTGCTCAATCTGGTTGATCACATATGGTCCAAACCAGGTGCCTTTAATGTTGATCTTGCAAACAGGTTTAGTAAAAGAAACACAGATTTCATCGTCAGCTTTAGTTTAAATCAGAGCAGCCTCGACAATCTAAACCTGTATGGTAATGAATATAAACCATTTGTAAGTTAATAAAAATAGGACAAAAAAGCTCTAATTTTTTATGTACAATGCGCTGGTGATGAGCTCAATCAGTAATAAGGCTGGTTAAAACATTTTGATAGATTGTTAAGTTCTTGCTTTATTGATTGTAACTATGAAATTAGCAATATAACTAACCCTATCAAGTTTAGTTCACGCAGATCACCATGACCATATCAAACATAAGTATGGAGAGAACATCATCATAACAGTAAGGCCTAACAAATTATTAAACTATTGTGTATCATGTAGACTAAATTATATGATTGATCATGCCAATCAAGTTTCATACATTAACATTTACTATTGGCACATAACAAACTATATTCACCTCCCATGAAAAGAAAGCTACCAAAATTATTTTAAATACTTGGTTGAAACAAAGTTTGAAATTTGGTTTTCGATTCAGTTTCGTTCAGTTTGACATATCTGAAATTTTTGTTCTGTTTCAGAATATTGAAAGTTTTGGGTCAGTTTCGGTTCCGGTTTTGATTACTTTATGATTTTTTTAATATAAATAATTTAATATGTACTATCAAATATATAATTTACCATTATAATTTCTAAATTCCTATAATCTAATATTTACCAATATGATAATCCAATTCCTTTGGTCCAACATATTTAATTAGCACAATATCCGTTTACAAATTTCTCTTTGGGTTAATATACAGTACCTTTTCAATGCACGAAAACGATTTAACTGCATAAAAAAATTACCACTATGTGGATGGTGATAGAAACTACATATATATGCAAAACAAATAGCCATATAAATACAGTTATGTTAGCAAGCAAATTTATATTAAAGTGAAGGGCTAAAAGATGACATGAATTACCTTGTAACTTGCTATGTACATCAAAACAGCCTTCCCACTTCACTGCAGTTGCAACCTCCCCCTCCTTCAAACAACAAAATCACCTACCAACCAGCACCAGAGCCTCATCATCTTCCTCTAGAAATACCAGAGCATATTTGTTACTCAGACAATTTTATGTTTGTAATGCAAGAAATCAATTTTGAAGATAAATAGTGTTCAACTAAAAGTAAGAAACAAGATCCTTTATGAAATGGAAAAATTTTGCGATCCCAGTTCATTTTGATTGCACAATATATTGTAACACTATCTAGTACTATGATGTTTATCGTATGAAATATCACATACGTTAAAATAATAATAATAAACTGACTGAATGCCAAAATGTATAATGTATCAGGTCATCAAACATATCACTGCCATGGGGAGAGGAAAGATTGAAATTAATAGGATTGAAAACACAACAAATTGCCAAGTTACTTTCTGCAAAAGGAGGAATGGATCAATGAAAAAAGCTTATGAACTTTCTGTGCTTTGTGATGCTGAAATTGCCTTAATTGTTTTCTCAAGCCGAGGCCACCTCGACGAATACTCAAATTTGAATAGGTCAGTTTCTTAGTTATTCTTGATTTAGCTTAAGTTCTTCAACTTGTCTTTTACATCTTTGATCTTTTATTACATCTTCTAGATCTAGGTTGTTGTATTCTAGACCTCATTTTTTTTCTTTTCTTGAGTTTAGTTAAAAACTAACAAGATCAAGGTCAACAATTGCTATATTTTATGTTTTTCTGTGTATTTCCAGCAGTTTATATGTATGTTGTTTGAAACAAAATAACTAAAAGAACAAAAAGTTAAGTGTAGATCATGTTTGTTTCTTTTAATAAGATAGAAAAGTTTTTTTCCCTCTTCATATTTTAGCTATCTTTGTTTTTCAGTCGACTTATGACAGGCTTCTTATAGTATATATTTTTCTTTTTAAATACGACTGATCAGTTCCATTTTCTTTGTTTCTTAAATTAAATGTTTTACCTGATTCCAAATTCTTTGTTTATTTATTAATTTTGAAATTTATGCATGAAATTAATTATACACCAATTTTGGTTGAACTACTTATAGTTTTAATTAAACATAGAAATGTAAGGTTTCATATATGATTAAAATGTATCAGATCCTTAGAGGTATATGATTAAAATTATATTAAGTGTAATATGTGTGAAATGGTTGGCAGTACTATGAATAGGAAGCTGTAAAATTACGCCATCAGATTAAAATTTTAACTAATGCTAATAAGTTAGCTTAATTATGGCTAATGTTGAAAGCATTTCATCTTAGAAAATATTTGTATTTACATACTATTTATTGTATTCAAAATATAGACACTTAATGGGTGACTCACTGAGTGCTTTAAGTCTCAAAGAACTCAAACAACTCGAGTACCGACTTGAAAGAGCATAACTAGGATACCCTCGAAGAAGGTTAGCAATAATTTTGTTGTTATTTGTTTTCCATTTTAAATATTTTATTAAAGTTTAAGTTATCATTGTTATATCATTTTGGTGTGATTCTAAATTATAAATTTTCCTATCAGCATGACTAATTGTTAATAGAGATTGAATACATAACATAGTTATTTCTTTTAAAACTTAGTTAACTTGGTTAAATTTTAATAAACGATGGTTAACTTTCAAAAACTTAGTTTTTGTTAAGTTTAATTAATTTATACAAAACTTATCTATAATAGTTATTTTTTATATATTTGATCAATTTTTTATAAAACATAGTTAATTTAGTTAAAATTTTATGATACATATTTAAGCTTTTCAATTGATTTTTTTCATTGCATTTATAGCATGTAGTGTTAGAAGAACATGGCATTGTACGTTGAATTTAACGAAGGATTACAATGTGCATGTTTGGAAATTATAAAATCAGTAAACTTCTAAGATAAGTAAGGAATAATGTAGTTGTTGGCAATATGAGTTGCACCACTGTGGGAAAGAAAACATGTTTTGACAAATTGACAACAAACAAGAATAGCGAGATGGTCTGAAATCATGATAAAATAAAATTTAACATCATAGATTGAAAACTATGTCATATAAAATGCATAAATAATCATATAATATTACCTCCTCTTGTTGTGATTTGGAACAAAGCATGCATCCATATACCACCTTCACAGCATACTAGGTACATATCAATATTAAGATGCGAATAAACATAAAAGATATTTATACAATAAATTTGTAGCTAAAAAGTAAGTCGAAAAACTCTATTGGTTTTGTAGTAGCTAAAAAGTAAATCGAAAAACAAAGGTTGACAATTGCAATATTGGTTTTGTAAAAATTATCATTTGGAATCTTGATTCCAGTATAAATTTGTTTTGTACAGCTAAAGCCTTGCAGCTTTGTGACATTAAACGCAAACATTGAGAATGATGAATGACTTAAGCTAAACTTCCTTCAATCACCAAATATACTCTTTATTCCTCCACATGTATCCTTAATAAACAGTAAACTAAGGAACTAAAATTCCAGAGTAGTAATTCTCGGATCCTAAAATTGCCATTAACATACCTGATCTATGTAATGAATCTTTTTAGACTTCAATGTCTTAGCTAAATATAATCCACCACCGCCCTATGATCCTTGCTTGACTAATGATAATCAATTGCTTGTACATCAACATATAAATTAATAAAATATACACATAAACAAATAAAAAAACCTAACAACATTTTAGGTAATAATAAACCTTATTATCAAGGTTTTCTACTCAAAGTTGCGAGAAGAGCAATAGTGCTTTCCAAAAAAGCAGCCCGGAATTGCTATGAGAACCAGGCCCACTTGCAAACTAATTGAAAAAATAAAAGTAAGAAGTGAATATTACGGAGCAGTTTCTGATAAGATTATGATATCTTTACACAATTTTGGGAAAAATTATTTGATAAACGATGATTTTCTTTCATTTTTCTAGTAAGTTTCCCTAAACTAATAGATTTAAAAAAGATAATGAAGATGAAGAGTTGAATAAATAATGGATGGCATACAAATTTAATAGAGGAGAAAAGTGGGAAACGAATAGATGGAGGGGATAAATGCAAATGTTTATTCAAACAAAGAAGAAATAAGAATATGATCTATTGAATGAGAGCAAAGGATACAAACTGTCACATATTTAATTTTTTTAACATGATAAAATAGATTAGACTGCAAGTGAGATTTTTTATATAATTCAGGATATATATATATATATATATATATATATATATATATATATATATGTATGTATGTATGTATATGTATATATATATGAAAACGGCATTGGTGTTCCAATGGTAGTACACAAATAAAAGTACAAAAAATTTAGGCTATACTTACATCAAAACACTGTTAATAAATGTAATTAAAAGTAATATTTTTTGAAGTGGCATATAATGTGGACAACCTGAGTTGGTTCAGATAGTGAAACAAAAACTTGAAAAATTAGTAAAATCAAGTTCATTGTCTTATAATCAAGTTATGGATGGTTTTACAGGTTATATGATGTTCTTTTATATATGGATGGGGCAACTTTTTTTTTAAAGGTGATATATAATAACAAAAAATGATCCTTGTTTCTAGTTTATTTTTTATGCCTAGTTCCATCTTTGATATTTTCCTATTGAATGCATAGGCAACATTGTCAAAAGAAATAATATAGGTAGATTACACAAGCATTTTTTTCTACCAGTTATGTGTAGTGCACAAAAAGTGGAAATTGATGTGAGGAACAATGCAAAAACACAAAATTAAAATGATAACCCCATTTTAATCTTCAAAACTCAGGATATCTAATCCAATGGAAATTAATAAGTACCTGATTAAGGGCAGGAGTTGCGAGTTGTGCTCAGTGCATTCGTTGATAACTTGACCAAAAGTATCGGTCTACAAAGTTAACAAGCTATAAGGTCATGTACAAACTATATTAAAGCTATGCAAGCAATAAATATTTTTACCTTCATTGTACCCAAAATAATTTACTTTTAAGTCATATGCAAGTAAATTAATTGTTGCAAATCATTAACATAGTTATCACCAAGACATCAACAATCAGAAAACTATTAATGTCTTAAGTGCAACACATTGCAATCATCCGTCTTTAATAGCTCAAATTTCGGAAAACCGTCACTAAATTCAATAATCTAGAGAGATTTTTTTTCACAATCCTTGTTATTATATAAATTAATTTAAGGAACTTATTTGTGTTTCATAAATTCTTACAAATTTAACTAAATCACAACATTGTTAATCACATGATGAATTTAAAATGTTCTAGTGTTCGAGGGGGGAGGGACTCAAGTACATACCAAATATTTCTAACAAAACCATTTAATCTTCGCATTTCTTCTTTAACTACCAATATATGAATATTTATGGTGCCATAATGTTCTAACAAATTCGGTTAGGCATCTATTTAGAAACTCCATCTAGCATCATCAATAACGTCAATATTGTAATTTCAGTACGTCAAATATATAATAATTAGAAGAAAAAACTAAACCAGGAGTAGGAACACTTACATTTTTCTACTGTGCTTTATTTTTCTACTGAAACCAGAGGAGCGATAAGACAAGAATGCATGTAAATGAAAACTAACTATAAATATATATATATGAATAGGAGATTTGTATATGAAGCATTGCAGGTGTAATATAATTCAGATGCGCATACATGATGATGGTTTTTTAATGTATACTTTGCATACGACGCAAGATATAGCTTCTTTTCTATGAATAAAAGTACATCTTGAATCCTATTCTAATTTAGTTTTCCTTTTTGAAATTTTAGTCAGATTCCTACCCAAATTAGCCTGGCTGAAATGGTTTTGGGCCCAATGTTTGAATTCATTTTCAGTTTTACACCTAATATTTTATGTAATATATAACAAAAAGATATAACAATTATCTTTATAAATAAAGTGATTGCAAATATCGTGTATTTTATATACTAGGTCATTGTCGTCGTTGTTGTTTACTAATCTTTGTAAAAGCAAACTCTTAGACAGAAGGGGAAACTGCATTATTAAAAAGAAAATCATTTAATTTGTTATAACTGCATTTTTATTACAGGGTCGTTCTTATGTGTTGACTGGGATGAAGTTCCAGCTTAAGATTCCAGAAACATTTCATGTTTTGTTATATAATGGTAAGATTAAGGCACTCTCTTTGCTCTTAAATTCAAGCAAGGAAAATCTTTTAACATAGGAAAATTTTTCTACATCATCTGATCATTCACATGATCATATTTTCTGTAGCGAACAATGTGATCATGGAGAGACAATTTTGTTTACGAAGGATGGACTCCCAAATCAAGTCATTTTTATTTCTTAATACTTGAGCAAGAAGAATTCCAGAGAGAAAACAGTAGAACGAGTTGAAGGGTGTTTTATCATAAATTAACAAGCATGTTCAGTACTATGCAACAAAAATAGAGCTCTTTTTACATGGTATTTTTTGTTGGTAAATCAAAGTCATGAAAAATGGCTAAAACATAAAATGGGATAATCATCTACTATTGCCTATTGGTAGAGTAAGATTTAATGGGTTTTCTAGGTGATGAGAAATTGTTACCTTGTGTAGGTAAAAGCTCAAATCTCCGACATTCACAATGAGGTCAGTTTCCAGTTCAGTTCCAACAAACCTACAAGATAAACCAACTTAGATCACATAAACTTTGAAGATATTGATCATTAGCGATCCATAATTAGTTTTGCGTAAGATGAAAGGCAAAAAATTCATCATAAATAGAATTATATGATTAGCTAGGATATGTGAAATGGGCTAAAAAAAAATATTTTTAGTTTGCTGCAAGCTAATGTAAATCTTTAACAGATAGAAATTTACAGATAAATTATATAAAACTTCTACAGTTAGAAATTTGAAATATAAAAAGTCTCTATGCTAAATAGAATGCAAACAAAAAATATGAATTTCAATGCAAGGAATTACTTAGGGCTAAGAATTATAGATTAACAACTCTCATGCAAGTACAAGCAAGCAGATATTCATAGGTTAATTTCAGCATTTAGCATAACAAGCTGATGTAAATCTAAATTTAACCGTAGCAATTTAACAATGAATACCTACCTCACATCCTTTCCATTTGTCTGAAATAAATCAGGCTTCGATCCAAGCTTCATGAACTTCATTGTAGCAAAACTAATTCTCCTAGAATCTACTTAATATTTAACTCCAAGCTCAAACCTATAAACACAGTAACTTAATTATATAGCACCTTGAGAAAAAAGAATAAGTTATTAAGAAAGCTACAAACTATCATGTTGTTTACTAAAATATTCGTAAAAAGATACGCAACATCAGATGAGCAGACCAAACATTTGAGCAGATCAAGTTGGTAAAGGAAATAATTTGTAGAAATATTAAATTCAACTTTGAACTATAACAAACTGATATAAAACATATCAAATAACAATTTTACCCTTACCCAGAGTTCTGAATGCAAATTCGTTTAAGGGCTAAATTCTTCAATAGTTATATCCGACTTCCAAAGTGGTTTCAGATCTTCACAATTCTCTATTTGGGCAGAGAATAACTGAGCCCATGTTTTCCGACTTCCGGGTTTGAAAGTTGAAGCATTTCCTGGTGATGTATGGCTAAATTTGCAATTAAATTTTCCATAGTTAAGCCTAGAATTTCCATCCTAATGTTGATATAGCTCTGGTCCCATTGACCGTCATCAGCCGGAGGATCCTTCACAAGAAAAACAAAGTAAAAAGATATTATAAATGGTCATACAATAACTAAAACTAACTTTAGCCGAGTATGTAACTGAAGATAGAAACTTATAGTTAAAAGAATTTAAGTTGTCGATCCAATCATTTGAAATGAAAGAGACAAAGAAGATGGTGACGACGACGACGACAAACAAGCGTATATTTTGTTACCTCATCGGCAAAAATATAGAAAATATCTCATTTAATAAAAATGTTGTCATGACTACATAGTATACACTCATATGGTGCTCAACCACACTTTTGAAATCAGTCAGTTCTGAATCAGTAATTGATTGATTTCTCACGTGTTAAGGCTCAGATAGAGATCTGGGTGATGAAGTAGCATCAATAGTTCGTCTCTTTGTTGCGGATGGAATACTAGAAATTCTCATCGACATAAAATTGGATGTTGAAATCTACCGGAGGAGATGCAGACAAAATATTTGCAACTTGTTGTTTCTAAGGAGCCGTGATTTACCGAATTCATCTCTTAAACTTCAGTGACAACGAGTAACATGCAATTTATGGGACACACTTTCCCCTGGGTATTATTATGCGCAGATAGTTAGTTGGAACCATCAATTTCCCAGACGAGCAAATCTATAAAAGCATGAAAGTGAAAATGCAATGACAACGGGTGACATTGTGAAAAAACAACTAAATAAAAGAAAATACATAATGCTTTTTTTTATTTGTAGGATTAATCCAAGTGAAGAAAATAATAATAGCAGCGACAGCGACCAACTTCATACAAAATTCTCTAATCATGTTGGATAATGGCAACTACTTGTTTCCCAACGTTTCTACCCGAGAAGAGACCGATCAATGCTTTCGGTTTATAAGTATGAAAATTGAAAATAATCATGTTGGGTAATCATGTTGTGAATGATACTAATTCATACAGCATTTGCTATATAATAGAAAAGGAGTTCAGTCACTGTTTATATATTTTGAACTTGTTTTACATTAATTATAGGCTGGAACTGAGGAGTTTCAACATAAATGTCATACATGTAGTTCCAGGTGCAATTAAATCAAATCTAGGAAATTCATCAATGGCCAATTACAGCAAAATGCCCGAATGGAAATATTATAAACAATTTGAGGCTGCAATACGCTCACGTACTACTCTTTCTCAAGGCCTCAGAGCAACTCTTGTAGAAGAGTTTGCAAAGAAAACTGTTGATGTTGTTTTGAAGAAGTCCCCCCTGCTTGGTTTTCTTATGGGCAGCCATCAACTATCTTTGCTATAATTCATTATCTTCCTTTGTTCCTCAGATATTTTATTTATAAACTTGCGCTCAAATGCTGAATTAAATACGGGTCTTTTTATATTGTTTTTTAGTCAATCTGTGGACACTAGTCCTGACATAATATTTGCTAAATTATGTTATGTATGATAAACATCTCACAAAATAAGTTTATATATTTATATGTAATTTCTTTGCATACTCAGGCGGTGACTTATAATGTCATGTTTGTGCCTTAGTTCTGAAAGTTCTATTAAACTAGAAAAACAATTCATATTTTTAGTGTGAAAAACACATTCATAACTTGAGTAATATTAATTTGTATGCTATAAATTTTGTTAAGCTCAAAAGGTTTCTGTTAGCAATGCTTACCTTTTAAAACCATGGACTTGAAAGATTTCTGTTAACTATACGTTAACTAAGATGGGAAAGAATTGCTTCCACTAGCCTTTTGTTTTGAATTAGAATATTAACCTTACAAGTCCCAGGAAAGAAGTAAGGAACTATACCCATAGTTTAGCTAGATGTGTGATTAATCAAGTTTTTAAAAGTTATTTAAAGCATAGAAGTATAATTAATAGAACAATTAATTCATGAAACTGATATGCAACAAAAGTGAAAAGCACACACACACACACACACACACATATATATATAAGTTTGAGAATCCGTGGGACAATAGTAAAGTACCTATAAGGATATACCCACAGTTTAGTTTTAAGTGTGTTTAATAAAAAAATTAAAGCTTCTTGAAGCATATAAGTATAATTAATAGAACAATTGATACATGAAACTGATTCGTAGAAAAAATGAATAGCCTGAAATAAAATATAAATAAATCAACACGATATTTTTATATGCATACCTAGTTACCTTTTGCAAACTATACAGTCTTCAATGTCATGTCAATCTAAACCTGAAATAAAACTTAAGCCTTGGTGTTCAATAAATGAACAGGAGAAGCTGATTTGATCCTTAACTGTACCTTAGAAGCAAATTTTGATGTATCACTAATTGTGTATCTGCAACTTCCAGTTGGAAACCTGAAGAAAAAATATAGTAAGAGATAAGTAAAAGATATTATGAGTGTATTACTAAACTGACAAACAAACTTGGAGTAAAAGATATAAGCTCAAAAGTAAATCCAACTATGATACAAACTAAGCTGATAAACAAATTGATGTTCACGTGTCCTCTAAAGAAATTGCTCACATTAATGTTCACTACTCGCAGTTATCTGATATATGACCTGTGTGTAAAGATTTTGGGCATACATTACAGTTCTACCCATATAATGGAGAGAATCCAAAATAGTTATGTAAATGAGATACAAGCTAAACCTTAAAATTAATATGGAGAAGAATATATAAGGCTGGCTAATCATAGATCTTTATGTCATTTTCAGAACTCAAAAAGAACAGTACCCATTCATAAGCCTTCTACCTCTACACAACTAGCTAATAAGAAAGTCTATATTTCAAAAGTTGCGTCTTTAGAAAACAAAGAAACGACTTGTTAATTCCCATCAAGGCATTATTGCCATGTGTCTAAATCAAAATGAAAATCATATTTCCTCAACCTATGTCCAATCAACGACTACCCCATCCCCTCACCCATGCAACAACTTATGTCATGTCCCTTGTTACAAATCCTATCTCTTATCTTATCATCAAGCCTATTCCTTTGGAACAAGGAAGAGAATCATCCTCTAGTAATGATCATCATCAAAATCTAGCTTTAACCACTAATGTATCTAGTCTTTTGCCCTCTTAGTTGAATTATCCAAATATGAATGCAATCTTGATCATCTTAATGAAACATGAAATTGAGTTTCATTTCTAACTATATCCAGACATGCACAAGATGCGCATGGCGATACAAATACAATTCCTCACAACAATAAAAACAAAGTTCAATCAAGTCTTCCTAATCATACTGGTACTCTATTCTGCATTACACTATTCTCAATAGCACCAACTTCTTGGCTTTATCTTTTACCAATACCGAAGTCCTCACCATTCAACCTCATAACTATGGACACTTTTTTCTACATAAAGCCTTGCCTGCATCCCTGGTCTACTTTTTTGAATTTTAGGTAAACATGCATATCCTAATTATCATGTACTTGGAAAAGCTCTTTGCCTTGACATCTCCTTCCTAATCACTTGGGAAACTTGCTATGTCTCATGTTATAATCGTTTGGTTGCTCTCTAACCCAACAGCTTTAGCAGCTTCCTCACATGCTCATACACTTCATGATCTGCTTATGTTGTTCAACTATACTGTTCTAGCTTCTATGCGGTTCTATTTTGTATAACTTTGTTGTTAGTTTGTAGCCCATGGTACCTTATATCCATGCAATTCTACTTCTTGCATCTAGTGTACCCTTGCTGTAGATTTCCAAGTACCCTCAATTTGTTATTTGCTATGAATGAAGGCAATTCCAGGGTTCTGCAAAGATGCCCATGCAGCAAATTATCAGCAAGCCTAACATGGCACGTGCACTTGTTTGTCACAAACATTTATTCTTGAACTATGAAAGCATGGGCAAGCGATACAGACTTGCATTCCTTTGGAGTTTCTTTTTGCTTCCTTTACTGCTCTTTGGATGGAACTACTTCTTTTTATGCTTTCAACATAGATTTGCTTCATTTCCTGATTGTGATAGTTGCTTTCTAAGACTACATAGTTATTGAACACGTATTGCTTCGTTTTGTCTTCTATTGGATGTATAAACTATAAAACCTTTGTAAATTTATAGCTCAATTCAAACTACACTCACTGAAATAATAAAATTCTAGAGGATGCATAAACTATCAAATTCCTGATTGTGAAAACTATTATATTAAAATTATAAATTACCGAATCATCATCCAGATCTTAATGGCGATTGATACACTAGTGCTCCTAATGGCCATCTAAGCAGCCTTTCGCATGTTGTGGTGGTAGAATTGAAGTTGCCGTTGGACAAATGCCGACGATTTAGGGTTGAGCTTTGTATTTGGGGATATCGGGTTTAAAATCAAAGAATGAACATGAATAAGGTAAAAAAGTAAAACTAAGATTAGATTTGAAGATAAATGCACGAAGAATGAAATGCAGTAGATTTTGGTGAAGAAGATAATCGATATTTGTTGGGGATGAAGTATGTGGGTAAGAAGAAAATGCGGCTAAAAAGAATTTTTATTACCCGCGTTAAAATTTCAGCTCTAACCTAGAATGTCAGCGTTTATTGATTAATCTTATTCCTTTAAAATACCATTAACTGCATTTGTTGTTGAAACGCTGATAAAAATTGCTGTCAAAAGTGAATCTTGTTGTAGTGATTCTAAGAGATGTGTTCTCTAAATGTAATCGTAGCCTCAAGCCTCATCAACCGGGTTTGGCTAAAACAAGGGAGGTGCAGCAAGGCTTCGTGGGTAGCCCCCACTTGAGAGCAAGATTTACCCCTGTCTAGATGTCCCTTTTTATTTCGGCTGTGTGGGGCGATTGCTAGCTAGAATCGCCGAGGTAGTCTTGTTCGGGACTGTTCAGTAAGGAATGGTCCCAGCTTTGTGTTGCAGGGGAGCGGGCGTACTCCTCGGTACGATGATCTAGGCCACGTACTGTGACGGGCGGTACCCCAGTAGCCCTGCCATTGTATGGAATCCAAAATCCAATAAGTACCAACGGTTTTGATTGTATTACCCACTTTTGTGGCTAGTAGCTGAAATTTAATAGATGTAACACCCTAGACACTATTATAATATCATCGGATTTCTTATCAAATGTTTTGGTTAGCGTAAGGTAAAAACTTTTCCATGTTTATGTGTGGGAAGTCTTACGTGATACCTTTCTTTCAAAAGGTTTTTAAAAATTAAACAACTTTGACCCGTTTACTCACACCAGACCCATGTATGACCCGGAGTTTATTCTGTTTTCTTAAACTCTTGGGTACTCAAATTTTTACGAGTAGCCAAGGGATTCAGTTTAGCTTTGACGAATACTGGAGGAGTTATGGAGAAGGAGGCTTCAGCGCTTATAGTTATATTATGTTTTTCCGCTGTGTTGTATCTCTGTGATATATGTGTAGTATTTGAGTTGTATAATAGACAGACTTGTATAAATGTCTATTCTGTGTTGTTGTATCTGAGTAACTCTGATATGTAATAGACTATGTAATAGACTATGTAATAGTTATGTTATATATTATATTTTGTTTCGTTCCGCTGTGAGATTCTGATTTTGTTGAGTTCTTTTCTTCTATCCATTCTACTTCTACCTCTTTCTTTCTTAAGAATGATGCGTCTTTCTGTGGAATGGAAGGCGGGTCGTTTCACCAGACGTGGCCGCACGTTCCCAAACTCGGCTCCTAGGTGTCTCTTCCATCCCCAAACGCAAATACGAACTCCGTTTGACGAATCGATTGTTGAATGGATAAAGATCTCAAACCCTAGCTATCCTTGCTCACGTTCTTCCTCTCTGCCATTTCCCAAATCAGTGCCGCACCCTCCAACGACCATACCTGAGACGACCCGACTTTCCACTCCCAGAAAATCGCATCATCAATTAAGAAAGAAAGGGATAAAAGAAAAAAAGAAAGAAAAGAAAGAAGAAACAATACTAGAATCTCAATAGCGGAACGAATAAATTATATTAATAACATAAGTATCTACATAATATACAATACCAATCAGAGATACACAACATACACATCACATATACTAGACAGTTATAAACACCTGTCTAGTATTTACTACTCAATACAATCACAACGCAGAGATAACACAGCGGAAAACTATATCTAATGCGGAAGCCTCCTGCTCCATTATTCGTCAAAGCTAACCTGAATCCTAACCTGAATTCTCTTGGCTACTCGTAAAAATTTGAGTACCCAAGAGTTTACGAAAACAAAGATAAACTCCGTGTCAGACATGGGTTTGGTGTGAGTAACATGTTAAGGTTTCTTAACTTTAAAAAAACTTTTGAAAAGAAAGGTATCACGTAAGACTTCCCACACATAAACATGGAAAAGTTTTTACCTTACGCTAACCAAAACATTTGATAGGAAATCCGATGATATTATAATAGTGTCTAGGGTTTCAAGTAAATAAGAAATAGCTGAAATTGTTACATCTATTAAATTCCAACAACTAGTCACAATAGTGGGTAATACAATCAAAACCGTTGGCACTTATTTGATTGTGGATTCCATATAATGGCAGGGCTATTGGGGTACCGCCCATCACAGTACGTGGCCTAGATCACTGTACCGAGGAGTACTCCCACTCCCCTGCAACACAAGGCCGGAACCATTCCTTACTGAACAGTTCCGAACAAGACAACCCCGCAGTTGTTTGCAACCAACTGCCCACACAGCCGAATATAAAGGGACTTCTAGACAGGGATCAATCTCGCTCTCCAGTGGGAGCTACCCACGAAGCCTTGCTGCACCTCCCCTGTTTTATCCATTCCCGGTTGATGAGGCTTGAGGCTACGATTACCTTAATAGAACTCATCTCTTAGAATGCTCATCGTCCACCTGACGATGTTCTGAAAGCATTCAATCCATACAAGTTCGTTCCGGGTTCGAACAAAACCGAAGGCATTATATCGTTACACTCATTTTGGAATCACCCTCAGAGTTAACGACGATAATCCTTGCACTCTGAATCTTCATCTCGAATCTATAAGCACTATTCCGTCAATACTCATTACGAAATCACCCATAGAGTTAAACTGACGTATAGCCCTTACACCTCGAGTCTTCACAAAGCTCCATTTGGATACACGACCTAACGTTATTTGGAATCGATGTGGTTTTCGGATATCCAAATATGGAAACCCAATCCCGGTCTCATCGAAATCCAAAGCATGTCTTTTAGGACCAAGTTATTTTAAAGTTTAAAATGATTCAGTTCAATATTATCTATATACACACAGATAGATAATTATCACAATAGATAATCAATATTATCATCACATCAGATAATCTATATTATCAACTCAAACAAATAAATCATATTATCAACTCAATGCAACCATAACATCCAAATCACACAACAACATTTATGTAACGACCCGTAAATTTTCGATAATTAAAATAGCTAATTTATTAAGATTTCATGATTTAATGTTAGAAAAAAAATTGTAATTCGTTTGGAATAATAATAACTGGAATGAATTGCAACAATAATTATCCAAGTAATGAAAAATAAAATTTACTTAGTGAATGCCTTTGCAATCAATAGTTGAATAGGATAATAAAATGTTGAATTCATTGGGTATAATAGAGTAATTGATTGATAAGTAAAATCTATTTAAAATCAAACATTGAATATTGAACAGGTAAATTGTTTAAATTAAATATTTAAAACTTATTGAATAATTGAATAACTGTAAAATGAAAATAGTGTTCTAAATTGTGAATTGGTTTTAAAAGTTGAATCTTATAAGTTCAATTTCAATATTTCAAAAGATAATGAATTATTGGATAAGCGAAATTGTTTAAATTTAATATTTGGAATTTACGGAATAATTTAATAATGGGAATTGAATAACCGTATTGTTCTATAATCTTAATTTGTTTCAGAAGTTAAATTTTAAGTTCGTTTTGAATATTTCAAAAGATAGTGATTTAAGAATAATCAATTTGTTTAAATTTAATATTACAAATGTTGAATAATTAAATTCCGAATTTGATACGATTAATTTGATATTGTAATTTAATATATGAAAATAGAGTGAATAATTGAAATTTGATTTAATATGATTCAAATTGGTTTTCAAAGTGAATGTAAGTTATATTGGGATTATAATAGAGTTAATAAGATTTTAAAATTGGAAATTATTGGATAATTGAATAACGGGTTTACTATGATTAAAAATGATTTGTAAAATTTTATTTTATCATACTTAAGTTAGAATGATGTTGTAGAAATTTTAAAATCGAATTAAAAGTAAATCTGTGAAAATTGAATATTTTAATATTTAATTATCGACTGGAAAATAGCTTGAACAGTCTCATAATTGGACGAAACTAGTTCCATTGGATCCGTAATAGTTAGTTATTATCGGATTTCAATTTTCGTAGCAATCGGAGTTGCCGTTTGACCGTGGCAGCTCGAAACGCGTTGAAATTGTTTTAATATTAATTTGGCGAGTTAAAATAGTCATTTTTCAAACGGTCTCAGATTTTGATAAAACCAGTTTCATCGGATCCGTAATGTGATATTATTGTAAGGTTTCAAATTTCGTGTCAATCGGATTTACCGTTTGTCCGGAGCAAGCCAAAACGCATAGAAATTAGTTGAATCGGTTTAATTTAAATTTGATCGTTTATTGCCGTAACTCGCACATATGATCGAATTAGCCTCCGAAACATGTTCCATTGTATTCGGAACGTGGGGTAAACCTTAGAAACGCCTGCCGGCACGCTTCGTTTGGAGTTCGGAAAATTTTCGGTGAATAGTGTTTTACAATTTTCTATATAAGGACCTAAACATTTCATTTTGCACTCAAAACCCTTGCTTCTTCTTCGAGCCGGCCCTAGATATTAATGGCTGAGAAAATTCAAAAATTTCTCCTCTATTATCTCCAAATCTACAAACAATTAGCAAAAGCCGTCAACTACAAAGTTGTAGAGGGCATCAAGATCTAGCTATCCAACGGTGGAGATCGGAAACGGAGCCACGGAGCCACGGATCGACGGGAAATCACGTTCAAAGCTGTTGCGTTTTTCACATTTTTCAAGGCTAGATGGGGGGCCGAGCTTCGAGCTGCTCCAGGCGTTGGTGGCATTAGTGATAGGCTTCGTGGTGGCGCTAGCTGATCGTTCTGGAAGTCGACGAGGTGGTCGTGATAATTGCTTGAAAATCGGCGGCTATGGGTTCATACGCGCGTGAAAGAAACTGGAGATGGAAGAAAGGGGATGCGGCCGTGATTTGCAGTGGTGGGATGGACGGCTGTGATGGAGCTAGGGTATTAAAAAAAATGTTAATTAATTTACGTTTTAATTTGTTCAATCTTTAAAATGCTCTAACTTTTGCATACGAGGTCCGTTTTGGACGAAACAAGTTGCGTTGCTTCGTTTTGTCGATCACTACACAATGGAGCTAGATTGGAGTTGTTTGGAGCTAGTGAAAATTTCGGGTAAAATTAAACGCTCGTTTAATTTTATTCGAAATAAAACGCTGGAACTACATTGAAATCAATGTGAGTGTTTTATAACGCTCACAACGTACTAAATATCTTTATGCTAGTTAAATTGGATATTATGAAGTGTTATGATTTTTATTTGTCGTTGTTTGATAAATTTAATTGCCATATAGATAGTTAATGCTAAAATTTGAACGCTAACACCCTGGTGTGTAAAGTGTAGTTGTGAAAGCACCACCCGATGATTCGGGAACAGAGTATAAGCAGAAAACCAAAGAAAAAAGCAGTAAATAACAACGATTGTATAGTGGTTCGGCTCAATAGTTTGCCTACGTCCACTCTGAATATCTTTATTGATGATTTCGTTAAAAGTTGATACAATTCTTCCCAAGTACAATACACTTTGAACTACTAAACACTTTGAACGAGTAGCTTAAACTTCATTGTAAGTGAAAGTCCTCAAATCCATGTCGGATGCATGAGATTTCTTCTTGAAGTTGTTGATAGCGTTCTACGTGTCTTGAAAGCTTTGAGTGTTGAGTTGGTTTGGAATGTAGCAGAGTATCGGTGCTTGGAAAGAATAAGCCAGAAAGTCCTTTGAACGTTGGAGGTGGTTGCGTATTTATAGGTGTGATTCTGGGCAGTAGTTTTTCTCTCAAGTCATGAGTCATGCACGACTCATGGAGAGTCGTAAGTCACGCTCGACTCAAGGTTCAAGAGTCAGCAGGCAGTGGGGTAAGTGAAGTGGTTCTGAGATTTTCTTCGTTCATCTGGATACAAGTCCTAACTCATTCGCGAGTTAAGAGGTCACGGTTTAAAGTGAGGCAGCACTAAAATCTTGGCTCTGCGGTTTTAAGTCGTGTACGACTTAAACTAGGTCGTAAGTCGTCGACGAGTCATCTTATTGCGGCATGGTATTGAACTTGTCCTCTAAGTCTTAGGTCGTAACGTCTTTAAGTCGTGGACTTTCTTAAGTTGTGACATTCCCTAAGTCGCTTAGGTCTTAATCCTGCTAGGTCGTTAGCTCCTTAACTCGTAAGCTTTCCCTGAGACATGACATATCTTAAGTCGCAGAGGCTTTAAGTCGCGGATTTCTCTGAGATGTGAGTCGCTTTGTTTGCCTAAGTCGTTTACGACTCATGCTAGGTCGTAAGTCATAGACACCTTTAGGTCGTTAACTTATTTCCTTCTTGAGTCGTGCCATCTCTTAAGCCGTAGACTTCCTTAAGTCGTCTGGACCTTAACTCGTTAGGTCGTGGAGACCCTAAGTCGTGTACCCTCCTTGATCCATTGAGTCGATGTCTCCCTTGAGTCGTTGAGTCGGCCATTTCTTTAACACGTTAAACTGTTAGGTCATACCATTCATAAGTCGTTCATGCTTTGTCTTGTTAAATCGTCACGCATCTTAAGTCGTGAGGTTTGCTAAGCCGTAGACTTCTCTTGATCCGTTAAGTATCTTATGTCGTAAATCGTCCCAGGCCTTAACTCGTTGTCTTAACGGGGTTAACATTTGCCCCTCGAAGCACACGCCTAAGTCGTAGGTCGTGTGCTCCGACTTACCTTAACTCGCTTGTGCCGTTTCAAGTTCCGCTGTCTTGGTGTATAAAAGACTTGAGTCTTTTCTCTTATTTCTTTCTGCTCATTATCAATCTCCTAAGTCGTATCCGCCATTAGCATCTCTCCGAGTTTCCTGCGGCGATCCTGACTTGATTTACTTCCAACCACCTTTAGCTTCACATCACGTAAGCAATTTTCCCATTTTCCAATCGCTGATCATCATTGTCAATCTTTGAGACCTGTCTTCCGTCTCTGATTCCCCCCTTTAACCGTGCGAGTATTGTTGCATTGGTCGTCGAAGAACTCAAAGTTTGTTTGATTTGACTTAAGACGACTCGTGATTTGTGGCGATTCGGTGGTGTGGCAGAACTGGGGATGTTGTCGATTGAGAGGTTATTGGGCTAACGGGTCAAGAGGATGAGGAGTTTCTGATTGGATGGGGGGTTTGTCGATTGGGTGAAGTGAGATGCTAAATTGGATACGACCCAGCATTTTTGGGCAAGTTATAACCTTCCGCGACTTAACGAGATACGACATGAGCTTTGAGTCGCGGCCGATCTAGGACTTAGAGAAATTCCCATTTCTTTGAACCGAATCTCTTCCTCCTTACCATGCTTTATGACTTATAGGACCAACGATTTTAAGGAGCCAACGACTTAACTTGCAGGAAATCTTTAAGTCATGGGCGACTTAACCTTTAGGTCGTGGACGACTTATCCCTTAGGTCGTGGACGACTCAGCACATGGACAATCTTTTACTGCCAAATTGTTTCCTAAGCAAATTTCATCCCTCTGTTAGGTTGTGAACGACTTAGGGCTTAAAGGATTTTTGGACTGTGACTAAATGGCTTGAACAAAAATTTGTAAACTTCAAGATGTCGACAAAACTTGATTGTACTTCCAATTTGAATTGCTAGAATATACTGCTCGAACTTTGTTGCGTTTCTTTACAGATTATTCTAACTTTAATGCTATCAACCTGTTGAACACAACACTTGCTGAAAAATGGGACAAATATACTGCCATCGACTGCCCACGTCAAATGACAGATTAGTTAATAACAGATAATTAACTTAAATAAATTGTGTGAACGAAGTGCTTTCATCAATTTCAAGTAAAATATTAAAGCAACACTGAAATAGTCAATTGAAACTGACCAGCCTGCACTAATATTATGCTTGAACTTTATATTAACAAGTTCTGAAATTTTGTAATCGATCAATCATCGATAGTTTAATTCCAGTTATATTTACTTGCTATTTTTATTAGTTTTGCATGACACTTCACACTTTTAGGAAACGTGCACCTTCACATTTGAATATCCAGTTGCTTGTGTAGAATGACTTCTCAGGAAGAAGATACAACGGTTCAGACTGGAGAGGCAACTGTTATTCCGGCTCCATTAGTTAATCCTCCCGAAAGAGCCTCTTCTACTTTATCGTACAGAGTTTTTCGCCAATTGTGCGCTCAGTTTGGCATTGCTGAATCAGATGCCATTCTTCCCGAGAGAAGTAACACTGCTGACATAGCACCCCCTGGCTTTGTAACGGTCAATCGACAAATGTGCCTGAGTGGGGGCGTTCCTCCTTTCAATGATTTTCTCCAACAACTTCTTCGTCAATTGGCCATCGCCCCATCCCAATTACACCCCAATGGTTATGCCATTTTAATGGGGTTGTGTGTACTGTTCAGGAGGACGCTTGATCGATTCCCAAGCTTTGACGAGATTTGCTTCCTATGCTCTTTCACCAGGACTAAAGAACACCCCTCTATTACTGTCGTGAGAAGTGCTCGAAATCGTAAATTGATCATCGGTCTTCCTGACAGCGCTCATGGGTTTTTGACTCAATTTTTCTATGTCCGTTGCCCCCCGGGGTTTTATGCTATGTAGAGAGAAGGAAGTAGGATCATCTACCTTTTGCTCCTCTATACTCTGAATTTTTTGAAGTTCAAATTGCCAAGTGTTAACTTCATCATCATTTTTTTTTTCAGCGCTCCCCCCTCCTTGTAAAGATCCCAGTCACAAGCCAACTCTGGAGAGGCTTGTAGCTGTTCCGGTTGAAGTGCGGGATTTGAAATTTTTGCTGAACGACGAATTCCTTCACCAGTTCGGACTTCTTCACTCTTCTCGCTCCACACACCCCTGCGAGGTTCCAGACTCCCCACCTAAAGCATCAGATGCCCTGGTTTCTACAGACACATCCATACCAAAAGGACCTGCTCCTGAGGCTTTGCTAGTGAAGTGCTCCACTTCTGTTGATGTTGCGGGGCCATCTGTCGAACTTGCCCCGGTTATTGAGGAAGAAGAGCCCCAGGGATCTCCCCGACTGTCGCAGAAATCTGGCGAAGAGGCCGAAAAAACTAGCCTTGCCAAGCAGAGCAGGGACGATACTTTCGAAGGGCTGAGTGACCTCTTTGCCACCTTGCAAGAGATCTTTAAAGATGATCCTATCACTACCGGGGTTTCTACTTCATTAGTTGAAGCGACTTCTATCATGCAACAGACTCCGTCGACTCAAGAGTTGACGCTAACTATTACACCCACGACCACTCCTCAATTAAAGAGTGGTTCGTAGTTTGATGCGCGTAGTTTGCACGTCACACACACTTAGAATTTTTTCGGCACTTTTATGCTTCTGACTTTTTATACTTTGAAGAATTCTAAGATTAAGCTCTTTTTTATTTCAGATCCTCCGATGGGGCGCAGCGGATCCTCCTATGATGATTTCCAGCGCTACGGGAGGCGTAGCCAGTATGATTACAGGCGTTACCTCCCCTCTTACAGAGAATCTGATGAAGAAAGAGCTGCTCGAAAGGCTCAAGAAAAGAGGGCTCAAGAGGAGCGTTATGAAAGAAGAGAGAGGGAAGAGCGCCACGATTCTTCGCTGAGAGGCGACGATTCCCATAAAAGAAAATCCCATGATGACAGAGGAAAAAGTCATATGGTTGAAGATTCGAGCAAGCGTGCCCGACATGGTGAGAAGCACACCTCTACAACTCCTGAAAAGGTTACTGCCCCTGCCTCGCTTGATATTCCTTCCGGCTCTCCCGCTCTCGGGAAGACAGACATACAAACAATAATTAGCAGGCCTAAATTCCAAGTCGGACCGGGTCCGGCCACTTTGCAGAGTCGGTTTCCACAGTGGTGTCTGAAGGGAGTAAGGTTTGATCTTGACTTGGTCCCCATTGACAAGTCTGCTATGTTACGAAACCTCGATGCCATCAAGCTTGATATTGAGAGGATGTCGAACTGGCAAAAACTTGTTGACGAGCTCCAAAGGGTTAATCGTGCGAACATAGAGGCCATGCTCACTATGGAAAACGATAAAGCCGAGTGGCAAAAAGTTCTTGAGCAACATGACACTGAGATGAGGAGCATTGCTTCTTACAATGAAGAGGTTGAAGCAAAAGTTGGAGAACTGAAACAAGAGCTTGCTGCTTCCTCTACTTCCTATTCTCAAAAAGAAGAAGTGCTCCTAAAATAAGTGAGAGATGCTCATGCCAGCCAAAGGGATGCCGAAGACAGGCTTGAAGTGCAGAAAAGAATTAGTGAGGGCTATGTTGCTGATATTGAGGAGCTTCGGAAGAAAAAAAGCTCCCAAGAGGCGGAGATTCAAATGCTTAAGCTTCAACTTTCTAAAGCTGAAATGGAGCGTGATGAGGCCGTTGCCGGCAAAATTGCAGCTGAAGAATCTCACGAGGCGACGAGGACCAACATCAGCTCAACGTTATTTGATTTCTACCTGCATAACATCTTGGGGCGCGGCAGCCTCGCCTTTCTAGGCCCCAAGTATGAAATTACTCTGGCTGAAGTTTGGGAGGCCGCACTCGATATGCTCGGTGGTAACGGCGCTGGCTATGCTGAGTCAGCTCTTGAGGAGCATTATCTTGATGATGATGCTCGTGCCGCTCTCGCCAGGGGGAGAGAACAGCTTGCAAAATTAAGGGCCGAAACAGCGGCAGGAGAATATTCAGGAAAAATCATCTCAACTGCTCCAATTCAACCTTCTCCTTCAGCCGAAATTGACATTATCGGTTCTAGTTCTCATTCCCCATCTCCTACTAAAGTTACCACCGAGATCACAAGCATACAAGGTGGAGATGAAGGCGGCGAGAGTGCTGAGGCACAGGCTTACGAAGTTGACGTCAGGGAACCGACTTCTGCAGGTAACCCTACTGACAATCTTGCCCAAGTAGACTGCTCATCTGTTTCTTACGAGCTTGATGAGCTTTTTGACTACTTCTTGAATCTCGACGAGCCATTGTCTCCTCTTTTTATGGGAACTACTGACTTTTTGACTTTTCCTTTGTAGAGAAAGCGCCGAGCGTCATTCAAACTTCTTCACTTCCAGCTACTGTTCCTCTGCCTTCCCCAATCACTCCTACTCTTCACCCGGGATCACAGGAAGAAATAATAGGTGCCCTCCGGGGCTTGGATGACCCAGCTGCTTCACAAGAGCAAAAGGACGAAGGATTTGAGGGAGGTGAGATATCCCCGGAGCGGACTCCTTCTGATGACATAATTTTGTCTAAACTTGTTACTCCAGGAAGTGAATATTCTTCAAAGAGGAGAAAGAAGCACGGAACATCAAAGAGGAGGAGGAAGAGTATTACTGCTACTAAAGAGGAACCGGAAGTTGAACCAGTTGTACCTCCCTCTCCTTCTTCCCTCATGCCTATAGATCGACCCGAGAAGCTAACCATCCGGCCAGGTAAAGGGTCCAAGGGTGGCAAGAAGAAATGAAGATTCCAGTTTTTAGCTTTTTCGTTTTTTGGATGTATTGGTCGGGGATTGTGCGGGTATCGGCCCCCAGCTTTTCTTTTGCTTTTTACTTTGGAACGTGTACCTGTATAAAATTCTAATAGTGTTGAATAAAATGATTCTTTTTCTTTGTACAAACTTCTGTCTGTATCTGAGAATGCATTTATTATTCATTTTTGTACAAGTTTCTTTGTACGATATTGCAGTGAGCTTGTGGTATATATTGTTCGAGCGCAATTTTACCGATGTAGTTATGCCATGCTGCCCCTATACCATAAGCCCATTGTAATATTTTATTTTATGAGGAACTTATGCTTTTATTTTTAGAGAATAATTATTCCACATTTGGAGGAATATTATTTCATTAAAAAATAGAGCACAAATAAGTTTCTACGCTTCATCCTTCGAAGATATCACTTTTTATTTTGTGCATATACACATTTTACTGAATGAAATCTTCTATGTGGTAAAGCAGGTATTTGCAAGGTACTTCAACTTCTTTTTGAGGAAGAGAATTTTCTAGAATAAGTAATTCATTCTTCCTTTGAAAGTTAAAGTGTGCTTTTGATGAGGATTTTTTTTTTACTTGCCACAGTAAAGGGCTTCTTGATTTTTGTTTCTTTGAAAAGTTGCACCTTCGGGGAAGACTTTTTCACGTTTCAACGCCTAGAAGTGTTATTTCAATCTTGGTGAAACGTGTGCCTCCGAAGAGGTCTTTCTGCTTGGTCGTGCCTCCGGGAGGAGGTCTTTTCATTTCTGCCTCTGGGAAGAGGTCTTTCTGTCTTATTGTGCCTCTGGGAAGAGGTCTTTTCGAAACGGGCCTCCGAAGAGGGCTTTTATTTTGTTTTGCATTTCAACTCTGGTGAAGTGAAACTCCGAAGAGCGGTTGTCGCACTTCAACTCCTGGTGAAATGGGCCTCCAAAGAGGGCTTTTATTTTGTTTTGCATTTCAACTCTGGTGAAGTGAAACTCCGAAGAGCGGTTGTCGCACTTCAACTCCTAGTGAAATTGGCCTCCGAAGAGGGCTTTTATTTTGTTTTGCATTTCAACTTTGGTGAAGTGAAACTCCGAAGAGTGGCTGTTGCACTTCAACTCCTGGTGAAATGTGCCTCCGAAGATTGCCTGGAAGTTACTCTCTCATGGTTGGAGGGTCGTGACTCCTCCAATCTTTTTTGTTGAGTAGAGAACTTTCTTTTTTGCGGCATATGCCTCGTTAGAGGTCTTTATCCTCCGAAGAGTTGTGCCTCCGAAGAGGACTTGTGCCTCTGAAGAGGGCTTTAGTTGTTCCTTGTCCACTTGCTTATGCCTTTTTAGCGATCCTCTATTTTTTCTTTTCAAGTTCGCACTCCCTTCTCTTACAAGTAGTTTGTTTAATCCAAAGAAGTGTACTTCATTGCTAGGCCAGTTCGCGAGAACGGGCATAAGCTTCTTAATTGGATGTTTGTTTGTTCAAACTTCTCAATTTATTAGCTAGAGCCCGTTTTCGGCGAAATCATTGGCCGTTCAATTGAAGCACTTCTTATCTAGGATTTAAATTCGAGGCTTTCGAGACTTGGAATTTGTTCGTTTAATGATAACAAGAATCACTTGGTCTTGTAATGTGCAAGTTTTATTTTCGTTGCCTGCAATAATTTAAATTGACATTTCAGCAATACATTTAATGTACTTTTCATATCGAAAATAAAGCAAACATGTAATAATAATAAGGAACACAAGATTTATAGTGGTTCGGCCAAGAATTTGGGCCTACATCCACTTTATAGTCTCTCATTATTCACTTGCATCAGTTTTACAATTGCTTTCAATTACAAGAATCATACATTCATAATTCTTTTTACAATATTTCAACAAAGCTATCAAGTAAAGTATGGACGCAAGTGATTGTTGTTCCAAGCCCTTGGAATTTGATCTCCTTCGACAGTAGCGAGTTTGAATGTGCCGTCAAGAAGCTTCTGACCTATGACATATGGTCCTTCCCAATTTGGCCCAAACACACCTGTCGCCGCCATGATTCTCTTCAGGACTAGATCTCCAATCTCAAAGCTGCGTTGGCGAACTTTGGAATTGAAATATCTGGCTATCCTTTGTTGATGAGCTGCGATTCTGAGCTCAGCCTCTTCTCTTTTTTCATCAAGGAGATCTAGTGCCTCAAGCTGTAGTTTTCCATTCTCCGCTTGATTGAAATGGATTCTTCTATGTGAAGGGACCTCTGTTTCTACCGAAATCATTGCTTCTGACCCGTATGCCAATAAAAACGGAGTATGCCCTGTTGCAGTTTTGTGGGTAGTTCTGTATGCCCATAGTGCTAGTGGTAGCTTATCGACCCAACCACCCTTTGCTCTTTCGAGTTGCTTTTTGATGGTTGACTTGATAATTTTGTTTACTGCTTCCACCTGCCCGTTTGCCTGCGGATGAGCTACTGCTGAGAAGCTTTTCCGGATTTTGAATCGTTTGCAAAAATCTTGGAATTCTTCACTTTCGAACTGAGTACCATTGTCTGTAATTATCTTTTGAGGCACACCATACCTGCAAATGATACTTTTAGTCACAAAACTTATCATCTTTTTAGAGGTGATAGTAGCCAGTGGTTCAGCTTCTGCCCATTTAGTAAAATAATCTACAGCAACAATGGCATATTTGATTCCAGATTTGGCAAGTGGTAACGGTCCTACAAGGTCTATCCCTTATATTGCAAACGACCATGGACTAACCATCTGTGTGAGTTCAGTAGAAGGTGCTCTAGGAATTTTGGCGAATCTTTGGCATCTGTCACATTTTCGTGAATAGTCTGCTGCATCTCGATTAATTTCTGGCCAAAAATATCCGTATCGGAGAATCTTCTTTGCTAAAGTTTGACCACCTAAATGATCACCACATTCTCCCCCATGTACCTCAGCTAGGATTGTTTTGGACTCTTCCCTGGATACACATCGAAGTAACGGCATTGAGAATCCCCGTCTGTATAATTGGCCATCCTGGACTATATAGCGAGAGGCTTTCCTCAGTAGCTTCTTTCGTTCTTTTGAATTTTCCGGTAAAGAGCCATTGAGCAGATATTCTGTTATTGGAGTCATCCATGATTCTTGCTCTTGAGACACGCTCATGATCCAATCAATATCCATCTCATCAATGCTTGGAGCCGACAGGACTTCCACTGGAGTCAACCCCAGAAATTGAGCTTCGCCTGTGCTAGAGTACTTTGCGAGAGAATCTGCTTTCGTGTTTTCTTCTCGAGGAATATGGCTTATTGTGTAATGATCGAAGTCACACAGGAGTTCCCAAGTCTTTAACAAGTAAGCAGGCAGATTTCCCCCTTTTGCTTGGAATTCCTTCTTGACTTGGCATACAATAAGCTGAGAATCACTAAAGATCTGTAATGCTCGGATGTTTAGTTCTTTAGCAATTCTCAAGCCAGCGATAAGAGCTTCGTATTCTGCTTCATTGTTCGTTGAAGGAAATTCCAATCTCAGTGCATAGCATAATGACCGACCTTCAGGGGTCTCAAGTACAACTCCAGCTCCAGAACAGTTAGTCATTTCTTGCGCCATCAACATATAACCTCCATTGGATTGGGGAATCATCGATCGTTTCCTCCTCACTGTTACCCTTATCTGTGAATTCTGCGATGAAATCCGCTAAAGCTTGTCCGTTGATTGCTTTTCGGGGATGATAAGTGATGTCATATTGACTGAGTTCAATGTTCCACTTTAGAAGACGACCCGAAGTCTTAGGGCGAAACAGGACTTGCTTTAAAGGTTGATCAGTGAGAACTCTGATAAGATGAGCTTGGAAATATTGCCTCAACTTCCTTGATGCAATCAATAGGCAATAGGCGAGTTTTTCCAACTTGGAGTAATTCATCTCTGCCCCAGTGAGTCTTTTGCTGATATAGTAAACTGGATGTTGAATCCTCTTGTCTTCTCGTATCAGCGCTGCACTTAAAGCATGAGATGATACTGCCAAGTATATAAGAAGATCCTTACCATCGCCGGGCCTAGAAAGTATTGGAGGCGTTTCCATATGGCGAATCAATTCATCAAAGGCTTTTTGGCATTCGGGAGTCCAATCAAAGTTT
Source organism: Allium cepa (assembly GCA_030765085.1). Classification (NCBI taxonomy): domain Eukaryota; kingdom Viridiplantae; phylum Streptophyta; class Magnoliopsida; order Asparagales; family Amaryllidaceae; genus Allium; species Allium cepa. The sequence continues at coordinate 271,733,158 of CM060943.1, read as the reverse complement.
TTCTTTCCTTTCTTTAGAGCGTTAAAGAATAGGATGCATTTATCAGTAGCTTTGGAAATGAACCGACTCAAGGCGGCGACCTTTCCGTTGAGACTTTGCAATTCTTTCTTCGTTCTAGGAGCTTTGACTTCTTTTAAGGCGGTAATTTGGGCTGGACTAGCTTCAATGCCCTTAGCGCTCATGATGAAACCTAAGAACTTTCCGGACTCCACTCCAAATGAACACTTTAAAGGGTTAAGCTTCATTCCGTATTTTCGGAGGACCGCGAACATGTCTGCTAAGTGTTCTATGTGATCCACTGCTTTCTTAGACTTTACTAACATGTCGTCGACGTAGACTTCCATAGTCTTGCCCAATTGTGGTTTGAACATAGCATTAACAAGTCTTTGGTAGGTTGCCCCCGCATTCTTCAGCCCGAAGGGCATAACTCTGTAGAAGTAAAGACCAACATCGGTGATAAAGCTCGTGTCCTCCTCATCTGGCTCATGCATCATGATCTGGTTATATCCGGAGTAGGCATCCATAAAAGATAACAATTCATGTCCCGTTGTTCCGTCTACCAGTTGATCGATCCTGGGTAATGGGAAGCAGTCTTTGGGGCAGGCCTTGTTTAGATCTGAAAAATCGATGCACACTCTCCATTTTCCGTTGGCTTTCTTAACCAGCACTGGATTCGAAACCCAATTCGGATAGGTAGATTCTTTGATAAAGTTATTCTCCATGAGCCGATCAACTTCTTCTTTTAATGCTGCTGACCTTTCTGGACCTTGAGTTCTCCTTTTCTGTTTCACAGGTGTAAATTTTGGATCAATATTCAAAGCGTGTACTGCAACTTCTGGAGATATTCCGCACATATCGGCATGAGTCCAAGCAAAAACATCCAAATTTGCTTTTAAAAAAGATATTAAGATATTCTGAATTGACACATTAAGTTGTGAACCCACATTCAATACCTTGTTTGGGTCCTTTGGGTCAACAGGTACTGGTACTGTCGTTTCCACTTGTACCACTCTATTCTCCCATGTACTGGCTTTTCTAGGATCCATCTCTTTTCGTGCTCCGCTGTGCTCGCCAGTGCAGGGTCGGCCCTGTAATTGCTACAAGGCTGGTTCTTTGATGCGGACTGGGGTTGCCGCATCCTTTCCCATTTCTCTTTTCCTTGCCTCTCGCAGCTCTGTCAGATAACACTCCCGCCCAGCATTTGATCCCCTTTTATAACTCCCACTCCATTGTCTGTGGGGAATTTAATGGCGAGGCACCATGGGGCCAGAACAGCTTTGAACGCTGCGATAGTTGGACGGCCAAGGAAAGCATTATAAGCAGAAAATTCGTCGACAATCACAAAAGTTTGCTTGCGGACTACTTTTCTTTCTCCCTCTCCAAGTTCTACAAGCAAATCAACGGTTCCTATCAGTTGTTTTGGCTCCCCAGTAAAGCCAGCGATTTTCTGCGACGAGGCTTGCACATCAGCCATAGGGATCTTCATTTGGTCGAATGTTTTCTTGAAGAGGATATTGCAGGATGCGCCACAATCAATGAGAACTCTTCTGACAATAGCTGGCCCGATACCAGCCGAGATGACTAAGGGATCCTAGGTAGGAGCTTCAACACCTGTGGAATCCCTGGCTCTGAACAAAATATCGTCATTGAAAGTTCTTTGTTGTTTCAGGGGGGTAGCATCTTCCAAAAAAAAGACATCTTCTTCGGCCGATACATATTTCAAAGCCCGGGTGTACCTTTCCATCTCACCCCAGCTCTTGCCTGCTGGGTGAGGTCCTCCCGTAATGACATTGATAACAGGCCTTCCGGATTCATGCCCTGCAGCCTTCTCACTTGTCCTGGGTTGATGAACAGGAGCTCGTTGCCCCTGACTAGACGAAGCAGGATTGCTGCTATTCTTTTCCACAAATTGCTGAAGCTTGTTTTCCCTTATCAACTCTTCAATCAAAATTTTCAATTGGCGGCATTCATCGGTATCATGACCGGGTTGATTATGGAAGCGGCAAAACTTCCCGCTTTGTACAGCTTTTTTCCCGGTTCTCAGAACGGGAGGTTTAGGATAATCAACAGAATCTTTAGTGGCAAGATAAATACGCTCCGGCATATCTGATAAAGTAGTATATTCCGATGACTTGAAGGAACGAGGCTTCTTCAGATTTTTCTGTTTCTTCCCATCGTTATTTTCCCTTTTCTGTCCTACAGATTCATTCTTGCGTGGAGCAGCAATGTTATCTTCAGCTTTTTCCAATACTGCCTTTACTGGTACAGGACGGCTTTCCAGGCGTATGAACTCATCTTCTTTCTTGTAGAATTTTTCAAGGGAATTTGGTTCCTTCATGTTAAGCCATTTTCCAAATTCGCTCGACTTGTTGATGGCCCTCATCAGATAGGTCAAGATCATCTGTGGTTCTGCATTATCTACCTCGTCCAGTGCTATATTAAAACGATTCAAGAAAGATCTGATAGTTTCCCCTGGATTCTGTTCTAAACTTGACAACGACATGATATCTTTGGCTTTTGAAGCATATAGTCTGAACTGCTCCTTGAATTTCCGGGTTAGGTCAGAAAACTGATCTATAGACCGAATTGGTAGCTTGGTGAACCAAAGCAGAGCTACACCTTCCAAATATACAGGAAAATATCGGCACTTTATTTCATCAGAAGCTCTGGCACCTGTCATGTGCCAATCATACTTATACAAGAATTCGTTCGGATCACTTGTTCCCTTGTAAGCTGGGATAGTTGGAGGGACGAACTTCCTTGGGAACTCAGCCTTTAAGATCCTTTCGGTAAACGGGGTTTTACTTGGAGCGAATCCCCATTCTTTCTCGTCTTCATTCCTTTGCATGCTTTCTTTCATGATTTGTCGAACCATTTCAGAAAGATACCCCTCATCATTTCGAGCTTTAGATCCACCAACTTCAGGAAATGTCCGCTCAAAGGGGCTGGCAGCCCTCTCAGGAATGTTTCTTTCTTCAGTGTCATGAATGTTGCCAGCAAAGTTCCTTTCATTACCCGTTGGTTGACGGTTTACCCCAAGCAAATCGTTCAACTTATTCAAAATTAGGGCATTTTGGGCATTCTGAGCCTCCAATTGTGCACTTTGTGCATTTATCTGCTGGTTCAGCCCTAAGATTACAGCATCCAACTCCGCTTTTGTGACCCCAACAGGTGGAGTGGCTTGATTAGGTACTGGGGAAGTGGAGGTTCCCTCTTGAACATTTCCAGATCTAACCGATCTACTCCTTCTCCCCGGAGCCATGATTTCAGATAAACTTCTAGTCTTTAGAGAGATTACTTCAACAAACTTTCATGGAGCAATGATGATAATTTGCCTGAGTTCAGTTCTCAGTGAAAGCACCAAAAATGTTAATGCTAAAATTTGAACGCTAACGCCCCGGTGTGTAAAGTGTAGTTATGAAAGCACCACCCGATGATTCGAGAACAGAGTATAAGCAGAAAACCACAGAAAAAAGCAGTAAATAACAACGATTTTATAGTGGTTCGGCTCAATAGTTTGCCTACGTCCACTCTGAATATCTTTATTGATGATTTCGTTACAAGTTGATACAATTCTTCCCAAGTACAATACACTTTGAACTACTAAACACTTTGAACGAGTAGCTTAAACTTCATTATAAGTGAAAGTCCTCAAATCCATGTCAGATGCATGAGATTTCTTCTTGAAGTTGTTGATAGCGTTCTACGTGTCTTGAAAGCTTTGAGTGTTGAGTTGGTTTGGAATGTAGCAGAGTATCGGTGCTTGGAAAGAATGAGCCAAAAAGTCCCTTGAACGTTGGAGGTGGTTGCGTATTTATAGATGTGATTCTGGGCAGTAGTTTTTCTCTCAAGTCATGAGTCGTGCACGACTCATGGAGAGTCGTAAGTCGCGCTCGACTCAAGGTTCAAGAGTCAGCAGGCAGTGGGGTAAGTGAAGTGGTTCTGAGCTTTTCTTCGTTCATCTGGATACAAGTCCTAACTCGTTCGTGAGTTAAGAGGTCACGGTTTAAAATGAGGCAGCACTAAAATCTTGGCTCTGCGGTTTTAAGTCGTGTACGACTTAAACTAGGTCGTAAGTCGTCAACGAGTCATCTTATTGCGGCATGGTATTGAACTTGTCCTCTAAGTCTTAGGTCGTAACGTCTTTAAGTCGTGGACTTTCTTAAGTCGTGACATTCCCTAAGTCGCTTAGGTCTTAATCCTGTTAGGTCGTTAGCTCCTTAACTCGTAAGCTTTCCCTGAGACATGACATATCTTAAGTCGCAGAGGCTTTAAGTCGCGGATTTCTCTGAGATGTGAGTCGCTTTGTTTGCCTAAGTCGTTTACGACTCATGCTAGGTCGTAAGTCATAGACAGCTTTAGGTCGTTAACTTATTTCCTTCTTGAGTCGTGCCATGTCTTAAGCCGTAGACTTCCTTAAGTCGTCTGGACCTTAACTCGTTAGGTCGTGGAGACCCTAAGTCGTGTAACCTCCTTGATCCATTGAGTCGTTGTCTCCCTTGAGTCGTTGAGTCGGCCATTTCTTTAACACGTTAAACTGTTAGGTCGTACCATTCATAAGTCGTTCATGCTTTGTCTTGTTAAATCATCACGCATCTTAAGTCGTGAGGTTTGCTAAGCCGTAGACTTCTCTTGATCCGTTAAGTATCTTATGTCGTAAATCGTCCCAGGCCTTAACTCGTTGTCTTAACGGGGTTAACATAGATTGTCATTTGAATTAACCGTTGGAATTAAATTGACAGTTAAATTTAAATTGAAATTGAGTTGCGATTAAATTACCTGACTTTGATAACTATGAAACTGCCATGAATTGTATTGTCTATTGGATGATGTATTTTGATGGATGTTATTGGTTGATATTTAAATGTTTGGATGTTTATTTTCTTATATATACTGTTATGCATACATATGACACGATGATTTGATTTAAGTAATATATATTCATCCCTGACATTTAATTGAAATAAATAATTTTTTGGCCATAGGATAGAAAATTATATACGGACACCGAATTGGCTAAATTAATAATTTTTGAAATCGTCGATTTGAAATTTATTTAAATGTTTTGAGTTAAAGGTGATAAATAGAAATCAATTTATAGAAATCGAATTTATCGAAAAACTGAGTTTGGAATGTTGAAATAAAATTTTGGTTAAAAGAAATTGTTGAATAAATTTAAGTAGAGACTTTGAGATTTAAAATTTGGATATGATTGAATTTCGGAAATTTATTTGTTTTAAAGATTGAACATTAAATTTGATCTTTGAATATTACTAAGTAAAAGTGACATAAAAATGATATTTTGAAATGAGCTTGGAATTGAATCATATTTGAAATTTGGATTTAAATTTGAATATTGAAGGATAATTTTGTTAAGTGTTATAAATTGATATTTAGAAAATCCAGCTCTAAATCGATATAAATTGAAATTGAATTAATTGAAAGTGAATATAAAATTGAATAAAGTTGAAGTCAAAGTTGACACTGATTTGAATTGAAATCGAAATTGAATCGGTAGAATGGAAATTGAAATTGATTTGAATTGGAAGTTGTAAATTGAAATGGATTGGTTTTGAAGCTATTTTATTTTGTTTTCCAAATTACTCTTCTATATAAACCATTTTTGAATACTTAAACTATTTTAATGTATTTTAAATCTACTTAACCAAATTTAAATTATTTTAAACTAATTTATCTATTTAAAATCCATTTTAAGATTTTAAGTATTTTAACTATTTTAATTATTTAAAACTACTTTTAAACTACTTAAAACTATTTTCTAAAATTCTAAGCTGGTCAATAAGGTGAAGTGTTTATGTTTAAATCTTGAATTTAAATACGAACTGGGTTAAATGAAGTTGCAACCTAAATTGAAATTCGAAATGATTTTGAAGTCGAAATGAGATATGGATGCGAAAATTGATTTTGAAACGAAATCTTACATTTGAATAGATACGATGATATTTGAAATGGATTTGATTTTGAAGCGAATATGATATTTTGATATCAATTATGAATCGATTTGAAATGTAAAAGAGCCAACGGTGTAATAATACGTAGTTATTAAAGAGACCGGGATCGGATATGGACATACTCTCTGTCGATACCGAAAACCACTTTAATAACAATTATACGGGGAGTGTTGGTCCAGAATGAAGTGGATGGTTTGGTGAACGTGTTGACTGAAGAAAAAGAACGATTATTGGATGACCCCTGACATGACTAAAACAGGAGCCGCCGGGCCATTGAGGTTCGCCACCTCTAGCGGACACGCTTCTTCGATACCATTTCTATTACATTGTTATTCGATTTGGGTGCACCCCTTGATTTGGGAGTGTTGTTTCGTGGTGTTGGGGTAGCTGCTGGCTATGCTCAACATCAGTCCGGATCACGCAACTACTAGTATCCTAGTTGGTATCGCCTCATGTACCTTGTCATACTGATTATCCTATTCGCGACCACTACGTTTTGATTTGTACCTTGAGTATATGGATTGCCCTCTGGTGACTTCCGGTTTTGGGGAAACTACGGTCTTGTATATGCTTTTGGGAATATAAAATGTGTTAAGGGGGATTATTGTAACGCCTTAACACTATTTTGATACTTTATATTACTGATAGGCATTATCTACTTAACGTATATTACTACATAGTAAATAGTTTCACGGATCCTTGAGAGATGGAAAATCCCGTAACATCTTTTGAGTTATTGCACGCACGTTGACACTGGATATGAGATGTCAAACCCCGTAAACATCTTTGACGCCATTACACTCATATTTATTTACGATTGATTTAACTTTCATAAGGATATTTTAGTCCTAACTCGAGTGTTTTGTCTTTTCATTACGCTCGGGTCAGTCCTGAGTTTTTCAGATTTTTGAAGATCTATTCTGGAGGATGAAGACGAAGATTTGGTATACTATTACTATTATTACCCTTGCATCATGCTATCTGCTGCATTATTTTAATTGTTCTGTTGTATATGTGTAACTCTGATAAATGTTGTATAAATAATTGTCAAAGTATAGTAAACAGCTTCATGAACTGTTTATTTGACTATTATATTTTATCGTTCCACTGCGAGATTCTGTGTTGTTTCATTTTCTTTATTTCACTTTATTTTATTTTCTTATTTACCCCAATAACTATCTGCCCTTTTGAATGGTTTGGAATCGACATGTGTATTTGATCGTCTATTTAAACTGTCCAAAAAGGCAGGTCGTTACAATTTATCTCATAATTGAGATTTCAACCATTCAGGTTAATAAATATCAATCATCATTCATAAGCAATGACTTATTAAATCACCATCCTATAATTAATCTAAAATGAATAAAATTAATTACTTCTTCCTTAATTAATTTAAAATAAATTAAATTAATTACTCATCCATATAAATCTTGCTTACATATCAATTAATTATAAATCAATTAATTAATTACTCTCAACAAATTACTCTAATTAATCATCTTGATTAATTATTCTTTAATTACATTCAAGTAATTAACCAGGTGCTTCAATTGGAATTGATAGGTCCGCTCTAATTAATTTCATAAATTAATTATCCTAAACCAAATTCAGTAATTACCATGTAATTACTTTATTAATTAATCAATTATAATTAATTACATTACTTGATTCTTCATTGATTCATTGTTCTTATTAACCAATCCTTAATTATATCATTAATTATTTAAATTAATGATCCCAAATTATTTTATAATTACTTTATTAAATTAATTATCAATTATCACTATTGATTAATCATTCTTGATTAATCACATTAAGTAATTAACTATATTTAATTAATTACATCTCTTTATTATCTTCAAATAACTCAATCATCAAAACCTAAATTAATTACACTAAGTAATTAATTATTAATTACTTACTTAAGTAAATATTCTTCAAACTAATTACATATTATCTACACAAAGTAATTGATTTCCAAAACTCCTCCATTATCCAAGTATCCTTCAATTAAATTACATCAAGTAATTTATCTTCTTAATTACTTCACTATGTAATTATTCATTTTTAATTACATTGGTAATTACTTCTCAAATCAACCAGTGATTAATTTAAATTAATTAAACTTAATTAATTAACTTAATTAATCCAAAAATAACTTAATTAATTACAATCAGTAATTAATTTTCTTAATTACTTTCATTAAGTAATTATACTTAAATAATTCTCAAATGATTATCTTAAACAAATTAATACAATTAATCATTAAAATTAATTACATTAATTAACTATAAAATAATATTAAGTTAATGACCTTCATTAACTAGTAACAAATCTTTAATTACTTCTAAATTAATTAACTGAAATAATCAATATTAATTCTTAATTTATTTAAAGAAACTTATTAATTAATTTCTAATTATTAAATTAATCAAGTGTAATTAAAAACGTAAATAATTATTAATTACTTGATTAATATAACTCAATTCATTAACTAAATTAATCAAATCCTATTTAAATTAATTTCTAAATCACACTTTAATCAAATTTAATTAACTTACTTAAAACTTTTAATTAATTAAATAAATCCTTAATTATTTATTTAATTAACCTAATTATTAATCAATTAACTTAATTAATTAAAATCTTAATTACCTTGATCATTTAATGAATTATAAATTATTAAGTTCAAATCAACTTAATGATAATCATTAATCTTATTCATGATTTTATTACCATTTCAAATTAATTTTAAAAAAATAACTTGCTTTTAAATTTCCCTTTAGATTGCATTTTAAATTCAAGATTTAAAAATGAAACAATTCTTAACTTTAACAAGCCTTTAAAACAATTCAAAAACTTTTTTAATTATGTGATAAAGAATCTATTTGTTTTACAAAGATATTTATAAGAGTTGTAAACCCAAATTCAAATTTAAACTTAAACCATACTTAAAAACATTCAAAGTTGTTTTTTTAAAGCATTTGAGTTCAAGAGCTTATTTTATTACAAACTAGTTTTCAAATTCATTTTTGAATTTCAGATTCTAAACTTAGATTTGATCACTTTGTTCAAATCTTATATTTCAGATTTTTAAAACTTCATTATAATTTACTTTATGATTCAACTTAATTACAAACATTTGAGTTTAAAAACTTATTTTCTTTGAAAACTTTAAGATTCAAATTCCAATTTGAATTCAGGTATTCAATCTAGATTTTGACTTAAATTTAAAAATCTAGTTTCTAAAATCTCATTTTCCAGATTTCTTTCACTTAATAAAATAATGTACATATCTTAGTTGTTAAACATTTCATTTCTGCAAATTTATTTATTTGAAATCTGGAATTCAAATTCATTTGAATTCATAAATTAAACTTGCTTCACTCTTGTTTAAAAACTTACTTTACTTCCCTTTTATTTTAAATTTAGTTTAAAATCAAAACCTGAAACCTGTCAGGTTTCAGGAAAAAAAACAAAATCCTGAGAACTACAACATACTTGAGCCCATACCCATTTACTTCGAGTCAATATCCCCTTGACTTCGAGCAGAAACTCAAATTACACGAGCAACACAAGAATACACCACACTCTCCTTTAACCCAGGCAACAGCAGATACACCAATGCACCGTACACCTTGCACCATCCACGGCGAAGCTCCGACCGTCGCCCACATTTTCCACACATCCACTATCCACCTTGAACTCGAACACGATCATCAGAATTTCAACAATTACTCAAAATCGAAATCGAGCATAAGAACCCAAACTTGAACCCATAACCACCCCAACCCAAACCTGAAACCATCTCGCTTTCACAACTCCGACCATTTGAACCTCTGCGATTCCGGCCATACCATCACCTACTTCCATACTTTCATCCCCTCGAGTTTGGTTACACTCGATCAAACAGAGAAGCCGCTAAGATTCAGAAAGTACAACCTGTTCAAACTAGGTCTACAAATAAAATCGAACAACCATCGTCACCACCGATCTCTGATCAACTTCCTGTCATTTTTGCCGACCTCACTGTTCACTCCTCTACCTCCAGAGAGAGCTCCGACCTTCCAGAACCTCACGATCATCAGAATTTCCAAAAACCCCAAAAACAGTGCAACCCCGACATGCACTTCAATTTTATTTTAAAAGTTATGATACTAGTTTCAAAAATCATGTTTTACTTATGTAATCAAATTACAATACTGACTTTATAATTTAAACAGTTTGGGTTTTTATTTTATTTTATTTTAAAATGTACTGAAGCTTATAAATTTCAGAGACAAACAGGTTAATTTTTATAACCTACTTAGATTTTACACATTAATCCATGATGAATCACAACTTTTGTTGATAATCAAAACTCATCAAAAGTAAGGTCGAGTAATAAGGGATTTAAATCAAATTTTGAGCCTAGGAAAAACACAGAGCATAGCACATAAATAAACACAGCATACATTATGTAAATAGTCATATTAGATTTAACTGGTATATTAATTCAAATATATTAACATGCAACCAAATTATGTTTTTTTTTAATTTAAAAAAAAAAGTTACTCACCTTAAAATCTGAAGAACAGAGTACAAATTCCCAATCTAGAGCTGAAATGCTTCTTGCACTTTTGAAAACTTGTAAAATATATGCATGCAGGTCAATTATTTCACAAAGCTGATGATTTCCAAAGATGTAAATGAAGTGGTTTCCAGGTTGTAAAAATGTAGTTTGCATGTAGATCATTTTGATTTGCAGAAGTTACCAGGTTTTGAAAGAATGTAGGTTGCATGTGCTTTTAGAAAATGCAGAATTTTGAATTGCAGGAATTTATTTTTTACAGGTTAATCTTCTATGAGGAATTCAGATTTTAAATGCAATGTTTTCTTGATTTGCTTAGCTTTGGTTTGAAAAGGGAATGAGGAAAAAAAATGAATTTATAAGGCTGAAATTTATTTTTATCAAAATAAAGAAAAATATAATGACACTTGTCTTAATGAATTAACATTTGTCAACTTGCTTTATTCATTACTTAACACATGTTATTTGATTTGTTAATACTTAACACTTGTCATTATTAAATTAAGTAAGTTACATTTTTAAATGTTTAAGAAGAGTTTTTTTTCTCTAATTTATTTTATATTTATATGAATATATAGGATTTTTCTATTAAAAGTAAATGTAAATAAAACAATTTATAAATTAAAACTTATACAAATATTTTAAAGAATCAATTAATTTGAATTTCAAAATAAAATCCCAAATCAAATTATTTCTTTGAAATAAAAACCAAAATCAATTTGAAAAAAATGAAGATTCTATTTTCCTTTTATTTTTATGCCAATAGAATATTTATAAATAAGGTTTAAAATAACAATTTACAAATTTTATATGATTTATAAAGAAATTATAAATCACTTTTATATTTAAATGAATTTAGATCATATGTTATATTTAGACTTATATAAAATATGCTTAAATCATATTACTCAAATAATATTTAAAAAGAAATAAAATCAACTTTATTTAAATTTAAAACAATAATTAAGCTAAGACAAATTTTAAACAATTTCATTTATTTTAAATATTATCAAACCATATAATTATTAATTTAAATAGATTTATAAAAGCTTAATATTAATTTAAAACATAATTTTCTAATTACTTAATATTTTATTAGAATTTAAAAACAAAACTTCATTTATGTATTATCATGTAAGTTAAATTCCAAACAAAGTTAAACTATAATATATATACAAATATATACACATTATAATTTAAACATTTATTTTAGCATTTTAAAAAGACAAATCACAAATTAAATATTATTTAAATCTAATTATTAAACCAAAACATATTTTATTAATCAATATTGTCAATATCAATTTAATTTTATATAAAGATTATTAAATTGATATTGTCAAAAATTCCGGGATATCACATTCCTTCCCCTTTAAAAGAATTTCGTCCTCGAAATTTAAAACAAAGGTAATTTAATAACCTATTTAAGATTTTAAATTTTAAAACCAAACATATATCAAACGTATGCTAACAGCCATCGCAATCAATTTATCCAATCAAACAAAATTAACTATCTAGACAAAATTCTGGATAGAGTTTCCTCGAGTTTCCCCAGTAAACACCGGGTTACTCGCTCTATAGAACCCAAACAATCAACACCACTAAGTTACAGAACTCCTACTCATCTAGATCCTATAACTGAACAAGACAGCAGACTATAGACAAGTCTGACTCAACAACCAAATCTCCCCGACAGCTGATTCCAAAACCAGAAATAGATCATACACGTACTCCCTCAGAGATACGTGAAACACAATGAATTCCAGTTGCCCAAACTGGCAATTCAATCCAGAAAACCAACACTTTTCCAAAACAGAACGCAGAGGAAATCCAAAACATCCCAGAGCTAGCTTACCCAACCTTACCAAAATTTATAGCTCCTAAAAACTGAGAAACTTATCCAAAATCAAATCTACGACTTCAGATCCACAAAAATCTTCGGACTATCTTAGACTCCTTACCTCCTACCTGATCAGCTAAATCCTTGCTGATGTCTCAAGAAACAAACTAGACCAAATCCAAACCACCAGAATAATCTTCCACAATCAACCAAGATCAAGAACAAACTCCACTCATAATCATCAGAAGAAAACAACTTCTCCTATCCGGGAAAGAAAAGCAGATGCACTCCCAATCCGCTTCCCCTGCACAACTCTGATCTGGGGTAGAAAAGAATGCTGATGAAGAACACCAGCACAACTAGACAACCAGAACCAAGAAGATCTCTGATAACCCAGAGAAAATTCAGAATTTCCTCAAATTCTGAGTTGCTTCAATAACTCCATCTCAAGGAACCAACCTTCAACTAGTTGAACCACCGGTACCACTGAATCTCTAGATGAAGACAAACTCTGACCTTTTTAAAAATATTCAGAAAAATTTCCAACAATCCAAGAGAATACTCAACTATCGCAAGTCACTTTTGCGATCAACTCAATCTACTACCAAAGAAAACTGTTCTCTCTAAACCAATCAGAACAACTTATGCTGGTCTTACCAACCCATCGAAGAAATGGATTCTACTCTACTGCTTCTGAACTCCATCTCCAGAAAACTGCTAAGCCAGAAAACTCTGCCGACATACAGAATACTCCGAGCTGCATTGCTGATACCAATGCCAAAGAATTCTCAATCCAAAGCTCTTCGAGAAACTCGGACTTCAAATCAAACAGAAACATCCTGCTGTATCCAACCACAACTCCAAAGCAGACTCACTTCCATAAACTTGTTCCAAAGAAATTATCTTCGGAAACATCCATAGTCACCGCATCTCATCATGCAGCTACTATTTCCTTGAGATATCAAAATATCATCACTTGCTTCTGTTCAGCCAACAGATCCAAACTCTACTCATTCAACTTCAAAGATGAATCTCCGAACCTTAACAGGTTACCTTCAGAGATCAATGAAGTTCTTACACCACTTCAAAACTCACTCGAGACGGTATTAGGTCTACAGTCTCGTCAGATACACTTCCAACCAAGCATTCAAACTCCAACCAATCGCAGTCGTGTTATACACACCACTACCTCAATCTACCTTATAACCCATATTGGAAAACCCGAACAGGTAACCCAATAGATAGGTAGAAATAAATAAATATATATAAATATATTAAAAATTACAAATACGCTCTCTCAAGATAGACACCACTCCAGAGCCTAGGTATTCACTCAACCTAACGCTCTGATACCAACTGAGACGACCCGACTTTCCACTCCCAGAAAATCACATCATCAATTAAGAAAGAAAGGGATAGAAGAAGAAAAGAAAGAAGAGAAAGAAGAAACAATACTAGAATCTCAACAGCGGAACGAATAAATTATATTAATAACATAAGTATTTACATAATATACAATACCAATCAGAGATACACAGCACACACATCACATATACTAGACAGTTATAAACACCTGTCTAGTATTTGCAACTAAATACAATCACAACACAGAGATAACACATCGGAAAACTATATCTAACGCGGAAGCCTCCTGCTCCATTGCTCCTCCATTATTCGTCAAAGCTAACCTGAATCCTAACCTGAATTCTCTTGGCTACTCGTAAAAATTTGAGTACCCAAGAGTTTACGAAAACAAAGATAAACTCCGGGTCAGACATGGGTCTGGTGTGAGTAACATGTTAAGGTTGCTTAACTTTAAAAAAACTTTTGAAAAGAAAGGTATCACGTAAGACTTCCCACACATAAACATGGAAAAGATTTTACCTTACGCTATCCAAAACATTTGATAGGAAATCCGATGATATTATAATTGTGTCTAGGGTTTCAAGTAAATAAGAAATAGCCGAAATTGTTACATCTATTAAATTCCAGCTACTAGCCACAAAAGTGGGTAATACAATCAAAACCGTTGGCACTTATTGGATTGTGGATTCCATACAATGGCAGGGATACTGGGGTACCGTCCGTCACATACGTGGCCTAGATCACCATACCTAAGAGTACTGCCACTCCCCTGCAACATAAGGCCGGAACCATTCCTTACTGAACAGTTCCGAACAAGACAACCCCGCAGTTGTTTGCAACCAACTGCCCACACAGCCGAATATAAAGGGACTTCTAGACAGGGATCAATCTCTCTCTCCAGTGGGAGCTACCCACGAAGCCTTGCTGCACCTCCCCTGTTTTAGCCATTCCCGGTTGATGAGGCTTGAGGCTACGATTACCATAATAGAACTCATCTCTTAGAATGCTCATCGTCCACCTGACGATGTTCTGAAAGCATTCAATCCATACAAGTTTGTTCCGGGTTCCAACGAAACCGAAGGCATTATCTCGTTACACTCATTTTGGAATCACCCTCAGAGTTAACGATGATAATCCTTGCACTCTGAATCTTCATCTCGAATCTATAAGCACCATTCCATCAACTCATTACGGAATCACCCACAGAGTTAAACTGACGTATAGCCCTTACACCTCGAGTCTTCACAAAGCTCCATTTGGATACACGACCTAACGTTATTTGGAATCGATGTGGTTTTCATATATCCAAATATGGAAACCCGATCCCGGTCTCATCGAAATCCAAAGCGTGTCTTTTAGGTCCAAGTTGTTTTAAAGTTTAAAACAATTCAATTCAATGTTATCTATATACACACAGATAGATAATTATCACAATAGATAATCAATATTATCATCACATCAGATAATCTATATTATCAACTCAAACAGATAAATCATATTATCAACTCAATGCAACCATAACATCCAAATCACATAACAACATTTATCTCATAACTGAGATTTCAACCATTCAGGGTAATAAATATCAATCATCATTCATAAGCAATGACTTACTAAATCACCATCCTATAATTAATTTAAAATGAATTAAATTAATTACTTCTTCCTTAATTAATTTAAATTAAATGAAATTAATTACTCATCCATATAAATCTTGCTTACATATCAATTAATTATAAATCAATTAATTAATTATTCTCAACAAATTACTCTAATTAATCATCTTGATTAAATATCCTTTAATTACACTCAAGTAATTAACCTCTAATTAATTTCATAAATTAATTATCCTAAACCAAATTCAATAATTACCCTGTAATTACTTAATTAATTAATTAATTATAATTAATTACATTACTTGATTCTTCATTGATTAATTGTTCTTATTAACCAATCCTTAATTATATCATTAATTATTTAAATTAATGATCCCAAATTATTTTATAATTACTTTATTAAATTAATTATCAATTATCACTATTGATTAATCATTCTTGATTAATCACATTAAGTAATTAACTATATTTAATTAATTACATCTCTTTATTATCTTCAAATAACTCAATTATCAAAACCTAAATTAATTACACTAAGTAGTTAATTATTAATTACTTACTTAAGTAATTATTCTTCAAACTCATTACATATTATTTACACAAAGTAATTGATTTCCAAAACTCCTCCATTATCCAAGTATCCTTCAATTAAATTACATCAAGTAATTTATCTTCTTAATTACTTCACTAAGTAATTATTCATTTTTAATTACATTGGTAATTACTTCTCAAATCAACCAGTGATTAATTTAAAGTAATTAAACTTAATTAATTAACTTAATTAATCCAAAAATAACTTAATTAATTACAATCAGTAATTAATTTTCTTAATTACTTTCATTAAGTAATTATACTTAAATAATTCTCAAATGATTATCATAAACTAATTAATACAATTAATCATTAAAATTAATTACATTAATTAATTATAAAATAATATTAAGCTAATGACCTTCATTAACTAGTAGCAAATCTATAATTACTTCTAAACTAATTAACTGAATTAATCAATATTAATTCTTAATTTATTTAAAGAAACTTTTTAATTAGTTTCTAATTATTAAATTAATCAAGTGATAATTAAAAACTTAAATAATTATTAAATACTTGATTAATATAACTCAATTCATTAACTAAATTAATCAAATCCTATTTAAATTAATTTCTAAATCACACTTTAATCAAATTTAATTAACTTACTTAAAACTTTTAATTAATTAAATAAATCCTTAATTAATTATTTAATTAACCTAATTATTAATTAATTAAATTAATTAATTAAAATCTTAATTACCTTGATCATTTAATGAATTATAAATTATTAAGTTCAAATCAACTTAATGATAATCATTAATCTTATTCATGATTTTATTACCATTTCAAATTAATTTTAAAAAAATAACTTGCTTTTAAATTTCCCTTTAGATTGCATTTTAAATTCAAGTTTTAAAAATGAAACAATTCTTAACTTTAACAAGCTTTTAAAACAATTCAAAAACTTTTTTAATTATATGATAAAGAATCTATTTGTTTTATAAAGATATTTATAAGAGTTGTAAACCCAAATTCAAATTTAAGCTTAAACCATACTTAAAAACATTCAAAGTTGTTTTTTTAAAGCATTTGAGTTCAAGAGCTTATTTTATTACAAACTAGTTTTCAAATTCATTTTTTAATTTCAGATTCTAAACTTAGATTTGATCACTTTGTTCAAATCTTATATTTCAGATTTTTAAAACTTTATTATAATTTACTTTATGATTCAACTTAATTACAAACATTTGAATTTAAAAACTTATTTTCTTTGAAAACTTTAAGATTCAAATTCCAATTTGAATTCAGGTATTCAATCTAGATTTTAACTTAAATTTAAAATACTAGTTTTTAAAATCTTATTTTCCAAATTTCTTTCTCTTAATAAAATACTGTACATATCTTAGTTGTTAAACATTTCATTTCTGCAAATTTATTTATTTGAAATATGGAATTCAAATTCATTTGAATTCATAAATTAAACTTGCTTCACTCTTGTTTAAAAACTTACTTTACTTCCCTTTTATTTTAAATTTAGTTTAAAATCAAAACCTGAAACCTGTCAGGTTTTAGGAAAAAAAAAACCCTGAGAACTACAACATACTCTAGCCCATACCCATTTACTTCGAGTCAATCTCCCCTTGACTTCGAGCAGAAACTCAAATTACACGAGCAACACAAGAATACACCTCACTCTCCTTCAACCCAGGCAACAGCAGATACACCAATGCACCGTACACCTTGCACCATCCGCGGCGAAGCTCCAACCGTCGCCCACGTTTTCCACACATCCACGATCCACCTTGAACTCGAACACGATCATCAGAATTTCAACAATTACTCGAAATCGAGCATAAGAACCCAAACTTGAACCCAGAACCACCCCAACCCAAACCTGAAACCATCTCGCCTTCACAAATCCGACCATTTGAACCTCTGCGATTCCAGCCATACCATCACCTACCTTCATACTTTCATCCCCTCGAGTTTGGTTACACTCGATCAAACAGAGAAGCCGCTAAGGTTCAGAAAGTACAACCTGTTCAAACTAGGTCTACAAACAAAATTGAACAACCATCGTCACCACCGATCTCTGATCAACTTCCTGCCATTTTTGCCGACCTCACTATTCACTCCTCTACCTCCAGAGAGAGCTCCGACCTTCCAGAACCTCGCGATCATCAGAATTTCGAAAACCCCAAAAACAGTGCAACCTCGACATGCACTTCAATTTTATTTTAAAAATTATGATACTAGTTTCAAAAATCATGTTTTACTTATGTAATCAAATTAAAATACTGACTTTATAATTTAAACAGTTTGGGTTTTTTTTTACTTTACTTTAAAACATACTGAAGCTTATAAATTTCAGAGACAAACAGGCTAATTTTTATAACCTACTTAGAATTTTACACATTAATCCATGATGAATCACAACTTTTGTTGATAATCAAAACTCATCAAAAGCAAGGTCGAGTAATAAGGGATTTAATTCAAATTTTGATCCTAGGAACAACACAGAGCATAGCACATAAATAAACACAACATACATTCTGTAAATAGTCATATTAGATTTAACTGGTATATTAATTCAAAAATATTAACATGCAACCAAATTATGTTTTTTTTTAAATTTCAAAAAAAAAAGTTACTCACCTTAAAATCTGAAGAACAGAGTATAAATTCCCAATCTAGAGCTGAAATGCTTCTTGCACTTTTGAAAACTTGTAAAATATATGCATGCAGGTCATTTATTTCACAAAGCTGATGATTTCCAGAGATGTAAATGCAGTGGTTTCCAGGTTGTAAAAATGTAGTTTGCATGTAGATCATTTTGATTTGCAGAAGTTCCCAGGTTTTGAAAGAATGTAGGCTGCATATGCTTTTAGAAAATGCAGAATTTTGAATTGTAAGGATTTATTTTTTACAAGTTAATCTTCTTTAAGGAATTCAGATTTTAAAAGCAATGTTTTCTTGATTTGCTTAGCTTTGGTTTGAAAAGAGAATGAGGAAAAAAAATGAAAAGTTTATAAGGCTGAAATTTATTTTTATCAAAATAAAGAAAAATATAAAATATAATGACACTTGTCTTAATGAATTAACATTTGTCAACTTGCTTTATTCATTACTTAACACATGTTATTTGATTTGTTAATACTTAACACTTGTCATTATTAAATTAAGTAAGTTAGATTTTTAAATGTTTAAGAAGAGTTTATTTTTCTTTAATTTATTTTATATTTATATGAATATATAGGATTTTCCTATTAAAAGTAAATGTAAATAAAACAATTTATAAATTAAAACTTATACAAATATTTTAAAGAATCAATTAATTTGAATTTCAAAATAAAATCCCAAATCAAATTAATTCTTTGAAATAAAAACCAAAATCAATTTAAAAAAATGAAGATGCTATTTTCCTTTTATATTTATGACAATAGAATATTTATAAATAAGGTTTAAAATAACAATTTACAAATTTTATATGATTTATAAAAAAATTATAAATCACTTTTATATTTAAATGAATTTAGATCATATGTTATATTTAGACTTATATAAAATATACTTAAATCATATTACTCAAATAATATTTAAAAAGAAATAAAATCAACTTTATTTAAATTTAAAACAAAAATTAAGCTAAGACAAATTTTAAACAATTTAATTTATTTTAAATATTATCAAACCATATAATTATTAATTTAAATATATTTCTAAAAGCTTAATATTAATTTAAAACATAATTTTCTAATTACTTAATATTTTATTAGAATTTAAAAACAAAACTTCATTTATGTATTATCATGTAAGTTATGTTCCAAACAAAGTTAAACTATAATATATATACAAATATATACACATTATAATTTAAACATTTATTTTAACATTTTAAAAAGACAAATCACAAATTAAATATTATTTAAATCTGATTATTAAACCAAAACATATTTTATTAATCAATATTATCAATATCAATTTAATTTTATATAAATTATTAAATTGATATTGTCAAAAATTCTGGGATTTCACAATACCTAATGAAGAAACTTGATTTTTAAAATTTGTTTCGTGATTTTTTACTCGAGTAGAAATAGAGTTATGATTTTTCAAAGTTTTCATTTTTTTTTTCTTTTCTGCCATTGCGTGTGGAATAAAGGAGAGGGAGACGTGAATGAAAAGCTACAGGGACAAGGCAGAATTTACAGCCGAAAAGAAGGGTTGACCGGTCAAAATATATATTAAATTTCAAAACGTCTTGATTCGCGTAGCTTAAAATCTTGAACCCCATTCGAGGCATGCTTCTAAGCGTTTATAATGTTATACGCGCATTCTGAACATAATGGGATATGTTTCAAGGCCTAATTCGATCATCTGTGCGAGTTACGGCAATAAACCATCGATTTTAAATTAAATCGGTTAACCAAATTTCTGTGCGTTTTAGCTTGCCCGAAACAAACAGTAAATCCGATTGACACAAAATTTGAAATCTTACAATAATATCATGTTACGGATCCGATCAAACTGGTTTCGTCGAAATCCGAGACTGTTTGAAAAAATGGCTATTTTAACTCGTCAGTTAAATATTAAAATATTCAATTTTCACAGTTTGACTTTTAATTCGACTTTAAAAGTTCTACAACATCGTTCTAACTTTAATATGATAAAATAAAATTTTACAAATCATTTTTAATCATATTAAACCCGTTATTCAATTATCCAATAAATTTCAATTTTAAAATCTTATTAACTCTATTATAATCCCAATATAACTTATGTAACAACCCGCATATTTATCGATTTTATATTTAAATATTTTATTTAAATATTTTATCGTTAGTCGGATTTTAGTCCGAAAAGCTACTTTTTGCTTACGGTCGAATTAGGACTCGGGACCACTCCCATTGAGTTTAAAATGCCGTTTGCGACCTTTTTGAGTATAAGCTTCGATATGTTTGGAGAAAGTTGATTTTTGCTACTTTTCACTTTGGGTTTGGTTTTGGGCTCAGCCCTATGTTAACTTATGCTCAAATCTGAGCCACTCTTCCCCATTCACCCTCATTCTCCTCTCTTTTCAGTTTTTAAAGTATTAATGGTGGGAGAGATTGGAAATTAAAACTCCAAAACCCTAGTTCCTTTTGCAACTTCAAGTTCCTAGCTCCAAATTCAAGAGAACCCATTGGTAAGCATTCTCTTCTTCTTCTCCAACTTATTCTCTTTCCAATTTCAGAAATTCCTAAACCTAATTTTAGGAATGTTCTTGTTTTGAGCATAGATTCAAGCTCATTTGGGTTGTGTTGAAGAGAGGTTGATTCTCCATTTGCTTTCAAGCTTCTTCTTGTTTGATTTTGTGAAAAGGTGAGATTTTTATCTCACATCTATGCTTATATTTATCTTCGATTGGCAGGTATGAATTCCTAACACTTATTCGTATGCAATTGCTTTTGGTTTGGATTGATTTGGTGAATATTCCAATTTTTGGTGTTTTGGGTTCAATCCTTTAAAAATCATAACTTTGATGTTTGAACATGTGTTTGGTGATGCATGGAGGAGCCAATAGGGCTTGGTAGCCGTTAGGCATAATTCCCTAGCACCCAGCTCGTTCGGTTGCGAATTGGTGGAGGTTGCATATCAATTTATGGGCATCAATTTGCAGAGCATCAGGTTCGGCCGACCGACCCCTCTGGTCCGGTCGACCGACCTGCTAGTAAAAGTGCAGTTGCACTTCTCTGTTTCTGGTTCGGCCGACCGACCCCCCTGGTTCGGTCGACCGACCTGATGCCCGAGAAGTTTTTCAAAACAAGGTTCAGTCGACCGAGCTCTGTAGCCGGCTGATCGACCTGATGCATTTTGCCTATTTTCGCCTAGTCGCGTGAATTTCCAACTTTAATCGATTCGTATGGTTTCCAATGTGTTGTTATCAATTGTTATGACTTTGATGACTCCTTTTTAGGGATTTTTGAATATCCATTTTGATGGATTCTTTATCGGTTTCGTTGGATTTTTATTCACATCTTCATATGTGAATTTTAGTGATTGATTGTTCCTACAATCTTCTTTGTGTTTTGTCACTTTAAAAATATAAAGGTTTTCTATACTAGTAGTAAATATCGAAACTCTTTCCTCAAATGATTTCAATACTACTTTAATACCAAATTCGTTTATAAAACCGTTTTCCAATCTATTAGTATATATAAACCTTTACCTCACTCGTATGAGAAATCTAATTAAACGACTTAGTAAAACAAGTGGTATGAAACGCTTGCGTTTACTTTGTCGGTTAATTCTTGGACCTGTTCGATTGAATCCCTTGTGACAATTTTATAGTGGAGATCTACAGTTTGTTCGTAAATATTTAAGTTAAGCAAGTGGTTATGGGACATGAAGCTAAACTCATATATTTACTAGCTTAGTGTAATTGACACTTCTCGTTGATCATGACGATCATCTTTTGTGATTTAGACTAGCAATGTGCGATGTCTCTTTGTCTGTGAGGGAGACTAAACCCCGTTTTGTGGAGTTTCGACTCAATTTGGTAGGGTAGCAACCCATGGTCTTCGGGCCGTTTGTGGAGCTTCGGCTCAATTTGTGATGGTTAGCAACAATGGAATTAGCGTTCCGTTTGTGATACACGTGTTGGTGGGCTTTATGCTCCCGTTTGTGATAGGCCTCCCCCCTTTGTGATTTCTGGATTTCTGGAGATGATTTCTAGAATTTGTGTTTCACCAATTTTCGTGATTTCCATTGATAAGTTTTATCAATATTTGTGCATTGGTGAATTTGTGCGTCATTGACTTTTGTGATTTCTGGATTTCGCATATTGAATTCTGGAATTTGTGTGTCATTGACTTTTGTGATTGACATTGATATTATTGTCAATATTTGTGCATTGGTGAATTTGTGTGTCATTGACTTGTGTGATTGACATTGATATTATTGTCAATATTTGTGCATTGGTGAATTTGTGTGTCATTGACTTTTGTGATTGACATTGATATAATCGTCAATATTTGTGGTTTGATGAACGAAATAAGGAGTATGGCATTTCTTTGATTCTTGTGTAGATTTGGTGATATTGATTAATCTCTCGTTGATTTTCAATTACTTATATATATCACAGCTTGGAATTGTGATTATTATGTGTTTAGTCATATCTCTTATTCTTTATCGTTTCATCTGATATCTATAGTTAGACTAATCCGTTTATTATTTTCTTATTAAATAATACTCGGGTCAGACCGAGATGTTACAGGTGCTTCTGCTTGACTTCTCTCTTGGGATTGATTTCTCTGACTTTTGGTTAACTACTTAGATTAGTAGTTTTTGTTGTATACATTTGAGATATAGACTCCATAATGTATACTTATTCTTTTGTGTAGTTCATGTAACTATTCTTTTGTGATATTGAGGATCTTTTTAGACCACTACTCTGATGTACACTTCCTAGTGTAATATTCATATCTATTTCCGCCTTTGTGATATGAATTGTCTGTGACTGATTTATGTTATGTTTATTTCTATATTTGTTT
This sequence comes from Allium cepa, assembly GCA_030765085.1. NCBI lineage: Eukaryota > Viridiplantae > Streptophyta > Magnoliopsida > Asparagales > Amaryllidaceae > Allium > Allium cepa. The sequence continues at coordinate 271,709,729 of CM060943.1, read as the reverse complement.
CCGAACATATTATAGCCACTGTGTAGTAGCTTTGAGTTTCTATTGGTATGTCGGATTTCCCTCTTGATAAAGAAATGCATGTTATACTATCTGACATATCGATGCTCGCGCAAAGCAATTACATGGATGGTCACTTCTCAATAGCCTTATTCTCCGTGCTAGTTGACAGCATTCTCCGTAATGTTCTTGGCTAGCGTGGGTATAGAGGTGGGGCATCACAGCTTGGTATCAGAGCCAAACTTCAGAACAATATGGAATATTATATCAAGGATCATCGTCCTAAGTCTTTCTTAGGAGTCGTGCTTTAGGATTTTATTCGAGTCTTCGTACCGATTCATCCTATTTTCCCTTATGATTCCTTGTTTATCTATCAAGATTGCTTGATATTCAATTTGGTGAATAATCTTCTTCTTGTTCTTATTTCTTTCTAAAGGAAGAGAAATGTCTAGACCAGGCCGTCCCAGAGCTGGACCATCTGGTGTTCCACCCCAAGATGGAGTTTTTATGACTGCTAAACAGCTTCTTGATTTAGTGACGAATGCTCAAGCAGTTGGAGCTAACCCGAAACCTACTCACCCAAAGTCGGGATTTGCACGCTTGTGCAGCGATTACACTAATTTGGGTGGGGAGCCATTCAAAGGTTCCGAAACTATTATTGAAGTACAGGCTTGGCTAAGGTCATGCGATCGAATCTTTTCTCGCATGAATCTTATTGACCTTCACCGAGTTCAGGTGGCCTCTAGTATGCTCCGAGAAAGAGCATTGGACTGGTACGAGCTTCTTATTTCTGAGATTAATGAAGCGGATCTCACCTGGGAGCAATTCCGGGAATGCTTCGAGTTGAAATTCGTACCAGAAGCTGAGGCTCGACGATTTATAGACCTTGTTCAAGGTGAGTCCTCCGTGACTGATTACGTCGCCTCCTTCGAGTCGCTTTCCAAATATGGGGTTGAATACATCAACACCCCTTTAAAGAAGAACCAGAGATTCGTCTATGGCTTAAACACAAATCTCAAGAAGCCATTACTTCTAAAATTAGAAGTTTCTTTCGACCAACTCGTTGATATCGCTCTTCGTCTTGAAGAGGCGGATAGGGAGAATGATGTTGAAGTGGTAGGTACCAAACCAAACTTCAACAAAAGAAGAGGCCAAATAAATTCAAAGGACCTTATCCTAATAAAAAAGGGAAGCAAGCAACCTCCGTGGCAAAGACTTCTTCCTTTGGCCGTGGGGAATGCTATAATTGTGGTTCGAAGGACCATTATGCGAACAAGTGCCCAAAGTCTCTCTCTTGTCGCTACTGCAAAGTTCCCGGTCATGTTATATCTTCATGCCCCAAACTTCAAGACAAGAAGGAGGGAAAGTTAAATGTTGCTCATGCCCCTGGCAACACATCTCGTGGCCAAGGTATTTCACATTCTATTCTGGATGGAATTATTTTATTTCGTGATCATCCTATTCGAGTTCTTTTTGATACGGGTGCGTCCCATTCTTTTATATCAAAAGAACCTGTTGATACTTTTTCTTTGGATGTTTTGTGTTTAATGACTTCTTTGAGAATTGCGAATCCGGTTGGTGGATCCGCAACAATCAGTTTATTGTGTAAAGATGTCTAGATTATTTTGTGTGATTTTCCTTTCCTAACCGATTTGCATGTCATGCGTTATTTAGGCTTTGGAATGATTTTGGGAATGGATTGGCTTAACCGTTATGAAGCTCATATCCTATGTCCTGAGCGGACTATTCATCTTCGACATCCTCAATCTGTTAAGCAGATTTCTATTAATCTTCAAGATTCAGTTTCCAGCTTGGTCGCATCTTTATATTCTTTAAATCCTCGTGATGACGATGATGATGATGAGGGTGATATTATTTATCTTATTCACGTCATTCGTGAATTTTCCAACATATTCGAACCCGTTTTAGGATTACCACCTAAGCGGGTAATTGAGTTCAGAATTAATCTTATTCCTAGAGCTCAACCTATCACTCGTCCTCCGTATCGTATGTCCAATAAAGAAAACGAGGAGATGCGTAAACAATTATCCGAATTGGAGACGAACAAATTTATTCGCTCTAGTTCCTCGCATTGGGGAGCTTCGGCTATTTTTGTGAAGAAATCTGATGGTACACTTAGGCTTTGCGTTGACTACCGTAAGCTTAATGATCTTACTATCAAAAATAAATATCCTTTACCTCGGATTGATGATCTATTCGATCAGCTTAGTGGTGCTAAGGTATTTTCACAATTAGACTTAGCTACTGGATTTCATTAGCTTCGTATTGCAGAGGATAGTATTCCATTGACCTCATTCCGTACTCGTTATGGATCTTATGAATGGCTTGTCATGCCATTTGGTTTGACGAATGCTCCGGCGTATTTCGTTGACCTTATGAATAGAGTTTTCAAAGACTTCCTCGACCGGTTTGTTCTTATCTTTATCGATGATATTCTTGTGTATTCTAAAACCGAGGAGGAGCATGAAAATCATCTTCGGATTGTGTTGGAAACTCTTAGGAGTAATCAATTAAGGGCAAAATTTTCTAAATTCCACTTTTGGCAATCTCGTGTGAAGTTTCTCGGTCATATTATTTCCGAATCCGGAAATTCCATGGATCCTTCAAAGATTGAAGCGATCCAAGATTGGAAGAGACCGGAGAGTGTGACAGAGATTCGTAGTTTTCTCGGATTGGCGGGCTATTACCGTCGTTTTATCAAAGACTTTTCTAAGATTGCCATGCCTCTCACTAGCTTGACTAAGAAAGGTGTTAAATACATTTGGTCGGACAAATGTGAAGCTTCTTTTCAGAAATTAAAAGAACTTCTTTCTGATGCTCCTATTCTCGTTATTCCCGAGGGGAATCAAGATTTCGTTGTTTATACCGATGCTAGTCGCATTGGTTTGGGTGTCGTTCTTATGCAAAGAGAACCTGTTACTGCTTATGCTTCTAGGCAATTGAAGCCTGCTGAGACTAGATATGCCACTCATGATTTAGAGCTCGCGGCTATTGTTTTCGCCCTTCGTATTTGGCGTCATTATCTTTTAGGAGAGAAATTTGTTCTTTATACCGATCATAAGTCCTTGAAGTATTTATTTTCTCAAAAGGAACTTAATTTACGTCAACAACGTTGGCTCGAGTTCCTTGCCCCTTATGATCTTGATATTCTTTATACACCCGGTAAGGGTAATCGTGTCGCCAATGCTCTTAGCCGTAAACAACAAGCTGTTGTTTCTATGATGATATCCGAATGGAACGATCTCGAGATCTTATCCACTTGTGATATTCGAGACCGCGTATCCGATTTATGTTCATCTCTTGTTTTATGTAGCCTTGACGCTCATCCTTCTCTTTTAGACCGCATTCTTGAAGCTCAAAAGCTAGATCCCGAAATGGCTCTTCTTGGCCAAAATATTGAGGATAAAATTGATATTGAAGGTTTGAAAGACTTTGATATCGATTCTCGTGGCGGCATTCGAAGATTTGGTAGACTTATTGTACCAAATATTAGTGATCTTCGTAAAGATATTTTAGAAGATGCTCATCGTTCTAAATTTACCATTCATCCCGGAAGTAGTAAAAATGTACGCAGATATGAAGCGACTTTATTATTGGGAGGGAATGAAACTTGACATCGCTAACTTCGTTAAGCGTTGCATGACTTGCCAACTCGTTAAGGTCGAACATCAAAGGCCCGGTTGGTTATTGTAACCTTTAGAAATTCCAATTTGGAAGTGGGACCAAATTTCCATGGATTTTATAGATGGCCTTCACCGTTCTCGTGCGGGTCATGATATCTTGTGGGTGATCGTTGATAGACTTACTAAATCCACCCATTTTATTCCCGTTCGGTCTAACCGAACCGTTCCTCTTTTGGCCAAACTCTTTGTTAAAGAGATTGTTAAATTACATGGTGTTCCTACTTCTATTGTTAGTGATCGCGATCCATTGTTTACTAGTGGATTTTGGAAGAGTCTTCAAAAAGCTTTGGGAACGAAGCTTAATTTTAGCACCGCTTATCATCCTCAGTCCGATGGACAAACCGAGCGTGTGAATCAAACTCTTGAAGATCTTCTTCGTGCTTGTGTTCTTGATTTTGGTGGAAGTTGTGGAAGAGATTGAAGTTTCGCCTAATTTAACTTATGAGCAACATCCTATTCGTATCATTGCTTCGGAAGTCAAACGACTTCGAAATAAAGATGTTCCGCTTGTTAAAGTTCAATGGTCTTCAAATCCTAAGGATTGTTCTTGGGAGTCTAGGGAATTCATCGAGCGATCACATCCGGACTTGCTTTCCCGTGCTCTTTAAGATGAACCTTTTATTTCAAATTTCTTTTCTGTTGAATATGCTTTTATGGTTGTTACTTTATGTTCTCTTCTTAAATATTGCGAGGACGCAATTTCTTTAAGGAGGGGAGTCTGTAACAACCCGCATATTTATCGATTTTATATTTAAATATTTTATCGTTAATCGGATTTTAGTCCGAAAAGCTACTTTTTGCTTACGGTCAAATTAGGACTCGGGACCACTCCCATTGAGTTTAAAATGCCGTTTGATACCTTTTTGAGTATAAGCTTCGATATGTTTGGAGAAAGTTGATTTTTGCTACTTTTCACTTTGTGTTTGGTTTTGGGCTCAGCCCTATGTTAACTTATGCTCAAATCTGAGCCACTCTTCCCCATTCACCCTCATTCTCTTCTCTTTTCAGTTTTTAAAGTATTAATGGTGGGAGAGATTGGAAATTAAAACTCCAAAATCCTAGTTCCTTTTGCAACTTCAAGTTCCTAGCTCCAAATTCAAGAGAACCCATTGGTAAGCATTCCCTTCTTCTTCTCCAACTTATTCTCTTACCAATTTCAGAAATTCCTAAACCTAATTTTGGGAATGTTCTTGTTTTGAGCATAGATTCAAGCTCATTTGGGTTGTGTTGAAGAGAGGTTGATTCTCCATTTGCTTTCAAGCTTCTTCTTGTTTGATTTTGTGAAAAGATGAGATTTTTATCTCACATCTATGCTTATATTCATCTTCGATTGTTAGGTATGAATTCCTAACACTTATTCGTGTGCAATTGCTTTTGGTTTGGATTGATTTGGTGAATATTCCAATTTTTGGTGTTTTGGGTTCAATCCTTTAAAAATCATAACTTTGATGTTTGAACATGTGTTTGGTGATGCATCGAGGAGCCAATAGGGCCGGGTAGCCGTTAGGCATAATTCCCTAGCGCCCATGCTCGTTCGGTTGCGAATTGGTGGAGGTTGCATATCAATTTATGGGCATCAATTTGCAGAGCATCGGGTTCGGCCGACCGACCCCCTTGGTCCGGTCGACCGACCTGCTAGTAAAAGTGCAGTTGCACTTCTCTGTTTCTGGTTCGGCCGACCGACCCCCCTGGTTCGGTCGACCGACCTGATGCCCGAGAAGTTTTTCAAAACAAGGTTCGGTCGACCGAGCTCTGTAGCCGGCCGACCGACCTGATGCATTTTGCCAATTTTCGCCTAGTCGCATGAATTTCCAACTTTAATCGATTCGTATGGTTTCCTATGTGTTGTTATCAATTGTTATGACTTTGATGACTCCTTTTTAAGGATTTTTGAATATCCATTTTGATGGATTCTTTATCGGTTTCTTTGGATTTTTATTCACATCTTCATATGTGAATTTTAGTGATTGATTGTTCCTACAATCTTCTTTGTGTTTTGTCACTTTAAAAATATAAAGATTTTCTATACTAGTAGTAAATATCGAAACTCTTTCCTCAAACGATTTCAATACTACTTTAATACCAAATTCGTTTATAAAACCGTTTTCCAATCTATTAGTATATATAAACCTTTACCTCACTCGTACGAGAAATCTAATTAAACGACTTAGTAAAACAAGTGGTATGAAACGCTTACGTTCACTTTGTCGGTTAATTCTTGGACTTGTTCGATTGAATCCCTTGTGACAATTTTATAGTGGAGATCTACAGTTTGTTCGTATATATTTAAGTTAAGCAAGTGGTTATGGGACATGATGCTAAACTCATATATTTACTAGCTTAGTGTAACTGACACTTCTCGTTGATCATGACGATCATCTTTTGTGATTTAGACTAGCAATGTGCGATGTCTCTTTGTCTGCGAGGGTGACTAAACCCCGTTTTGTGGAGTTTCGACTCAATTTGGTGGGGTAGCAACCCATGGTCTTCGGGCCGTTTGTGGAGCTTCGGCTCAATTTGTGATGGTTAGCAACCATGGAATTAGCGTTCCGTTTGTGATACACATGTTGGTGGGCTTTATGCTCCCTTTTTCATAGGCCTCCCCCCTTTGTGATTTCTGGATTTCTTGAGATGATTTCTAGAATTTGTGTTTCACCAATTTTCGTGATTTCCATTGATAAGTTTTATCAATATTTGTGCATTGGTGAATTTGTGCGTCATTGACTTTTGTGATTTCTGGATTTCGCATATTGAATTCTGAAATTTGTGTGTCATTGACTTTTGTGATTGACATTGATATTATTGTCAATATTTGTGCATTGGTGAATTTGTGTGTCATTGACTTGTGTGATTGACATTGATATTATTGTCAATATTTGTGCATTGGTGAATTTGTGTGTCATTGACTTTTGTGATTGACATTGATATTATCGTCAATATTTGTGGTTTGACGAACGAAATAAGGAGTATGGCATTTCTTTGATTCTTGTGTAGATTTGGTGATATTGATTAATCTCTCGTTGATTTTCAATTACTTATATATATCACAGCTTGGAATTGTGATTATTATGTGTTTAGTCATATCTCTTATTCTTTATCGTTTCATCTGATATCTATAGTTAGAATAATCCGTTTATTATTTTCTTATTAAATAATACTCGGGCAGACCGAGATGTTACAGGTGCTTCTGCTTGACTGCTCTCTTGGGATTGATTTCTCTGACTTTTGGTTAACTACTTAGATTAGTAGCTTTTGTTGTATACATTTGAGATATAGACTCCATAATGTATACTTATTCTTTTGTGTAGTTCATGTAACTATTCTTCTGTGATATTGAGGATCTTTTTAGAGCACTACTCTGATGTACACTTCCTAGTGTAATATTCATATCTATTTCCGCCTTTGTGATATGAATTGTTTGGTACTGATTTATGTTATGTTTATTTCTATATTTGTTTCCGAAGATATTATAGCCACTGTGTAGTAGCTTTGAGTTTGTGTCGGTATGTCGGATTTCCCTCTTGATAAAGAAATGCATGTTATACAATCTGACATATCGATGCTCGCGCAAAGCAATTACACGGATGGTCGCTTCTCAACAGCCTTATTCTCCGTGCTAGTTGACAGCATTCTCCGTAATGTTCTTGGCTAGCGTGGGTATAGAGGTGGGGCGTCACAACTTACATTCACTTTGGAAACCAATTTGAATCATATTAAATCAAATTTCAATTATTCACTCTATTTTCATATATTAAATTTCAATATCAAATTAATCATATCAAATTCGGAATTTAATTATTCAAACATTCGTAATATTAAATTTAAACAAATTTGATTATTCTTAAATCACTATCTTTTGAAATATTAAAAACGAACTTATAAAATTTAACAAATTCAAATTATAGAACAACCATTTTCATTAAAATAATTATTCAATTCCCGTTATTCAATTATTCAATAAATTCCAAATATTAAATTTAAACAATTTAATTGTTCAATATTTGATGGATTTCAATATTGGATTTTTAGATAAAAATTTCATTATCAGTCGATTTACTATATTACATCAAATGAATTCCACATTATTATTTAACAATAGTTAGAGATAATGCATTTAACTAATATATGAACTTTCATTTCAATTGCAATTGGTTCACAAATTCAATTTGACTAACTAAATGAATATGTAACTTATAATTATCGCAGTTAACTTTTAATCACTTATAAGTTTATTATTTACAAACAAGTGTCACAATTACCTATACAATACAAATTCATTCCATTACCGTTGACTTCATATTATTTCAATTGGTTTGGGATTTCATTCAATTCATAAATAATTAACTTAGATAAAATTTGTTGCATTGCATTCTAGTTATTATTACCATACATAAATTACAATTTCTTTCTCTTCCAACATTAAGCCATGAAATCTTATTAAATTTACATTTTTAATTATCGAAATTTTACGGGTCGTTACACTCTCCTCCACTCAAAACTTTTCGTCCCCGAAAAGGGAAAAAGAAGGAAAAAGAAACTAAGTAAAGAATTCAACATTTGATATATTTTATTCAAAATTATCCACTTATAAAACAATGAAATTCCATTTATAAAGTCATAACTACGCTTCCACTAAGTTACTCCAAACGGCTTTCTAACTTTAAAACTTAGTTATCAAACAAGTTATAAAAAAAATTCAAAAAAAAAACTCTAAAATTTTTCTAACACCCGGATTTACGGAAAATTTCGGCAAAGTCTCTTTTGCGCGGCTCGATTGAAAAAAAAAATGACAGGATATATATCACAAATATACATCTCATCAACTGATGAGGCATCCCGCAGGGAAAAAGTGTAAAAGTATGGTATGTAATCCGAGATATGTACCTTATATATTATTTAGCTAGCATATACAACTAATATAGCACGAAAGCGAGCTCCAAATGCGAAGCAAGCGCAATCTGCACCTACTAAACACTCAACAAACCATGAGAAACATGCATACATGAAAATAATATCAATATACATCATATAGCAACATGACAACTACATATGCCAACATAGCAAATGCAACAAAACAACAAATGCAACCATCAATCAACTATCATCCAAATATCATCCAGCAAAGCCATAACTAATCAATATAAATTTCACTTCTCATTAATATTTATTGACTTGGTTTTAAATTTTAATCACAGTTGATTCATTAATGTTGGATTTTACTAACATTCATTCTCAATTCAATTAGTTAACATTCACTAATTTATATTTACATTAGTTCACTTCCAATTTGAATCAAATTAAATTCTTTTAAATTCATTTAACTTCCAATTTGATTTCAATGATTTATAGCTTTCCATTTCATTAACACTTAATGAATTATATACAATTAACTAACAATCATATAACAACCAAATCATACCCAACATAACCAAATTATTAATTTTACATTCAATTTGGTTTATCTCTTTTATATATATACCCTGTTATATAATTTTAAAAGAATCATTTTATATTTGGCATCTTAAATTTCCAATATTAACTTTAATTAAGTCCGTAAGCCATACATATATCATCCGTGAGCAATATCAAATCTAATCGCTTATTCGATCACACAATTTCACTTCCAAACTAGTATCGTTCACACAACTCTCTAGTGCGGACTCAGATTTGGTTCCTTAATTGGAAACTGTTACTCTCCTTGCATAGCCATATACTATGATAGAGAATTCCAGAATCAAATTAAAAATCCATATCCAGGGTTCGCCGTCGAAAATCGAGTGAAAAATCCTAACTTAGATCGATATAAATCATCTCGAAATTTTATGCTCGAATTTGGATCAAATCGTTATGCGAATAAAATAATACTCGTACAACTTATGTATCACCTTTCAATAGATTTCTATACAATTTATCTATATTAAATTATTTTATTGACTTTCATTTTATTTACAACTAATTATTCACAATCCATTATTCAGTTAATATATCCATTTCTTTACATAACATATTCTTTAACATTATCTTTTCGTAAACATCATATCAAAGAATTTGCTTACTCAAGTTCATTTTAAACTTTCTATATAATTTAATTAAATTCAATTTCATTGACCAATTGATTCTTAGCTATAAGAAATTCCTTTGTTTACATTTATTGCATCTTCATAATTTCAGTTAATAACGAATTCATTTGTGGAACATTTTATTAACCGGCACTTTAGTTTATTAATCATCCTATAAAAGTCTAACCTCTCATAAATGACTTTTCTTAGTTTACAGTTATCTTAAAGGTTACAAATTCAGAAAATTTTTACAACCCCTTTGCAATTTATATTTATTTTCTATAACCAATTTACAAGGATATAATACTATTCATTTATCTTCTTTCTTAAGTTCACTTACTTGTTCCATTTATCCATTCATCATTTTATGCAATATTTAAGTATATAACATTTTTATCATAACCAAAATTTTCATTTCTATACATTTTAATTCCTTTTGAGTTTTCCTTACTTGTATACTTCAATTATTTTCAGGTTCTGTTTATCTGTACAACATCTCATTACATATCCAAAACATCATTTCAACTTCTTAATATTTGGTAAGTCATATTATATGTCATTAGAATGCAAATTTGGTATTATACAAATTTATAGAATTTCATTTAATTAGAATGTTCACAAATTTGATTTATTTAAATCCTCTTTACCTTTCAACTTTAAAGGTACACTACAACTTTAAAGTTTTCCCAAAACATAAGCTTAGATATCTTAATCCTCTTATTTTATAAATTTTGGTTATTCACATTTCATTCAAATAATTTGAAAATTACTAATTAACATAACTTAGAAATTTAAATGCCCGTTTCTTTTCAAATCGTTTGAAATAAACATATACACTTATATCTTTAATATATATGAAATCATACCGTTGGAGTTTAAACCAAAACCCATTTACCCAAAATAATTTCGAAGAAAAACAAAGCTTCTTAGAAGTCTTCCCCACTTTGAGACTCGAAAATGACCGTCGATGATGCTGCGCAGTCATCACCGAAATTATTTTCCAGCGACATAAGAGAGGAGTACTGAATTCATTCCTTCTTAAAGTCCTTTCAAACATTTCACATTAATATTTTCCAACTAATATCACAATATATTTTCTTCAAAGCTTTGAAAACCGTTTTAAAAGTCCCCGGGTCTTGAATTCAATATTTTCCAATTTAAATTTATTTTAATTTATAAGTCACCTTTATAAAATATTCTTATAGGATTTTCTTTCTTAAAACATTCCACAAGTTGTTTTATTACTGTTCATTTTTGTAATTCACCTTATTTATTGAATTACAATATCCAATTAATGATAATAACCAATATATCATTCCTAACAACAGGTAAGCTAGATAAGTCACAATAATTTCTGAAAATTTTTCTTTATATTCAAAATATAATTAAAGCAAAATTATTTCATTTACCCAATTTCAAAACAATACTATGTCGAATTGTTCTGTTTAAGTGTTTAGAGATCCCTATCAATGATGTTAATTACTCGTATTGACCAAATCTTTGTCTTCATCCTCCAGAATAGATCTTCAAAAATCTGAAAAACTCAGGACTGACCCGAGCGTAATGAAAAGACAAAACACTCGAGTCAGGACTAAAATATCCTTATGAAAGTTAAATCAATCATAAATAAATATGAGTGTTATGGCGTCAGAGATGTTTACTAGGTTTGACATCTCATATCCAGTGTCAACGTGCGTGCAATAACTCAAGAGATGTTACGGGATTTTCCATCTCTTAAGGATCCGTTAAACTATCTACTATGTAGTAATGTACGCTAAGTAGATAAAGTCTATCAGTAATATAAAGTATCAAAATAGCGTTAAGGCGTTACCATAATCCCCCTTAACACATTTTTATAATGCCATAGTCTATACAGCACCGTAAGCCCCACCGTAAACTGGTGGTTATCATAGGGTACCCCATAGGTATAACACAAAACATAGCGTAGTGGTCGCGAATAGGATAATCAGTATGACAAGGTACATGAGGCGATACCAACAAGGATACTAGTAGTTGCGTGATCCGGACTGATGTTGAGCATTGCCAGCAGCTACCCCAACACCGCGAAACAACACTCCTAAATCAAGGGTTGCACCCAAATCGAATCACAAATGTAATAGATATGGTATCAAAGAAGTGTGTCCGCTAGAGATGGCGAATCTCAATGGCCCGGCGCGGCTCCTGTTTTAGTCATGTCAGGGGTCATCCAATAATCGTTCTCTTTCTTCAGTTAACGCGTTCACCAAACCATCCACTTCATTCTGGATCAACACTCCGCGTATAATAGATATTAAAGTGGTGTTCGGTATCGACAGAGAGTATGTCCATATCCGATCTCGGTCTCTTTGATAACTATGTATTATTACACCGTTGGCTCTTTTACATTTCAAATCAATTCATAATTGATATCAAAATATCACATTCGCTTCAAAAATCAAATCCATTTCAAATATCATCGTATCTATTCAAATGTAAAATTCTGTTTCAAAATCATTTTTCGCCTCAATATCCCATTTCGATTTCAAGATCATTTCGAATTTCAATTTAGATTGCAACTTCATTTAACCCAATTCGTATTTAAATTCAAGATTTAAATATAAACATTTCACCTTATTGACCAGCTTAGAATTTTAGAAAATAGTTTTAAGTAGTTTAAAAGTAGTTTTAAATAATTAAAATAGTTAAAAATACTTAAAATCTTAAAATGGATTTGAAATAGATAAATTAGTTTAAAATAATTTAAATTGGGTTAAGTAGATTTAAAATAGATTAAAATGGTTTAAGTATTCAAAAATGGTTTATATAACAGAGTAATTTGGAAAACAAAATAAAACAGCTTCAAAACCAAACCATTTCAATTATAATTTCCCAAATCAAAACTCTTTCCATTTCCCTTCTACCGATTCAATTTCGATTTCGATTCAATCAACGTCAACTTTGACTTCAAATTTATTTAATTTTATATTCACTTTCAATTAATTAAATTTCAATTTATATCGATTTGGAGCTTGATTTTTCAAAATATCCATTTATAACACTTAACAAAATTATCCATCAATATTCAAGTTTAAATCCAAATTTCAAATATGATTCAATTCCAAGCTCGATTTCAAAATATCATTTTTATATCACTTTTACTTAGTAATATTCAAAGCTCGAAATAATGTTCAATCTTTAAAACAAATAAATTTTCGAAATTCAATCATATCCAAATTTCAAATTTCAAAGTCTCAACTTAAATTATTTAACAATTTCTTTTGACCCAAAATTTTATTTCAACATTCCGAACTCAAATTTTTCGATAAATTCGATTTCTATAAACTGATTTCATTTATAACCTTTAAATCAAAACATTTAAATAAATTTCAAATCGACGATTTTAAAAATTATTAATTTAGCTAATCCGGTGTCCGTATATAATTTTCTATCCTATGGCCAATTGATTAGTTATTTCAATTAAATGTCAGGGATGAATATATATCACTTAAACCAAATCAAAGTGTCATATGCATGCATAACAGTATATATATAAGCAAATAAACATCCAAACATTTAAATATCAACCAATAACATCCATCGAAATACATCATCCAATAGACAATACATTCATGGTAATTTCATAGTTATTAGTGTCAGGTAATTTAATCGCAATTCAATTTTAATTTCAATTTAACTGTCAATTTAATTTTCAATGGTTAATTCAAATGACAATCTATATGACAATTAAATTTTATCAAAAAATGACAAATAAAATTCCTATCACTTCATAATATTAAACTTAACTACCATAAAGATATTCAGTACGTTGTGAGCGTTATAAAACACTCACTTTGATTTTACGATTTTAAATCAAATCGAACGACGTTCAATTTAACCCAAAATTTTAATGAGCTCCAAGCACTCTCGGATCTGCACTGCAGCGTAGCTCTCGTCTCCGCGATTCCGGCGCTTCTTGTTTCGTCAGATTCCGACCTCGTATGGAGGAGATATTCAGTATATAAGTTCGTCGAAAATTTAATTATAAAACAATTTTAAATTACATTTTAAACAAAGCATACCCACATTATTTGGCCCAGCCCAACTACAAAGCTCCTTCTCCCTTCCTTTGCCAATGCCTGCACATGAAACAGAGAAGAACCCATCCATGCGCGTGCACTTTCGATTGTGGCACGGAGCACGGCTCACCAAATTCACTTTCCGACGATGCCATCAAAAATCTCACGACAAACTCCACCTACCTAGGTCCTAAAATTGCCGCCCAGACCTCCATAGACAAACGCGACCGTGACCTCCTCACCGTACGCATGCGACCAGGTCGCACTCCCCCAGACGTGGCCACACGTTCCCAAACTCGGCTCCTAGGTGTCTCTTCCATCCCCAAACGCAAATACGAACTCCGTTTGACGAATCGATTGTTGAATGGATAAAGATCTCAAACCCTAGCTATTCTTGCTCACGTTCTTCCTCTCTGCCATTTCCCAAATCAGTGCCGCACCCACCAACAACCATACCAAATCGAAGAGAAGGAAGTAACTTGATTTTTAAAATTTGTTTCGCAATTTTTTACTTGACTAGAAATAGAGTTATGATTTTTCAAAGTTTTCATTTTTTTTTTTCTTTTCTGCCATTGCGTGTGTAATAAAGGAGAGGGAGACTTGAATGAAAAGCTACAGGGACAAGGCAGAATTTACAGCTGAAAAGAAAGGTTGACCGGTCAAAATATATATTAAATTTCAAAACGTCTTGATTCGCGTAGCTTAAAATCTCGAACCCCGTTCGAGGCATGCTTCTAAGCGTTTATACAGTTATATCCGCATTCTGAACACAATGGGACATGTTTCATGGCCTAATTCGATCATCTGTGCGAGTCACGGCAATAAACGATCGATTTTAAATTAAATCGGTTAACCAAATTTCTGTGCGTTTTAGCTTACCCCGGACAAACAGTAAATCCGATTGACACGGAATTTGAAATCTTACAATAATATCACGTTACGGATCCGATGAACTAGTTTCGTCGAAATCCGAGACTGTTTGAAAAAATGGCTATTTTAACTCGTCAATTAAATATTAAAATATTCAATTTTCACAGTTCGACTTTTAATTCGACTTTAAAAGTTCTACAATATCATTCTAACTTTAATATGATAAAATAAAATTTTACAAATCATTTTTAATCATATTAAACCCATGATTCAATTACCCAATAAATTCCAATTTTAAAATCTTATTAACTCTATTATAATCCCAATATTACTTACATTCACTTTGGAAACCAATTTGAATCATATTAAATCAAATTTCAATTATTCACTCTATTTACATATATTAAATTTCAATATCAAATTAATCATATCAAATTCGGAATTTAATTTTTCAAACATTCATAATATTAAATTTAAACAAATTTGATTATTCTTAAATCACTATCTTTTGAAATATTCAAAACAAACTTATAAAATTTAACAAATTCCAATTATAGAACAAAAATTTTCATTAAAATAGTTATTCAATTCCCGTTATTCAATTATTCAATAAATTCCAAATATTAAATTTAAACAATTTAATTATTCAATATTTGACGGATTTCAATATTGGATTTTTAAATAAAAATTTCATTATGAGTCGATTTACTATATTACATCAAATGAATTCCACATTATTATTTAACAACAGGTAGAGATAATGCACTCAACTAATATATGAACTTTCATTTCAATTGCAATTGGTTCACAAATTCAATTCGACTAACTAAATGAATAGGTTACTTATAATTATCACCGTTAACTTTTAATTACATATAAGTTTATTATTTACAAACAAGTGTCACAATTACCTATATAATAGAACTTCATTCCATTACTGTTGACTTCATACTATTTCAATTGATTTGGGATTTCATTCAATTCATAAATAATTAACTTAGATAAAATTTGTTGCATTTCATCCTAGTTATTATTACCATACATAAATTACAATTTTTTTCTCTTCCAACATTAAACCATGAAATCTTATTAAATTTACATTTTTAATTATCGAAATTTTAGGGTCGTTACATAATTAAAGAATAATTAATTGATGAAAGTAATTAAGGATAACTACTTAGTGGAAAGTAATTAAAGGGTGATTATTTAACAAAACTAATTAAAAGATTAATTACTTAACTACTTAAAGGATAATTAATTAATGTGATTAATTAATTAACGTGTTAAATAAAAGGTAAATGTATTAATGTGATTAACTAAAAGATAATTAATTAATGTAATTAATTTAAGGTTAATTAAGAAAAGTAATTAAAGGATGGTTAATTACTTAATTAAAGTGATTAATTAATCAAGGTGATTAATTAATTAAAGTGATTAATTAAAGGTAATTAATTAAAGGCTAATTAATTAAGGGATAACTAATAAAGGTAAGTAATTAAGGATGATTAATTAATATCATTAATTAATTTCAAATGATTTATAATTAATAAATGTTAATTAAGCAGGATTGGGTAATTAATTCATAAGTAATTAGTTTTATTGGAAATTGAATTGAATTAATGAGGGATTAAGCAACTAATTGATCTTGCTTATGGATGATTGGATTACATAAAATGCCTTAAATTGTTTGAATCTTTGATAAGTGATGTTCTGTGTTATGAATTGTTTTGAATTGAACTGTGAACTGTGATTTATTTTCCTGTGATGAATTTACTTGTTTATCTGTGAAAGAAAAATAAGCGTTATAGGATTATACCGCTTATGGATATTGTTGTGCTTAGATTACGATGGTTTTGATATTTAATTGTTGCTTGTGAAACCCTGGACAACACACACACAAATATGGATTTCACGAGAAATTGGTTAAGTCATGGGTATTTTGAATTCAATATTATTTTATTTAAAGGTTGAATTTTGAATCCAAAATGGTTTTGGAAGTGAAACTAGGTTAAATTTGGAAAACTTTTGAAAAGGAAATTTTGAAATTAAAAGTATTTTGAATATAATGTGGCATGTTAAAGTTTGAAATTATGGAAACTATGGTTTAAAAAAGGGTTATACAAATTATATAATGTATATATATCGGTCGTAAACCATTTTAAAGTATTTTAAATGAATTATTTAGGGAATTTAAATTTAAATCAAAATAGAACTTGCCGAGTGTACGGTAGTTTGCTAGTTTTCGGATTTATACTTTGAAAAGCTGTAACTTGAGCAAATTTGATCCGAAACAATAGATCTTTGTTTTCAAATGATAGTAGCTTTCATATAAAGAAAGAGTTTCAAGTTTTTGTTGAAAGGATTTCGAGTTATGGTAAATCAAATTTGAAATGGAAATATTTTTGAAAGCCATGAATGAATCCCTGCTAAAAATTTGATAAATCTTGATTCAAATTGAAGATGATCTTAACGGTGTATCTTTTGTTTAAAAATATTTTTTTAAATCATTCAAAAAGAAAGGTTTTGGAAAATAAGTAGTGACTTAACTAAGATCCCAATATATCTATATGCTTTTTAAAATAAGCGCTCATTATTCGGATTAGCTGGGAGAGGACTTTAGGTCATAAAACGCATTTGGAATAAAGGATATGACGAAATGCATAGCAATTGAACATGGTGGTTGAAGACCGGGTATTTTCGAAAGTGAAAGGATTACCTGTCGAATGTCTCTGCACCGAATGACCCCAGTGTAGAGATTTTGATTACCCTATGTGATAGGTAGTCCGGATGTGATTGGGGATATCCAGATTTGCAAGGACTTCATTTGAAGAGCCTTCGGTTCCATTCAGACCCAGGATGGACTTGTATGGATATAGGTCCGACGTTACACTTTGAGATGTAAAGCTGGTTTCTATCAAATACATTTTTGTTTTGTGGCGGAAAATTTATTCTCATAGCTTAACACTCTTCTCTGAAACGTACGAACTCAGAGGTTATGTAGTTGATGGTTACTAGTGATATATTCCCAATTTGGTAATGTGGCATGCTAAGTGCTGATCATTGGTTGGTCGAAGCATGGATTTTGTTAAAAGCGTCACTTTATGGGACGAGACTTCATCGAACCTTACACCCCAAAAATGGACGAAATAGGAAGGATGCGGCAAGGTTACGGGGGTCGCGCCCCTTAGGGTATGTGCATTTCCTTCTGGACAAAAAGTGGTATTATGGTATGGAGCCCGGATATTTAACTAAAATGGTTGTTGGAATTTTGTTAGTGAATCTCGGGATAAAGGTCAGTGACGATCGGGCGATGGCATACTCGTGACAGTTAGTTACCTAGTTATAGAGGTAACCCGACCTTGTGTTAGCAGAGATCCGGTTAGGTTCTCGGCGAATCCCTCCAGAGGCGTACCCATTCGAATAGGAAGTTCCTTAGCCTTGGCCATTTGTTGGAAATCCAATCACCCAATACGAGTCCTGTACGGTTTTAGCTGTAGAACCTGCCATTTAACATGGCAGCTATAGTAGGCATACTATAATGGCACCAATGCTGGCTAAGATTTATATTATACTTTCGAAATATTTTATGCACTATGCACTAATAATAATATCAAAAGGATTTTCACATATCAAGCATGTTTAACTATCATAAGGAGAAATCTCCCCTAAAAGTGCGATTGCATTATGTGTGTGGCGAGAGGTCTTATGGTAGTTTCATTTTTCGAAAAGCATAGCGGATTTCTTTTTATTTCTTTTTGTTCAAATAAACTTTTTTGTTTGCTCATACCAGTCCCATGACTGACTTGGAGTTTATTGTTCCCTTTCTAAACTCTCGGTGCCCACAATTTTCCACATGGGCAGTCTAGATTCAGGTTATCGAATAGTCAACAAGTAGATGTAGCTTTTAGCAGTCTTTGGAGTCTTTGGATTTGGCAATCGCATTGTGCTACACTGCACCGAGTTTGCTACAAGTTCAGCATGATTGTGGTTAGTTCTTTTTGGTTTAAAGCCTTTGGAGCCTAGGCAATGGCGATGCAGTCTGTTGGATTCTGTCCCTCTCTCTTTTTCTTGAAGACCTCTATTGAAGATTTCTTTCCGCTGTTGTATTTTGGCTCTGATATTGATATTTCATTTGTATCATATTGTTGTATCAATTGTTGTGTATTAATAAAATCATTCTTTTGTTTCCACTGTGTTGTAATTACTTAATGTGTTACAAGCTTCGGCGAATCTGAATCAATGTTTGAACCTGTGGCATTCGAATACGGGTGAAGTATGGATGTCGATTTTCGAACGCTGAATCCGGGTCGTCGTTGGCGATCTTTATGCATTTATAATTTGCACCATAAATGATTTTAGCCTTATGGTCTTATGTTATATAGATCAAATATTTTACTTTATTTTGATATAGAAGGATGTGACAACCCATATAGGCAATATTAATGCCGCATTTATGAATATAAATGGTTTTATTGTTTATGGCTTCATAACCTAAGTTTTTGAGGTGCGACAACCTCTAAGTGACTTAATATTCATGAATGTCATTTTATATAGCATATATATCTAGGCATAATATTTTGGATAAAGTAAAGGGCAATAGTTTCCTCATTATAAAATATGATTTCAAAAGTTAAATCAACTATAAATATTTTAAGGAAATAATAAGTGTATATAGACCAGAATTTTACTAGAAAGATTATTCTTATCTCCTTTAGATAAATTGTGATAGGTTGAATTGACTCAAAGATTAGAAAACAAAATGGGACTGGTGTAAGGTCACGCCCTATAAATCAACTATTAGCCACTGCTGATATTAGTCCACAATTCTAGTGCATGGGGCTTCCTGAAGGGTAAGACTAAAAATAGGTTTACGCATAGAAAAGAATATACAAACATGAAATAGGTTATTGGTTGGCCTGCAAAACCATCATAATCAGAGTGAACCTAGGAATAGTTAGTTTTGCACAGACCCTCCAGTTTCTTCTAACGGTAAGTTGGAGAATTTGATATATCTGGTAGGCTCGAGTCATCCATGTAGTTTTGTAACTAGCCTGAGAAAACTATGATGTTAGGACAAATAGTCCATTTATTTAGACAAATTGGTCATGATTACCCAAGGTACATGCACTCATATGATTGTTTACATTTTCTTGTTTTAACTATTGTGGTTGCTTGTGATTGATTTGTAAGAGGTATATTTTTGAGGATACTAGTGAGGGGAAACCCATTTCGCTCAGCGGCATGATCTCGCTAGAAATCTATTAACCAAGATGCTAGATTATTATTCACAGTAGACTTCTTACTTAAGCCGAAGTTTTTATTTTCCCCTTTAACTCTTGAGGGCTCATTCGAGTGGCTCAAGAGTAAGATTTCTAGGTTTTAGGGTTGGCGAATAAAATTTTTGAAGTTGTAAAGTAGGTATAGCTTGAAAAACCCTATACCCCTTGACATGCCCAATAGGACGCATTAAAAGGCGTGGTGTGTTGTAGGTATAACTGAAACTAACAGAGACTAACATTCACAAGACAAAAACACGTAAAAACAGCAGAAATTAAAATAATACTTATTTAAAATAAAATCTTCATGATTTCTCATAAACCAAATAAATCAAATATTAGATATAACAAACATGTCTCAAAAACCAAAATGTCTCATGAAATAAAAACACATAGTCTCAAAATCAGAGTACATAATATTTTTCATAATAAGCCAGTATATAGAAAGAGTTAAAGCTAAAATAAAAGAAATACATAGTAGAGACCTTCTCCCAAAATCCTCCAAGCAACCACGGTCTACAACCCTCTCCCTTGATTTCCTATGGGGGAAAAGAGAGAAAATAAAGGAGTGGGTCTGACTAAAAGTCTGGTGAGCAATAGTAACTACTAGAATCTTTAAGCAAAGTAAAGGTAATAGACTCTTCAATAGTTCTAGTATATACAAAAGGAAGCAAAGGAAATAGGAAATGGATAAACTGGAAAATACGATTAAACTATTACAATTGATAAGATAGGTCAACTTTGATTGTTTGCACTTGTCATTGGCTGAAATCCTAATCCTATAATTAGGCTAAATTTCTAATCCTATAATTAGGCTGAATTTCTAATTCTACCCTTTCATCAGCCTGCTACTCCATAGACCTTACTGTCAACTAGATGTTATATAACTCCACACACACCAGCCAATGGTAACTATGAAAGATACACAAAGCAGCCACTGTGGACAAGAAGATACAAAGCTCCCTACACAGAAGGCTGTGGTGTCTACGAAAGGCACAAATACGAAGCGCTTGGAACTCATAGCGATTACTGAGCACCAAAATGGAAGTCGCATGCGTAATTGCCACCATGCTCATGCTACCCATTGCTCTGCCCATTGGGTTGTATTATTACCTCGACTCAGCATAAGCATGCACCTCGTCTCACTTCAGGATTATGTGAAACACCATGTCTATAGAAAATATAGGGGAATGTCGTTGGCACTGGCCCGTCATCCAAACAAAATCTAAAAGCGCCCTTGTCCAAATCCCCCATGATTTGAACATCTCTATATTGACCAATTACTACCACTACTAGCATAAGAATGCCCCACATCTCACTTCGGGTTTATGTGAAACACCGTACCCATAGAAAATAGTAGGGGAATGATATTTGTTACAAGTCCTACTTTAATTCTTTGGTTATTAACTTAGACAAATTATTTAAATAAGCCTTTACTCTTGTTCTTACTATATGTGCTTATTAATTTATCCTAAGTCTTAAAATAAGCCTTATTCTATACTATTTCTTATTATAACCTACGTTATAATCATGCTTATTAGTTAATTTAAGGTCTATGTGTGAAAATAAGCTTCTTTTCTTCTTTTATTCTTTTTGGTTACAATTCTAAGTTATAACTAGGCCAATCTCTTTAATCCATTCCAATTACTATCATAATTAGGTACAATTTCTGTCCACTTCCATTTATATTACAGTCTTTATAATTACGTCTTATATTCTATTATTTCAGATTTCTTATTATTTAATCCAATTTTGCGTTAATTCTATTCTAATCCATACGTGAAGAAGATGAAGGATGAATAAAAAGAAAACTGAAAATTGAAGGAAGTCCAAGGCGTAAGTAGAAGATGTAAATAACGCTTAAATAATAGTAATTAAACTAAAATACTGTAAATAAACTGTAAATAAATGGAAAAGCAAGAAAATTAACTGAAATAATTCTAAAAACTGTAAATAAATTGTTAAAAAGGTTACTCCAAAAATCATAGTAAAACTACAAATATTGAAAACCATATTATTTTAAATTACTTAAAAATATTTAAAATAATTACAATCACTCACCTCTGGTCCTTAACTCTTCCCTTTAGTCCTTCACGGATCCACCTGGGTTTGTTAAAATTTTTATTTAAAATGATTTCCTCCTTGGAAAATTATTCCGCTTAGGGTCCTTCCTAAATAGGTGAACCAAATTGGAGAAAAATTTAGAATGAGAAAAAGTGTTAGGCTTAGGGTTCTATTTATAGGGGTAAAAGTGGATCTCAGACCATTGGATTTAGGGATTGAATAGGATGCAGCCACAACATAAGCTTAATAGGAGCAATCAGATGCAAGAATAGAAGGACTGGATTGAAATAAGGATGCAAAACATGTCATATGAAGCCCCTGGAACGAACGGAATGAAGAAAAAATTTCTTCGTTCCTAAACACAAGCGAGTCGACTGGGCGGTCGAATGCCCATGTGCCTAGATCGACCAACCGGTCGACCTAGCCTATATGTATGTATATATGTATGTATGTGTGTGTGTATATATGTATGTATTCTTTTTTCTTCTTATTTTTTAATTCTTATCTCGTTCATTTTAGCTCGGATTCTTACATTCTATATATGGAAATTGACCAGAAAATAACCATGAACATAATGGCCCAACTCCTGTGGCTCAATTATGATAATTTCACAAAGTTATTTTATTATTTAATTAATTAACGAAATAATTATCATGTGTTAAAATTTTGGGTTTTTATACAACTAGCTATATCGGAGTCTGTTTATGTCTGTTGTGTTCTCATTTTGCTTGAATGGTCTAATGGATATCTGTCTAGTAATAAACTCTGATCAACTAAGAGGGCATCTTCATATGTCGCTCTAAGAGTATTTTATAATAATTAAATTTTATCTAAACTGGGAAACCGTTTGAGATTATGTAATGAATATGGAAATTAATTAATGAAATCCGTGTTTTGAAAAAAAATTCATGTTCCAATGCTTTGATATTAATGAAATTATTAACTGAACTCATTTTGTCACCGGAGAATAGTACTATTGATGATTACATCATTAGTAGAGCTTATTTTCAGGCTTCAGAATGAGGGATGTTACAACAAGACCCCAGGAACACCCTAGGGATGCACGGCCGAAGGTAAATACGGGAAGGGGAGGTTAAAATTGATGACTATGTGGAAGGCAGCGGCTTTGAAATGGAAGTGGAAGCTTATTGTAAGGTTTGGGGCTGATTTGAGTAAATATTTGAATATGGTTTCACCTTGGTTTTGGAGGTGGAAAGTATGAAGAAGATTGGAGTAAAGAAGAATGGATGTAAGTACAATAAAAAGAGAAAATGAAGCTCTCTTTTATAAACAACATAGAATGGAAAATGACTAAGGCTACCACTCCCCAAAAGTCACAACACTCACACCCCCTTGATCATGACTTTAGGAAAATACAATGTACTGAAGTACCATATAATGTTTAAACAAAAAGACATAAGTCATGTAACTTAATTATTACTTAAAATACTTTCTTGAAACCTTTAATTATACTTACTATTACTAATTCTTTTTGCACTATTTTGACATGTTATTATATGTGTAAGAATGTGATATAAATGTGTACATAAGTGTGCAACAACGTTGCACCAATTTTCATTCAATAAAAAGTCGAAACTCCAAAAAACGAATTTTGGTTATATTTTATTTTCATCAAACTATTTATTTATGTAAACAAATTTTCAAAATGTGTTCAGCATCATTATTTATTAATTAAAAGGGGGTTATTTGATTATTAAGAAGGGAACATTTGCCATACATCCTTAATGACTTTCATAATTCCCCAAAAATCCTTTGGATACAAAACATATAAATTTCATCCTTATTTTTAAATGCGGCTTATTTTTTTCCCAATCTACCCTTATCTGTCATGTTAAAACCCTGAACCAACACTTTTTTTATCGTTCGACGTTTATTCCACGTTAAAATCACATTTTCTTCTATAAAATTCGAGAAACAAAATCGAACAATAAAACAACCAAAATCAACTACAAATCTTATGTATACAAGATCAAACAAGGCAAAATAGGAAGATCGAAGGTGATATATCTTAATTTCTAAAGTAGTTGATTTATATTCCACCTTTTTCGATCGATGCATCTTAGGGCTTTTTACAAGAGATTTAGAGACATTTTCGAGTTAGCCATGCTTATAATCGAACTTTTTATTGGTATTACACACAAAATTGAGAATGCAAATGATAAACTACAAAACTTGCTCGAATCACTGCAATATTTGTTAAAAATTGTTCAAAAAACTATTTTCTTTTTTCAAATTTCAAAGCAGATGTTATTAATGTGTTATTTGCACATTTTTAAGCAATACATTCGATCAAATTCACTATTTGCTTGCAATTTTTCATAATAATTACAAATCTATCAGTAAATATCATACTAGTGTCAATTATTCACAATAATTGCAAACAAATATGCAACATCATTGAAAATGTTTGAATGTCTCTACAACATTTATGTATAAATAAAAATCATTGAAGATTACTGACAATATAACATATGACTGCAATAATTCACTTTAATTGCTTGCTTTCCAGTAATAAATGAGTTAAATAGATTAAACTTTGTTCTATGTGTAATTTTTTGAATATTTTAGTGTCAATTATTCACAATTATTACAGACAGATATGAAACTATGTTAAACACTTTTGAATATCTTTGCAACATTTACGTATAAACAAAAATAAGCATTACTGACAATATCACATATGGTTGCAACAATTAAGTATAATTGCTTACTTTTCAGCAATAATTTAATTAAATTGATTAAACTCATTTTTATTTGCTATTTTTTTAATAGTTTCATTGAAATACCAATCTATTTCGAAAAAAGTGAAGAAAAATCTGATGATATTTATAATTACAAATGCCATATTTTAAAGTTTACAGTTAATCAAATTGTTGCTGAAAAATAAGCAACTAATTTTTAAAACTACTAAGATATATGCAACTACAACATATATAGGAAAAGTTGCGTATAAGTTATAATTTTTTTCAATAGTTTCATTGGATTACCAATCTATTTGGAAAAAGTGAAGAAAATTTTGGCATTATCTATAATTAGAAACAACATGTTTTCCATTTCACGGTTATTCAAATCATTGTTGAAAAATAAGCAATTATTTTTTAAAACTGCTGAAATATATGCAACAATTCCACATACATGAAAATTTGCATATATCTTAAAATATGCTGAAAAGATAGCAATTACTTAAGATAAGTGCATACATTTCCACTTTTTTTGCATATTCATTATAACTACAAGTATTTAACATCACCTATCATATTATTAAATTGTTCAAAATTATTTAATAATTTTTAATGTACTTTTACAGAAAAACATAAAGGAAGAAATAAAACTGGGAAAAAAAGTAATTCAGGAAACATCACTTGTTCCTATTGAAGAACAATCAGGATCAAAGATTCTACTCAAAAAAAGAAAAAGAATCGATGAAGAGAAAAACATTGCAAGGGAAGACAACTACAGAAATAATTTGAGACCTTTCATCAGTGTCCTTAGCAAGATTAAAAAGGAAGAATTGTTTAAAGTATCACATACGAAATATGTAATGGCCTGCCTTTTTGGACAGCATAAGTCAATAATAAACCACATATGTCTAACTCAAACCATTCAAAAGACAGATTATTAACGGGATTGTTCACCAAATGAAATAGGATTCAAAAGAACAAAAAATAGAATCTCGCAGCGGAAGGATGAAATATAATACATAAAATAAATACAAACAGTTCATGTAACTATTTTTCAACAAAATTAGAATTTTCATTTTTTTTCCAAGGCAGAATAAACAATTGTAATAATAGTAGTAGATACGGTCCTTGACTTCGTCTTCGTCTTCAGAAATAATTGTCTTCGCTAAACTGAAATACTCTGTCTGACCCGAGCGTAAAGTAAAACAAAAACATTCGAGTTAGGATGAACATTCTTATGTAAGTATGTCAACTCAAGTGAAATGTACAGATAACTCAATAAGTGAAATGCTTAGGTTTAAATAAACATCATCATTAACACTATAAATCAGTTCAGTTCAAATATCGACTTTATGTTCGTTTCCAATCGATTCATTATTAAATCCAACTTCAGCTTTCAATTTTTCACTTATAGCTATTAAGTTATAATCAACAACAAGTTTAAATCTAAAAATCCAACTAAAACTTTCATTAAATCAATTAAATTTCAATTCCATAATATCACATTCAAACATAAATTTAAACTTACAATATTCCAATTTTACTTCCAAATCAATTTATTTAAACCCAAAGTGGTTTTATGTCGAGATGTATCATTTCAATCCAAAGTGATTTTACTAACTACCAGGGTAATTGAAGTGTGAGAATAGTAATAACATAAATAACACAATATGTCAATGACCAACATGCATACATAATTTACAATTTAATATGTACACATGCATAACTAGCATATCACATGTGTCACATATCGTAAACAACATAAGTTAATATTTCAAATTCTAACATGTCATACACTAACATAACATATAACGTATAAATATATAACATGACATATATACAAGGAACTTGCAAGGTGATTTACAATAAAATAATAGGGTATATCATTTTTCACAAACATAACACTTTATTTCCACAGAGCATACGTGACATACTATTAACATAACATGTGCAACATATGATTTTATTAACTAATACATTTTTTCAGCGTAGCATATGTGATGTATTTCAACGTGGCATATATAAATATATTTTTCTAATATAACACTTTTTTTACATATCATATGTGACATATTTAAAATACATATGTGTCAATAAATCAAATCAACATAATATACTACTTGTGACATATAAAACAACATGTGCATGTGAATATTATAACACAAATTCAAGGGAATATAACAACTTATATCTCATATTCCTATCTAAAGAAAACATTTCTTATAACATTTCAATCGATGTTTATTTACCTAACAATAAAAAAGTTAATCATGAGTGATTGCTCACCTTTCGAGGTTATAGAGTTTTTGACAGCACAAATAGATATATCCTAGTTGAAATCCGAACATGACAAGCTAACCAATTCTATCCATAACAACAATCCAATAGCAAAGAAAAGCATGACAATGTAAATCAAACAAATTGAGTTTTTTTTAGAGAGATGAAGCAAAAGAGAGGAGGGATGGAGTTTGGAGTTTGAAGAGAGGAGGGATGGAGTTTGGAGCTTGGGAATTTGTGGATTTCGAAATTTTGGAGTTTCTGTAATTTTGAGGAAGAAGGAGGATGTGTGAGCAGAAGCCTCAAATAGAGGAATGAGAAACAATCTGTACGTACTTTGGTTTGTTCTCTAGCGGGAAATTGAAAAGTCAACAGATGGGAAAGTGAGAAGGTGATAAAAGAATACAATAATACAGTAGGCTTTTCAATTAAACGATATGATTATGTTTAATAATATGAACGTGAACAGGCTAGCATGAACGATGCATGTGCATTAAATACGAATTGTTAATGGACGAATTAGTGCAGGCAGAAGTTATGAAAAAGTTTGAATACTAAAAGTTGTAATGTGTAAAAATAAACACATTGATGCAAATACCAGAGGTTTTTAAGAATTAGGCCGAATAAAAGTTGGTGAGACAATGTATAGCTAACAATAAGAATGGAAAATGAATATGCAGAGAATAATTAAAAGTTTTATGGAATAAAGAGAGAGGTTTTTTTTTTAATATGAATAGTTGAAATGTGAAAGTGATTATTAATAGTTGCCTTGGAAGCGCAATCTTTTTGGTCCGACCGTGAACTTCCCAAAATACCCCTATATATACCTTTTCAAATATTAAATTGTTATTGCATATGATCTTCTCAATAAAGTAAAAGATAAAATCTTCCTACAATTGCTTTAGACGTATTCAAATGTAATTTTAATCAAACTTCAGAGAACGAGTCAAATATATATGGCTGCATCTGAATAGGTAATGCAAGATCTTCTTAAATAAATCAACCAATCTATAAATCTTTATTAATAGTTGAAATAAAAACAAAAATTTTCGGTTCGACGGTGAAATTTCAAAAATGTCCTTCCATGCAAACAAGATGTTATGAATTCGAATCTCACTATGAACAAGTATTGACATCTATTTTCAAACGAGAATTTTAAACATAAACAAAATTACAAGTTCAAACCCTATTTCAACAAAAAAAATTGCATTTTTCTATATGTTTTTCAGTTTATTTTTATCAAACTACATCGAACTTTCAAATCTTTATTAGTAGTTGCCTTGGAAGCGCAATCTTTTCAGTCTGACCGTGAACTTCCCAAAATACCCCTATATATACGCTTTTAAATATTAAATTGTTATTGCATATGATCTTCTCAATAAATTAGAAGATAAAATCATCTTACAATTACTTTAGACGTATTCAAATGTAATTTTAATTAAACTTCAGAGAACGAGTCAAATACATATGGCTGCATCTGAAAAGGTAATGCAAGATCTTCTTAAATAAATCAACCAATCTGTAAATCTTTATTAATAGTTGAAATAAAAACACAATTTTTTGGTCCGATCGTGAAATTTCAAAAAGTCCTTCTATGCAAACAAGTGGTTATGAATTCGAATCTCACTGTGAACAAGTATTGACATCTATTTTCAAATGTGAATTTTAAGCATAAACAGTATTACAAGTTCAAACCCTATTTCAGCAAAAAAATTACATTTTTCTATATGTTTTCCAGTTTATTTTTATTAAACTACATAGAACTTTCAAATTTAATACAGAGCTTATATGCACTGCACGTACGAAAATATATATAGGCATACACACACATACACAAATATAATTGTTAGATATAATCTTTTTATTTCAAAAAATTTGTTATATCTAACAATTATATTTGTGTATGTGTGTATATGCCTATTAGTATATATATTTTCGCACGTGCAGTGCATATAAGCTCTATATTAAATTTGAAAGTTCTATGTAGTTTAATAAAAATAAACTGAAAAACATATAGAAAAATGTAATTTTTTTGTTGAAATAGGGGTTGAACTTGTAATATTGTTGATGTTTAAAATTCACATTTGAAAATAGATGTCAATACTTGTTCACAGTGAGATTCGAATTCATAACCTCTTGTTTGCATGGAAGGACATTTTTGAGATTTCACGATCGAACCAAAAAATTGTGTTTTTATTTCAACTATTAATAAAGATTTACAGATGGTTGATATATTCAAGAAGATCTTGCATTACCTATTCAGATGCAGCCATATTTATTTGACTCATTCTCTGAAGGTTAATTAAAATTACATTTGAATACTTCTAAAGTAATTGTAGGAAGATTTTATCTTCTAATTTATTGAGAAGATCATATGCAATAACAATTTAATATTTAAAAGGGTATATATAGGGGTATTTCGGGAAGTTCACGGTCAGACTGAAAAGATTGTGCTTCCAAGGTAACTACTAATAAAGGTTTGAAAGTTCTATGTAGTTTGATAAAAATAAACTGAAAAACATACAGAAAAATGTATTTTTTTTGTTGAAATAGGGTTTGAACTTGTAATATTGTTTATGTTTAAAATTCCCGTTTGAAAGTAGATGTCAATACTTGTTCATAGTGGGATTCGAATTCATAACATCTTGTTTGCATGGAAGGACATTTTCGCACGGTCGGACCAAAAAATTGTGTTTTTATTTCAACTATTAATAAAGATTTATAGATTGGTTGATTTATTTAAGAAGATCTTGCATTACCTATTCAGATGCAGCCATATATATTTGACCCGTTCTCTGAAGTTTAATTAAAATTACATTTGAATACGTTTAAAGTAATTGTAGGAAAATTTTATCTTTTAATTTATTGAGAAGATCATATGCAATAACAATTTAATATTTGAAAATGTAACGACCCGCCTTTTTGGACAGTTTAAACCGATGAGCAAATACACATGTCGATTCCAAACCATTCGAAAGGGCAGATGGTTATTGGGGTAAATATGAAAAGAAAAGAAAGAGAAATAAAGGAAAAGAAACAACACAGAATCTCGCAGCGGAACGATAAAATATAATAGTCAAATAAACAGTTCATGAAGCTGTTTACTATACTTTGACAATTATTTATACAACATTTATCAGAGTTATACATATACAACATAACAATTAAAATAATGCAGCAGATAGCATGATGCAAGGGTAATAATAGTAATAGTATACTAAATCTTCGTCTTCATCCTCCATGCAACGACCCATAAAATTTTAATAAAACGTATAAATTAATAGGTAGAGAATAAAACTTATATAATTAATAGGTAGAGAATAAAATGTATAAATTAATAGGTAGAGAATAAAACGTATAAATTAGTAGGTAGAGAATAAAACGTATATAATTAATAGGTAGAGAATAAAACGTATAAATTAATAGGTAGAGAATAAAACGTATAAATTAATAGGTAGAGAATAAAACTTATATAATTAATAGGTAGAGAATAAAACGTATAAATTAATAGGTAGAGAATAAAACGTATAAATTAGTAGGTAGAGAATAAAACGTATATAATTAATAGGTAGAGAATAAAATAAAACGTATAAATTAATAGGTAGAGAATAAAACATATAAATTAATAGGTAGAGAATTAAACGTATATAATTAATAGGTAGAGAATAAAACGTATAAATTACTAGGTAGAGAATAAAACGTATAAATTAATAGGTAGAGAATAAACGTATATATTAAAAGGTAGAGAATAAAACGTATAAATTAATAGGTAGAGAATAATAGTACACATTAATAGGTAGAGAATAATAGTATACATTAATAGGTAGAGAATAAAACGCATATATATATATATATATATATATATATATATTGCCCATGATAAGCATATCTCTCCTTCTTATTTTCATTCTCTGGAAAAAACTCTTTCCCTCATTCCTCTTTGCTCCATGCCTTCACCGCATGCTCGACCACCCACAACCGTTTCCTCTCTTCTTTCGTTCTTTATATGTAAGTATTTCTTTTTCTTATACTTGCCGCTTTATATATATTCAAGCATACGAAAGGTTTGTTAAAACATAGATTTATATGTATATTTTATTTTATACAAGATTTTAAGTATCATGGTGAGTTGGTTTTAGAGCGTATATATATAATCTGCTTGGTTATTTTAAGTTTTTGTTAATAAGTTTGAAATAGATTTTCATAACACATATTTATTTTTCGGTATGTATATATGATTTCTGCATATCTGGATAAGTTTATGTTGTACAAATTATTATATATATTAGTTGTTTGTGTTAGGTATATGCAGGCTATATGGTTTCTGCATATAAAATATATAGCTTTTATAATATTATTACATATTTTTGGCAGAGTATATATTTATACAAAATATGTTTTGTTAATAGCTTGGTATGTTATGTTTATAAAATATGTTATGAAAAAAAAGAGTTTTTTTTGTATAAATAATTTATGTCAGCTTTCCTATGTAAAATGTTAGTAATATATGAGTTTGACAGTGTATATATGTTAGTAGAATATAGATAGATTTCATTTTAGGTGTTCAATAAATATAAATTATGAAGGTGTTATTTTTAATATGTGTCGTTAATTAAGTATCAATTTTTGAAGAAAAATAATAATATAAAGGTTTATGATAGTTTATATAAAGTGAGTTTATTCACGTGAGTTTTGGTTTTGACAGTATATATAGAAGCTGCTTTTATTCCTTGTCTTATATTTTATGGTATTTATAATGGTTTTGAAAGTAAATTTTAAGCATGTCTAAGCGTTATATGTCGTAATGGTTATATTATTATTTAAAATATAAGTATTACATACGCAGGTTTTAAGTGTATATAGTATATTTATAATTTAAAGTTTATTAAGTTATAAAGGTTTATACAGTTTATATTTTATAAGATATAAAGTTTAAAAGTTATATACGCGGCAGTTGATATGTTGCAATGAACATAAATTGTATATATGTTTTATTTTTATTTTTTTAATAAGTATTATTTCAACATATATATTGCTTATATGTCTGATTTTATTGTATATGTCTTTAGTTTAAAAACAATGATTTTGAAAGGTATGTATAAATAATTTAGAATATGTTTTATATATGTAAATAATTATATATAATTTTATATATAATTATAAGTTCACTTATATCATTCATCTACATCGATCTAGTTCTAATTTGAATTCGATCTTTCCATTTATCAGCTTTGTTCGTCGTGACTGTTTTCTTCGTCGAATCGTGTCTATCTAGCGTTGCTTTGGAATTCGTAACTCAACTTCATTGTCTATCTCTCTAGCCTCGAAAGGTGAGCAATCACTCACGATTAACGTTATTCTATTTATTAAATTTGATTTCAATTGAAACGACAATTGAAATAATGAGGCTGTAGTTATTTAAATTGTTATATTTATGCTATTATCTGTAACTGTTCACTTATGGGATATGACACCATATCCTATTTTTTATATTTATTTTGATGATATATGCATGTTGTTATTATTATTTTCATATATGTTATCACTCTGCAAGTTCCCTGTTAGTATAGAAATCACTATGTGTTGAAATGATACATACCCGAACGGACTTTAGAATAGGAGAAAATCGTTATGGGTTGAAATGATAAACCCAAGCGATTTTCATTTAATTGAATTTGGGATTACATGTTGAAATGATATCCACCCGTATACATTTAGTGTACGGATTGAAATGATAAACATCCGTAACACTTGACCATATGATAAGAAATATATACAGACACCGTTGGTCCATATATAAATATTTTGAAAATGAATTCATTGTTTTGAAAAGAAATACGGTCTTAATAAATGTTAATTCTTAAGTTATTATATATAAAGGGAAATGATGTATATAGATTTAATAATATCTAATTTAATTAAGATTGATTTAATACATAAACTATGTTAAATATTTATGTAAGTTATATTTCAAATAGATTTTTGCAATAGTTGGGATAAATTAGGATGGGGAGATAAATTTTGGTTTATAAAAAAAAAGGTATTGAAATAAGGATTCATTTAATTAAATCAATTTGAAATTTTTGAATGGGAAATTTAAAAGGTAGGATTTTATAACTGGATTTTTGATTGAAGTGATTTAATGAATATTTCCTGTTTAAATAAATTAAAGAAAATATTGAGTAAAATGGAATGTAAGGCTACTTAAATGATATTGAATCTAATGAGGGAGTATTTCAAGACTAAATAATAATGAGGTTAAATCGAGATCAATATGAAACTATTAAATGGAACATTTAAATATTAAAGCCTTGAACTATATTGGAATTTAAATGGTTTATGTTGAGATTCGGATCTGTATTTGAAATCAATATAGTTGAATTTGTTATTTAGAACTAAATTGAATTAAAGTGAAAATTTAGGTTGAACCAAATTTGAATTTATTATTTAGAGAACAAAATTGAATAAAAATTTAGTTTGAAACATTGAATACTTAAGGTTTCGAAATATATTAAAATATATAAGGGGTATTTTGTGATTTCAAATCCGAATTTGAGGTCGATAAAATTTAAGTGGTTATTTTAGGAATTGAGTTGATTTTAAATGGATAAATTGAGATTGAATTTAATAAAAATAGGAGGTTCGGGTTGATGTTGAAACGATTTGTTAAGTTGAGGGAATTGAAAATACTTTACTGTATAAATTATATAATATATATAAATACTGTTTTGGGAAATATAAAGATATTTGAAGTGAAAATGATATTTGGTTTGAAGTATAAATTAAGTTGAAATGACCACGGTGTTATAGTGTATATTTCTACCTTGTAGATAGTTCCATGGACCCTTAGAGGATGGTTATCCCAAACATCCTTTAAGTTATTGTATTTCAGTTGATATTTCACTTGAGATGGATTTAATGATATAAGAATGTTAATCCTGACTCGAGTGTTTTGTGTTTTGCTTTACGCTCGGGTCAGACTGAGTGATACAGCATTTGAGACTCACCTTCGAAGTTGGAGCTTTGCTTGAAGATCCAGCTATCTATCCTTTCAGTCATCCAGTTGATTAGTTCAGAGAAGTCATCGGTTCGTACTGAAGACTTCACTATATTCGAGATATTCTGATGTATTTTATTTCTAACTCTGATGTATATAGTAGCTTCATGAACTACTATTCTTTATCCATTCCGCTGCATTATATTACCCTGTGTCTGTGATCTGTGATTGATTTATTTACTGTATATATTTAGTTTTGTCAAATTTAAATTAACAATTCGGTATTTTGAATTATTCAAGTCGGACATATATGGTTTTACTGTCGATTTGAATGGTCCAAAATAGCGGGTCGTTACAGTTGGTATCAGAGCTTTGGCTCTAGGCAAAACTTAGCATATATGGTAAATTTATTTACAGAATCACTTTCATTCGAGTTGAATGTCTTCCTTTTGACTCGATTTCCTTTGAACTTTGGAACGCTCCCAGTGGTTCCAAAATTCATTCTTGTCTCTCTCTATTTTTGTTCTTTTTATTCTGGAGTATCCAATGACTCTACTGAATGTTCTGTAAAGGGGATGAAACTCCTTTACAATTGGCATTGATTCACCGGCGATTTCTGTATCCTCGGTTTACGATGCTGCTATATCTTGATATGCCGAATTCCATCTCTAGCGATTGAATGTCGATTTGCCTTAGAATTCTGCATCCATTGTATTGCTAAATTCACGGTTGATCCGGTTAAGGTCGCCCGCGATTTATAGGAGTATATCCATCTTCTATTTTTGTAATTTAATTATCTCATCTTCGATCGAGTCTATCTTCGAATCAGAATTCTATTGATTGGTGTTCCTCTAATTCAAATCTCTATCTTTGTTTTGAGATCCATTCTCAAAATTATCCTTTGAAAATCGGGTATGTTTGCATTTTTTGAAATTGTTTTATATATTGAAATTATTATTTTGATAACTATGATTTTATTCTATATATAAAAGTGAAAATGTTTTCGATAAGGATTATATACCTATATATAAAACAAATAAGAAATGTTATTCTATATAAAAAGGTTTTGAAAGGATTTGAAATTTTGAAAAATTATAAGAAATTGATTTATATAAAAATGATTTATAACTGAAGTGTTAAATTTGAAATTCGAGAATTGAATTCCGGTATTTTGAAATTAGTTTTAAGATTTTGGAAAATATATATAAATAATACGATTTAAAAGTATTTTTCCAAATAAGAAATGTATCAAATGAGTTCAAATGAATTCCAATAATTTTGAAGAAATTTCAAAGAAGTTTTCAAGAAAAATAGAAGTCTAGAACTCACTTATGTCGCTAGAAAATAATTTCGGTGATGAGTGCACGCATCATCGACATTGATTTTCGAGTCCCAGAGTGGGAGAGAGGTCACTTTAATAGCTTCGCTATGCGAGTGATTTTGGAAAACCGTGTTTGATTTCAAATTCCGAAGTATAACTTGATATTTTAGAAAGATATAAGTATATATTTGAAACAATTTAAAGTGAGACCGGTGTTCAGTCCTCGAGTTTTCGATTTGACTTAGAATAACTCTATTTATAAAAATTGATTTCCAACTCTTGGATTTGAAATTGATTTTCACCGACTATTTGAAGGTTCGAGCTTCCAAATCAAGGTTTAAAGGTTTAAAAACTAAGAAATTTCGAAACGTATAAATATTTGATAAAGTATGCAAGTTTTGTTGTATGAGGTTAAACCTTTTATTAAGTAAGCGAATATGGCTATTTTAATTATACTAATATGGAATTTAGTTTTTAAATGTTTTGAAAAAAAAATTAGTTTTAAACAATGGTTTTCAGAAAGGTAAGTTGGATATTTCAAATAGAAATAAATAGTTTAAAGGTTTTAAAGGGGTAATTATAAATTTGGAAACCATTTTGAATATAATTGATTTTGAGAAAAATATTTGGTTTTGAAATTAAATTGGAATTAAAACCAGTACTTATATGGTAATTTTGGAAATGAATTTGTTTGACTTGAATTATTTTAATTTGGAAACTGGGATAATTTTCTAAACCTATTATTTTGGGAACTTTGAAATTTAGATAATTAATTTGGAAGAAAATTTGTGAAATCATATATGATTTTGAAACTGAATTGATATTTAAATAATTTGAAATTGAGAACCTTATATTATTAAGTATTTGATTTGGGAGTGGTCGAACTTATATAAAAGGGATTTGTAAAAGTATGAAGTTGATTGAAATCTATTGATTTGAAAGGTACTCAATTTGGAAAGAGAATTTTTATATAATCAAAGTCTATATAAGTATGTTTTGATATACTATTGATTTGGAAAGTATTCGATTTAGAAAGGAATCCTATATATATGGACTTTATATAAGTACGATATTTGAAAGTATTTGTAAAGGTACTATATGATATATATTTTCGAAGTAAAGATATGGAAAGTGCCTTCTGCTTGATATCCGCTTTGTGGCCACAGCGTGGATTCATTCTACCGATATTATTCTCTCTGATTTTTGGTTTTCCGGATGTAATACTCGAGTGTTCCCACCGTGGCGTAACCCATGGTTTTTTTTTCTCTCGTGAATGCATAGCGCAATTGTCTGGCTGAGTCTTGCCTAGGGGTACGGATTGTTTCCTGGGGGATCCAGGCGTAACCATTGTGTATCCTGCAATCTGTGTAGGTCGCGAATAGTAGCGCAAGTGCCTGGCTGAGTCTTGCCTAGGGGTACGGATTGTTTCCTGGGGGACCCAGGCGTAACCATTGTGTATCCTGCACTCTATTAGTCATCATGGCGTAACTCGCAGGGCTGAGAAAGCTTACGGATATGGACTGTTTCCTGGGGGACCCAGGCGTAACCATTGTATATCTGTGAACCATGATCGGACAAAGGTTTTGGTTTGGTTGTTTTGTTTGGATTGTACTTTCCATATCTGTTTTTAAAGGTTTTCAAGTATTTTCACTGGGTGTTGAAACAAGTCTACTAAGTACTTGAAAAATTCTAGCTTTGCGCCTGATCAACACATGGCCAGAGTCTGCAAGAACGAGGATAAACTTGTTAAAACATCAAGTTATAAAAGTATTTTCGAAAGGAAAACTTATTTCGATATAATAGTATTTTATTATAAAAGTATTATTATAAAGGTATTTATTATAAAATTATTTTTCCCAACAAAGAAATTTCGAATTAATATTTGAAATTTAAATTCTTATGGTTCTAGATTAATTATTCGTGCCCGATTCTATTCTTTTGAATCTACCTTATCTGCTTAGCTTTATTTATTCACCTATATTCCGTTTTTCGAATCTACCTCCTTTCCTTTTGAATATATCCTTTTAGAATATTGTTCATTTATATACTATATGGTTTAATAGTAAATTATTAGTGTTATTAATATTTTAGAAGTTATTAATTAAATAAACCATATTTAACGAAAATGATTATTATTTATCTATAATGTTGAAAGTATCTTAAGATAAGTTAATAAATTTATGAATTATCGATTTAATACTTCAATAGCTTCTTTGTAAATAATTGTTTTCAAATAGTTTTCATATACTTATAAAGGTGTTATTTAAACATATGAATGATATATATAAAGGAAGCATGAATTTTACAAATAGGTTTTGAAAAGTATGAATATCTCAAGTAAAATTTATATAGTTAAATCAATTATTTACCCCTGACGTTCAATCTACTTTTATTTCTGGTTGTTCTATTTTCCTACCTCTTCCTTTTCGGGGACAAAAGGTTTTGAGTGGAGGAGAGTGTAACGACCCATAAAATTTTAATAAAACGTATAAATTAATAGGTAGAGAATAAAACTTATATAATTAATCGGTAGAGAATAAAACGTATAAATTAATAGGTAGAGAATAAAACGTATAAATTACTAGGTAGAGAATAAAACGTATATAATTAATAGGTAGAGAATAAAACGTATAAATTAATAGGTAGAGAATAAAACGTATAAATTAATAGGTAGAGAATAAAACGTATAAATTAGTAGGTAGAGAATAAAACGTACATAATTAATAGGTAGAGAATAAAATAAAACGAATAAATTAATAAGTAGAGAATAAAACATATAAATTAATAGGTAGAGAATAAAACGTATAAATTAGTAGGTAGAGAATAAAACGTTTATAATAAATAGGTAGAGAATAAAACGTATAAATTACTAGGTAGAGAATAAAACGTATAAATTAATAGGTAGAGAATAAACGTATATATTAATAGGTAGAGAATAAAACGTATAAATTAATAGGTAGAGAATAATAGTATACATTAATAGGTAGAGAATAATAGTATACATTAATAGGTAGAGAATAAAACGCATATATATATTGCCCGTAATAAGCATATCTCTCCTTCTTATTTTCATTCTCTGGAAAAAACTCTTTCCCTCATTCCTCTTTGCTCCATGCCTTCACCGCATGCTCGACCACCCACAACCGTTTCCTCTCTTCTTTCATTCTTTATATGTAAGTATTTCTTTTTCTTATACTTGCCACTTTATATATATTCAAGCATACGAAAGGTTTGTTAAAACATAGATTTATATGTATATTTTATTTTATACAAGATTTTAAGTATCATGGTGAGTTGGTTTTAGAGCGTATATATATAATCTGCTTGGTTATTTTAAGTTTTTGTTAATAAGTTTGAAATAGATTTTCATAACACATATTTATTTTTCGGTATGTATATATGATTTCTGCATATTTGGATAAGTTTATGTTGTACAAATTATTATATATATTAGTTGTTTGTGTTAGGTATATGCAGGCTATATGGTTTCTGCATATAAAATATATAGCTTTTATAGTATTATTATATATTTTTGGCAGAGTATATATTTATACAAAATATGTTTTGTTAATAGCTTGGTATGTTATGTTTACAAAATATGTTATGAAAAAAAAGATTTTTTTTGTATAAATGATTTATGTCAGTTTTCCGATGTAAAATGTTAGTAATATATGAGTTTGACAGTGTATATATGTTAGTAGAATATAGATAGATTTCAGTTTAGGTGTTCAATAAATATAAATTATGAAGATGTTATTTTTAATATGTGTCGTTAATTAAGTATCAATTTTTGAAGAAAAATAATAATATAAAGGTTTATGATAGTTTATCTAAAGTGAGTTTATACACGTGAGTTTTGGTTTTGACAGTATATATAGAAGCTGCTTTTATTCCTTGTCTTATATTTTATGGTATTTATAACGGTTTTGAAAGTAAATTTTAAGCATGTCTAAGCGTTATATGTCGTAATGGTTATATTATTATTTAAAATATAAGTATTACATACGCAGGTTTTAAGTGTATATAGTATATTTATAATATAAAGTTTATTAAGTTATAAAGGTTTATACAGTTTATATTTTATAAGATATAAAGTGTAACATCCCGCCTTTTCGCACACTTTAAACCGACGCACGTGCCAATTCAAAGCATACGCAAAGGCGGATTGTTATGGGGTAAATAAGAAAAAAACAGAGAAGAAATAAAACAAAATAGAATCTCACAGCGGAAGGATAAAATATAATAATCAATATACAGTTCATGATAACTGTTTACAAAATATTTATTTTACTTATACAATGAATATCAGAGTTACACATACCAATACAATCAATGCAGCGGAAATTTTAGAGTGTGGTGCAATACTATAAATAATATAATACGGATTCTTCGTCTTCGTCCTCCAAAGCTAAAATCTTCGATCCTGAAACGCTCGAACTGACCCGAGCGAGTTTGAAAAGACAAAAACACTCGAGTCAGACTAAAAGATCTTATGTGAGTTAAATTAACAGAAATAGATATGAGTACAGTAACTCAAGAGATGTTCGGGATTTACATCTCCTAAGGATCCGTTAAACTATTTACTATGTAGTATATTGCGCTATTATAATAGTGTCTATTTGTAAAATAAACTTACTTTTTAATAGCGTTAAGGGGTTACCCATATAGCCCTTAACACAAATAATGCCAATAGTCTATATAGTACCGTAATACCTCCTGATCGGGAAGCTACCAGAGGATACTCCATAGGTACGACACAAATAGAAACTCGTAGTAAAGGCTCGGTATGGTAGGTGACACGGCACAACTAGGCGATGCCAGGGTAGATATACCAATTGCTATCCAGGCTGGTGGAAACGCGTAGCCGCAGTTACCGCCCACCTCAGACTAACTCCCCAAAATCAAAATATAGAAGTGGCCACCGAATCAATCCAAAATCAAAGTATAATATCGAAGAGGAGGGTCCGATCAGAGGAATGACCTCATTGGCCTGAGAATCGCTCCTGTTTTAGCCACCTTATGCCAACTCACGGGAGTCGAGTCCACGTATTTACCTTACAGGAAACGTCGCCACCACCTACTTCATTCTGGAATCTCCACCGCGTACACGGTTAGTCAAAGTGGTTTTCGGTATCGACAGAGAGTATGTCAGATATCCAATCCCGGTTTCTTTGCCAACCCATCGTTATTATAACACCGCGGTCATTTAAAAATAGGTTATACTTTAAAAATCAGAATAAACATTCCATTTCATAACCATGAATACGATATCATTTCAAAACCCAAAACCATATTTTATCACTTATCCCAAATATAATTCTTTTCCAAAATCAAAATGCTTTAACTTCATATCATCTGAAAATCAAATAATTTCAAAGCATAGTATTTTGAAAATCATAATTTAAAACCATAACTTCTATAAAAAAAAACTTGAATGGTTTGGACATTCAACGGTATATGAATTAAATGGTTTAACTTAAATGTTACTTTGTAAAGAAAATAGTTCTCATGGCTTTACAAATACATTTCTTTATTAAAGTCTAAACCAAAATTTATATTATCTCTCTCAAGTTCCAAAACCACTTCAATTTATTTATATATATACATATATCCATTTTGAGTATCAATATTTCAAACTAAAGTTGGATCTTATGCTTTCAACAAATCAATTGTTCTATTAATTAGTCTTGAATATTCATATAAAATCCATAAATAATAAGACTTCAATTTCTAGTAATAAAATATATATATTTTTCCCAATTCAAATTATACTAGAATATTCATTTCAATTTATTTTGGGAACAATCCAATTATAAATATCATATCTTAAAATTTCCAAACTTAACATTTAAACATATGATATAAATTATTAAACTCCATTTTCTTAATATTCTTCCATTTTTAATAAAGATTTTTATACACCTTTTAATTTCAAAATTTTCAACTTCATATGTATATATATATGGAAGAAAAATATTTATACAATATAAAATTTAAGATTATTATAAACCGTATTCCATCCAAACCATAGAAATCACATTTAAATAGTTATATATATATACCGCGGTTCCTGTATATAATTTTCTATCCTATGGTCAAGTGATACGGATATTTATCATTTCAATCCGCAATTTAAAAGATATAAAAATTTGCGGTTATATATCATTTCAAACCACAATCCCGAATGAAATGAAATATGCATGATAATTTGCAATTTAATGATATCCAATAAACATCCATTCATCAACATCATCCATCATCCAAATCGCAATCATCAATCAATATCAGTCAATAACAATATTATTTTTGGTACTACACAACAGGTAATACTGGCAATTTTATTCAAATTAAATTTAACAGCTATTAATCTACAGTCTATATTCATAAATAAATTATATAACTGTTAACTAGCAGTTCATATACAAACAAATAAATTTTAACTGTAAATTTATACGCAATAAATGAATTAAATTAACAGTTAAATTTGGTAAATGCATTTTAACAAATATGAGTGAAATAAACATGCCAAATACTCATAAATAAATTTCTATTCATTTCTAAAATTAATTTAACAAGCATAAAAGCTTCTAGTAGTTGTGAGTGGGTTAAAACACTAACCTTTGGAATTTAAATCGAATTTAAATTCAATTTAAACTCAAAATTTTGACGGTCTCCAAATCCATCCAAGCCCCCGTCAAAACGTCAGAAATTCCGATACGATCCTAGCAAAACAAACCGCGCGTGAATCCGAGCTCGTATGCAAAAGTTATGGAAATTTGAAAAATGGAAAAATTCTGGTCCTGGGTCGACTTCGGGTTCGACTTCGGTGCGCCGCCTCAATTCCCCGGTGCTTGCTTGGAGTTTTCGCCAAAACGACCCGGAGCGACCCGAGTCATTTTCTTCCTGACCCGAAGTTGCTCTAGGGTTTTCTCCCCTGAAACCCGAAGCGCGACCAGAAGCTGCTGCAGATCCGATTTTTTTTTTTTTTTGATTTTTTTTTTTTAACTGACTGGATCTAGGGTTAGCACCCATTGAAGAAGAAGAGGAGCTTGAAGAAAGTATATGCTCAGATGAAAAGAAATTAGGTGGAGGCTAGGGCTTGTAGCTAGGTTTATATAGAGGGGTTAGAGATAGAGTAGATAGACCGTAGAATGAACGTGCGGAACAAACTATGGCCCAAAAAGCCCGCTATGCCTCCGGAACCAAATTTATTAAATCTATATATCCAAATAGGTAATTTAAAATATTCTGAACGCGATGGAAAAAGTTTCACGTCCAAATTTGATCGTATGAAGAAGTTATGCTGAAAACAAAATTTCCAAATTGATTCAATTTGATTTTAATTAAATTTGATTTCAAGGCGTTTCACGCCCGTACGATCAAACGACAAGTCCGATCGATACGAAACTTGAAACCCTATAATAATTCACCGATACGGATCCGATGAAACTGGTTTCATCGAAATCCAAGTCCGTGACAAAAAAAGGCTATTTTTATATTCATTAAATAAATCAAAATAAATTACAAAAATCCAAATTTTATATTATATTCTAAAATTGTCCAAATTTTATTACTTATATAATTTAATCAATTTCAAATGATTTAACAAGCTTGGATGTGAATTAAAATGATAAGTATATCAATTTGCAGTGTTAATTTCTGCACTTTCCTATATTTAAGAATTATAAAATTAAATGCTCAAAACCCCGTATATTAGATTTTAACTTTTATATACTCATTCTTTATCCAAATAGGGATGCCACATACTTTGGTTCATGATTCACAATATTATTCTTAAAGTTCATTTTAAATTTCAGTAACGTAATATTTAACGTTAAATTCCCTTTATTTATGCAATAAGCGCAATTATTGAATTTGATACTCAAATTGATTTATAGATTCTGCTTTCAAAAAATCTATATCAACAATTTGGTCTAATTATAAATAGAATAAGTATTAACCTCATCTTATAGAATTAATTATTGCAATAAATCCAATTTACCATATCTTAAATCCAAATTAATAGATAAAGCTTGATTCCTTTATTAACTCCTTTGGTTTTCAATTAACCTTTTATGGTGAATATAAATTCCAATGTATAATTGAAACCTTATTTACATTTGATTTCACTATTTCATTAAAAATCCTCATATTCCAGCTAAATTTCAACTAACGTATAAATTAGCTATTTCAATTTCATTTAATTGCGATTATCATACTATAGAAATTAAATTCCATTAAATAAATAAATAAATGTTGATTCCCATCTATTTACATTATATTACATTGGTACTTCTATTTACAACTTAGCTTTGTATACATGTTTGAATGTAGAATCTTGTCTATTTCACGTATTAATTAAGCCTTAAAAATCAGTTAATATTATATCCTTGGTCTAACCTCATTTTACCCATATTTATATTAATATATCCTTTGAATTAGGTAAATTACCATTGATTATCTACCTTAACTTATCAGACTCCACTAACGTAATGGTTAAATATTAATTCCATTTGAAAAAAAAAAACAATCCACAAGATTTGCATTTCACATTGCAAATGAATTCATAAATCTTGGCTTTCTTTTTCTTTGCTTCTTAAAGGCCAAATCAAACTACCCTATCATCACTAATTTATGGCAATTAATTGCAATTGATTCTCCATTAAACTACATACGTTATCCAATTGAAACCTAAGTGAAACGTTTATTTATTTAAAAATCCTACTGTTTAAAAGAGTATATCATC
This sequence comes from Allium cepa, assembly GCA_030765085.1. NCBI lineage: Eukaryota > Viridiplantae > Streptophyta > Magnoliopsida > Asparagales > Amaryllidaceae > Allium > Allium cepa. Next base: position 271,665,661 of record CM060943.1, on the reverse strand, counting down.
TACGGTATAATTTACATTTGACTTGATTTCTCATATATTTCACACAACAGTGAATTCCAATTTCTACCAACATTATGTTTAATATAAATTGGAAATCCAAATCATTGGTATTTCACAACCTTATTGCGTACATTTACGTATAGTTACACTAAGTCCATACACTGATTCATGAATTCATTAATTAATACACAATTTGCCTTTATTTTCTTATATTAAGTTTATTACCGTTTTTTAGTACATTCATTATCGAACAATATTCATAAAAATTTTATCTACACTTATTGCATTGGTTTATTCAACGGTCACCAAATGAAACAATCCTACTATTTATTTTAATATTAAATGAATCCCATTCTAGTAAATATTTTATTAATATTCACTAATTCAACATTTATTGGTTTCTTAACATTAACTTTTAACAAAGTGTGACAATTACATTATCCAAAACTATTGTCATAAAAATTAAATTGTTACATTAAATTCCAATTACTATAACAAATTACTACATTTTCTCAAATAAATCTTAAAGCCTTTTTTTTTCTAAATCAGGTTAGAAATTATATTAATTTAACTCATTTAATATAATTAATTTAACGGGTCGTTACAATCTCCCCCACTCAAAACTTTTCATCCCCGAAAAGGAAAAAGAAGGGAGAAGGAAGAATAAAACATTACATCTTATTTCAAATATTAACTTATAAACAATAATTTACTAAATTAATTTCCTTAAATGAGATATGCCCGTTTTATAGTCATTATAACCTTTTATACGTAAATCATTAAAGTTTGGAAAATATTCAACAAAATTCTAAGTCCAAAATTTACGAAAATTTTTGGCAGAGTCTCCTTTGTACGGAGAGACTCTGGAGAAAATATAATATCAAAATATACAAATATATTACATATATTATCAAAATATTATCCCAACACGGGCAAAATTATAAAATAGCGCTTTAAACGTAATCCGAAAACGTACCTATTTGTTGGGCAATACGCTTATTATTAGGGAACCAGAGCAGTAGCAGTGGCTTCCATAGCCTGCATTTCACTTATAAAATCTAAAAGGTTAAATATTTATTTTAAAGTGAACTATTCAAGTGGATTCAATCATTAATCAACCAAACAATTCAACAACCATCAACCTTACAAACAACATACATACACACACAAAGCAATCATTTAATCCATCAAACAAATAGTTGTTTGGGTTCAAACTTGAAATTTGTATGAAATGAAATTAACTATCAAGTGCATCCTTTACTCAACAGTCTTAGATGGAACAAAGATAGATTATTTATTCATCCAACAACTTCAAATTCCTTACCCAACAAACATAAATCAACAATAACAATTCGAACCAACACCAATTTAGCTTATTATACATTTATTTCATGCTTCAGTGGTTTGATTTTCTTTCTTTCATTTACGGAGGGATTTCTTTATTTCTTACAATTTCATTTTACATTTATTACAAAATTCATTATATTTGTATTCCAATTTATTGACCAACGTTTATATCATCTATTTATACTACTTACCTTTACTTATAGTAAAATTTCCAATTTAACTTAAGTCTATACAATTAATTCCCATTAATAATAGCAAATTAATAGAATACCTTTATTACCTTACTCTTCACTTGTAAGATTTCCCCTTACATTTTCCTACTAACATTGCAACTTTTTATTATATGGTAAGTTATGTATGTTTTAAGAATGTAAGTGAAAATTTACAAGTTTCTTCTCCATTCCTTTAATTAATATATATTTGTTTTATAAATTACAATTTCAACTCACTTTTAATCTCATTCATTTATTTAATGCTGAAGTTTCCATTATATTTAATTACAGTAACCCTCTACTTACACTTAATTTATTAACCTTATAACTTGCATTCCTATAAGTGAAAGATTTTACTCATTCATTAACTATGGATTGCAGTCATTTATATTTTTCCTACTTTCCATTATATTAGAATAGGGGAAATTAAGGCGTACTTAAGTTAATAACCCTACAATCAAACTTTATAAATTAAGGAATTTCATTTTTACTTTCTTACGGTTAAAATCACCTATTAATAATACAACCTTTAATTTTAGTAAAATTCCAATCACCACTTAAGTTAATACCATTAAATTCTTATTTATAACAGTAATTTATTGAATACTTCATTATAATATTCTATTCCACTCTTAATTTACATTTCAACTTTTTATACTTGGTAAGTTATTTATGTTAAAGAAAAAGCAAAAGAACTTATATAAGTTTAATCTCAACCCTTTTAATTCATTGATTACTTAACCTTTATTTTACTAACCTAAACTTTTTTTTTTCAACTAATTAATGGAAATTCAAGAATTAAAACCGGGTCAAATTCCAAAATTACTTTAAAATAATAGATAATTAATTTCTTACAACTTTTATATCTCTAATTATCTTTAAACAATTAAAATTTTAAATAATTTCAAAATAATCTGTAGTAGAATTTACTACAGGGGCCTTTCCCCTTCGAAACTCGAAAATGAAAGTCGATGATGCGGCCGTCATCACCGAAATTATTTTCCAGCGACAGAGAGGAAAGTACAAAATTTATTTTCTCCAAAATCCTCTTTTAAAACAATTCTTCCGAATTATACTAAACATTTATATAAGAAATTACCTATAAACCAAATCATTACATTTCACAAATCCTTTGAAAGAAGATTTTCAAAAATCCCGGACTTAAGTTTTAAAATCTCCAATTTGATTTATTATAATTTCAACTTAGCTTCAATTGTTATAAATATTTTTATTTCCTAACACCCAATCTATAACAACCAAATATATATATATATATATATATTTATAAAAATATTTTTATATATAGAAAATATAACAGGCAAAATTATTTCATTCACCTATATTAAAAACAAATATTATGTCGGTCTGTCCTATTAAGTGTTTAGAAATCCCTATTGATGTCATAGCGTCCCATGCATCAACCAGAATTTATAAATACAAAGCGGAACAGATTAACACAATATCAAAATCTTTATTAACACTAACAAATACGCTCTCTCATATATATACACTCAGCGACTCCCATAGGGTATTACTACCCTATTAACAAAGAGTCAAATCGCACAAAACCGAGGTTTATCGCTAAACCAAAGCTCCGATACCAACTATAACATCCCGCCTTTTCGCACACTTTAAACCGACACACGTGCCAATTCAAAGCATACGCAAAGACGGATTGTTATGGGGTAAATAAGAAAAAAACAGAGAAGAAATAAAACAAAATAGAATCTCACAGCGGAAGGATAAAATATAATAATCAATATACAGTTCATGATAACTGTTTACAAAATATTTATTTTACTTATACAATGAATATCAGAGTTACACAGACCAATACAATCAATGCAGCGGAAATTTTAGAGTGTGGTGCAATACTATAAATAATATAATACGGATTCTTCGCCTTCGTCCTCCAAAGCTAAAATCTTCGATCCTGAAACGCTCGGACTGACCCGAGCGAATTTGAAAAGACAAAAACACTCGAGTCAGACTAAAAGATCTTATGTGAGTTAAATTAACAGAAATAAATATGAGTACAGTAACTCAAGAGATGTTCGGGATTTACATCTCCTAAGGATCCATTAAACTATTTACTATGTAGTATATTGCGCTATTATAATAGTGTCTATTTGTAAAATAAACTTACTTTTTAATAGCGTTAAGGGGTTACCCATATAGCCCTTAACACAAATAATGCCAGTAGTCTATACAGTACCGTAATACCTCCTGATCGGGAAGCTACCAGAGGATACTCCATAGGTACAACACAAATAGAAACTCGTAGTAAAGGCTTGGTATGATAGGTGACACGGCACAACTAGGCGATGCCAGGGTAGATATACCAATTGCTATCCAGGCTGGTGGAAACGCGTAGCCGCAGTTACCGCCCACCTTGGACTAACTCCCCAAAATCAAAATATAGAAGTGGCCACCGAATCAATCCAAAATCAAAGTATAATATCGAAGAGGAGGGTCCGATCAGAGGAATGACCTCATTGGCCTGAGAATCGCTCCTGTTTTAGCCACCTTATGCCAACTCACGGGAGTCGGGTCCACGTATTTGCCTTACAGGAAACGTCGCCACCACCTACTTCATTCTGGAATCTCCACCGCGTACACGGTTAGTCAAAGTGGTTTTCGGTATCGACAGAGAGTATGTCAGATATCCGATCCCGGTCTCTTTGCCAACCCATCGTTATTATAACACCGCGGTCATTTAAAAATAGGTTATACTTTAAAAATCAGAATAAACATTCCATTTCATAACCATGAATACGATATCATTTCAAAACCCAAAACCATATTTTATCACTTATCCCAAATATAATTCTTTTTCAAAATCAAAATGCTTTAACTTCATATCGTCTGAAAATCAAATAATTTCAAAGCATAGTATTTTGAAAATCATAATTTAAAACCATAACTTCTATAAAAAAAACATGAATGGTTTGGACATTCAACGGTATATAAATTAAATGGTTTAACTTAAATGTTACTTTGTAAAGAAAATAGTTCTCATGGCTTTACAAATACATTTCTTTATTAAAGTCTAAACCAAAATTTATATTATCTCTCTCAAGTTCCAAAACCACTTCAATTTATTTATATATACATATATCCATTTTGAGTATCAATATTTCAAACTAAAGTTGGATCTTATGCTTTCAACAAATCAGTTGTTCTATTAATTAGTCTTGAATATTCATATAAAATCCATAAATAATAAGACTTCAATTTCTAGTAATAAAATATATATATTTTTCCCAATTCAAATTATACTAGAATATTCATTTCAATTTATTTTGGGAACAATCCAATTATAAATATAATATCTTAAAATTTCCAAACTTAACATTTAAACATATGATATAAATTATTAAACTCCATTTTCTTAATTTTCTTCCATTTCTAATAAAGATTTTTATACACCTTTTAATTTCAAAATTTTCAACTTCATATGTATATATATATTGAAGAAAAATATTTATACAATATAAAATTTAAGATTATTATAAACCGTATTCCATCCAAACCATAGCAATCACATTTAAATAGTTATATATATACCGCGGTGCCTGTATATAATTTTCTATCCTATGGTCAAGTGATACGGATATTTATCATTTCAATCCGCAATTTAAAAGATATAAAAATTTGCGGTTATATATCATTTCAAACCACAATCCCGAATGAAATGAAATATGCATGATAATTTGCAATTTAATGATATCCAATAAACATCCATTCATCAACATCATCCATCATCCAAATCGCAATCATCAATCAATATCAGTCAATAACAATATTATTTTTGGTACTACATAACAGGTAATACTGGCAATTTTATTCAAATTAAATTTAACAGCTATTAATCTACAGTCTATATTCAGAAATAAATTATATAACTGTTAACTAGTAGTTCATATACAAACAAATAAATTTTAATTGTAAATTTATACGCAATAAATGAATTAAATTAACAGTTAAATTTGGTAAATGCATTTCAACAAATATGAGTGAAATAAACATGCCAAATACTCAAAAATAAATTTCTATTCATTTCTAAAATTAATTTAACAAATATAAAAGCTTCTAGTAGTTGTGAGTGGGTTAAAACACTCACCTTTGGAATTTAAATCGAATTTAAATTCAATTTAAACTCAAAATTTTGACGGTCTCCAAATCCATCCAAACCAGCGTCAAAACGTCAGAAATTCCGATACGATCCCAGCAAAACAAACCGCGCGTGAATCCGAGCTCGTATGCAAAAGTTATGGAAATTTGAAAAATGGAAAAATTCTGGTTCTGGGTCGACTTCGGATTCGACTTCGGTGCGCCGCCTCAATTCCCCGGTGCTTGCTTGGAGTTTTCGCCAAAACGACCCGGAGCGACCCGAGTCATTTTCTTCCTGACCCGAAGTTGCTCTAGGGTTTTCTCCCCTGAAACCCGAAGCGCGACCAGAAGCTGCTGCAGATCTGATTTTTTTTATTTTTTTTTATTTTTGAATTTTTTTTTTGAACTGACTGGATCTAGGGTTAGCACCCATTGAAAAAGAAGAGGAGCTTGAAGAAAGTATACGCTCAGATGAAAAGAAATTAGGTGGAGGCTAGGGCTTGTAGCTAGGTTTATATAGAGGGGTTAGAGATAGAGTAGATACACCGTAGAATGAACGTGCGGAACAAACTATGGCCCAAAAAGCCCGCTATGCCTCGAAAACCGAATTTATTAAATCTATATATCCAAATAGGTAACTTAAAATATTTTGAACGCGATGGAAAAAGTTTCACGTCCAAATTTGATCGTATGAAGAAGTTATGCTGAAAACAAAATTTCCAAATTGATTCAATTTGATTTTAATTAAATTTGATTTCAAGGCGTTTCACGCCCGTACGATCAAACGACAAGTCCGATCGACACGAAACTTGAAACCCTATAATAATTCACCGATACGGATCCGATGAAACTGGTTTCATCGAAATCCGAGTCCGTGACAAAAAAAAGGCTATTTTTATATTCATTAAATAAATCAAAACAAATTACAAAAATCCAAATTTTATATTATATTCTAAAATTGTCCAAATTTTATTACTTATATAATTTAATCAATTTCAAATGATTTAACAAGCTTGGATGTGAATTAAAATTATAAGTATATCAATTTGCAGTGTTAATTTCTGCACTTTCCTATATTTAAGAATTATAAAATTAAATGCTCAAAACCCCGTATATTAGATTTTAACTTTTATATACTCATTCTTTATCCAAATAGGGATGCCACATACTTTGGTTCATGATTCACAATATTATTCTTAAAGTTCATTTTAAATTTCAGTAACGTAATATTTAACGTTAAATTCCCTTTATTTATGCAATAAGCGCAATTATTGAATTTGATACTCAAATTGATTTATAGATTCTGCTTTCAAAAAATCTATATCAACAATTTGGTCTAATTATAAATAGAATAAGTATTAACCTCATCTTATAGAATTAATTATTGCAATAAATCCAATTTACCATATCTTAAATCCAAATTAATAGATAAAGCTTGATTCCTTTATTAACTCCTTTGGTTTTCAATTAACCTTTTATGGTGAATATAAATTCCAATGTATAATTGAAACCTTATTTCCATTTGATTTCACTATTTCATTAAAAATCCTCATATTCCAGCTAAATTTCAACTAACGTATAAATTAGCTATTTCAATTTCATTTAATTGCGATTATCATACTATAGAAATTAAATTCCATTAAATAAATAAATAAATGTTGATTCCCATCTATTTACATTATATTACATTGGTACTTCTATTTACAACTTAGCTTTGTATACATGTTTGAATGTAGAATCTTGTCTATTTCACGTATTAATTAAGCCTTAAAAATCAATTAATATTATATCCTTGGTCTAACCTCATTTTACCCATATTTATATTAATATATCCTTTGAATTAGGTAAATTACCATTGATTATCTACCTTAACTTATCAGACTCCACTAACGTAATGGTTAAATATTAATTCCATTTGAAAAAAAAACAATCCACAAGATTTGCATTTCACATTGCAAATGAATTCATAAATCTTGGCTTTCTTTTTCTTTGCTTCTTAAAGGCCAAATCAAACTACCCTATTATCACTAATTTATGGCAATTAATTGCAATTGATTCTCCATTAAACTACATAAGTTATCCAATTGAAACCTAAGTGAAACGTTTATTTATTTAAAAATCCTACTGTTTAAAAGAGTATATCATCTACGGTATAATTTACATTTGACTTGATTTCTCATATATTTCACACAACAGTGAATTCCAATTTCTACCAACATTATGTTTAATATAAATTGGAAATCCAAATCATTGGTATTTCACAACCTTATTGCGTACATTTACGTATAGTTACACTAAGTCCATACACTGATTCATGAATTCATTAATTAATACACAATTTGCCTTTGTTTTCTTATATTAAGTTTATTACCGTTTTTTAGTACATTCATTATCGAACAATATTCATAAAAATTTTATCTACACTTATTGCATTGGTTTATTCAACGGTCACCAAATGAAACAATCCTACTATTTATTTTAATATTAAATGAATCCCATTCTAGTAAATATTTTATTAATATTCACTAATTCAACATTTATTGGTTTCTTAACATTAACTTTTAACAAAGTGTGACAATTACATTATCCAAAACTATTGTCATAAAAATTAAATTGTTACATTAAATTCCAATTACTATAACAAATTACTACATTTTCTCAAATAAATCTTAAAGCCTTTTTTTTTCTAAATCAGGTTAGAAATTATATTAATTTAACTCATTTAATATTATTAATTTAATGGGTCGTTACATAAAGTTTAAAAGTTATATACGCGGCAGTTGATAAGTTGCAATGAACATACATTGTATATATGTTTTATTTTTATTTTTTTAATAAGTGTTATTTCAACATATATATTGCTTATATGTCTGATTTTATTGTATATGTGATTAGTTTAAAAACAATGATTTTGAAAGGTATGTATAAATAATTTAGAATATGTTTTATATATGTAAATAATTATATATAATTTTATATATAATTATAAGTTCACTTATATCATTCATCTACATCGATCTAGTTCTAATTTGAATTCGATCTTTCCATTTATCAGCTTTGTTCGTCGGGACTGTTTTCTTCGTCGAATCGTGTCTATCTAGCGTTGCTTTGGAATTCGTAACTCAACTTCATTGTCTATCTCTCTAGCCTCGAAAGGTGAGCAATCACTCACGATCAACGTTCTTCTATTTATTAAATTTGATTTCAATTAAAACGACAATTGAAATAATGAGGCTGTAGTTATTTAAATTGTTATATTTATGCTATTATCTGTAACTATTCACTTATGCGATATGACACCATATCCTATTTTTTATATTTATTTTGATGATATATGCATGTTGTTATTATTATTTTCATATCTGTTATCACTCTGCAAGTTCCCTGTTAGTATAGAAATCACTATGGGTTGAAATGATACATACCCGAACGGACTTTAGAATAGGAGAAAATCGTTATGGATTGAAATGATAAACCCAAGCGATTTTCATTTAATTGAATTTGGGATTACATGTTGAAATGATATCCACCCGTATACATTTAGTGTACGGATTGAAATGATAAACATCCGTAACACTTGACCATATGATAAGAAATATATGCAGACACTGTTGGTCCATATATAAATATTTTGAAAATGAATTCATTGTTTTGAAAAGAAATACGGTCTTAATAAATGTTAATTCTTAAGTTATTATGTATAAAGGGAAATGATGTATATAGATTTAATAATATCTAATTTAATTAAGATTGATTTAATACATAAACTATGTTAAATATTTATATAAGTTATATTTCAAATAGATTTTTGCAATAGTTGGGATAAATTAGGATGGGGAGATAAATTTTGGTTTATAAAAAAAAAGGTATTGAAATAGGGACTCATTTAATTAAATCAATTTGAAATTTTTGAATGGGAAATTTAAAAGGTAGGATTTTATAAATGGATTTTTGATTGAAGTGATTTAATGAATATTTCCCGTTTAAATAAATTAAAGAAAATATTGAGTAAAATGGAATGTAAGGTTACTTAAATGATAATGAATCTAATGAGGGAGTATTTCAAGACTAAATAATAATGAGGTTAAATCGAAATCTATATGAAACTGTTAAATGGAACATTTAAATATTAAAGCCTTGAACTATATTGGAATTTAAATGGTTTATGTTGAGATTCGGATCTGTATTTGAAATCAATATAGTTGAATTTGTTATTTAGAACTAAATTGAATTAAATTGAAAATTTAGGTTGAACCAAATTTGAATTTATTATTTAGAGAACTAAATTGAATAAAAATTTAGTTTGAAACATTGAATACTTAAAGTTTCAAAATATATTAAAATATATAAGGGGTATTTTGTGATTTCAAATCCGAATTTGAGATCGATAAAATTTAAGTGGTTATTTTAGGAATTGAGTTGATTTTAAATGGATAAATTGAGATTGAATTTAATTAAAATGGGAGGTTCGGGTTGATGTTGAAACGATTTGTTAAGTTAAGGGAATTGAAAATACTTTACTGTATAAATTATATAATATATATAAATACTGTTTTGGGAAATATAAAGATATTTGAAGTGAAAATGATATTTGGTTTTGAAGTATAAACTAAGTTGAAATGACCACGGCGTTATAGTGTATATTTCTACCTTGTAGATAGTTCCATGGACCCTTAGAGGATGGTTATCCCAAACATCCTTTAAGTTATTGTATTTCACTTGATATTTCACTTGAGTTGGATTTAATGATATAAGAATGTTAATCCTGACTCGAGTGTTTTGTGTTTTGCTTTACGCTCGGGTCAGACTGAGTGATACAGCATTTGAGACTCACCTTCGAAGTTGGAGCTTTGCTTGAAGATCCAGCTATCTATCCTTTCAGTCATCCAGTTGATTGGTTCAGAGAAGTCATCGGTTCGTACTGAAGACTTCACTATATTCGAGATATTCTGATGTATTTTATTTCTAACTCTGATGTATATAGTAGCTTCATGAACTACTATTCTTTATCCATTCCGCTGCATTATATTACTCTGTCTTTGTGATCTGTGATTGATTTATTTACTGCATATATATTTACTTTTGCCAAATTTCAATTAACAATTCGGTATTTTGAATTATTCAAGTCGGACATGTATGGTTTTATTGTCGATTTGAATGGTCCAAAATAGCGGGTCGTTACACTCCAGAATAGATCTTAAAAAATCTGAAAAATCAGGACTGACCCGAGCGTAATGAAAAGACAAAACACTCGAGTCTGGACTAAAATATCCTTATGAAAGTTAAATCAATCGTAAATAAATATGAGTGTAACGGCGTCAGAGATGTTTACGGGGTTTGACATCTCATATCTAGTGTCAACATGCGTGCAATAACTCAAGAGATGTTACGGGATTTTCCATCTCTTAAGGATCCGTTAAACTATCTACTATGTAGTAATATACGCTAAGTAGATAATGCCTATCAGTAATATAAAGTATCAAAATAGCGTTAAGGCGTTACCATAATCCCCCTTAACACATTTTTATAATGCCATAGTCTATACAGCACCGTAAGCCCCCACCATAAACTGGTGGTTATCAGAGGGTACACCATAGGTATAACACAAAACATAACGTAGTGGTCGCGAATAGGATAATCAGTATGGCAAGGTACATGAGGCGATACCAACTAGGATACTAGTAGTTGCGTGATCCGGACTGATGTTGAGCATAGCCAGCAGCTACCCCAACACCGCGAAACAACACTCCCAAGCCAAGGGGTGCACCCAAATCGCATCACAAATGTAATAGATATGGTATCGAAGAAGTGTGTCCGCTAGAGATGGCGAACCTCAATGGCCCGGCGCGGCTCTTGTTTTAGTTATGTCAGGGGTCATCCAATATCGTTCTCTTTCTTCAGTCAACGTGTTCACCAAACCATCCACTTCATTCTGGATCAATACTCCGCGTATGATAGTTATTAAAGTGGTTTTCGGTATCGACAGAGAGTATGTCCATATCCGATCCCGATCTCTTTAATAACTACGTATTATTACACTGTTGGCTCTTTTACATTTCAAATCGATTCATAATTGATATCAAAATATCATATTCGCTTCAAAAATCAAATCCATTTCAAATATCATCGTATCTATTAAAATGTCGGATTTTGTTTCTAAAATTATTTTTCGTCTCAATATCTCATTTCGATTTCAAAATCAATTCGGATTTCAATTTAGGTTGCAACTTCATTTAACCCAATTCGTATTTAAATTTAAGATTTAAATATAAACATTTCACCTTATTGACCAGCTTAGAATTTTAGAAAAATAGTTTTAAGTAGTTTAAAAGTAGTTTTAAATTAATTAAAATACTTAAAATCTTAAAATGGATTTGAAATAGATAAATTAGTTCAAAATAATTTAAATTGGGTTAAGTAGATTTAAAATAGATTAAAATAGTTTAAGTATTCAAAAATGGTTTATATAGCAGAGTAATTTGGAAAACAAAATAAAACAGCTTCAAAACCAATCCATTTCAATTTATAACTTCCCAATTCAAATGAATTTCAATTTCCATTCTACCTATTCAATTTCGATTTCAATTCAAATCAACGTCAACTTTGACTTCAGATTTATTCAATTTTATATTCACTTTCAATTAATTCAATTTCAATTTATATCGATTTAGAGCTGGATTTTCAAAATATCAATTTATAACACTTAACTATAACACTTAACAAAATTATCCTTCAATATTCAAATTTAAATCCAAATTTCAAATATGATTCAATTCCAAACTCATTTCAAAATATCATTTTTATGTCACTTTTACTTAGTAATATTCAAAGCTCAAATTTAATGTTCAATCTTTAAAACAAATAAAATTTCGAAATTCAATCATATCCAAATTTTAAATCTCAAAGTCTCCACCTAAATTTATTCAACAATTTCTTTTAACCAAAATTTTATTTCAACATTCCAAACTCAATTTTTCGATAGATTTGATTTCTATAAATTGATTTCTATTTATAAATTTTGAAACAAACATTTAAATAAATTTCAAATCGACGATTTTAGAAATTATTAATTTAGCCAATCCGTTGTCCGTATATAATTTTCTATCCTATGGCCAAGTAACTATTTATTTCAATTAAATGTCAGGGATGAATATATATCACTTAAACCAATCATAGTCTCATATGTATGCATAACAGGTTATATATAAGCAAATAAACATCCAAACATTTAAATATCAACCAATAGCATCCATCGAAATAAATCATTCAATAGACAATACAATTCATGGCAATTTCATAGTTATCAATGTCAGGTAATTTAATCGCAATTCAATTTCAATTTCAATTTAATTGTTAATTTAATTTTCAATGATTAATTCGAATGACAAACTATATGACAATTAAATTTTTTATCAAACAACGACAAATAAAATTCACATCACTTAATAATATTAAATTTAACTAGCATAAAGATATTCAGTACGTTGTGAGCGTTATAAACCACTCACCTTGATTTCAATGTAGTTCCAGCGTTTTATTTCGAATAAAATTAAACGAGCGTTTAATTTTACCCGAAATTTTCACTAGCTCCAAACAACTCCAATCCAATTCCATAGCGTAGTGCTCGTCAAAACGATTTCAATACAACTGGATTCGTCCAAAACGGACCTCATATGAAAGAGATATCAATTTCCAAAGTTTGAACGATAATTAGATAAAAATTTTAGTTTACAATTGCCACTTTATTTACCCAGAATCAAATCTAGCCGTCCATTTTGCTTCCTCCACATCAGGCCCGCCCACGTCTTTCCCTTCTCTCCCTCACTTCACCACCATCAGAACGACCATCACCAGAGCCACCCACGGCCAGAGCCGCCTGGAGCTCGGTCAACTCCATCACTCTAAAAATGCATGCGAACTTCGGCCATTCTAATGAGGATTGCCGACGATCCGTGGCTCCGATTTTGATCATAGCCATTAGACGTGGAGTACTCGATGTGCTCTACAACTTTTATGTTGAAGGTTTCGCATGAATGTCGACGGATTGGGAGATCGGAGGGGATGAATTGGGTGCGTTTCTGGCCGTGGGTTCTGTTAGTGGCGGCTACGAATAGAAACCCTAGGGTTTTCTTTCTGGTTTGCAAATGAGAGTTAGGTAGGAGCTTTTATAAAAAAAATAACGAATACTATTCATCCCGGGTTTTCTGAACTCCGATTTACGCGCGATGGTCAGCGTTTCTAAGGTTTACCCCGCGTTCCGGACATAATGGAATAAGTTTCGGAAGCTAATTCGATCGTATGTGCGAGTTACGGAAATAAACGATCAAATTTAAATTAAATCGATTAAACGAATTTCTATGCGTTTTGGCCGTCCCCGGACAAACGTTAAATCCGATTGACACGCAATTTGAAATCTAACAATAATATCACATTACGGATCCGATGAAACTAGGTTCGTCCAAATCCGAGACTGTTTGAAAAATGGCTATTTTAACTCGTCAAATTAATATTAAAACAATTTCGATTCGTTTCGAGCTGCCACAGTTAAACCAAAACTCAGATTGCTACGAAAATTGAAATCCGATAATAACAAACTATTATGGGTCCAATGGAACTAGTTTCGTCCAATTCTGAGACTGTTCGAAAATTGGCTATTTTTCAGTCGATAATTAAATATTAAAATATTCAATTTTCACAAATTTACTTTTAATTCGATTTTAGAAGTTCTGCAACATCATTCTAACTTTAATATGATAAAATAAAATTTTACAAATCACCTTTAATCATATTAAACCCGTTATTCAATTATCCCATAAAGTCCAATTTTAAAACTTATTAACTCTATTAAAATCCCAACATAACTTACATTCACTTTGGAAACCAATTTGAATCATATTAAATCAAATTTCAATTATTCACTTTATTTTCATATATTAAATTTCAATATCAAATTAATCATATCAAATTCGGAATTTAATTATTCAAACATTTGTAATATTAAATTTAAACAAATTTGATTATTCTTAAAACACTATCTTTTGAAATATTCAAAACGAAATTATAAGATTTAACCTTTAAAACTAAATCAAATTATAGAACATCCATTTCCATTAATCATTTATCCAGTTTCCGTTATTAAATTATTCAATAAATTCCAAATATTAAATTTAAACAATTTCGATTATCCAATAATTCGTTATCTTTTGAAATGTTGAAATTGAACTTTTAAGATTCAACTTTTATAATCAGTTATCCAATTTACAGTTTTTCAATTATTCAATAAGTTTTAAATATCTAATTTAAACAATTTACCTGTTCAATATTCGATATTTGATTTGAATAGATTTTACTTATCAATCAATTACTCTATTATACCCAATGAATTCAACATTTATTATTATTCCAAACGACTTACAATTTTTTTTTCTAACATTAAATCACGAAATCTTATTAAATTAGCTATTTTAATTATCGAAAATTTGCGGGTCGTTACACTCTCCCCCACTCAAAACTTTTCATCCCCGAAAAGGAAAAAGAAGGGAAAAGGAACTAAGTATAGAATTCAACATTAGATATATTTTATTCAAAGTTATCAACTTATAAAACAATGAAATTTCATTTATAAAGTCATAACTACGCTTCCACTAAGTTACCCTGAACGGCTTTCTAACTTTAAAAGTTAGTTATCAGAACAAGTTATAAAAAAAAATTAAAACTTGAAAAATTTTCTAACACCCGGATTTACGGAAAATTTCGGCAGAGTTTCCTTTGCGGGCTCGATCGAAAAAAAAATGACAGTATATATATATCACAAATATACATCTCATCAAGTGATGAGGCATCCCACAGGGAAAAAGTGTAAAAGTACGGTATGTAATCCGAGATATGTACCTTAAATATTATTAGCGAGCATATTCGGCTAATATAGCGCGAAAGCGAGCTCCAAATGCGAAGCAAGCGTAATCCGCACCTACTAAACACTCAACAGACCATGAGAAACATGCATATATGAAAAAATATATCAATATACATCATATAGCAACATAACAACTACATATGCCAACATAGCAAATGCAACAAAAGCAGCAAATGCAACCATCAATCAACTATCATCCAACTATCATCCAACAAATCCATAACCAATCAATATAAATTCACTTCTCATTAATATTTATTCACTTGGTTTTCAATTTTAATCACAGTTGATTCATTAACGTTGGATTTTACTAACATTCATTCTCAATTCAATTAGTTAACATTCACTAATTTATATTTACATTAGTTCACTTCCAATTTGAATCAAATTAAATTCTACTTAAATTCATTTAACTTCCAATTTGATTTCAATGATTATAGCTTTCAATTTCATTAACACTTAGTGAATTATATACAATCAACTAACAATCATATAACGACCAAATCATACCCAACATAACCAATTATTAATTTTACATTCAATTTGGTTTATCTCTTTTATATATATATCCTGTTATATAATTTTAAAGAATCATTTTATATCTGGCATCTTAAATTTCCAATATTAACTTTAAATAAGTCCGTAAGCTGTACATATATCATCCGTGAGCAATATCAATCTAATCGCTTATTCGATCACACAATTTCATTTCCAACTAGTATCGTTCACCCGACTCTCTAGTGCGGACTTCGATTTGGTTCCTTGATTGGAAACTGTTACTCTCCTTGCATAGATATATACTATGATAGAGAATTCCAGAATCAAATCAAAAATCCATATCTAGGGTTCGCCGTCGAAAATCGATTGAAAAATCCTAACTTGGATCGATATAAATCATCTCGAAATTTTGTGCTCGAATTTGGATCAAATCGTTATGCGAATAAAATAATATACGTACAATCTCACGTATTACCTTCCAATGGATTTCTATCCAATTTTATCTATACTAAATTATTTTATTGACTTCTATTTTTTCCACTTAATTACTCGCAATCCATTATTCAGTTAGTATATTCATTTCATTATATAGCATATTCTTTAACATTATCTTTTCTTAAACATCATATCAAAGAATTTGCTTAAACAAGTTCATTTTAAACATTCTATATAATTTAATTAAACTCAATTTCCTTTCTTAATTGATTCTTAGCTATAAGAAATTCCTTTGTTTACGTTTATTTCATTTTCATAATTTCAGCTAATAACGAATTCATTTGTGGAACATTTTATTAACCGGCACTCTAGTTTATTAATCATCCTATAAAAGCCTAACCTCTCATAAATGACTCTTCTTAGTTTACAGTTATCTTAAAGGTTACAAATTCAAAAAAAAAATCCTTTGGCAATTTATATTTATTTTCTATGACCAATTTACAAAGATATAATACGATTCATTTATATTCTTTCTTAAGTTCACTTACTTATTCCATTTATCCATTCATCATTTCATGTTATATTTAAGTTTTTATAATTTTTATTACAACCAATTTTCCATTTATATACGTTTTTATTCCTTTTGAGTTTTCCTTACTTGTATACTTAAATTATTTCCAGGTTTTATTATTTGTACAATATCTCATTACATATCCAAAACATCATTTTAACTTTTATTTATTTATTTGGTAAGTCATATTATATGTTATTAGAATGCAAATTTGGTATTATACAAATTTATAGAATTTCATTTTACTTAATTAGTATGTTCACAAATTTGATTTATTTAAATCCTCTTTACCTTTCAACTTTAATGTTTTCCCAACTATAGCTTAGATATCTTAATCCTCTTATTTTATAAATTCTGGTTATTCACATTTCATTCAAATAATTTGAAAATTATTAATTAATAGAACTTAGAATTTTAAATGCCCGGTTCTTTCCAAATCGTTTGAAATAAACATATATACTTATATCCTTTTAAATATATCAAATGATACCTTTGGAGTTTAAAGCAAAACCCCTTTACCCAAAATAATTTCGAAGAAAAACAAAGCTTCATAGAAGTCTCCCCCACTTTGAGACTCGAAAATGAACGTCGATGATGCTGCGCAGTCATCACCGAAATTATTTTTCAGCGACAGAAGGGAGGAGTACTGAATTCATTCCTTCTTAAAAATCCTTTCAAAATTTTTCCATAAAATTTTTCCAAATAATATTACTATATATTTCTTCAGAGCTTTGCGAACCATTTTCAAAATCCCAGGTCTTAAATTCAATATTTTCCAATTTAAATCTATTTTAATTTATAAGTCACCTTTATAAAACATTCTTATAGGATTTTCTTTCTTAAAACATTCCACAAGTGTTTTATCATTGTTTATTTTGTAGTTCAGCTTATTTATTAAATTACAATATCCAATTAATGATAATAACCAATATTTTCGTTTCTAACAACCAGGTAAGCTAGATAAGTCACAATAATTTCTGAAATTTTTTCTTTATATACAAAATATAATTAGAGAAAACTTATTTCATTTACCCAATTTCAAAACAATACTATGTCGAATTGTTCTGTTTAAGTGTTTAGAGATCCCTATCAGTGACGTTAATTACTCGTATTGACCAGAATCCATAAGCCACTCAACAAATCAACCGACACAATATAAAACATTTTATATCACTAACAAATACGCTCTCTCATATATACACACTCAGCGACTCATCATAGGGTATTACTACCCTATTTATAAAGAGTCAGACCCCACAAAGCTAAGGTTATCGCTAAACCTATGCTCTGATACCAACTGTAACGACCCGCCTTTTTGGACAGTTTAAACCGACGATCAAATACACATGCCGATTCCAAACCATTCAAAAGGGCAGATGGTTATTGGGGTAAATAAGAAAAGAAAAGAAAGAGAAATAAAGGAAAAGAAACAACACAGAATCTCGCAGCGGAACGATAAAATATAATAGTCAAATAAACAGTTCATGAAGCTGTTTACGATACTCTGACAATTATTTATACAACATTTATCAGAGTTATACATAGAGTTATACATACACAACAGAACAATTAAAATAATGTAGCAGATAGCATGATGCAAGGGTAATAATAGTAATAGTATACCAAATCTTCGTCTTCATCCTCCAGAATAGATCTTCAAAAATCTGAAAAACTCAGGATTGACCCGAGCGTAATGAAAAGACAAAACACTCGAGTCAGGACTAAAATATCCTTATGAATGTTAAATCAATTGTAAATAAATATGAGTGTAACGGCGTCAGAGATGTTTACGGGGTTGACCTCTCATATCCAGTGTCAACGTGCGTGCAATAACTCAAGAGATGTTATGGGATTTTCCATCTCTTAAGGATCCGTTAAACTATATACTATGTAGTAATGTATGCTAAGTAGATAATGCCTATCAGTAATATAAAGTATCAAAATAGCGTTAAGGCGTTACCATAATCCCCCTTAACACATTTTTATAATGCCATATTCTATACAGCACCGTAAGCCCCACCGTAAACTGGTGGTTATCAGAGGGTACCCCATAGGTATAACACAAAACATAACGTAGTGGTCGCGAATAGGATAATCAGTGACAAGGTACATGAGGCGATAACAACTAGGATACTAGTAGTTTCGTGATCCGGACTGATGTTGAGCATAGCCAGCAGCTACCCCAACACTGCGAAACAACACTCCCAAATCAAGGGGTGCACCCAAATCGTATCACAAATGTAATAGATATGGTATCGAAGAAGTGTGTCCGCTAGAGATGGCGAACCTCAATGGCCCGGCGCGGCTCCTGTTTTAGTCATGTCAGGGGTCATCCAATATCGTTCTCTTTCTTCAGTGAACGCGTTCACCAAACCATCCACTTCATTCTGAATCAATACTCCACGTATAATAGTTATTAAAGTGGTTTTCGGTATCGACAGAGAGTACGTCCATATCCGATCCCGGTCTCTTTAATAACTACGTACTATTACACCGTTGGCTCTTTTACATTTCAAATCGATTCATAATTGATATCAAAATATCATATTCGCTTCAAAAATCAAATCCATTTCAAATATCATCGTATCTATTAAAATGTCAGATTCCGTTTCTAAAATCATTTTTCGTCTCAATATCTTATTTTGTTTTCAAAATCAATTCGAATTTCAATTTAGGTTGCAACTTCATTTAACTCAATTCGTATTTAAATTCAAGATTTAAATATAAACATTTCACCTTATTGACCAGCTTAGAATTTTAGAAAAATAGTTTTAAGTAGTTTAAAAGTAGTTTTAAATAATTAAAATAGTTAAGTACTCAAAATCTTAAAATGGATTTGAAATAGATACATTAGTTTAAAATAATTTAAATTGGGTTAAGTAGATTTAAAATAGATTAAAATAGTTTAAGTATTCAAAAATAGTTTATATAGCAGAGTAATTTGGAAAACAAAATAAAACAGCTTCAAAACCAATCCATTTCAATTTATAACTTCCCAATTCAAATCAATTTCAATTTCCATTCTACCTATTCAATTTCGATTTCAATTCAAATCAACGTCAACTTTGACTTCAAATTTATTCAATTTTATATTCACTTTCAATTAATTCAATTTCAATTTACATCGATTTAGTGCTGGATTTTCAAAATATCAATTTATAACACTTATCAAAATTATCCTTCAATATTCAAATTTAAATCTAAATTTCAAATATGATTCAATTCCAAGCTCATTTCAAAATATCATTTTTAAGTCACTTTTACTTAGTAATATTCAAAGCTCAAATTTAATGTTCAATCTTTAAAACAAATAAATTTCCGAAATTCAATCATATCCAAATATTAAATCTCAAAGTCTCCACTTAAATTTATTCAACAATTTCTTTTAACCAAAATTTTATTTCAACATTCCAAAATCAATTTTCGATAAATTTGATTTCTATAAATTGGTTTCTATTTATAACTTTTAAAACAAACATTTAAATAAATTTCAAATCGACGATTTTAGAAATTATTAATTTAGCCAATCCGTTGTCCGTATATAATTTTCTATCCTATGACCAAGTAATTATTTATTTCAATTAAATGTCAGGGATGAATATATATCACTTAAACCAATCATAGTGTCATATGTATGCATAACAGGTTATATATAAGCAAATAAACATCCAAACATTTAAATATCAACCAATAGCATCCATCGAAATAAATCATCCAATAGACAATACAATTCATGGCAATTTCATAGTTATCAATGTCAGGTAATTTAATCGCAATTCAATTTCAATTTCAATTTAACTGTCAATTTAATTTTCAACAATTAATTCGAATGACAAACTATATGACAATTAATTTTTTTATCAAACAACGACAAATAAAATTTATATCACTTCGTAATATTAAATTTAACTAGCATAAAGATATTCAGTACGTTGTGAGCGTTATAAAACACTCACCTTGATTTCAATGTAGTTCCAGCGTTTTATTTCGAATAAAATTAAACGAGCGTTTAATTTTACCAGAAATTTTCACTAGTTCCAAACGACTCCAATCCAATTCCATAGCGTAGTGCTCGTCAAAACAATTTCAATGTAACTGGATTCGTCCAAAACGGACCTCGTATGAAAGAGATTTCAATTTTTAAATTTTATCGATAATTAAATAAAAATTTTAGTTTACAATTCCCACTTTATTTACCCAGAATCAAATCTAGCCGTCCATTTTGCTTCCTCCACATCAGGCCCGCCCACGTCTTTCCCTTCTCTCCCTCACACATACGTTCCCAGGTCACGAAGAACCCATCACGCACGTTCTAGGGCTTAGGGCCGCTCCCTCCACGTCGCTCGAAACACCATCACTTCACCACCATCAGAACGGCCATCACCAGAGCCACCCACGGCCAGAGCCGCCTGGAGCTCGGTCAACTCCATCACTCTAAAATTGCGTGCGAACTTTGGCCATTCTAACGAGGATTGTCGACGATCCGTGGCTCCGATTTTGTTCATAGCCGTTGGACGTGGAGTACTCGATGTGCTCCACAACTTTCATGTTGAAGGTTTCGCGTGAATGTCGACGGATTGGGAGATCGGAGGGGATGAATTAGGTGCGTTTCTGGCCGTGGGTTCTGTTAGTGGCGGCTACAAATAGAAATCCTAGGGTTTTCGTTCTGGTTTGCAAATGAGAGTTAGGTAGGAGCTTTTATATAAAAAAATAAGGAACACTATTCATCCCGGGTTTTCCGAACTCCGATTTACGCGAGGTGACCGGCGTTTCTAGGGTTTACCCCACGTTTTGGACACAATGGAACAAGTTTCTGAAGCTAATTCGATCATATGTGCGAGTTACGGAAATAAACGATCAAATTTAAATTAAACTGATTAAACGAATTTCTATGTATTTTGGCTCGCCCCGGACAAACGGTAAATCCGATTGACACAAAATTTGAAATCTTACAATAATATCACATTACGGATCTGATGAAACTAGTTTCGTTCAAATATGAGACTGTTTGAAAAATGGCTATTTTAACTCATCAAATTAATATTAAAACAATTTCGATGCGTTTCGAGCTGTCGCGGTCAAACGAAAACTCCGATTGCTACGAAAATTGAAATCCGATAATAACAAACTATTACGGATCCAATGGATCTAGTTTCGTCCAATTCTGAGACTGTTCGAAAATTGGCTATTTTTCAGTCGATAATTAAATATTAAAATATTCAATTTTCACAAATTCACTTTTAATTCGATTTTAAAGTTCTACTACATCATTCTAACTTTAATATGATAAAATAAAATTTTACAAATCATTTTTAATCATATTAAACCCGTTATTCAATTATCCCATAAATTCGAATTTTAAAACTTATTAACTCTATTAAAATCCCAATATAACTTACATTCACTTTGGAAACCAATTTGAATCATACTAAATCAAATTTCAATTATTCACTTTATTTTCGTATATTAAATTTCAATATCAAATTAATCATATCAAATTCGGAATTTAATTATTCAAACATTTGTAATATTAAATTTAAACAATTTTGATTATTCTTAAAACACTATCTTTTGAAATATTCAAAACGAACTTATAAGATTTAACCTTTAAAACTAATTCAAATTATAGAACATCCATTTCCATTAATCAGTTATCCAATTTCCGTTATTAAATTATTCAATAAATTCCAAATATTAAATTTAAACAATTTCGATTATCCAATAATTCATTATCTTTTGAAATACTGAAATTGAACTTTTAGGATTCAACTTTTATAATCAGTTATCCAATTTACAGTTATTCAATTATTCATCAAGTTTTAAATATTTAATTTGAACAATTTACCTGTTCTATATTCGATATTTGATTTGAATAGATTTTACTTATCAATCAATTGCTCTATTATACCCATTGAATTCAACATTTATTATTATTCCAAATGACGTACAATTTTTTTTTCTAACATTAAATCACGAAATCTTATAAATTAGCTATTTTAATTATCGAAAATTTACGGGTCGTTAATATATAGGGGTATTTTGGGAAGTTCACGATCGGACCAAAAAGATGCGCTTCCAAGGCAAATATTAGTAAAGATTTGAAAGTTCTATGTAGTTTGATAAAAATAAACTGAAAAACATATAGAAAAATGCAATTTTTTTTTTGTTGAAATAGGGTTTGAACTTGTAGTATTGTTTATGTTTAAAATTCCTATTTGAAAATAGATGTCAGTAATTCACAGTGAGATTCGAATTCATAACATCTTGTTTCATTGGAAGGAATTTTTTGAAATTTCACAGTCGGACCAAAAAATTGTGTTTTTATTTCAACTATTAATAATGATTTATAGATTGGTTGATTTATTTAAAAAGATCTTGCATTACCTATTCAGATGCAGCCATATATATTTGACTCGTTCTCTGATGTTTAATTAAAATTACATTCGAATACGTCTAAAGTAATTGTAGGAAGACTTTATCTCCTAATTTATTGAGAAGATCATATGCAATAACAATTTAATATTTAAAAAGGTACATATAGGGGTATTTTGGGAAGTTCACGGTCGGACCAAAAAGATTGCGCTTCCAAGGAAAATATTAATAAAAAATAATTGGATAAATTTTAGTAACATTATTTAGAATATTTGATTGGCCAAATTAAATAAAATTATGTGTTGATTAGGAGATTGCGATTTATGATTAACAAAGCAGCAGCCATGCCATGTAAACAAAAGAACTAAAAAAAGTTGAGATAAAATAAGCTAGGCAAAGAGATAAGGAGTAAAATAGAAAAAAGAGCATTCTAATACCCTAAACCCTTAGTCATGCTCATTCCATACTACTATTTGCTAAACTAAATCAAATAGAGGCCAGCAATCGTTTTAAAGAATGAGTGGACGAAAGCCAAAAGAAGAGATTGATCAAATCAAATCCTTTCAAATCTCAAACTTCTTAATCTCAAAGCTACGGTGAATAATGACTACATCTCATATTTTCTTTTGTTTTCAGTTTTAAGGTTAATCAGAATTATTTTGCAAGATTATGCCAATGTTTTTGAATAATTAAATGCCTATACATGTTTGATGATAATTTATGCTTATTCATATATGTTTTAATGTAAAAACCATATTAAATAACATCCAAATGCCTTGTGATTTTAGATTTAAATCAGAAATGATATTTTAGATATGGACTTCAATTTTCATAATTTTCTTAATACGAATTTAATATTGATTTACTAGTGAAGAAATTGATTACTTAGGTTTATAATAATTTACGGCTAAATTATAAATGGGTCTGAAATTTATATACATTAGAAAACATATTAAAAATGATTTTCTAGAATGTTTAATGAATTTTCTTAAGTGTTTTAGTAGATATATAAAATTGTTTAATATTGGCGTTTTTCTCAATGCACAATCTTGAAGATAAAATATTTAATTTATTATAAATTTTACAAATAGCATTAAAATCACCTCTATACTGCCAAAGACTACTATTTAACGACCGTAAAATATTGCTTCAAAATTCAAATTTTCTTTTCTTTTTATAAAATTACACTTACTTTAAAAACAACAACATTCGTTTTGTTTTCATTATCTTTTTATTTTAATAATAATGTGTGTTTCTTTCGTTAAATCCATTAATTAAAATTAATGCTTTTTACTCTTTTAAATTGGAAGATTTGACATAATTGTGATTAATTTCAAAATTAAACTTTAGAATGGATCCTTACAAATGTACATTCTTTCATTAAACGCCATTAATTTCAAATATATTCTCTTTCCCTTTTATTAAAAGATTCCAAGTCAAATTAACATCAATAAATGTCAGGACCCGATTCTTCGTCTTTCGAAAATTCAACATCGATACTCACTTTATCGACTGCCGAGTAATCGAACGACGGAAAACCAAACACTGAGGGTTTAAGAAGAAGAAAAAGACAGAAGAAGAGATAAGAAGGTGAAAATAGGGAGAAAAGAAAATAGAAAATAGAAAAAACATAGAACAGATAAAAACAACAGAACAATATCAGAATCTCACAATTCGCAGCGGAACAACATATAATAATAAATGAATAATCTTTAAACAAAGAACTATATCAGTTATTACATTTTATACTTTACATCATATCATCAGAGTATACAACAACAAACAATGCAGCGGAAAAAGAAATACTATGTAAACGAGTAATACGCCATGCCATCCAGCTTGCCTCCAGCAACTCCAGAATATCCAGAATATCCTGATAAACCTTAACTCTTGACTGCCCGTGTGGAAATTGGTGGGCACCCAGAGTTTAGGAAGGAAAACAATAAACTCCAAGTCAGTCATGTGACTGGTGTGAGAACTCAAAACAGCTTATTTATCTTTAAAATCAAAATAGAGGAATATTTTTAAAGTCAATTCGCAATGCTTTTAAAAATGAGACTACCATAAGGCCTCCCGCACACACACACAATGCAAACGCAGAATCGGAGGAGATTTCTCCTTATGATAGTCAAAGATGCTTGATACGCATTAAAAAGAACATTTGATATTATTATTAGTGCATAGTGTAGGAAAAATTTATTTCGAAAGTAGAATATAAATCTTAGCCAGCATAGACATTCCGAACTATGCCTACTATAGCTAACTATGTTCAATAGCAGGTTACCGCCACATTCCATAGCAGGTTATACAACTAAAACCGTACAAGTCTCGTATTGTTTCTTTGGATTTCCAACGAATGATCAGGCCAAGGAACTTCCCATTGCCACATGAGAATGCCTCGGGATGGACATCCCCGAGAACCAAACCGGATCTCTACCAACACAAGGCCGGGTTACCCCTAACTGAGTAACAACTGACCGAATATGCCATCCCCCGGTCCTTTGGGACCTTTCACTGAGCGCTCGCAATCAATTCACACAATCATAAAGTGTTTTCAACATGAGTAAGTATCTGGGCTCCATACTATGATACCACCCTTTTCCAGAAGGAAATGCACACATCCTTAAGGGCGCTACCCCTCATAACCTTGCTGCTTCTTTCCTGTTTTGACCATTCACGGGGTGTGAGGCTCGACGAAGTCACGTCCACAAAAACATACTTTTTACAAAAGCCATGCTTTGGGTCAACAAATGATCATAGAAATGATCACCAGGATAGACGATCAAATAAACGATCCTATCACACATCATCAACACAATGATCATAGCATGTCACATTACCAAATTGGGAATATATCGCTGATAACATTCAACTACATAACCTCTGAGCTCGTACGTCTCAGAGAAGGGTGTTAAGCTAAAAGAATAAATTCTCCGCCACCAACAGAAATATATTTGAAAGAAATCTGCTTTATATCTCAATTTGTAATGTCAGACATACAATCCATACAAGTCTGTTCCGGGCTCGAACAAAACCGAAGGCACTTACAAAGAAGTCCTTGCAATCCGGATAATCTCTAATCACGTCCGGACTTCCCATCACATAGGGAGAACTCAATACCGTAGCTACTCGGTGCAGAGTCAATCGACGAGTTGTCCTTTCGCTTTCAAAAAGATCCGGTCTTCAATACCGATCTTCAAATGCAATTTACAACGACGTATCACATATTCGGAATGGGTTATACGACCTCATGGTCCTTTCCCGGTTAATCCGAATAGTGAGCTTATTCAAAAATAAGTGTGGCATTCACATTCAAACAAATCACATCAATTACCCATTCAAAGGGAAATATTGATAGTCGGTTATTGAACTATCAATGAATATGCACACATCACCAGATTCCAAAAAATTATTCAAATTATTTACTTTCCAAAATATCTTTACTAGATATATTATTTTCAATACTTCAAAAATAAATCAATATTTATTTTTAAATAAGTTCCCCTTTCCTTTATAAATTCCTTAGTGAATTTATAATCCAAAATATCTATGAATATTCGATTTCAATTATACATTTCAATATTCCTTTTCAATTTATCTTCAAAAAGATAAATTCTCAAAATATTTCATTTCACATTGGAAAACGATTCCATACTTATTAAATAAGTAATTCACAAATCTTTTATTTCCAACACTTGGAAAATATTCAATATACTTAAATCAAAATTTAGTATATATCTCATTCTTTAAGGAAATCATTCTCTTAAACATATTTATTTGGGCCAAAACGAATGTTGCGTAAAACATCGTTACGACGTCCCAAAATCACTAGTATAGGGATTCGAATTTAAAATAGATATATAAATCCCAATACTAAACAAAACATTTCCTTTCGGAAATTATTTACTATAACAACAGTGTTATAGTCCACCATTTCCTTTTTTATTTCTCGAAAACGTCTATTTCAACAATAGATGTTGAAATCTATGGTTTCGAATCTCAACACATTTTAAAACATCGTTAGATCGTTTTAATTCAATTTAAAACACCAAATCTAAACATTTTCTTTAACATATTATTCATTATTCAAAAACGTGAATATACTACGTTAATCAATTTCATCCTTTTATACATTTTATTTAAAAGGATTATTCACAGTTCAAAAACGTGAATATAACTCCATTAATAGGTTTCAACAATTAACTTATCAAAATAAGTCGTTTGCGAATTTATAAAACAACGTTTATAAATTCCATTTCTATTTATTTTATAACATTTCCTTTTATAAATTCCTTTATCAACCTATTCACTTTATAACTCAATTATAAACCAAAGATTCATATTATAAGTTAAATGCTTATAAAACAATTATTTTACAAAATCGTTTCTTTGAACTTCATAATTATAAATCTTATAACTTATAAGATTCAATTATTCATCCAAATATATTCTTTAATAATTTTCACAAAATTTATAAATCTTACTATTTATAAATTTCATTTATAACTTCACCATTTATAATTTTATAAATTCCATTCATTTACAAAAATTCATTTTCACTCCATTCAAACACTTATAAAAACTCGTTTTATAATGTCAATATTTCGATTCATAAATATCCATTTATAAATCTCTTAATATAAATCAATTTATATTATTCTTTAAAACGTCTTTAATCTCCTTTATTATTTCACCATTTTGATTCGTAAAATAATTAAATTTATAAATCCTATATTTAAACTTTTCACAATAAATTCTAAAATCCCGATTAAACTATTTTATAAAATCATTAGCATCATATTCTCAAAAATCAGTTTTTTTAACTATTTTTCACAAAAACCATAATTATATAACTTTAAAAATTATAACGTTTATTTATTTAAAATGGATCAATTCCAAAAATATTTTATAACGTATACTTTCAAAAATCACTTTAAAATCATTTTAAAATTCCAAAATTTGGTCCAATGATGCTACATACCCAATAGCCAATCACGACAACAACGATATCATATATCGATATGATAACCAATGAATATCAAAATATTTAAAATCAAATAAATACTGTTGAGGAATCCAGTTGGATCCCTCCAACCTGTTTCCTGCATCCAAAAACATTAGCACAATACCAATTTCGCTCCAGTGCGAAATTATCGCGGTATATGGGATTTAAATATTATCCGCTTAATAGACGGCGCAATAGGGTCTCATCCGCTTTACAAATGCGGGAAATCAATAACTCCAATATATACATATGCCAATATATATATATTGCTATTATATATAATACCAATTTCACTGTTTATGAAATATTCGCGGTATATGTTTTTAATAAATAACCTCCGCTTACTAACGGCGCATAATGTCTATTTTAACAATCAATAGATAACAATCATCATCCAAACATGCATTCAAATATTTTAAATCTAACTATTTAAAATAAAAATCGAAACTGATTCGATTGAGTGAGAAGTTCTCACCTTGATTTCAATTTCGTTTTAGCGATTTATTTCGAATAAAATTAAACGGACTTTTAATTTTACCCAAAATTCTCACTAACTCCAAACGACTCCAATCCAATTCCATCGCGTAGTGCTCGTCCATACGATTCCAAAGAAACTGGTTTCGTGCGTTTTCGACCTCGTATGAAAAAGTTATGATTATTTGAAGTTACACGATTTTTATAACTTAAATTTACAACTTAAATTAATTAATTTTAAACCTATAACAGATCATAGCCGTAGGATCCTTCATCATGCAATCACCACCGCACCCTTCATCTTCCCAAACCCACGCAACATCCTACAGGCCGAGCACGCAAACAACCCATACACACAAGCAACTAGGGTTTAATCTTGCAACCTCATTTCTCGACGAAACTTCATCAAACCACTTCCATTCGAAAGCCCTTCGCAAGAGCTACCTCCACCACGCACCACCAGAAGTTCGGCCCCCCCATTCTCCTCGAGTTGTGTGCACAACTTGCTGCAAACGGCCCCCTTTTGCTCCTCCTCTGATGCTCCAAACTCCATCATCACCGTATAGATCGAAAGCTCTCGCCTTGCTCTTCATCTTTGTAGTTGATCACTTCGCTTGATTGTGAATGGATTTGGAGAGATTAACGAATGAATTTCGACAATTTCTGGCCTTCGGTTATATAAGTGGCGGCTACACGTTTAATTAGGGTTTAGCTTTTTTTTTCTTTTATTTTTTTGTGAATTTATGGCTATTTATAGGAAAAAAATCGAACACTATTCATCCGGAAATTCCGAACTCCGATTTACGCGCCGTAACCAGCGTTTCTAGGGTTTACCCCGCGTTCCGGACATAATGGAACAGGTTTCGGAAGCTAATTCGGACATCTGTGCGAGTTATGGCTATAAACGTTCAATTTAAATTAAACCGATTTAAATCGATTTCTAGGCGTTTTAATTTGTACCGGACAAACGGTAAATCCAATTGACTTGAAATTTGAAACCTTACAATAATATCACATTACGGATCCGATGAAACTGGTTTCGTCGAAATCCGAGACTTTTTGAAAAATGGCTATTTTAACTCGCTAAATTAAAATTAAAAATAAATCGATGCGTTTCGAGCTGCCACGATCAAACGATAACTCCGATTGACACGAAATTTGAAATCCGGTAATAACTAACTATTACGGATCCAATGGAACTGGTTTCGTTCAATTCTGAGACTGTTCAAAAATTGGCTATTTTCACACAGTCGATTTAAATATTAAAATATTCAATTTTCACAAATTAACTTTTAATTCGATTTTAAAAGTTCTAAAATATCGTTCTAACTCCAATATGATAAAATAAAATTTTACAAATC
Organism: Allium cepa; assembly: GCA_030765085.1. NCBI lineage: Eukaryota > Viridiplantae > Streptophyta > Magnoliopsida > Asparagales > Amaryllidaceae > Allium > Allium cepa. The sequence continues at coordinate 271,635,357 of CM060943.1, read as the reverse complement.
ATTTTCAATCATATTTAACTCAATTTTCAATTATTTCCATAATTTAACATATTAAATTATGGATTTAATTATTCAATTAAATCCAATAATTCAAATAAAAATTTATTCGACTTATAAATTCAATTATTAATATTTAAAATTAATTAAATATTCAAATTTTGATTATTAAAATTTCTGGGTCGTTACAATCTTCCCCACTTAAAAGAATTTCGTCCTCGAAATTATTAAGTAAGAAAAGTTACAGAATTTATTAACTTTCCAAAATAAATTTAAACTTCTTATAATACTTTACTAAGTTTTCAAATCACACTTAGTTATCTTTTCAAAAACAACTACTATTGTTTAACTTTTAATTCCAAAATCAAAGTTAAAGTTTTCAAAAAATTTTCCAATTTTCTCAAATTTTTTCTAACGCCCTAAATTTTCGGAAAAATTCGCCATAGTCTCCTTTGCGCGGCTCGATCCGAAAAAAAAATGACAGTATATATATCACAAATATACATCTCATCAAGTAATGAGGCATCCCGCAGGGAAAAAAGTATGAAAGTAGGTATGTAATCCGAGATATGTACCTTATATTTTATTAGCAAGCATATACGGCTAATATAGCGCGAAAGCGAACTCCAAATGCGAAGCAAACGCGATCCGCACCTACTAATCACTCAACAAACAACATGAGAAACATGCATATATGAAAATAATATCGATATACAACATATAGCAACATAATAACTGTGACGCCCCACCTCTATACCCACGCTAGCCAAGAACACTACGGTGCAATGCTGTCAACTAGCACGGAGAATAAGGCTGTTGAGGAGCGGCCATCAATAGTTGGCCTTACACTAGTATTGGTTATCTCGATGGGAGTGATATAAATATATATTCTTTCATTTTTCATCTCTGATTTATTTTCTCCCATCGACTACCCCAATTCCAGTATAAAACGAACTACGATGGTTCGTAATAGTTTAGAACAGTAAATATAAAATAACAACACAGATAATATAAATGCGGAACACAGATGAAACAGAAAGTCTCATATATATATAATAACTGATGTCAGTTACAATACATTCACACGGTACATATGATACAACTACAACAATCGACTAAGGAAGTTACATATACAAGTACATTAACGTATATAATATACATGAATACATATCTTCCTATACAATTTTACATACTACTACAAATGACGACGACTACTCCAAAAGATATGAAAGAACTTCATAGCTCTAGCAGCAACCCAAAGCAGAATATCTACAACCTGAAATACTCGGTCTGACCCGAGTATTAAATTCAAAAGAAAATAATACTCGGGTCAGTCTAATTCAAACTCAGTTATTAATGCACAGAAGCAATAATAATTAAATAATGAATAGACGATAGTAATTAAACCAAATCAGAATGCAATTCAGAACATTGAATTGAAATAAACAAAACAGTTCAAACCATTGGAATATCAATTAAAACATTAAGATGAGTAGGGCTGCAGTACACGCACGCGTGTACTGCCTCGCCACTACAGCACATGAACTACGCAAAAGATTAATAAATCAAAACAAAATAGAATATCACAAAACCATACCGTGTGGCTGCAGTTCACGCTTGCGTGCACTGCCTTGCCACTATAGTGATGTCGTACCCAAAAACTCAATACCGTGTGGCTGCAGTTCACGCTGGCGTGCACTGCCTTGCCACTACAGTGATGATGTACACAAAAGCTTAACGAACCAAAATCAATGAAAGTTCAAATATCAATGCCACTGCCATTTGAACAGCAGGCCAAAGTCAACACAGCAACAACCCAAAACATTTAAGCATATGAATGCAAGTAATTGTCACTGAGAAGCAATGTTTAGCATACATACGAATCAATTTTGTATGTACAACAAAACACCAAGGTCAACTCAGCAATGCAAAGGCCAGTGATGTAACTCAAAGCATATACCAAAATTTTCGACCAGAAATACTTGCAACATGAATGGTGCAAAGAAAGCAGTAAGCAGTATATAACTTAAACATTTCACTGAATACATGGACCGGAGCAGTCTAGCTAGGGTTTGGCAAAATGCAACTGATCAGAGGTGACAACTTGGAGCACCAGGCCAAATGGTATACACTGACTATAATTAAATCCACAAAACAAATATCCAAATTGATTCAAATGATCCAGTGGTCATAAATGGACAGTATAACATGGACGAGATACATAAAACAGTGGTATACCAACCAAGAACGAAGTAATTCAGGCTTAAAGCCATCAACTGACAACGTACAACTCAAATGAGTGAGTGTACCAGGGGTATGTCAACCCAGAATTGTGCACGGCAAATATAATCTGGGTCAATCAGTGAACGTGCACTGGTAGAGAAACAGTGAAACAACAATGGTTTCTAGGCGAATGCTACAATGAAACTTAATACAACAGTAACTCAAGAAAATCAGAAAATCACACATACAATGGGTTGCAGCCAAATACCTGTTCAAATGAAACAGAGGTGGCTACATGCAACTTTACTCAAAAGCAAGTATAAATGCCCACCTAGATGTACACAATGACAACAAGGCAGCAAACAAGAATCAAGCTAACAGTGGACAGAGTTGAGGCTACAACCCAAAGCATACTACGTGAAGAACAAGTTTGCAAGTGAAGACAACAAAGGTGCCAGCAGTTGCAACCAGTTTCAGAGGCATCAGTGGTGGCCTCGATGTACATGAAAACAAGGCTACATTAAGAACATCAAAGGCTACAAGTACTTGAGCTCAAGGCAGTAAAATTCAAAAGTGCAACAAAATGAAACTGCAGATCAACAAGTATGTACACAATTCAAACACAGTGAAGTCACAACTCAATTTAGTTTAAATCAAGAACAAAGAACAACACTGCCAACACATTGAACCCAGTTAAGGCAGCACGTAAAACAGGTGGAAGACGGCAATACTGTGGCCAAAACAAAACAAGCAGATGAATTCCAACAATCATATCTCAACAGTTTTAAACCCAAATTAAAGACCGTAGTCAACACTGAAGCAATTGCAAAAGCAAAGTAAATTCTCCTCTAAATTATTTCCACCAACTAAGTTTGCAGATTTCAACAAGTCAATGCTGAAGGCAACAAGAATGAACAAAATCACCATCAAATTATATGAAATTGATAAAACCAGAGAAATCACCAATATCCAACAACTTCGAACGGCCGAGCAAATCAGTTGATAAATTCAAACATACATATATAACTCAAATAAAGGAGATCGAACTGATATAAACAAAATCAAGGTCTCGAATCATAAAAAAAAAACAGCACGTTTGAATTAGATGTGAGTTACTCACCTTCGTCCAACGCGCGAAAACCACGGCTGAAGAGAGCAACGATGAAACGAACGAAGTTAAAGAATTGAAGACAGCACCTTCGATTTTTGGTTGAGCCCTAATTTCTGGGACGATGAGGAAGAAAAGGAACGGCCACCATTTTTATAATTTTCGTGATTTCGTTTTTAGGGTTCGCGATAATGAGAAAAAAAAATGGGAAAAAGGGGGAAAAGGGAATGAATTTTTTCACGGCACAAAAAAATGAAAACGTGGGCCAAAATGGTATAGAAAGCCCACACTTTTTATTGAATTTCAAAAGAATTTAAACTGGATTTAAAATGCCCAAACTACACTAAGCAAATTTTTAAACGAATTTCAACTCGATTTAAAACGTCAAATAGCAATTAACACCCAATTAATCGTTTTAGTGACGATAATCAACTGATGTAAAATACTGGGTTGTTACAGACTCCCCTCCTTAAAGAAATTGCGCCCTCGCAATCATAAGGAATTAATGGACAAAAGGTAACAACCATAAAAGCATGAGAAGGTAAGCTTTTAATTTCATAAAAGAAATTCCCAAATTCTCAACAAAGTTTGATTGTCAAATAGAAAATCAGAATAAAGAAATCTTAAAACAGCAAAATCAGCAAATCTAATTATCAACAAAGATAACTAGAAAACACAAATATCTAACTATCAAAAACGATAATCAGGAATTACCACAACGGTAATTAAATTTCAAATCACAAATATTTAATTATCACAATTGATAATCAAATCTCAAATCGCAAATGTTTAATTATCACAAACGATAATTAAACCACAAATATCTAATTATCACAAACGATAATTAGAAACAATAAATATCTGATTATCAAAAACTATAATCAGAAATCATAAATATTTAATTATCACAATTGATAATCAAATCTCAAATCGCAAATGTTTAATTATCACAAACGATAATTAAACCACAAATATCTAATTATCACAAACGATAATTAGAAACAATAAATATCTGATTATCAAAAACTATAATCAGAAATCATAAATATTTAATTATCACAATTGATAATCAAATCTCAAATCACAAATGTTTAATTATCACAATCGATAATTAAACCTCAAATATCTAATTATCACAAACGATAATTAGAAACAGCAAATATCTGATTATCACAAACGATAATCAGAAATCACAAAATTTTCAATTAACGAGTCCGAAATTAACCGAAATAGCAAACGCACATGACCCATAACCACGAGTTTTACTAAATCGTTTAATTCACTTCATCATTTCCTTGAAAGTGCATAATTGTGTATTTTAAATAAATAACATTTTACGTTCTCAAACGGACAAGTCCGGAAATAAGCGAATCAGTAAAAGAAAGGGGTCATAGTCCTCGATTTTTCTGAAACGTTTAAATCGCTTCCTCATTCTTTTGAAAGCGTAAATTGTAAAAATTTTGAAAACCATTTTATTTATAAAATTACAATTTACATTCTCAAACGAACAAGTCCGGAATTAAGCGGATCAGCAAAAGAAAGGGGTCATAGTCCTCGATTTTACTGAAACGTTTAATTTGCTTCCTCATTCTTTTGAAAGCGCAAATCGTAAAAATTTTGAAAACAATTTTGATTTATATTTTGAAACAACTTTTAAAACACGTGATTAAAACAACGACATCAGAAGCAACTTCGATAAGTGGATTTTCATTCATCCAAAGAGTCACAAGAATCTTCTCAAAGATAGAAAGGGGTATCATACCCTAAACTTGTATTCATAACAAGTCAATAACACACGAATTCACCAATGCACAAGAATTGATAAAACTTATCAATAGAAATCACGAAAATTGGTGAAGCACAAATTCTAGAAATCCTCACAAGAAATCCAGAAAACACAAGCTAGGAGTATGAGAACTCGAACGCGAGTATGAAAACTCGAACGGAGTATGAAAACTCGAAGGAGAGTATGGAAACTCAAACGGAGTATGAAAACTCGAACAGAGTATGAAAACTCAAACGGAGTATGAAAACTCAAACGGAGTATGAAAACTCGAACAGAGTATGAAAACTCAAACGGAGTATGAAAACTCAAACGGAGTATGAAAACCCGAACGGAGTATGAAAACTCGAACAGAGTATGAAAACTCAAACGGAGTATGAAAACTCGAACAGAGTATGAAAACTCAAACGGAGTATGAAAACTCAAACGGAGTATGAAAACCCGAACGGAGTATGAAAACTCGAACAGAGTATGAAAACTCAAACGGAGTATGAAAACTCGAACGGAGTATGAAAACTCGAACAGAGTATGAAAACTCAAAGGAGAGTATGGAAACTCACCAACACGCGAGCATGAAAATTCATCAACACATGTAACGCATAACGAGAACGGGAGCACGAAAACTCACCTACATGCGAGCATGAAAACTCACCAACACGTGCAATGCAAAGCGAGAACGGGAGCACAGAATCTCACCTACACGTGAGCATGAAAATCACCAACACGGGCAACGCAAAGCGAGAACGGGAGCACGGAATCTCACCTACACGCGAGCATGAAAAATCATCAACACGTGCAACGCAAAGCGAGAACGGGAGCACGGAATCTCACCTACCCGCGAGCATGAAAAATCATCAACACGTGCAACGCAAAGCGAGAACGGGAGCACGGAATCTCACCTACACGTGAGCATGAAAATCACCAACACGGGCAACGCAAAGCGAGAACGAAAGCACGGAATCTCACCTACACGCGAGCATGAAAAATCATCAACACGTGCAACGCAAAGCGAGAACGGGAGCACGGAATCTCACCTACCCGCGAGCATGAAAAATCATCAACACGTGCAACGCAAAGCGAGAACGGGAGCACGGAATCTCACCTACACGTGAGCATGAAAATACCAACACGGGCAACGCAAAGCGAGAACGGGAGCACGGAATCTCACCTACACGCGAGCATGAAAAATCATCAACACGTGCAACGCAAAGCGAGAACGGGAGCACGGAATCTCACCTACCCGCGAGCATGAAAAATCATCAACACGTGCAACGCATAACGAGACGCTATCTCATGGTTGCAAGCCATTAATTTTGACACACGAATGGCCCGAAGACCGTGGGGCGCTACCCCACATGTGTGAGTCGAAATCACACAGATTGAGGTCCAGACTAACCAAAAAAATCAAAAGAGGTATGTGTGAGTGGAATCACACAAGTGGTGTCTAGTCTAACCTCACAATCAAAAGAAAAGTATGTGTGAATGAAATCACACAAGTGGTGTCTAGACAATCCTCAAAGCCCAAGAGATATGTGTGAGACGAAATCACACCGATGAGGCCTAGTCTAACCGTAAAAATGATCGTCATGATCAACGAGAAGTGTCAATTACACTAAGTCAGTAAATGTAAAAGTTAAGCATCATGTCCCATAACCACTTACTTAACTTAAATATTTACGAACAAACTGTAAATCTTCACTAATAAAATTTGTCACTAGAGGTTCAATCGAACAAGTCCAACAATTAACCGACGAAGTAAACGCAAGCGTTTCATACCACTTGTTTTACTAAGCCGTTTAATTAGATTTCTCATACGAGTGAAATAAAGATTTGTATATACTAATAGATTGGAAAACGGTTTCAAAAACGAGTTTGGTATTGAAAATAGAGTTGAAAACATTTTGATAAAAGAGTTTTGATATTTACTACTAGTATTGAAACCTTTATATTTTTAAAGTGACAAATCACAAAAATGATTGTAGAAACAATCAATCACAAGAATTCACATACGAAGACGTGAATTGAATCCAAAGAAATCAATACCGAATTCATCGAAACGTATGTTCACAAAAATCCCGAAGAAAAGGTCTTCAAAGTTGCTAATAAATGATAGCAACAAATCGGGAAATAATCAAGAATCGATTAAATTCGAAAAGCAAATCAATTCACTAAGATTCACATTCGAAGACGTGAATAAAATACAAAGAATTCGATTCCAAATCCATCAAAGTAGGAATACCCAAAATTCCTGAAATAGAAGTTATCAAAGTCGACAAAGGTGATAACAACTAATCGGAAAAGAAGAATCGATCAACAATTGGAAAAACAAAGCAGAACGAGCACAAATGCTTGAATGACTTTAACAAAAGTAAAAGTCAAGTCAACGACGATATCGACAAGGCAAAGTCCAAGACAATTTCTTTTATACCAAAGAAATTTTAAAACTATCAGAGAGAGGCACATGAAAACCAACAAACCATGGATAAACAGACAGAGTCGACAATTGGAATGCAATTTGTCTCAAAGATTGATACCCAAAACCCAATTGTATGGAGACTGCATTAAGTACACGAATCAGAGATAAGAATGCCTATATATAGCAGTTCGAATAAACAATGCGAGTTCAAATCGAAGTGGGTACTAGTTGCAGCAATATGCAACTTGATAGAGCATATATACACTGATACTTAGAAGTGTAAACTCAAGTGAGCAAGTGCGACAGAGAATAGCAGCAATGCTCACGAATAAGCGTTAGGAATTCATTCCTAACAATCAAAGACAATCATATGAAAATATGAGAGATAAAACATCGACAAATAGTTGTAACACATGTACTATCTAAGTTATGTTTTATATTTGTTCTAAACCCCAGGCTCTGATACCAAGCTGTGACGCCCCACCTCTATACCCACGCTAGCCAAGAACACTACGGTGTAATGCTGTCAACTAGCACGGAGAATAAGGCTGTTGAGGAGCGGCCATCAATAGTTGGCCTTACACTAGTATTGGTTATCTCGATGGGAGTGATATAAATATATATATTCTTTCATTTTTCATCTCTGATTTATTTTCTCCCATCGACATACCCCAATTCCAGTATAAAACGAACTACGATGGTTCGTAATAGTTTAGAACAGTAAATATAAAATAACAACACAGATAATATAAATGCGGAACACAGATGAAACAGAAAGTCTCATATATATATATAATAACTGATGTCAGTTACAATACATTCACACGGTACATATGATACAACTACAACAATCGACTAAGGAAGTTACATATACAAGTACATTAACGTATATAATATACATGAATACATATCTTCCTATACAATTTTACATACTACTACAAATGACGACGACTACTCCAAAAGATATGAAAGAACTTCATAGCTCTAGCAGCAACCCAAAGCAGAATATCTACAACCTGAAATACTCGGTCTGACCCGAGTATTAAATTCAAAAGAAAATAATACTCGGGTCAGTCTAATTCAAACTCAGTTATTAATGCACAGAAGCAATAATAATTAAATAATGAATAGACGATAGTAATTAAACCAAATCAGAATGCAATTCAGAACATTGAATTGAAATAAACAAAACAGTTCAAACCATTGGAATATCAATTAAAACATTAAGATGAGTAGGGCTGCAGTACACGCACGCGTGTACTGCCTCGCCACTACAGCACATGAACTACGCAAAAGATTAATAAATCAAAACAAAATAGAATATCACAAAACCATACCGTGTGGCTGCAGTTCACGCTTGCGTGCACTGCCTTGCCACTATAGTGATGTCGTACCCAAAAACTCAATACCGTGTGGCTGCAGTTCACGCTTGCGTGCACTGCCTTGCCACTACAGTGATGATGTACACAAAAGCTTAACGAACCAAAATCAATGAAAGTTCAAATATCAATGCCACTGCCATTTGAACAGCAGGCCAAAGTCAACACAGCAACAACCCAAAACATTTAAGCATATGAATGCAAGTAATTGTCACTGAGAAGCAATGTTTAGCATACATACGAATCAATTTTGTATGTACAACAAAACACCAAGGTCAACTCAGCAATGCAAAGGCCAGTGATGTAACTCAATGCATATACCAAAATTTTCGACCAGAAATACTTGCAACATGAATGGTGCAAAGAAAGCAGTAAGCAGTATATAACTTAAACATTTCACTGAATACATGGACCGGAGCAGTCTAGCTAGGGTTTGGCAAAATGCAACTGATCAGAGGTGACAACTTGGAGCACCAGGCCAAATGGTATACACTGACTATAATTAAATCCACAAAACAAATATCCAAATTGATTCAAATGATCCAGTGGTCATAAATGGACAGTATAACATGGACGAGATACATAAAACAGTGGTATACCAACCAAGAACGAAGTAATTCAGGCTTAAAGCCATCAACTGACAACGTACAACTCAAATGAGTGAGTGTACCAGGGGTATGTCAACCCAGAATTGTGCACGGCAAATATAATCTGGGTCAATCAGTGAACGTGCACTGGTAGAGAAACAGTGAAACAACAATGGTTTCTAGGCGAATGCTACAATGAAACTTAATACAACAGTAACTCAAGAAAATCAGAAAATCACACATACAATGGGCTGCAGCCAAATACCTGTTCAAATGAAACAGAGGTGGCTACATGCAACTTTACTCAAAAGCAAGTATAAATGCCCACCTAGATGTACACAATGACAACAAGGCAGCAAACAAGAATCAAGCTAACAGTGGACAGAGTTGAGGCTACAACCCAAAGCATACTACGTGAAGAACAAGTTTGCAAGTGAAGACAACAAAGGTGCCAGCAGTTGCAACCAGTTTCAGAGGCATCAGTGGTGGCCTCGATGTACATGAAAACAAGGCTACATTAAGAACATCAAAGGCTACAAGTACTTGAGCTCAAGGCAGTAAAATTCAAAAGTGCAACAAAATGAAACTGCAGATCAACAAGTATGTACACAATTCAAACACAGTGAAGTCACAACTCAATTTAGTTTAAATCAAGAACAAAGAACAACACTGCCAACACATTGAACCCAGTTAAGGCAGCACGTAAAACAGGTGGAAGACGGCAATACTGTGGCCAAAACAAAACAAGCAGATGAATTCCAACAATCATATCTCAACATATTTAAACCCAAATTAAAGACCGTAGTCAACACTGAAGCAATTGCAAAAGCAAAGTAAATTCTCCTCTAAATTATTTCCACCAACTAAGTTTGAAGATTTCAACAAGTCAATGTTGAAGGCAACAAGAATGAACAAAATCACCATCAAATTATATGAAATTGATAAAACCAGAGAAATCACCAATATCCAACAACTTCGAACGGCCGAGCAAATCAGTTGATAAATTCAAACATACATATATAACTCAAATAAAGGAGACCGAACTGATATAAACAAAATCAAGGTCTCGAATCATAAAAAAAAAATAGCACGTTTGAATTAGATGTGAGTTACTCACCTTCGTCCAACGCGCGAAAACCACGGCTGAAGAGAGCAACGATGAAACGAACGAAGTTAAAGAATTGAAGACAGCACCTTCAATTTTTGGTTGAGCCCTAATTTCTGGGACGATGAGGAAGAAAAGGAACGGCCACCATTTTTATAATTTTCGTGATTTCGTTTTTAGGGTTCGCGATAATGAGAAAAAAAAATGGGAAAAAGGGGGAAAAGGGAATGAATTTTTTCACGGCACAAAAAAATGAAAACGTGGGCCAAAATGGTATAGAAAGCCCACACTTTTTATTGAATTTCAAAAGAATTTAAACTGGATTTAAAATGCCCAAACTACACTAAGCAAATTTTTAAACGAATTTCAACTCGATTTAAAACGTCAAATAGCAATTAACACCCAATTAATCGTTTTAGTGACGATAATCAACTGATGTAAAATACTGGGTTGTTACAATAACTATATATGCCAACATAGCAAATGAAACAAAACAACAAATGCAAACATCAACCAACTACCATCCAACTAACATCCATAACCAATAGATATTCATTCATATTCTTATTAATATTTAATGAAATGGTTTTCAATTTAATCACATTTGATTTGTTTACATTGGATGTTTGCTAACATTCATTTTCAATTAGTTTATATTCACTAATTCATATTCAAGTTGGTTCACTTCCAAATCAAATTCAATTCTATTTAAGATTTACTTAACTTCCAATCGAATTTCAATTACTTTAGCTTTCAATTTCATTAACTCAATTCCATTAACACTTAATGAATTTTATACAATCAACTAACAATCATATATCAACCAATGTATATTAATTTCAACCAAATTACTTTACTTATATTCATTCAATTTGGTTTAACATTTTCACTTTCAATTGGTTCAATTAAATTGATTTTCATTCAATTATTCAACTTCCAATAACATTAGATTTTAATGAATTAACACTTATATTCATTATTCCATATCAATTATTCACATTCAATTGATTATTATTCAATCCATTCATTCAATTCAATTTACCAAAAGTTGAATTTCATTTACATAACTTAAGTTCATATCCATTACTTAACTTTATTAATTTATTTTGATACCAATATCAACTTCATTCAACATCTCTTAATTTATATTTCATTTAACTTTAAATTCATTTTTATTTACAACTCACATTCATAAATATATTCATATAGTTTCACTCCTTATATATATAAGTTTATTTCACAATTGTAAATCATTTTAATTATAATTCAATTTTTATAATTCATTTGCTTATACAATTATTCTTTTACTTAGATTATTCAAACAACTAAACAATCAACTTATATACTCTTTAATAATTTTAAAAAATTATTTTTTTATATATAAAATATAATCAAGGTAAAATTATTTCATTTATCCAATTTAAAAACAATATTGTGTCGAATTGTTCTATTCAAGTGTTTAGAAACCCCTTCGGCATAGTTTTGCGGACCACGCTGACGAAAGTTCATATGCCACTCAATAAACCAATCATCACAATATAAAACAATTTTATATTCACTAACAAATACGCTCTCATAGCTATTATTACACTCAAACTCAATCTAGAGTACTGCTGACTCTATCTCTAATGAGTAATACCTAACAGAACCATGGTTGTCGCTTAACCATAAGCTCTGATACCACATTGTCAGGACCCGATTCTTCGTCTTCCGAAAATTCAACATCGATACTCACTTTATCGACTGCCGAATAATCGAACGAGGGAAAACCGAACACTGAGGGTTTAAGAAGAAGAAAAAGACAGAAGAAGAGATAAGAAGGTGAAAATAGGGAGAAAAGAAAATAGAAAATAGAAAAAACATAGAACAGATAGAAAATAGAACAGAACAGAAAACAACAGAACAATATCAGAATCTCACAATTCGCAGCGGAACAACATATAATAATAAATGAATAATCTTTAAACAAAGAACTATATCAGTTATTACATTTTATACTTTACATCATATCATCAGAGTATACAACAACAAACAATGCAGCGGAAAAAGAAATACTATGTAAACTAGTAATACGCCATGCCATCCAGCTTGCCTCCAGCAACTCCAGAATATCCAGAATATCCTGATAAACCTTAACTCTTGACTGCCCGTGTGGAAATTGGTGGGCACCCAGAGTTTAGGAAGGAAAACAATAAACTCCAAGTCAGTCATGTGACTGGTGTGAGAACTCAAAACAGCTTATTTATCTTTAAAATCAAAATAGAGGAATATTTTTAAAGTCAATTCGCAATGCTTTTAAAAATGAGGCTACCATAAGGCCTCCCGCACACACACACAATGCAAACGCAGAATCAGAGGAGATTTCTCCTTATGATAGTCAAAGATGCTTGATACGCATTAAAAAGAACATTTGATATTATTATTAGTGCATAGTGTAGGAAAAATTTATTTCGAAAGTAGAATATAAATCTTAGCCATCATAGACATTCCGAACTATGCGTACTATAGCTAACTATGTTCAATAGCAGGTTACCGCCACATTCCATAGCAGGTTATACAACTAAAACCGTACAAGTCTCATATTGTTTCTTTGGATTTCCAACGAATGATCAGGCCAAGGAACTTCCCATTGCCACATGAGAATTCCTCTGGATGGACATCCCCGAGAACCAAACCGGATCTCTACCAACACAAGGCCGAGTTACCCCTAACTGAGTAACAACTGACCGAATATGCCATCCCCCGGTCCTTTGGGACCTTTCACCGAGCGCTCGCAATCAATTCACACAATCATAAAGTGTTTTCAACATGAGTAAGTATCTGGGCTCCATACCATGATACCACCCTTTTCCAGAAGGAAATGCACACATCCTAAAGGGCGCTACCCCTCATAACCTTGCTTCTTCTTTCCTGTTTTGACCATTCACGGGGTGTGAGGCTCGACGAAGTCACGTCCACAAAAACATACTTTTTACAAAAGCCATTCTTTGGGTCAACAAATGATCATAGAAATGATCACCAGGATAGACGATCAAATAAACGATCCTATCACACATAATCAACACAATGATCATTTCACAGCAACACTCAGCATGTCACATTACCAAATTGGGAATATATCGCTGATAACATTCAACTACATAACCTCTGAGCTCGTACGTCTCAGAGAAGGGTGTTAAGCTAAAAGAATAAATTCTCCGCCACCAACAGAAATATATTTGAAAGAAATCTGCTTTATATCTCAATTTGTAATGTCAGACATACAATCCATACAAGTCTGTTCCGGGCTCGAACAAAACCGAAGGCACTTACAAAGAAGTCCTTGCAATCCGGATAATCTCTAATCACGTCCGGACTTCCCATCACATAGGGAGAACTCAATACCGTAGCTACTCGGTGCAGAGTCAATCGACGAGTTGTCCTTTCCCTTTCAAAAAGATCCGGTCTTCAACACCGATCTTCAATGCAATTTACAACGACGTATCACATATTCGGAATGGGTTATACGACCTCATGGTCCTTTCCCGGTTAATCCGAATAGTGAGCGCTTATTCAAAAATAAGTGTGGCATTCACATTCAAACAAATCACATCAATTACCCATTCAAAGGGAAATATTGATAGTCGGTTATTGAACTATCAATGAATATGCACACATCACCAGATTCCAAAATTTTTTCCAAATTATTTACTTTCCAAAATATCTTTACTAGATATATTATTTTCAATACTTCAAAAATAAATCAATATTTATTTTTAAACAAGTTCCCCTTTCCTTTATAAATTCCTTAGTGAATTTATAATCCAAAATATCTATGAATATTCGATTTCAATTATACATTTCAATATTCCTTTTCAATTTATCTTCAAAAAGATAAATTCTCAAAATATTTCATTTCACATTGGAAAACGATTCCATACTTATTAAATAAGTAATTCACAAATCTTTTATTTCCAACACTTGGAAAATATTCAATATACTTAAATCAAAATTTAGTATATATCTCATTCTTTAAGGAAATCATTCTCTTAAACATATTTATTTGGGCCAAAACGAATGTTGCGTAAAACATCGTTACGACGTCCCAAAATCACTAGTATAGGGATTCGAATTTAAAATAGATATATAAATCCCAATACTAAACAAAACATTTCCTTTCGGAAATTATTTACTATAACAACAGTGTTATAGTCCACCATTTCCTTTTTTATTTCTCGAAAACGTCTATTTCAACAATAGATGTTGAAATCTATGGTTTCGAATCTCAACACATTTTAAAACATCGTTAGATCATTTTAATTCAATTTAAAACAACAAATCTAAACATTTTCTTTAACATATTATTCATTATTCAAAAACGTGAATATACTACGTTAATCAATTTCATCCTTTTATACATTTTATTTAAAAGGATTATTCACAGTTCAAAAACGTGAATATAACTCCATTAATAGGTTTCAACAATTAACTTATCAAAATAAGTCGTTTGCGAATTTATAAAACAACGTTTATAAATTCCATTTCTATTTATTTTATAACATTTCCTTTTATAAATTCCTTTATCAACCTATTCACTTTATAACTCAATTATAAACCAAAGATTCATATTATAAGTTAAATGCTTATAAAACGATTATTTTACAAAATCGTTTCTTTGAACTTCATAATTATAAATCTTATAACTTATAAGATTCGATTATTCATTCAAATATATTCTTTACTAATTTTCACAAAATTTATAAATCTTACTATTTATAAATTTCATTTATAACTTCACCATTTATAATTTTATAAATTCCATTCATTTACAAAAATTCATTTTCACTCCATTCAAACACTTATAAAAACTCGTTTTATAATGTCAATATTTCGATTCATAAATATCCATTTATAAATCTCTTAATATAAATCAATTTATATTATTCTTTAAAACGTCTTTAATCTCCTTTATTATTTCACCATTTTGATTCGTAAAATAATTAAATTTATAAATCCTATATTTAAACTTTTCACAATAAATTCTAAAATCCCGATTAAACTATTTTATAAAATCATTAGCATCATATTCTCAAAAATCAGTTTTTTTAACTATTTTTCACAAAAACCATAATTTTATAACTTTAAAAATTATAACGTTTATGTATTTAAAATGGATCAATTCCAAAAATATTTTATAACGTATACTTTCAAAAATCACTTTAAAATCATTTTAAAATTCCAAAATTTGGTCCAATGATGCTACATACCCAATAGCCAATCACGATGTGACGCCCCACCTCTATACCCACGCTAGCCAAGAACACTACGGTGTAGTGCTGTCAACTAGCGCGGAGAATAAGGCTGTTGAGGAGCGACCATCCATGTAATTTCTTATCACACGGTGGCTACAAAATAATCTTCGGAAACAAATATAGAAGTCAGCATAACATGCGAATCAATCACAGATATCCATATCACAAAGGCGGAAAGAGATATGAATATATATCACATAAAAGTGTACATCAGAGTAGTGGTCTAAGAAGATCCACGATAATACAAAAGAATAGCAACGCGTGCTATACAAAAGAATACAACTATGAGTCTATATCTCAAGTGTAAACAACAAAAGCTGCTAATCTAAACAAGTAGCCAAAAGTCTGAGTAGTGAATCACTGGGGGAGGAGTCAAGCAGTAGCACCTGTAACATCTCGGTCTGACCCGAGTATTATTTATAAGAAAATAATAAACGGATCAGTCTAGCTATAAATATCAGATGACATGATATAAAATAAAAGATATGGCATAAACATAAAATATCCATACTGACATACTACTATAAGTATGCAAATAATGATCAACAGGAGATCAACCGATAAGAGATAAATCAATATCACAAGAATCTTCTCAAAGATCCAAAGAGGGCATCATACCCTAAACTTGTACTCATGACAAGTCAAAGAGATAAATTCCAGAAATCAACACAAGAAATCCAGAAATCATAAAAAAGGGAAAGAGGCCTATCACATGACGGTCCGAAGACCATGGGGAGCTACCCCACATGTGTGAGTGGAATCACACAGATTGAGGTCAAGACTAACCAAAAAGCAGAAAGGTATGTGTGAATGGAATCACACAATTGGTGTCTAGTCTAACCTTGCAATGAAAGAGACATCGCGCAATTGCTAGTCTAATTCATAAAGCGATCATCAAGATCAACGAGAAGTGTCAATTACACTAAGCTAGTAAATATAGAAGTTTAGCTTCATGTCCCATAACCACTTGCTTAACTTAAATATTTACGAACAAAATGTAAATCTTCACTAATAAAATTGTCACAAGAGGTTCAATCGAACAAGTCCAAGAATTAACCGACGAAGTGAACGCAAGCCTTTCATACCACTTGTTTTACTAAGTCGTTTAATTAGATTTCTCATCCGAGTGAGGTAAAGGCTTGTATATACTAATAGATTGGAAAACGGTTTAAGAAAAGAGCTTTGTTATTAAAAATAGAGTTGAAATCATTTTGTTGAAAGAGTTTTGATATTTACTACTAGTTTTGAAACCTTTATATTTTAAAGTGACAAATCACAGAAGCGATTGTAGAAACAATCAATCACAAAGGTCACATTCGAAGATGTGATAAAAATCCAAGGAAATCAGCTCAGCAAGTTCTGTTGAATATTTTTCAGATAGGATCCCCTACGGAGGGGGGGTCCAGGGGGGTGGCAACCCCCCAAGGTGGGGGTGCGGGGGCAACGCCACCGCTTACGGGGTTCGACCTGCCCGGTCAGGTCGCGGGGGTCCAGGGGGCAGCGCCCCGACAAAACAGTACGACCTAAGTGAAGGCAAGAGACCTACGACCTAAAGCAAAATGAGGTCTAACGACCTAAGGGTTCACGCGACCTAACACAATGGCTGAGCGACCTAACTAAGTGCGCGACCTGGTGGGTAAGGAGGTCGAGCGACCTAATGTTCTTTGCGACCTAACGAGGTAGAGGGGACACGCGACCTAAGAAAGTTCGCGGGCTAAGGATGAGCGACCTAACAAGGTTCACGACCTAACGGAGACGAGGTCATGCGACCTAAAAGTGAAACGACCTAAGGGCGAAAACAAGGTCACGCGACCTAACAGGAAACAAGGTCAAGCGACCTAATGGGTTACGCGACCTAACGTAACACGGGTCAAACGACCTAAGGCATCACAGGACGAACGACCTAACTTCTTAAGGGACAGGCGACCTAAAGAGGTTCGCGACCTAATAGGGTTCGCGACCTAAAGGTGCACGACCTAAGGTCTTTCGACCTAGGGGTATATAGGTAACACGACCTAAAGATGTCGCGACCTAAAAATAGGAAGCATGGCCGAACGACCTATCGAAGTAGAAAGGCATGCGACCTAACGGTCAAAAGGCCAACGACCTACGACCTAAAAGTCATACGACTTACGACCTAAAGGCCATACGACCTACGACCTAAAAGCCATACGACCTAACGTGAAACGACCGAACTCCGAAGTGAAGATTCAAGGCAGTGCGACTTAGCGCGATAACACGCGAACGACCTAAGGGTTAGGTCGCGAGCGACCTAAGTACTAGGTCGTGAACGACCTAACTCCGAACACGCGAAAAATGGTCAGAACGATCTAGGAGCTATCTCGTACGCGACCTACGACCTAAGACCCACACGACCTAACTCCGAACGACCTAAAAATGGCCAGAACGACCTAAATGCAGAAATTTCGCCAAAACACCAAAAATCGGAGTTTTTCGCCAATCCCATCCAAACCAAATGCAAATGTGCATGCAAAAGTGATAGGGAATCATTCCCAATAGTCCAATATAGTTATAGACTAGATTTGTGAGATAAAAATCTCACCTTTGCACTAAAGTTTATGAAGATGAAGCTTGAAAGCAAGGAGAAGCAATCCAAAGCTTGAATCCAATATCTTCTACTTGAATTTGGAGTTGAATGTTGGATTTGCAATTGAATTTGTGCTTGGAGTTTTAATTTCCCATTCTTTTCACCATTAATGCCCAAGCTTGAGTTAGTTAGGAAATTTATGAAGAGTGAGGAGAAGGGGGTTGGAACTTGGGCTTAATAGGCTAAACTAACCCAAAGTCCAAAGCGGGAAAAGTTAGTGAAATTTCACTAACTCCAAACCTATCGATGTTTATACTTAAAAAAATTGTAAATGACATTTCGAACTCAATGGAAGTGGTCTCGAGTCCTAATTTGACCGTTTGCAAAAAGTAGCTTTTCGGACCAAAATCCGATTAACGAGTTAGTATTTAAATAAAATATTTAAATACAAACTCGATAAATATGCGGGTTGTTACACACGACAACAACGATATCATATATCGATATGATAACCAATGAATATCAAAATATTTAAAATCAAATAAATACTGTTGAGGAATCAAGTTGGATCCCTCCAACCTGTTTCCTGCATCCAAAAACATTAGCACAATACCAATTTCGCTCTAGTACGAAATTATCGCGGTATATGGGATTTAAATATTATCCGCTTAATAGATGGCGCAATAGGGTCTCATCCGCTATACAAATGCGGGAAATCAATAAATCCAATATATACATATGCCAATATATATATATATATTGCTATTATATATAATACCAATTTCACTGTTTATGAAATATTCGCGGTATATGTTTTTAATAAATAACCTCCGCTTACTAACGGCGCATAATGTCTATTTTAACAATCAATAGATAACAATCATCATCCAAACATGCATTCAAATATTTTAAATCTAACTATTTAAAATAAAAATCGAAACTGATTCGATTGAGTGAGAAGTTCTCACCTTGATTTCAATTTCGTTTTAGCGATTTATTTCGAATAAAATTAAACGGACGTTTAATTTTACCCAAAATTCTCACTAACTCCAAACGACTCCAATCCAATTCCATCGCGTAGTGCTCGTCCATACGATTCCAATGAAACTGGTTTCGCGCGTTTTCGACCTCGTATGAAAAAGTTATGATTATTTGAAGTTACACGATTTTTATAACTTAAATTTACAACTTAAATTAATTAATTTTAAACCTATAACAGATCATAGCCGTAGGATCCTTCATCATGCAATCACCACCACACCCTTCATCTTCCCAAACCCACGCAACATCCTACAGGCCGAGCACGCAAACAACCCATACAACAAGCAACTAGGGTTTAATCTTGCAACCTCATTTCTCGACGAAACTTCATCAAACCACTTCCATTCGAACGCCCTTCGCAAGAGCTACCTCCACCACGCACCACCTGAAGTTCGGCCCCCCCATTCTCCTCGAGTTGCGTGCGCAACTTGCTGCAAACGGCCCCCTTTTGCTCCTCCTCTGATGCTCCAAACTCCATCATCACCGTATAGATCGAAAGCTCTCGCCTTGCTCTTCATCTTTGTAGTTGATCACTTCGCTTGATTGTGAATGGATTTGGAGAGATTAAGGAATGAATTTCGAAAATTTCTGGCCTTCAGTTATATAAGTGGCGGCTACACGTTTAATTAGGGTTTAGCTTTTTTTTTTCTTTTATTTTTTTGTGAATTTATGGCTATTTATAGGAAAAAAATCGAACACTATTCATCCGGAAATTCCGAACTCCGATTTACGCGCCGTAACCAGCGTTTCTAGGGTTTACCCCGCGTTTCGGACACAATGGAACAGGTTTCGGAAGCTAATTCGGACATCTGTGCGAGTTATGGCTATAAACGTTCAATTTAAATTAAACCGATTTAAATCGATTTCTAGGCGTTTTAATTTGTACCGGACAAACGGTAAATCCAATTGACTTGAAATTTGAAACCTTACAATAATATCACATTACGGATCCGATGAAACTAGTTTCGTCAAAATCCGAGACTTTTTGAAAAATGGCTATTTTAACTCGCTAAATTAAAATTAAAAATAAATCGATGCGTTTCGAGCTGCCACGATCAAACGATAACTCCGATTGATACGAAATTTGAAATCCGGTAATAACTAACTATTAAGGATCCAATGGAACTGGTTTCGTTCAATTCTGAGACTGTTCAAAAATTGGCTATTTTCACTAGTCGATTTAAATATTAAAATATTCAATTTTCACAAATTAACTTTTAATTCGATTTTAAAAGTTCTAAAATATCGTTCTAACTCCAATATGATAAAATTAAATTTTACAAATCATTTTCAATCATATTTAACTCAATTTTCAATTATTTCCATAATTTAACATATTAAATTATCGATTTAATTATTCAATTAAATCCAATAATTCAAATAAAAATTTATTCGACTTATAAATTCACTTATTAATATTTAAAATTAATTAAATATTGAAATTTTAATTATTAAAATTTCTGGGTCGTTACAATAAATTCATTAATTCATTTAGATTCCAATATATATTTATTTTGATTTTTGTCTGATTATCAAATCAATTATCATCTTATGGATATACTTAACGTTAGTTTACCATTTCATTACCTCAATCTTCTATAGGTATCACTTTAATTCATACTAACTGCAATAAGTAATTAGATTAATTGCAATTGATTTTCAATTTAATTTCAATGGATTAAATACATAGGTGATATATGACAATTATTACCTTTTACTTACTTAGTCACATTTATAAGTTTATAATTAATTATGACTACTTACACAACCCTGATTATACTCAATTTTCCATTAATTTCATATAATTTCCCCCTTTTTATGTAACATTTAATTTGTTTCCTTATTTTAACTTATCATCAAATAACTTTACAATTATTTTAATTATTGACATACAATTCCAACACTAAACCCAAAAATCAATTGCCTTGATTCCATTGATTACCTATTCAATATTCAAATGGGTAAATTAATGAGAAAATAGTTAATACAATCGTTTATAACAATAATTCATGACCATTACCTTATTCTTTACAACTAAGAGTCATAATTTGCTTACCCAAAAAGGTTTTGTATTCAGTACTAACCTATTTCAATTAATTACATACAAGTTCACCATTATCTACATCATTTAATTTATTTCATTATTTAAAATTATATCCAAGTCAACCTACAATTTATTTCAATTGATTTGAAATTACATGAAATAGTTATCAACAACATTCAAATAACATCATTGATTTCATGTTCAAAATTAGCCGATTCTAATTGATTACATAAAAGTTCACCATTCAATGTATTTCCTTATTTATAGTTTATAACCAATTATAACTTTACAATCACTTCAATTAATTGGAATTACATTAAAATAGTTAGCAAATACCTTATACTAACATTACTAACATTGCATTCTACTTATTACTCTCATTATAACACCATAAATTTTAGTTTTCATTCAATATAAAATTTTAAAATCTTATTTAGTTAATATTTTAATTATCAAAAAATACGGATCGTTACAAAATATCATCAAATTTTACCTTTCTACAAATTCATTGGTACGATCTTTGTTCGAATTATACTACTAAAGGAAAACACAAAAAAAATCTACAACTATAGACATAATTATTAAAGCCTACAGAAAGAACTTAAACTGCTTTCCATTTGGAGATCTATTACTAACATTCACAAAGAATAATATAAGCCAACTATTATCAATTCCTACAAACGGTCAGCTAATCAAAACTTCTGGCCACATGAAAAAAGAGGGCAAAAGCAATGTTCAGTTTACATGATTCATCAATAGGCACTTTGAAGGAGAGACAAGTGTCAACAAAAAACATAGAAAGGGAGTTATTTACAACAATAGAAGGGACATCAAAAGAAGAAAAGGCAGAGACGACAAAGCTTTTGCAACTGCATTTGGTTGCAACATTCTTAATATCAAATCTAAACTCGAATGTGTCTTGGAATATGATTCCATATTGTGTTTGTAAAGATAAAATGCAGCAGATATCTTAGCCAAAAACAATTCACAAATATTTGATAAATTAAATTGAAAAAATATTGGCATGCCAAGGAAAACAAATGCTTGCGTTACATTGTTGTGGTAATAAATTTTTGATTAATTAGATATGTCACCTATTAATTAATAATTTATTCCAATACTAATTGTCTTTTTTTTAGTGGTGGATCTATGAAAAGATGCAAATTTTAAAATTTGCTAAATAGGAATACATTAACTCATATCCATTGGCTGGCAAATGGGATATATCAAAACTGAAGCTGATAATGTTAATGACCATAAAGTACAACTCGGTAAGTATAACTGCAATATCATCTACAAAATTGTTAAGTTACATTACCCCTATATTTTTGCAAACTTATCTGCAATAATTAATAATAGTTGTACATATATCTGTAGTTATTAGCAGTATTCAAGCATTTAGGTGCAATTATTCACTACAGTTGCTGACTTATTTGCAATTATTATAAACAGTTATATATTTGTCTGCAGTTATAAATAGGAAAACTGCACATAGGGCTAAATATTTACAATAATTGAAGATATATTTATAATGTTCCGTAATACTTGCAGATTTTTCTACCATCATCAAAAATATTTATGGACATACATGCCAATCATCATTAAAATTATACACATTTCTGCAATTATTCATAATTCTTACATAATTATATTCAAATATTCTAAAGGTTCAATTTTGATTCAATTCTTTATATATGGATTTTCAAGGAGAAGAACTAAAACTGCTAAAAGATGCAGTAGCAAATGATGAATAATATGAAGCATTGTACAAGAAAAGAGAAGAAAAATACAAAGAAATAATAAAAAAATTTAAATTGGACAACCGAAAACTTCAAGATGAAAATACACTACTAAGAAAGCAACTGAGACAATATGTGGAAACGTCATCATCAATACAATCTGAGAATGTGGAGCTACCAATAAAACAAATAAGTGGAAGCACACTGAGCTCCACAGAAGAAAATGAAACTGAAGAAAATGAACATAATGAAACCGAAGAGAATCCTTCATTTGGTAATACTTTGAATAATATATTGTTTTTCAACAAGAATGCAAAAAATTTAAAATATTCGATGATGTATCTGCAAATATTCTTACTATATGAAAAAAGCATTGTTAAAGAATAAATGCAGATATTATTGTAATAATTATTAAAAAGTGCAGCATATTCTTCATTTTTTTCATAATACCTTGCAGCATAACACATAAAATCCATAATAATTTCAAAAATACCGAACAGTTGAATTGCAAACATATATTTCAGCTCAAAGGACAGAAGAAAAGGAAAATCAAATGGATGTTCAAAGTGAAGACAAAAGTATTGAAGATCAATGTCATCTTATGAAGAATGAAAAAATGAAGAAAAACAAGAACAAGCAGGAAAAGATGACAACAATGAGGAAAAAAGAAAATTTGAAGAAAAACAAAAGGATCCAAATGATGATGAACAGACAAGAACAGTTGATGAAAATAGAACAACCAAACAAAATCCTTCATTTGATAATAATTTGAATAATTATAATTTTTCAAGAAGACTGCAAAAATTAAAAAAATTGATGATATATCCGCAAATATTCTTACTATATCAAAAATATGCTGTTGAAGAATAATTGCAGATATTAATGCAACAACTCTACAAAAGTACGACATATTCTTCATTTTTTCATAATAATTCACAAAATTACAAATAAAATTCATTATTATTTCATAAACGCTACATATTTCAATTGAAAATATATCTTACAGCTCAAAGCACTGAGGAAATAGAAAATCAAGCTGATACTACGTATGAAAACAAAAATATTGAACAACATTGCGGGCTTACAGAAGTTGAAAAAGATGAAAACAATCAAATCACAAAAATTGTATTCCGAAAACCAATCATGAAATATTCACCAACATTCAAATTAATTTCAGGTGAAAACATTCAAAATTTCCCACAGCTATAAGGCAGACAAACAGAAGATGAAATATCTAGTTCAGCACAAAAAAACCGAAGAAAGAAAAGAGAAAACATTAGAAATTGAAAAGCAAAAAAAAAAGTATAAATCAGCTGAAGAAGTGGATTTGCAAACTCAAAAGAAATAAAAAAGGCAAAATAGCAAGAAGAAATCCTACCAATAATAGTTAAAGAATACAAATCCAAACCTAGATCAACTGAATTATCTACCACTGCAAAGTAAATGTTTGAAAATGGTCAAATGTGCGAAGTCTATTTGAAGAAAAAAGCAAGCTGCTGGAGGACTTCTTAATAACTCCGACCTCAGGAAAAACAAAGTCCTACCGATATATAATTCTTTAAATAGCCAAGTGTACCAATAATTGCTCAAAAATAAAAGTACTTATTTAAATTATCTACTCACATATCAGCAAATATTTAAAAAATGCAAACATTTAATAATATTATTCATTATATCACAGCAAAAGTGAATACCTGAATGGTGATGATGACATTATTATAACTGGAACAACACTTGGTGAACTAATAATAGGAAGATTTATTGAAGGCCAGGTAGAACTTTACTCAACAATTTCATTTATTTGCAAATTTATCAGCAACATTTCATTGGACTTGTTGTTTTGTCTGCAAAAATCCATTTATTTGCAACAATTCCATTTATCTGCAGATTTATCAGCAATATTTCGTTAAACTTATTGTTTTTTCAGTAAAATTCCACTTATCTCCAATAAATACATTTATCTGTAGATTTGTAAACAACATTTCATCAAATTTGTTGTTTTTTCAGCAAAATTCCATGAACATGTTTTTTTTGCAAAAACCTAATATAGTCTTTTACCAACAAATATATTATCACTATTTCCTTATAATATTTTTTGTAGATCATTGACTAGTATTCACGAATTGTATAAAGCTCATTAGAAAATTTGTACTTCAAAGTTTACGCTGCTGTAAGTCTTATAATCTTTTAGTGAAGAATTTGTTTAATATTCATAAATTCAATTTGCTAATGTAACACCCCTTAAAAATGGGAATAATAGTCCCATATCGCTGAAAACACTAGGAAGTGGGTGCTTATATACCAAAGCCTTCACCTCATAACTTGTCAAATCATCATTAGCATTCCCTCTGTAAAATAGAGGCTTCATCAGCATACCCTTTGTACTAATGTAACAATCCGCACCTCACTTAACGTAGACGTTGTTATGAGGTGAAGGCTTTGGTATATAAGCACCCACTTCCTAGTGTTTTTCCATGATATGGGATTATTATTCCCATTTTGAATGGGTGTTACAGCTAATATATGCTCCTACTGACATTTCTACCGAACAATTCAAAGAAGGTAACACAAGCCCTAGTCGATAACGTTGCAGCTAAATTTTTTGCAAACTGCAATAAAATGTTCTTCCCTATCCACTAAAAATCGCATTTTACACTTTTGGAGTTTATTAAAGAAGATAGAATGGATTCACTATGATTCCATAAAACCATGGCACGAAGGAGAACATCAGAAGGCAACAAGAAAGCTGGTGTAAATTGAAAAATGAATAAATCAAAGGAAAATAAACTATTTAACAAAATCTTTGTGACGCACCACCGCTATACCCACGCTAGCCAAGAACACTACGGTGTAATGCTGTCAACTAGCACGGAGAATAAGTCTGTTGAGGAGCGACCATCCGTGTAATTGCTTTGCGCGAGCACCGATATGTCAGATAGTATAACATGCATTTTATTTCAAGAGGAAATCCGACATACCGATACAAACACAAAACTACTGCATAGTGGCTATAATAATCTTCGGAAACAAATATAGAAATAAGCATAACGCAAATCAGTCACAGATAATTCATATCACAAAGGCGGAAGAAGATATGAATATATAAATAACACATGAAAGTGTATATCAGAGTAGTGGTCAAATAAGATCCACAACATCACAAAAGAATAGATATAAGTGCTAGACAAAAGAATATGTATACATCAAGGAGTCTATTTCTCAAATGCATAAAACAAAAACTACTAAAGTAGTTAGCCAAAAGTCAGAAGATGGTTCCAGATAGGAAGCCATGAGGAAGCACCTGTAATATCTCAGTCTGACTCGAGTATTATTTAAGAAGAAAATAATCAACGGATCAGTCTAGCTATAAATATCAGATGAAATGATATAGAGTAAGAGATATGACTAAACGTATAATAATCACAATGCCAAGCTGTGATAAATGAATAATTGAAAAATCAATGAGAGATAAATCAATATCGCAAAGATCTTCTCAAAGATAAAAAAGAATGTCATAATCCTAATTTCATTCACCAAGCCACAATAAATGACATATATATCAATGTCAATCGTAAAACTTGGTGAAACATAAATTCCAGAATTCAACACATGAAATCCAGAAATCAAAAGAAAAGGATGGCCAAGACATTGATGTAGTGCAAATGGTACATCCAATGAATCAAAAAGAAAAGACATTGATGTAGTGCAAATGGTACATCCAATGAATCAAAAGCAAAGACATTGATGTAGTGCAAACGGTACATCCAATGAATCAAAAGCAAAGACATTGATGTAGTGCAAACGGTACATCCAATGTATCAAAAGCAAAGACATTGATGTAGTGCAAACGGTATATCCAATGTATCAAAAGCAAAGACATTGATGTAGTGCATATGGTACATCCAATCTATCAAAAGAAAAGACATTTATGTAGTTCAAATGGTACATCCAATGTATCAAATAATTCATAGCATCGACTTCGTATAGCGTGACATCTGATGAACCAAATCAAAAAGGCATTGCACAATGCTAGTCTAAACCATAAAATGATCATCATCGATCATCAAGAAGTGTCAATCACACTAAGCTAGTAAATATATGAGTTTAGCTTCATGTCCCATAACCACTTGTTTAACTTAAATATTTACGAACAAACTGTAGATCTTCACTAGAAAATTGTCACAAAGGATTCAATCGAACAACTCCAAGAATTAACCAACGAAGTAAACGCTAGCGTTTCATACCACTTGTTTTACTAAGCCGATTAATTAGATTTCTCATACGAGTGAGGTAAAGGTTTGTATATACTAATAGATTGGAAAACGGTTTAAGAAACGAGCTTTGTAATAAAATAGTGTTGAAATCATTTGAAGAAAGATTTTGATATTTATCACTAGTATTGAAACCTTCATGTTTTAAAGTGACAAATTACTAAAAATGATTGTACAAACAATCAATCATCGAAATTCACATATGAAGACGTGAATCAAATCCAAAGAAATCGATACCAAATCAATCAAAGTGGATATATCCAAAATCCCAAAGAAAAGAAGTCATCAAAGTCGATAATAAGTGATAACAACTAACCAGATCAACAAAAATTGATAAACCTTGGAAATTTACTCAAAAATAGCCAAAACAGGCAAATTAAACAGTTCCAAACGTCTGGTAGGTGTTCCCAGACGTCTGGCCCTAGGTTCTGGAAGTATATGTGTTTTCTTCCTTCTATTTTTAATACCTGGGCCATTTCAGACGTCTGAAATTTTCAACCAGACGTCTGAATTTGATACCAGACGTCTGGATTTTGTTTCAGACATCTGAATTTAGCCTCTGCCTTTTCCAGACCCCTTTCCAGACGTCTGGATTATTCAACCAGACGTCTGGATTTGGTTTCAGACGTCTGAAATAGATTTCAGACGTCTGAAATTGATTTCAGACGTCTGAAATCTTCTGCTAGGCAAAAAAAATAGCCTAGACCAAAAATGACAAATCCAAACCGAAATGCGATCGAACGAGCGATGGATGCTAAGGATTTATGCCAATCGACAACCCAGCACTATAGGCTCTTCGATGCGTTACCAAAAAAATGTTCAAACATCATAGATTGGATTTTTGAAGATTTGACTACAAAACACCAAAAATTGAAATATTCACCAAATCAATCCAAACCAAAAGCAAATGAACATAAATAAGTGTTAGGAATTCATACCTAACAACAAAGATAGATATAGACATAGATCTGAGATAAAAATCTCATCTTTGAACCCGAAAACAATGAATGAGAAACTTGAAGACGAAGGAAGATCAACCACACTTCAATCTCAACACAAGAAGCTTGAATCTAAGCTTAAAAGAGAAACATTTCCTAAATTAGGTTTGGGAATTTTTTGAAATCAAAGTGAGAATGAGTTGAAGAAGAAGAAGATGATACTTACCAAAGCTTCTCTTAGAATTTGGAGCTAGAACTTGGATTTGCAAATGGAAACTAGGGCTTAGGAATTCTAATTCTTTTTCTCCTCCCCCATTTTGATGAAGCTTGAATGTATTAGGAAATGAAAGTGAAGTAATGAAGAGGAGAGGGGGTGAAATAATGATATAACCAGAGTTGGGCTAGTGGGCTGAACCCAAACCCAAACCTAAAGCCCTAAGTGAAAAATAGCAAAATTCGACTAACTCCAAACATATCGAAGTTTATACTCAAAAAGGTCGCAAACATCATTTTGAACTCAATGGGGGTGGTCTCAAGTCCCAATTCGACTGTCTGCAAAAAGTAGCTTTTCGGACCAAATCTGACAAACGATAAAATATTTAAATAAAATATTTAAATATAAAATCGATAAATATGCGGGTTGTTACAGACTCCCCTCCTTAAAGAAATTGCGTCCTCGCAATACTTAAGAAGAAAATAAATAGTAACAACCATAAAAGCATTTTAACACAAAAGAATTTTGAAATAAGAAGTTCTCCATAAAGAGCACGAAAGAGTAAACCCAGATGAGTTCGCTCGATGAGTTCTCAGATTTCCCAAGAGAAATCCTTGGGATTTGAGAACCATAGAATTTTCACAAAAAGAACATCTTTATTTCGAAGGTGCCCAAGCTCCGAAGCAATGATGCGAATAGAAAGTTGCTCATAAATCAAATCTGGTGAAACTTCAATTTCCACAATATCACCGGGCACAAGAATAAAAACCCGAATCCCTAAGGCATTTCCGTAGATAAAAGACGTGGAGAACGTCAAGAATAGCAAAAAATTGAGCTGGTGCAACGACGTAGTATAATAACAGTACGCTCGAGAAACTAGAAACTCAAATATCTTGGGACATCAGCGTAGTACAAAAACGGTATGCCCAATGAACCAAAGCCCGAATAATTTTGGAACACCGACGTAGTGCAAAAACGGTACGTCCAATGAACCGATAAACCGGAACAACGATGTAGTATAATAATGGTACATCCATTGATCCAGATAAGACGGAACATCGATGTAGTATAATAACAGTACATCCGATGAACCGAACACCATAAAAGAACATCGGACGCTAGTCAATAAAAAAATGAGATAAAGCTCAATAAAACGAAGTATATCAAAACATTCGATGAACTTGATAAAAAGATAATTCCATTCAGACAACATCAAAGAATCAACAACTTGTTGCCTACGACAAAGCGCGTTGGCAACACGATTTCCAGACTATCAAGATCATAAGATGCCAAGAACTCGAGTCGACATGAAGTTCCTTATGAGAAAATAAATATTCCAAAGATTTATGATCGAGGTAGAGAACAAATTTCTCATCCAAATATGATGATGCCAAATTCCAAAAGTAAAAACAATAGCCGCGGGCACTAGATCGTGAGTGGCATATCTAGTCTCGATAAGCTATAATGATTTAGAAGCACAAGTGATAACACGTTCTCCTTTGCAAGAGAATGGCATCCAAACCAATACGACTAGTATCGGTACAAATAGCAAAGTCTTGGTTCCCCTTCAGGAATCACAAGAATAAGAGTATCGAAAGGAAGAGTTCTTTTAAATAATCCTCTTTCCCGAAAAGTTAAAACTTTCAAAATTACGTTTTTATTTTTATGTAATAATCTTTCTACAAAAATTTACATTTTTACAAGTCAATATATCGTGTCTGACTGTCTCATCAAAGCGTTTAGGAGATTCTTATGATAACATTGATCAAGCGCATCGACCAGAATTCTTAAAACACTAAATGGGAAATACAATCACAAAATCATATTCTATAGGATAAGTAAGTTTCTCAAAAACTTCTAAGAATATTCTTTGTTCGTTTTAAGAAAAAAATCCAGTTATACTTCTAAATAAATCTTATGAAAAAGATTTTGCAAAATTTTAAATTGCTATTTTCATCCAAAATCAATGAATGCAAAAAATTGAATCATCGAGATATTCGATAGAATGCTCGATACCTAAAATGGATGAAATAAGCTAGCCAAACTGAATGACATAATAATTCATTCATAGGAATCATAACAAGTGTGGAATGCGGTAAGTGGAATGCTAACTTCCACAACTCATAGCAAATGAAAACTGGTGATAAGGTCAAACTGAAAAGACCTTAGCACCACACAAAAGATTACTTAGGTGATAATCCTACGACAAGCTCAAAAATACCGGAAAATTTCTCAAACTACATGAATGAGAGAAATAACACTTTCCTTATAAGTGGGCTTAAGGAATAAAATGATGCCATCAAGTTGGAATCAAAATCATAAAGGAAAAATAGAAATCTGCTTAACAGATTGAAAATGTCAAAGATGAATAGTCCACACGGGACAAAGGATATGGCCTCATAATAATTAAGCCAATCCTTACAAAAGTAAATTCCGAAGCCTAAGTAAAAATCGGCTCGGACCGAAAAATCACATAAAATAATTTCGACATCAATAAAGACAAATTGAATGTTGCGGATCTACCATCCGGATTCACAATCCTCAAAGAAGTCATCAAGCCCAGAAATGTTTAAAGAAGAAGAATCACAAGTTCTTTTGATATAAAAATAATGAGATGAAACCCGTATCAACAAGAATTCAAATAAGAAGATCACGAAATAAAACAATGCCATCAAGGATTGAGTGAAAAATACCTTGACCAAGAGAAGAGTTGTTAGGGGCTTGCAGCTTTCCCTCTCTCTTGTTAGGAAGCCTAGGACACGAAGATAAAAGATGACCCGAACCTTTGCAATAACGACAAAAGAGGGGTTTCGGACACTCCCTTGCATAATGGTCCGTGGAACCACAATTGTAGCATTGACCACGACTACAGGTAGGAGTCTTTGCTACCGGAATTTGTTGCTTCCCTTTCTTATTAGAATTGGGACCATTGAATTTGATAGGCCTCTTCAAGTCATTGTCGAAGTTATGTTGGGCACGCACAACTTCAACATCACCTTCATTATCGGCCTCTTCAAGACGAAGAGCGATATCAATAAGCTGATCAAATGAAACCTCAAGTTTCAGAAGTAATGGCTTCTTAAGATTCTTATTCAAGCCATAGACAAATCTCTGATTTTTCTTCAATGGGGTATTAATGTATTCAACCCCGTATTTGGAAAGAGATTCGAAAGATGCGATATAGTCTGTCACAGAAGATTCATCTTGAATAAGGTCAATAAAACGCCGGGCCAAAGTTACTTTTTCGGCCTCCGGCACAAATTTCAATTCGAACCTTTCCCAGAATTTCTCCCAAGTGACATCCGCTTCAATGATTTCAGAAATTAAAAGCTCATACCAATCTAATGCTCTTTCTTGGAGCATGTTAGAAGCCACTTGGACTCGATGAAGGTCAATATGGTTCATGCGAGAAAAGATGCGATCGCATGATTTGAGTCAAGCTTGAATTTCAATAACACTCTCAGATCCCCTGAATGGCCTTCCACCCAAATCGGTGTAGTCTCTGCACAAGCATGCAAAACGGGATCTAGGATGAGTAGGCTCTGGATTGGGTCCGGCTGCTTGAGCGTTCTTAACAAGATCTAAAAGCTGCTGGGCAGACATAAATACTCCATCTTAGGTAGTAGCACTAGATTGACCGGCGCTGGGACGACCAGGTCTAACCATTTCTCTTCTTTAAGAAAGAAAGAAAGAAGAGGAAAAAGTTATTCTCAAAATAAATATCAAGCAATCTTGATAGATAAAACAAGGAATCATAAAAGAAAGTAGGATAGAACGGTTCGAAGATACGAATTAAATCCTAAGGCACAACTCCAAAGAAAGATTTAGGACATGATCCTTGTTGGTTTATTCTACATTGTTCCGAAGTTTCGCTCTGATACCAAGATGTGACGCCCCACCTCTATACCCATGCTAGCCAAGAACACTACGGTGTAATGCTGTCAACTAGCACGGAGAATAAGGCTGTTGAGGAGCGACCATCCGTGTAATTGCTTTGCGCGAGCACCGATATGTCAGATAGTATAACATGCATTTTATTTCAAGAGGAAATCCGACATACCGATACAAACACAAAGCTACTACACAGTGGCTATAATAATCTTCGGAAACAAATATAGAAATAAGCATAACACAAATCAGTCACAGATAATTCACATCATAAAGGCGGAAGAAGATATGAATATATAACTAACACATGAAAGTGTATATCAGAGTAGTGGTCAAATAAGATCCATAACATCACAAAAGAATAGATACAAGTGATAGAAAAAAGAATATGTATACATCAAGGAGTCTATTTCTCAAATGCATACAACAAAAACTACTAAATTAAAGTAGTTAGCCAAAAGTCAGAAGATGGTTCCAGATAGGAATCCATGAGGAAGCACCTGTAATATCTCTGTCTGACCCGAGTATTATTTAAGAAGAAAATAATAAACAGACCAGTCTAGCTATAAATATCAGATGAAATGATATAGAGTAAGAGATATGACTAAACGTATAATAATCATAATGCCAAGCTGTGATAAATGAATAATTGAAAAATCAATAAGAGATTAATCAATATCGCAAAGATCTTCTCAAAGATAAAAAAGAATGTCATACTCCTAATTTCATTCACCAAGCCACAATAAATGACATATATATCAATGCCAATCGTAAAAATTGGTGAAACATAAATTTCAGAATTCAACACACGAAATCCAGAAATTACAAGAAAAGGATGGCCAAGACATTGATGTAGTGCAAACGGTACATCCAATGAATCAAAAAGCAAAGACATTGATGTAGTGCAAACGGTACATCCAATGAATCAAAAGCAAAGACATTGATGTAGTGCAAACGGTACATCCAATGAATCAAAAGCAAAGACATTCATGTAGTGCAAACGGTACATCCAATGTATCAAAAGCAAAGACATTGATGTAGTGCAAACGGTACATCCAATGTATCAAAAGCAAAGACATTGATGTAGTGCAGACGATACATCCAATGTATCAAAAGCAAAGACATTGATGTAGTTCAAACGGTACATCCAATGTATCAAATAATTCGGAGCATCGACGTCGTATAGCGTGACATCCGATGAACCAAATCAAAAAGGCATTGCACAATGTTAGTCTAAACCATAAAATGATCATCATCGATCATCAAGAAGTGTCAATCACACTAAGCTAGTAAATATACGAGTTTAGCTT
Organism: Allium cepa; assembly: GCA_030765085.1. Lineage (NCBI taxonomy): Eukaryota > Viridiplantae > Streptophyta > Magnoliopsida > Asparagales > Amaryllidaceae > Allium > Allium cepa. Next base: position 271,601,475 of record CM060943.1, on the reverse strand, counting down.
CATGTCCCATAACCACTTGCTTAACTTAAATATTTACGAAAAAACTGTAGATCTTCACTAGAAAATTGTCACAAGGGATTCAGTCGAACAAGTCCAAGAATTAACCGACGAAGTAAATGCAAGCGTTTCATACCACTTGTTTTACTAAGCCGTTTAATTAGATTTCTCATACGAGTGAGGTAAAGATTTGTATATACTAATAGATTTGAAAATGGTTTAAGAAACGAGCTTTGTAATAAAGTAGTGTTGAAATCATTTGAAGAAAGAGTTTTGATATTTATCACTAGTATCGAAACCTTTATGTTTTAAAGTGACAAATTACTAAAAATGATTGTAGAAACAATCAATCATCGAAATTCACATATGAAGATGTGAATCAAATCCATAGAAATCGATACCAAATCCATCAAAGTGGATATATTTAAAATCCCAAAGAAAAGAAGTCATCAAAGTCGATAATAAGTGATAACAACTAACCGGATCAACAAAAATCGATAAACCTTGGAAATTTACTCAAAAATAGCCAAAATTGGCAAATTAAACAGTTCCAGACATCTGGTAGGTGTTCCCAGATGTATGGCCCTAGGTTCTGGAAGTATATGTGTTTTCTCCCTTCTTTTATTAATTCCTGGGCCATTTCAGACGTCTGAAATTTTCAACCAGACGTCTGAATTTGATTCCAGACGTCTGGATTTTGTTTCAGACGTCTGGATTTAGCCTCTGCCTTTTCCAGACCCCTTTCCAGACGTCTAGATTATTCAACCAGACGTCTGGATTTGGTTTCGGACGTCCGAAATTAATTTCAGACGTCTGAAATCTTCTGCTAGGCAAAAAAACAGCCTAGACCAAAAATGGCAAATCCAAACCGAAATGCGATCGAACGAGCGATGGATGCTAATGATTTATGCCAATCGACAACCCAGCACTATAGGCTCTTCAATGCATCACCAAAAACATGTTCAAACATCAAAGGTTGGATTTTTAAAGATTTGACTACAAAACACCAAAAATTGAAATATTCACCAAATCAATCCAAACCAAAAGCAAATGAACATAAATAAGTGTTAGGAATTCATACCTAACAACAAAGATAGATAAAGACATAGATGTGACATAAAAATCTCACCTTTGAACCCGAAAACAATGAATGAGAAGCTTGAAGACGAAGGAAGATCAACCACACTTCAATCTCAACACAAGAAGCTTGAATCTAAGCTTAAAAGAGAAACATTTCCTAAATTAGGTTTAGGAATTTTCTGAAATCAAAGTGAGAATGAGTTGAAGAAGAAGAAGATGATACTTACTAAAGCTTCTCTTAGAATTTGGAGCTAGAACTTGGATTTGCAAATGGAAACTAGGGCTTAGGAATTCTAATTCTTTTTCTCCTCCCCTATTTTGATGAAGCTTGAATGTATTAGGAAATGAAAGTGAAGTAATGAAGAGGAGAGGGGGTGAAATAATGATATAACCAGAGTTGGGCTAGTGGGCTGAACCCAAACCCAAACCCAAACCCAAAGCCCTAAGTGAATAATAGCAAAATTCGAATAACTCCAAACATATCGAAGTTTATACTCAAAAAGGTCGCAAACGTCATTTTGAACTCAATGGGGGTAGTCTCGAGTCCCAATTCCACTGTTTGCAAAAAGTAGCTTTTCGGACCAAAATCCGACGAACGATAAAATATTTAAATAAAACATTTAAATATAAAATCGATAAATATGCGGGTTGTTACAATCTTTTTTTCTTTACAGAGAGTTTAGTTCACAACATTACTAAAGAAATTGGAAAAAAGAGAGCATAAACAATCAAACCAAATCACTTTTGCTAACAACCCACAACAACGTTCTGATTCATAAGTACACCACAATAAAAAATGTACAAATATTTCCATATCATAGAACATTTATTCTAACAATTTCATAATATTTTTCAATTATTACAGAGTTGACCGTGGCATGTTCTCAATGAGCATTATGAAAGAAAGAAGTGTAAGCAAACAAATCAACAATAATGACTCTCAATTCACATACGAAGCTATGAATTTACAAAGAGCTGAATTGGCACATCAAATTCTATCTTGCAAACCTTATAGCTGGAGCTAGAAGAAAGCTTGACACAAAAGTTTTTACTATCCGAAGAAAATCAAATATTTGATGTATCAAACTGTAGTGTTTTCTCTAAGAATTCTGAATTGTATATACATATTTTGCTAAACATATATAGTTGGAAGACAATATCACTAGGTTAACACAACATTAGTATTATCAAAAAAATTATATATGAATTTCTTACAATTGAATTCAGTTAGCAAAATACTTAAGCGAATCACAGCTATTCAGAATATTTGCAGAAATGTCGGCAACAAAGACGTGTATCTGCAGATATCTCCATAAATATGTAGTTATTCAAAATAGTTGCAGAAAACAGTGCACTACAGAAGTATAATTATAGATATTTCCATATGTAAGTAATTGTTTGAAATTCTTGCTAGATATTTCCATATGTAAGTAATTATTTGAAATTCTTGCACCAAATATTCACTGAAATGTCAACACAAAAAAAAAAATTGCATATACCTCCACATTTATTAACAACATGTGATATCCCGGAATTTTGGACAATATCAATTTTTTAATCTATGTTTAAAATTAAATTAATTTGATAATTTTTGTTAATAAATTTGATTTGATTTAATAATCTTCTTTAATAAATAATTAATTAGTGAATTTATATTTTAATAAGTTAATAAACTGTTTTCTATTTATAATGTGTATATATATATATTAAATAGATAAATTTGGTTTTTAAATTTAAATAATATAGCATTTTTTTTCTAATTATAATATTTTGGTAATTGGAAATTGGTTTTAAAACTTTCGAAAACTATTTTTATAAATAACTAAATGGTTTTAAATACATAAGATAAATGTTTTATTTGTTCAAGTTATATTTTAACTTAAGTTTTAATATTAATTTAGATTAAAATAAAGATTTGTTTGTTTCATTTCTTTTAAAATATTGATTTATAAATATGATTCGTAAATTAAATATGAGAATTTAAATACAACTTATAAATGAAACATTTATTCATGTAAATAATAAGTAATTATAGTCTCTTTTATAAATTTATTTTAAATGATTAAAAATATTATTTTCAAATAATTGACATGTGTATTGTTTTTATTTATAATTATATTTGGTTTATTCTTTAATTGTTATCTATACATAACTAAGTATTTGTTAACTTATTAATTAAGTTTAAACTTTCATTTAACTTTTAATTATAAATACAAATTATTAAAAGGGACATGTGTAAGTGTGTAAAATCATAATTTAACATGTGTTAGATGTTTAAAAAAGAAAGTTAACAAGTGTTAACACTTAAGATATGTGTCAAATTTTTATTTTTATTTTCTTTGATTTTTAATTTATCATAAATATTGTTACATAAACTTGCCTTCTTCGCTTTTTTATTTTTTTTCTCATTTTCAATTCATTAGCTTAAGAAAATCTTTCAGCTGAAAAATATTTATTTTAAACAATCCTCAAATAATATTCAATCTGAGAATCAAAATTCTGTAATCTGTCCATCTTCATAGTACAAAATCAAATCCCCGATCTATTTTCAAAAATCTGCAAAACCATTTTTCATCTCTTCAAATATGCAAATCACCCTTCAAAATCATTCCCTATTCTAAATCAAACTGCATTCTCCAATCCCTGTAAATCAACATGAAAATCTGAAATCCCTGAAACATTTTTCTGCATGCAAATAAAAAAAAACCTGTTCATCATTCAACCTGCATTCTTCTTAAATCTGGAAATCAGCAAGAAATTCTGCATTTTTGTTTTCTACAATCTAGAAAGTGGCAACTACATGCTAGTTAAAGACATCAGCAGGCATTCAAGTTTAAGGTTGATAAAACAGTAATAAAAGCATTCAAACAAGCTTGCAAAATATTCAGGGGTTATTCAAAAAGAAAAAAATCTATGCTCTGCTCTTTAAAATTCGGTGAGTAACTTTTTAATTTAAAAGCTTAAGTATTATGAACCTGATGCATGTTCATATTTTTAAATTTTAAACGATTTGTGTGTAAATTAAAGTGCATTTCTGTGAATTAATATGTGATGTGTATGGATATAAAATGCTGTTGTATATACTTCTGACAGTGCTTGGTTTTTGTAGTATGGATTTTGTTAAAATCAATTTCCCCTCTTATAACAATCTTTGTTAATATTTATACTTCAAACCAAACCAGATTGTTAGGACATAAAGTAAAGTTTTAAAAATTTATACAAGTTAGATTTTTTTTTTGTATTGCCTGGAAACATAAATAACAGAGCAACAATTTGTAAAAGTGAAAAATTCAAACATTACAATTCAATGTTTCAGGTTTATATATCAAAACATCATGCAAATTCATGAATTTTAAATCTAAAATTACAATTTTTAATACTTGTACCAGAGTGTAGTTTTAATTTCACTGTATTTCACATTTTGGGTTAGCTCTGTTGATTTATGTGTTTGATTGAGTTAAATTTGCTCCTGGAGGTGGAGGAGTAATTAGGGATGATGGGAAAATTATTAGGTTGGGTTGCATTGCATTTTGGTGGTGATGATTTTGATTTGAATTTTAGAACCGTAGTTTTTACTGGGTTACATATTTTGCTTGGGTTCGATCTCCTCTGTTGATCGAGTTGCTTGGGATCTTGGGTTCTGGAAGATGGTGGGTTGTCGAAGTCGTCGTCGGAGTTTCAAAGGCGATGGTGGTCGGTGTTTCAAAGGGGAGACGTTGACAGGTTTGGGGTTGTAGTGGGTACTGTCTGTTTCCAGGTTTGGGAATGTGTGGCCATTTTGAATTCGTGCATGTATTGATCGGATTGTTGATTGGATGGTCTGAGGAGTTGAATGTCGATTGTGGGGAGGTCGCGTAGTTGGCCAGTGGTGGCCGGAGGCAGTGTATAGGTGCACAGAGCAATGGTGGATATGCTGGTGAATGTTGGTTACAGTTCTTGGTGGCATCATGTTGGTCTCGGGGAATTTGAGATTTAACTCGAAGCAATTAAATTTTGGACTCGAAGTCAATGCAGGGAAGGCTCGAGTATTTGTTGTTTCAGCTTTAACAAAAATAAACAGAAACCTGTTCTGTTATTTTTTTAAATTTTTTAAATTAAAGTTTAAATGTAAACTAAAATTTGAACTAAGTTAAAAACCTAAATTTAAATATGAATTCAAATAGTTTGAATCTTGGTTTTTGTAATAATTTGAATTTTGGAAATTTAAGTTTGGTTTTAAATAAAAACAGAAAACCTGTTTCTGTTTAAAAAGATTAAAAGTAAAGTTTAAATGTAAACTAAAAATTTAAACTAAGTTAAAGCTGAGTTTAAACCTGATTTCAAATTAGTTCGAATCTCAATTTGAAATAATTTAAGTTTTAAAATTTAAATTTAGTTTTATCAACTTTTAAGGTATAAAAGAGTATTGGTTGTGAATTTAAACTAATTTTAAAATATAAGCTTTAAAATAAGTTTGAACCTGAGATTTTAAATCTGGGATTTGGTTTGAATTTCAGTTTTAAAATAAAATAAGTTTTTAAATTTAATTTGTTTTAACTACTTTAGAAATGGTTAAATAATTTGAATTTTAAATTGAAGATGTAAATTGTAAGTAAAGTTTTTAAAATTTAAGTTAAATCTGGAATGAAGGTTTAAAATTTGTATTTCAGATTTGAAATTAAAAGAAATTTTTAAATTGAACTTGTTTTTAAAATCACTTGGATTTAAAGTGAATTTGTTTTATATTCTTTCAAACTTTTATTTTATAAAATGGATGTTTCTTGAACATGTAAGATAAAAGATTTTAAATTGTTTTAAACCTTATTTAGATAGAATTGTATTCATTTTAAAATCTTAAAATTTTAAAATGAAATTTAAAGTGAAATTTAAAGTAAATTTGAAACAAAGTGTTTTTAAATACTTTAAAAAAGTAAGAAATGTTTTCTTAAATTAAGTTAGAACTTGAGAACTTGGATTCATTTAAATTATTAAGCTAATTTAAATGGGTAATTAATTATTTAGTTTATTAATGATATGGATGATTAATTAAGTAATTAATTTTTTCTTTAATTGATTAATTAAAGACTTAAGATTAATTAATTAAGGTTAATTAATCTATAATTAGGGATTATAAATTAAAAATTTAATTAATGATTAAGGATTAATTAATCGAGTGCTTAAGGATTAATTAAGCTACAGTTAACACTTAATTAATTTAAAAATTAGAGATTAATTAATTAGTAATTAAATAATAATTAATTTGTAATTAATAATGGTTAACCTGAGTTAATTTCTTAAGAGAAGTAATTAAAGATTTGTTAATGAAGGCCATTAACTTAAGATTATTTAACAAATAATTAAAGTGATTAATTGTAATAATTAATTAGATTAATTAATTAATAATAATCATTTTAAAATTGTTGTGCTTAATTACTTAATGGAAGTAATTAATGAATTAATTACTTAATGAAATTAATTGGGTTAACGTGATTGGTTTAGATTAACTAATTTAAACATTTGTTGATTTGATAATTAATTACTTTATGTAGTTAATGGGATTGTAATTACTTAGGGAAGTAATTAATTAATAATTACTGAATGAAATTAAAGATGTTTATTTATGGAAGTAATTTAGATTAAATTACTTGGAAATTAATCAAAAGATTAATTAAAGAATAAAGTAAGGATTAATTTATTCAATGAAGTAATTAAGGGTAGTTAATTACTGGAATGTTATTAATCAATGGTGATTAATATATGTGTGATTTTATTGAAGATTAATTACTTAATGTAATTAATTTAAATAGAGAGATTAATTAAAAATGTAACTAGAAATCAATAATTAATAAAATTAATGATGTAATTTAGAATTGATTAATTAAGGAATAATTAAATAAAGAAGTAATTAATTAATAAAGGATTAATGTAATTAAACTTCAGTTAATAAATTACTTAAGTAACTAAAAGTTAATTATTGCAAAGGGTTTAGTATAATTAACTTGTGTAATTAATTTAAAAGCTAATTACTTATTGTAATTAGGGAATTGTTAATCAGTAATGATTAATTAAAATGAATAACGAGATGGTAATTAATTGATTTGTTATCGATTAATGGTTAAGTTAAGTTGGATTATAATGATGAAGTAATTAATTTAATTCATTTTAAATTAATTAGAGATAAAGTAATTAATTTAATTTATTTTAAATTAATTATAGATGGTGTGATCATTAAATCATTGCTTATGTATGAATGGATGATATTGGCTGCCTTGTATGGTTTGTAATCTCAACTATGAGATGAGTAATGTTATAAGATATGGATGCATTTGTTGCATTATGATGATGATATGGATTATCTGTTGGTGATGATAATGTTGAGTATTTATTGTAATGTGAATTATCCATCTGTGTGTATATAGATAATGAATTGAATTGTTTTAAACTCTAAAACAACTTGGCCTTAAAAGACACGTTTTGGATTTCGATGGGACCGGGATCGGGTTTACATATTTGGATATCCGAAAACCACATCGATCCAAATTAACGATAGGTCGTGAATCTCAAGTGAAGATGAAGATTCAGAGTGCAAGGGTTATCATCGTTAACTCTGAGGGTGATTCCAAAATGAGTGTAACAAGATAATGCCTTCGGTTTCGTTCGAACCTGGAACGAACTTGTATGGATTGAATTCTTTCAGAACATCGTCAGGTGGACGATGAGCATTCTAAGTGATTTGTCCTATAAAGGTAATCGTGGCCTCAAGCCTCATCAACCGAGAATGGCTAAAACAAGGGAGGTGCAGCAAGGCTAAGTGGGTGATGCCCAAGTAGGACGAGATTTACCCCTGTTTAGATGTCCCTTTTTTTTCGGCTGTTGTAACGACCCAGAATTTTTGATAACTAAAATATGAATATTTAATTAATTTTAAATATTAATAAGTGAATTTATAAGTCAAATAAATTTTTATTTGAATTTTTGGATTTAATTGAATAATTAAATCGATAATTTAATACGTTAAATTATGGAAATAATTGAAAATAGTGTTAAATATGATTGAAAATGATTTGTAAAATTTTATTTTATCATATTGAAGTTAGAACGATATTTTAGAACTTTTATAATCGATTTAAAAGTTAATTTGTGAAAATTGAATATTTTAATATTAAAATCGACTAGTGAAAATAGTCAACTTTTGAACAGTCTCAGAATTGAACGAAACCGGTTCCATTGGATCCGTAATAGTTAGTTATTACCGGATTTCAATTTTCGTGTCAATCGGAGTTATCGTTTGATCGTGGCAGCTCGGAACGCATCGAATTGTTTTTAATTTTAATTTGGCGAGTTAAAATAGCCATTTTTCAAAAAGTCTCGGATTTCGACGAAACCAGTTTCATCGGATCTGTAATGTGATATTATTGTAAGGTTTCAAATTTCAAGTCAATTGGATTTACCGTTTGTCCGGTACAAATTAAAACGCCTAGAAATCGATTTAAATCGGTTTAATTTAAATTGAGCGTTTGTAGCCATAACTCGCACAGATGTTCGAATTAGCTTCCGAAACCTGTTCCACTGTGTCCGGAACGCGGGGTAAACCTTAGAAACGCTGGTTACGGCGCGTAAATCGGAGTTCGGAATTTCCGGATGAATAGTGTTCGATTTTTTCTCTATAAATACCCCCAAATTCTTTTAAAAAAAATAAAAAAAAACCTAGTTTACAAAGCACGGCCGCGAGCAAGCAGTGAATGGCCGATATACACCTATCTTCTCCCTCCTTTTTCATCCAATCCACAAATCGATTCGTGAAAGTATCAACTACGAAGTTATAGAGCTCGATGAGAGCTTCAAGTTGAACGGCTATGATCTAAAACGATGCACCATGGACAGAGAATTTTGGGCGCGTTCGTGGGTAGTTCGCGCGCAGTTTTCGAGGCGCATGGGGAGCCGAGCTCTGCCGCGTTCTGGCCATAGGTGGGTGTCGCGACGTGCTTCGAGGTGATGTCGTTTGATCGTCGACAAGTCGAAGGTTGAAGGGGCGGTGGCCGGTCAAAGTTAGAGAGAGATGGGTTCGGTTGCGTGTTAGAACCTGGGAGGTGATGGGGGAGATGAAACTCACGGCCCAGATTGCTTTGATCAAAAATGAACGGTGATAATTAGTTTAGGTTTAAAAGTTTATGTAAATTGTGTATAAAAATTTGTATAAACTTGTAAAATCAATATATTTTTGCTGCGAGGTCGAAAAATTACGAAACCAGTTGCGTTGGAATCGTATGGACGAGCACTACGCGATGGAGTTGGTTTGGAGTCGTTTGGAGTTAGTGAGAATTTCGGGTGAAATTAAACGCGCGTTTAATTTTATTCGAAATAAATCGCTAAAACGAAATTGGAATCAAGGTGAGAACTTTTCACTCAATCGAATCAGTTTCGATTTTATTTTAAATATTTAGATTTAAAATATTTGAATGCATGTTTGAATGATGATTGTTATCTATTGATTGTTAAAATAGACATTATGCGCCGTTAGTAAGCGGATGTTATTTATTAAAAACATATACCGCGAATATTTCATAAACAGTGAAATTGGTATTATATATAATAGCAATATATATATATATTGGCATATGTATATATTGGAGTTATTGATTTCCCGCATTTTTTGTTTAGCGGATGAGACCCTATTACGCCGTTATTAAGCGGATAATATTTAATAAGAACATATACCGCGATAATTTCGTACTGGAGCGAAATTGGTATTGTGCTAATGTTTTTGGATGCAGGAAAACAGGTTGGAGGGATCCAACTGGATTCCTCAACAGTTTTTATTTGATTTCAGATATTTTGATATTTGATGGATTATCATATCGATATATGATGGATCGTTGTAGTCGTGATTGACTATTTGATGTGTAGCATCATTGGACCCAAATTTTAGGATTTTAAAAGGGTTTTTAAAGTGATTTTTGAAAAGATAAAATATTTTTGGAATCGATCCATTATAAATAAATGAATGTTATAATTTTTAAAGTTGTAAAAATTATAATTTTTGAGAAATACGGTTAAAAGCTGATTTTTGAGAAATATGAATTAATGACTTTATAAAATAGTCTAAACCGGATTTTTGAATTTATTATTAAAAGTTTAAATATAGGATTTATAAAATTTGATTATTTTATAAATCAAAATGATGAAATCATAAAGAAGGGTAAAGACGTTTAAAGAATAATAATAAATTGATTTATATTAAAGATTTATAAATCGATATTTATAAATTAATAAAACGTTGGAATTATAAAACGAGCTTTTATAAGTGTCGAATATGAATTGTGAATGAATTTCATAACTTAATGAAATTTATAGAATTATAAACTGTGAAGTTATAAATGGAATTTTTAAACAGTAGGTTTATAAAATTTGTGAAATTATCAAAAGAATGGATTTTTGCATAAATACATGAATCTTATAGGTTATAAGATTTATAATTATGAAGTTTAAAAGAACAATTTTATAAAATAATCATTTTATAAGCATTTGACTTATAATATGAACTTTTAGTTTATAATTGAGTTATAAACTGGAATAGGTTAATAAAGGAATTTATAAAAAGAAAGTTTTTATAAATAAATAGAAATGGAATTTATAAACGTTGTTTTATAAATTCGAAATGACTTATTTTGATAAGTAAATTATTATAACTTATGTATGGAGTTATATTCACGTTTTTAGACCGTGAATAATCCTTTGAAATAAAATGCATAGAATTGATGAAATTTGTTAACGTAGTATATTCACGTTTTTGAATAGTGAATAATACGTTAAAGAAATTGTTTTGAATGTGAATGTTTTAAATAGAATTAAAACGATCTAACGATGTTTTAAAATGTGTTGAGATTCAAAACCATAGATTTCAACATTTATTGTTGAAATAGACGTTTTCGAGAAATAGAAGGAAATAATGGACTATAACACTGTTGTTATAGTAAATGATTTCCGAAAGGAAATGTTTTTCATAGTATTGGGATTTATATATCTATTTTAATTTCGAATCCCTATACTAGTGATTTTGGGTTGTCGTAACGATGTTTTACGTAACATTCATTTTGGCCCAAATAAATATGTTTAAGAGAATGATTTCCTTAATAGAATGAAATATATACTTAATTTCGATTGAAGTATATTGAATATTTTCTAAGTGTTGAAAATAAATAAAATTTGTGAATTACTTATGAATAAGTAAGTAGGGAAATGTTTTCCAATATAAAGTGAATATCTTAAGAATTTATCTTTTTGAAGATAAATTGAAATGAATAATCGAAATCGAATATTCATAGATATTTTGGATTATAAATTCAATATGGAATTTATGAATGAAAAGGAGAATTTGTTTAAAAAATAAATATTGATTTATTTTTGAAGTGTGAAAATTATATATCTAGTGAAGATATTTTGGAAAAATATATATTTTGGAAAATTATTTGGAATCTGGTGATGTGTGCATATCAATTGATAGTTCAATAGCCGACTATCAGTATTTCCCTTTGAATGGGTATTTGATGTGATTTGTTTGAATTTGAATGCCACACTTATTTTTGAATAAGCGCTCACTATTCGGGTTAACCGGGAAAGGACCATGGGGTCGTATAACCCATTCCAAATATGTGATACGTCGTTGTGAATTGCATTGAAGATCGGTGTTGAAGACCCGGTATTTGCGAAAGCGATAGGATGACCTGTCGATTGACTCTGCACCGAGTTGCTCCGGTATAGAGTTCTCCATATGTGATGGTGAATCCGATCAGGATTGTGAATATCCGGATTGCAAGGACTTCTTTGTAAGTGCCTTCGGTTCTGTTCGAGCCCGGAACAGACTTGTATGGATTGTATGTCTGACATTACAAGTTGAGATATAAAGCCGATTTCTTGTTGGTGGCGGAGAATTTATTCTTTTAGCTTAACACCCTTCTCTGAGACGTACGAGCTCAGAGGTTATATAGTTGAAGTTATCAGCGATATATTCCCAATTTGGTAATGTGGCATGCTGAGTGATGCTGAAATGATCATTGTGTTGATTATTTGTGATAGGATCGTTTATTTGATCGTCTATCTTTGTGATCATCTCTATGATCATTTGTGACCCAAAGCATGGCTTTTGTATAAAGTATGTTTTTGTGGACGTGACTTCGTCGAGCCTCACACCCCGTGAATGGTCAAAACAGGAAAGAAGCAGCAAGGTTATGAGGGGTAGCGCCCTTTAGGATGTGTGCATTTCCTTCTGGAAAAGGGTGGTATCATGGTATGGAGTCCAGATACTTACTCATGTTGAAAACACTTTGTTATGATTGTGTGAATTGATTACGAGCGCTCGGGGAAAAGGTCCCAAAGGACCGGGGGATGGCATATTCGGTCAGTTGTTACTCAGTTAGGGGTAACCCGGCCTTGTGTTGGTAGAGATCCGGTTTGGTTCTCGGGGATGTCCATCCAGAGGCATTCTCATGTGGCAATGGGAAGTTCCTTGGCCTGATCATTCGTTGGAAATCCAAAGAAACAATACGAAACTTGTACGGTTTTAGTTGTATAACCTGCTATGGAATGTGGCGGTAACCTGCTATTGAACATAGTTAGCTATAGTAGGCATACGATAATGGTCGTATGTTGGCTAAGATTTATATTCTACTTTCGAAATGAATTTTTCTCTACACTACACACTAATAATAATATCAAATGCCCTTTTTAAATGCGTATCAAGCATCTTTGACTATCATAAGGAGAAATCTCCTCCGATTCTGCGTTTGCATGTGTGTGTGTGCGGGAGGCCTTATGGTAGTCTCATTTTTAAAAGCATTGCGAATTGAATTTAAAAATATTCCTCTATTTTGATTTTTAAAGATAAATAAACTGTTTTGAGTTCTCACACCAGTCTCATGACTGACTTGGAGTTTATTGTTTTCCTTCCTAAACTCTGGGTGCCCACCAATTTCCACACGGGCAGTCAAGAGTTAGGTTTATCAGGATATTCTGGATATTCTGGAGTTGCTGGAGGCAAGCTGGATGGCATGGCGTATTATTAGTATATAGTATTTCTTTTTCCGCTGCACAGTTTGTTGTTGTTGTTGTACACTCTGATGATATGATGTAATGAAATATTATGAAATGTAATAACTGATATAGTTCTTTGTTTAAAGATTATTCATTTATTATTATATGTTGTTCCGCTGCGAATTGTGAGATTCTGATGTTGTTCTGTTTTCTTTCTGTTCCGTTCTATTTTAAAATTTTCTGTTCTCTTTTCTATTTTCTCTTCTTCCTATTTTCTGTTTTCTTCTCTATCTTTTCCCTCTATTTTCTCTCTTTCTTCTTCTTCCTTTTTCTTAAATTCTTTTTAAAACCCATAACATTTCGGTTTTTCGGCAACGAAAAATCTCAAACGTTACATTTGGTATCAGAGCATATGGTTAAGCGACAACCATGGTTCTGTTGGGTGTTACTCGTTAGAGATAGAGTCAGCAGTACTCTAGAATGAGTTTGAGTGTAATAATAGCTATGAGAGCGTATTTGTTAGTGAATATGAAATTGTTTTATATTGTGATGATTGGTTTATTTAGTGGTATATAGATTCTGGTTAATACGAGTAATTAACGTTGTTGATAGGGATCTCTAAACACTTGAATAGAACAATTTGGCACGATATTGATTTTAAATTGGGTAAATGAAATAATTTTACCTTGATTATATTTTTATATATAAAGGAATAAATTTTCAGAATTATTAAAGTGTATATAAGTTGATTGTTTAGTTGTTTGAATAATCTAAATAAAAGAATAAATAGTATAAGCAAAAGAATTATAAGAATTGAATTATAATTAAAGTGATTTACAATTGTGAAATAAACTTATATATAAGAAGTGAAACTATATGAATATAACTTAAGTGATATGGAATGAAGTTGATATTAGTATCAAAGTAAATTAATAAAGTGAAGTGATAGATATGAACTTAAGTTATATAAATGAAATTCAACTTTGAAATTGAATTGAATTAATGGATTGAATATTAATCAATTAAATGTAAATTTAAGTTGATATGAAATATGAATTTAAGTGTTAATTCATTAAAATCTAAAGTTATTGGAAGTTGAATAATAGAATGAAAATCAATTTAATTTAAACCAATTGATGAGCAAAGGAATTTGGTTGTATTTAATATACATTGGTTGTTATTTGATTGTTGGTTGATTGTTTATAATTCATTAAGTATTAATGAAAGTGAATTAGCGAAATTGAAAGCTATGTAATTGAAATTCAATTGGAAGTTAGTGAATCTTAAATAGAATTGAACTTGATTTGGAAGTGAACCAACTTGAATATGAATTAGTGAATATGAACTAATTGAAAATGAATGTTAGTAAGAACATCCACTATTAATGAATCAAATGTGATTAAAGTGAAAACCAATTCATTGTATATGAGTGAGAATATGAATGAATATTATTGGTTATGAATGATAGTTGGTTGATGTTTGCATTTGTTGTTTGTTTACATTTGCTATGTTAGCATATATAGTTATTATGTTGCTATATGTTGTATATCGATACTATTTCCATACATGCATGATTCTCATGTTGTTTGTTGAGTTTAGTAGGTGCGGATCGCGTTTGCTTCGCATTTGGAGCTCGCTTTCGCGCTATATTAGCCGTATATGCTCGCTAATAAAATATAAGGTACATATCTCGGATTAAATATCGTACTTTTACATTTTTTCCCTGCGGGATGCCTCATTACTTGATGAGATGTATATTTGTGATATATATACTGTCATATTTTTTTTTCGGATCGAGCCGCGCAAAGGAGACTATGGCGAATTTTTCCGAAAATTTAAGGCGTTAGAAAAATTTGAGAAAAATTGGAAAATGTTGAAAACTTTAATTTTGATTTGGAATTGAAAGTTAAACAATAGTAGTTGTTTTTGAAAAGATAACTAAGTATGATTTGAAAACTTAGTAAAGTATTATAAGAAGTTTAACTATGAATTTTGGGGAAATTAATAGATTCTGTAACTTTTCTTACTTGTAATTTCGAGGACGAAATTCTTTTAAGGGGGGAAGATTGTAACGACCCAGAATTTTTGATAATTAAAATATGAATATTTAATTAATTTTAAATATTAATAAGTGAATTTATAAGTCAAATAAATTTTTATTTGAATTTTTGGATTTAATTGAATAATTAAATCGATAATTTAATACGTTAAATTATGGAAATAATTGAAAATAGTGTTAAATATGATTGAAAATGATTTGTAAAATTTTATTTTATCATATTGAAGTTAGAACGATATTTTAGAACTTTTAAAATCGATTTAAAAGTTAATTTGTGAAAATTGAATATTTTAATATTAAAATCGACTAGTGAAAATAGTCAATTTTTGAACACTCTCAGAATTGAACGAAACCAGTTCCATGGGATCCGTAATAGTTAGTTATTACCGGATTTCAATTTTCGTGTCAATCGGAGTTATCGTTTGATCGTGGCAGCTCGAAACACATCGAATTATTTTTAATTTTAATTTGGCGAGTTAAAATAGCCATTTTTCAAAAAGTCTCGGATTTCGACGAAACCAGTTTCATCGGATCCGTAATGTGATATTATTGTAAGGTTTCAAATTTCAAGTCAATTGGATTTACCGTTTGTCCGGTACAAATTAAAACGCCTAGAAATCGATTTAAATCGGTTTAATTTAAATTGAGCGTTTGTAGCAATAACTCGCACAGATGTTCGAATTAGCTTCCGAAACCTGTTCCATTGTGTCCGGAACACGGGGTAAACCTTAGAAACGCTGGTTACGGCGCGTAAATCGGAGTTCGGAATTTCCGGATGAATAGTGTTCGATTTTTTCTCTATAAATACCCCCAAATTCTTAAAAAAAATAAAAAAAAAATAAAAACCCTAGTTTACAAAGCACGGCCGCCAGCAAGCAGTGAATGGCCGATATACACCTATCTTCTCCCTCCTTTTTCATCCAATCCACAAATCGATTCGTGAAAGTATCAACTACGAAGTTATAGAGCTCGATGAGAGCTTCAAGTTGAACGGCTATGATCTAAAACGATGCACCGTGGAGAGAGAATTTTAGGCGCGTTCGTGGGTAGTTCGCGCGCAGTTTTCGAGGCGCATGGGGAGCCGAGCTCTGCCGCGTTCTGGCCGTAGGTGGGTGTCGCGACGTGCTTCGAGGTGATGTCGTTTGATCGTCGACAAGTCGAAGGTTGAAGGGGCGGTGGCCGGTCAAAGTTAGAGAGAGATGGGTTCGGTTGCGTGTTAGAACCTAGGAGGTGATGGGGGAGATGAAACTCACGGCCCAGATTGCTTTGATCAAAAACGAACGGTGATAAATAGTTTAGGTTTAAAAGTTTATGTAAATTGTGTATAAAAATTTGTATAAACTTGTAAAATCAATATCTTTTTGCTGCGAGGTCGAAAAATTACGAAACCAGTTGCGTTGGAATCGTATGGACGAGCACTACGCGATGGAGTTGGTTTGGAGTCGTTTGGAGTTAGTGAGAATTTCCGGTGAAATTAAACGCGCGTTTAATTTTATTCGAAATAAATCGCTAAAACGAAATTGGAATCAAGGTGAGAACTTCTCACTCAATCGAATCAGTTTCGATTTTATTTTAAATAGTTAGATTTAAAATATTTGAATGCATGTTTGAATGATGATTGTTATCTATTGATTGTTAAAATAGACATTATGCGCCGTTAGTAAGCGGATGTTATTTATTAAAAAAATATACCGCGAATATTTCATAAACAGTGAAATTGGTATTATATATAATAGCAATATATATATATATATTGGCATATGTATATATTGGAGTTATTGATTTCCCGCATTTTTTGTTTAGCGGATGAGACCCTATTACGCCGTTATTAAGCGGATAATATTTAATAAGAACATATACCGCGATAATTTCGTACTGGAGCGAAATTGGTATTGTGCTAATGTTTTTGGATGCCGGAAAACAGGTTGGAGGGATCCAACTGGATACCTCAACAGTTTTTATTTGATTTCAGATATTTTGATATTTGATGGATTATCATATCGATATATGATGGATCGTTGTAGTCGTGATTGACTATTTGATGTGTAGCATCATTGGACCCAAATTTTGGGATTTTAAAAGGGTTTTTAAAGTGATTTTTGAAAAGATAAAATATTTTTGGAATTGATCCATTATAAATAAATGAACGTTATAATTTTTAAAGTTGTAAAAATTATAATTTTTGAGAAATACGGTTAAAAGCTGATTTTTGAGAAATATGAATTAATGACTTTATAAAATAGTTTAAACTGGATTTTTGAATTTATTATTAAAAGTTTAAATATAGGATTTATAAAATTTGATTATTTTATAAATCAAAATGATGAAATCATAAAGAAGGGTAAAGACGTTTAAAGAATAATAATAAATTGATTTATATTAAAGATTTATAAATCGATATTTATAAATTAATAAAACGTTGGAATTATAAAACGAGCTTTTATAAGTGTTGAATATGAATTGTGAATGAATTTCATAACTTAATGAAATTTATAGAATTATAAACTGTGAAGTTATAAATGGAATTTTTAAACAGTAGGTTTATAAAATTTGTGAAATTATCAAAAGAATGGATTTTTGCATAAATACATGAATCTTATAGGTTATAAGATTTATAATTATGAAGTTTAAAAGAACAATTTTATAAAATAATCGTTTTATAAGCATTTGACTTATAATATGAACTTTTAGTTTATAATTGAGTTATAAACTGGAATAGGTTAATAAAGGAATTTATAAAAAGGAAGTTTTTATAAATAAATAGAAATAGAATTTATAAACGTTGTTTTATAAATTCGTAATGACTTATTTTGATAAGTAAATTATTATAACTTATGTATGGAGTTATATTCACGTTTTTAGACCGTGAATAATCCTTTGAAATAAAATGCATAGAATTGATGAAATTTGTTAACGTAGTATATTCACGTTTTTGAATAGTGAATAATACGTTAAAGAAATTGTTTTGAATGTGAATGTTTTAAATAGAATTAAAACGATCTAACGATGTTTTAAAATGTGTTGAGATTCGAAACCATAGATTTCAACATTTATTGTTGAAATAGACGTTTTCGAGAAATAGAAGGAAATAATGGACTATAACACTGTTGTTATAGTAAATGATTTCCGAAAGGAAATGTTTTGCGTAGTATTGGGATTTATATATCTATTTTAATTTCGAATCCCTATACTAGTGATTTTGGGTTGTCGTAACGATGTTTTACGTAACATTCGTTTTGGCCCAAATAAATATGTTTAAGAGAATGATTTCCTTAATAGAATGAAATATATAATTTCGATTGAAGTATATTGAATATTTTCTAAGTGTTGAAAATAAATAAAATTTGTGAATTACTTATGAATAAGTAAGTAGGGAAATGTTTTCCAATATAAAGTGAATATCTTAAGAATTTATCTTTTTGAAGATAAATTGAAATGAATAATCGAAATCGAATATTCATAGATATTTTGGATTATAAATTCAATATGGAATTTATGAATGAAAAGGAGAATTTGTTTAAAAAATAAATATTGATTTATTTTTGAAGTGTGAAAATTATATATCTAGTGAAGATATTTTGGAAAAATATATATTTTGGAAAATTATTTGGAATCTGGTGATGTGTGCATATCAATTGATAGTTCAATAGCCGACTATCAATATTTCCCTTTGAATGGGTATTTGATGTGATTTGTTTGAATTTGAATGCCACACTTATTTTTGAATAAGCGCTCACTATTCGGGTTAACCGGGAAAGGACCATGGGGTCGTATAACCCATTCCGAATATGTGATACGTCGTTGTGAATTGCATTGAAGATCGGTGTTGAAGACCCGGTATTTGCGAAAGCGATAGGATGACCTGTCGATTGACTCTGCACCGAGTTGCTCCGGTATAGAGTTCTCCATATGTGATGGTGAATCCGATCAGGATTGTGAATATCCGGATTGCAAGGACTTCTTTGTAAGTGCCTTCGGTTCTGTTCGAGCCCGGAACAGACTTGTATGGATTGTATGTGTGACATTACAAGTTGAGATATAAAGCCGATTTCTTTCAAATATATTTCTGTTGGTGGCGGAGAATTTATTCTTTTAGCTTAACACCCTTCTCTGAGACGTACGAGCTCAGAGGTTATATAGTTGAAGTTATCAGCGATATATTCCCAATTTGGTAATGTGGCATGCTGAGTGATGCTGAAATGATCATTGTGTTGATTATTTGTGATAGGATCGTTTATTTGATCGTCTATCTTTGTGATCATCTCTATGATCATTTGTGACCCAAAGCATGGCTTTTGTATAAAGTATGTTTTCGTGGACGTGACTTCGTCGAGCCTCACACCCTGTGATTGGTCAAAATAGGAAAGAAGCAGCAAGGTTATGAGGGGTAGCGCCCTTTAGGATGTGTGCATTTCCTTCTGGAAAAGGGTGGTATCATGGTATGGAGCCCAGATACTTACTCATGTTGAAAACACTTTGTTATGATTGTGTGAATTGATTACGAGCGCTCGGTGAAAAGGTCCCAAAGGACCGGGGGATGGCATATTCGGTCAGTTGTTACTCAGTTAGGGGTAACCCGGCCTTGTGTTGGTAGAGATCCGGTTTGGTTCTCGGGGATGTCCATCCAGAGGCATTCTCATGTGGCAATGGGAAGTTCCTTGGCCTGATCATTCGTTGGAAATCCAAAGAAACAATACGAAACTTGTACGGTTTTAGTTGTATAACCTGCTATGGAATGTGGCGGTGACCTGCTATTGAACATAGTTAGCTATAGTAGGCATACGATAATGGTCGTATGTTGGCTAAGATTTATATTCTACTTTCGAAATGAATTTTTCTCTACACTATACACTAATAATAATATCAAATGCCCTTTTTAAATGCGTATCAAGCATCTTTGACTATCATAAGGAGAAATCTCCTCCGATTCTGCGTTTGCATGTGTGTGTGTGCGGGAGGCCTTATGGTAGTCTCATTTTTAAAAGCATTGCGAATTGAAATAAAAATATTCCTCTATTTTGATTTTTAAAGATAAATAAACTGTTTTGAGTTCTCACACCAGTCTCATGACTGACTTGGAGTTTATTGTTTTCCTTCCTAAACTCTGTGTGCCCACCAATTTCCACACGGGCAGTCAAGAGTTAGGTTTATCAGGATATTCTGGATATTCCGGAGTTGCTGGAGGCAAGCTGGATGGCATGGCGTATTATTATTATATAGTATTTCTTTTTCCGCTGCACTGTTTGTTGTTGTTGTTGTACACTCTGATGATATGATGTAATGAAATATGATGAAATGTAATAACTGATATAGTTCTTTGTTTAAAGATTATTCATTTATTATTATATGTTGTTCCGCTGCGAATTGTGAGATTCTGATGTTGTTCTGTTTTCTTTCTGTTCCGTTCTATTTTAAAATTTTCTGTTCTCTTTTCTATTTTCTCTTCTTCCTATTTTCTGTTTTCTTCTCTATCTTTTCCCTCTATTTTCTCTCTTCCTTCTTCTTCCTTTTTCTTAAATTCTTTTTAAAACCCATAACATTTCGGTTTTTCGGCAACGAAAAATCGCAAACGTTACAGCTGTGTGGTGCGGTTGCTGATCACAACTGCGGGGTGGTCTTGTTCGGGACTGTTCAATAAGGAATGGTTCCGGCTTTGTGTTGCAGGGCATTGGGAGTGATCCTCGATACGGTGATCTAGGCCACGTACTGTGACGGGCGGTACCCCGGTAGCCCTGCCATTATATGGAACCCAAAATCCAATAAGTGCCCTCAGTTTTGATTGTATTACCCACTTTTGTGGCTAGTAGCTAGAATTTAATGAATGTAACAATTTCGTCTATTTCTTATTTACTTGAAAACTCTAGAAACTGTTATAATATCACTGGATTTCCTATCAAATGTTTTGGTTAGCGTAAGGTAAAAACTTCTCCATGTTTATGTGTGGGAAGTCTTACGTGATACCTTTTTTTCAAAGGTTTTTCGAAGTTAAGGAACTTTAACCTGTTACTCACACTAGACCCATGTCTGACCCGGAGTTTATTTCTATTTTTCTTAAACTCTTGGGTACTTAAATTTTTACGAGTAGCCCAGGGATTCAGGTTAGCTTTGACGAATTGTGGAAGAGAAATGGAGCAGGAGGCTTCTGCGTGTAGATATATAGTTTTCCGCTGTGTTGGTATCTCTGAGTATTTATCTGTATTGTGTTCGAGTTGTATAACTAGACATGTGTTTATAAATGTCTAGTATGTGTTGTTTATGCTGTGTAACTCTGATTGATGTTGTATATTAAGTAATACTTATTTTACTAATATAATTTATTCGTTCCGCTGTTTGAGATTCTAGTGTGGTTTCTTCTTTCTCTTCTTTCTCTTCTTTCTTTTCTCTTTTCTATCCCTTTCTTTTTTCAAGATGATGGGTCATTCTATGGAGATGAATGGCGGGTCGTCACAGTTGGTATCAGAGCGCTAGGTTGATCTAATACCTAGACTCTGGAGTGGTGTCTATCTTGAGAGAGCGTATTTGTATTTTTATTATATATATATATGTATGTATATATGTATATGTATATAATTGTTTCTACCTATTTGTTGGATTACCCGTACAGGTTTTCCAATACAAGTTATAAAGGTAGATGAGGTAGTGGTGTGTATAACATAACTACTGATGGTTGGAGTTTGAATGGTTGAGGTTGGAAGTGTATCTGTCGAGACTGTAAACCAAATACCGTCTCGAGTGAGTTTTGCTTGGTGTAAGAATTTCATTGATCTCTGAAGGAATCCTTCTAAAGGTTCGGAGTTCCTCTTTGAAGTGTAAAGTATGGTGACTTGAGTTTGGATCTGTCGGTTGGGCAGAAGCAAGCGAGTGATGGTGTCTTGATACCTTAGGAAGTAGTAGCTACGTGATGAGACGCAGTGACTATGGATGTTTCCAAAGATGTTTCTTTGGAACAAAAGTAAGGTAGTGTGTCTGTTTCGGTGATGTAGCTGAGTCCAGCTGGGTGTTTCTATTTGCTTAGGAGGTCTGAGTTTCTCGAAGAGCTTTGGATTAGGAATCCTTTGGCATTGGTGTTAGCAGTGCGGCTCGGAGTGCCTTGTGTTGGTAGGAAGTTTTCTGGCTGAGTAGTTTTTCTGAAGGAGGATTTCAGAAGCAGCAGTGGGTCCTTTTCATCGATGGGTTGGCTAGGCCAGCGAAAGCTTTTCTGCTTGGTAAAGAGAGAGTAGTTTTCTTTGGATATTAGTCTGGGTTGATCGCAAAAGTGACTTGCGATAGTTGAGTGTTCTCTTGATTTGTTGGAGATTGTCCGGATGTCTTCTGGGAAGACAGAGCTTTGTCCGCATCTAGAGATTGATTTTTCTTATCACTTGTATTCCAGGAGTGGTACTGGTGGTTCAGTTTAGTTGAAGGATGGTTCCTTGAGACATAAGTTGGTGAAGCAGCTCAGGTTTTGGAGTAACTTCTGAGTTTTCTTTATGGATCTATTGAACCATATTTCTGGGATGTGTTGTTCAGTCTGTGCTCGTGTTCTTCCTCAGCATTTTCTTCTACTTCGGATCAGGGTTGTGCAGCGGAAGCAGTTTGACAGTGCATCTATTTTCTTTTCTCGGATAAGGAGAAGTTTGTTCTGTCTTTTGTTGTTTGAGGAGTAGAGTTTGTGTTCCTAGTTTTGGATTAATCTTGAGGAGATCATGGTGTTGGGTTGTTTTGGTCTAGTTTGTTTCTGAGGCATCAGCAAGAGTTGAGCTGATCAGGAAGGATGTTGGTGGTCCAAGATCGTCCGAAGAATTTTATGGATGAGAGGCGTAGGAATTTGGATTCGGGAGTCCGAGTTTTGTTTTGGGATAAGTTTTTCTCCGATCCAAGGAGCTATAAGTTTTGGTAAGTCTGGGGAGATAGCTCTAAGGTGTTTTGGATTTCTACTATGTTTTGGTAAGATCAATGCTTTGGTCTTCAGAGTTGAATTGCCAGTTTGGATAACTGGGATTCGGTGTGTTTCACGTATCTCTGAGGGAGTACGTGTATGATCTATCTCTGGTTTTGGAACGAGCAGTTCAGGAGGATTTGGTTGTTGAGTCAGACTCGTCTGTAGTCTGGTATTCATTTAGAGTTGTAGATTTAGATGAATAGGAGATCTATAGCTTAATAGTTTCGATTGTTTGAATTCTTTAGAGCGAGTATCCCGATATTTACCGGGGAAACTCGTGGAAGCTCTATTCAGAATTTTTTTGGACAGCTAGATCTGTTTTGATTGTGTGAATTGTTTGCTATAGTTGTTAGCATATGATTATTATATGCTGTGTTTTAAAATTAAATCTTAAATAAGATTATTAAATTACTTTGTTTTAAATTTCGGGGATGAAATTTTTTTAAGGGGGGAGGATTGTGATATCCCGAAATTTTGGACAATATCAATTTTATAATCTACCTTTAATATTAAATTAATTTGATAATTTTTGTTAATAAATTTGAATTGATTTAATAATCTTCTTTAATAAATAATTAATTAATGAATTTATCTTTTAATAAGTTAATAAACTGTTTTCCATTTATAATATGTGTGTGTATATATATATATTTTAAATAGATAAGTTTGGCTTTTAAATTTAATTAATATAGCATTTTTTTCTAATTATAATATTTTGGTAATTAGAAATTGGTTTTTATTTAATATTAAACTTTTGAAAACTATTTTTATAAATAAGTAAATGATTTTAAGTACATAAGACAAATGTTTTATTTGTTCAAGTTATATTTTAACTTAAGTTTGAATATTAATTTAGATTAACATAAAGATTTGTTTGTTTCATTTCTTTTAAAATATTGATTTATAAATATGATTTGTAAATTAAATATGAGAATTTAAATACAACTTATAAATGAAAATTTTATTCATTTAAATAATAAGTAATTTATAATCCCTTTTATAAATTTATTTTAAATGATTAAATATATTATTTTCAAATACTTGATATGTGTATTGTTTTTATTTATAATTATACTTGGTTTATTCTTTAATTATTATCTATACATAACTAAGTATTTATTAACTAATTAATTAAGTTTAAACTTTCATTTAACTTTTAATTATAAATACAAATTATTAAAAGGGACATGTGTAAGTATATAAAAGCATAATTTAACATGTGTTAGATATTTAAATAAGAAGGTTAACAAGTGTTAACACTTAAGACATGTGTCAAACTTTAATTTTTATTTTCTTTGATTTTTAGTTTATCATAAATATTGTTATATAAACTTGCCTTCTTCCCTTTTCTTTTTTTTCTCATTTTCAATTCATTAGCTTCAGAAAATCTTTCAGGTGAAAAACATTTATTTTAAACAATCCTCAAATCATAGTCAATCTGAGAATCAAAATTCTTTAATTTGTCCATCTTCAAAGTACAAAATCAAATCCCTGATCTATTTTCAAATATCTACAAAACCATTTTTTATCTTTTCAAATATACAAATCACACTTCATAATCATTCCCTGCTCTAATTCAAACTGCATTCTTCAATCCCTATAAACCAACATGCAAATCTGAAATCCCTGAAACATTTTTCTGCATGCAAATAAAAAAAAAAACTGTTCATTATTCAACCCGCATTCTTATCAAATCTGGAAATCAGCAAGAAAGTCTGCATTTTTTGTTTTCTGCAATCTGGAAAGTGGCAACTACATGCAACTTAAAGACATCAGCAAGCATTCAAGTTTAAGGTTGATAAAACAGTAATTCAAGTCTCCGGGAATTTGAGATTTAACTCGAAGCAATTAAACTTTGGACTCGAAGTCAATGCAGGGAAGGCTCGAGTATTTATTGTTTCAGGTTTATAAACAGAAACCCGTACTGTTATTTTTTTAAATTTTTTAAAGTAAAGTTTAAATGTAAACTAAAATTTGAACTAAGTTAAAAACCTGAATTTAAATATGAATTCAAATAGTTTGAATCTTGGTTTTTGTAATAATTTGAATTTTGAAAATTGAAGTTTGGTTTTAAATAAAAATAGAAAACCTGTTTCTGTTTAAAAAGATTAAAAGTAGAGTTTAAATGTAAACGAAAAAATTAAACTAAGTTAAACCTGAGTATGAACCTGATTTCAAATTAGTTTTAATCTGAATTTGAAATAATTTAAGTTTTAAAATTTAAATTTAGTTTTAACAACTTTTAAGGTATAAAAGAGTATTAGTTGTGAATTTAAATTGGAAGGTTTAAATTTTAAAATATAAGCTTTAAAATAAGTTTGAACATGAGATTTTAAATCTGAGATTTGGTTTGGATTTCAGTTTTAAAATAAAATAAGTTTTTAAATTTAATTTGTTTTAACTACTTTAGAAATAGTTAAATAATTTGAATTTTAAATTGAAGATGTAAATTGTTAGTAAAGTTTTTAAAATTTAAGTTAAATCTGGAATGAAGATTTAAAATTTGTATTTCAGATTTGAAATTAAAAAAAATTAAATTGAACTTGTTTTTAAAATAACTTGGATTGTTTAAATTGAATTTATTTTATATTCTTTTAAACTTTTATTTTATAAAATGGATGTTTCTTGAACATGTGAGATAAAAAGATTTTAAATTGTTTTAAACCTTGTTTAGATAGAATTATATTCATTTTAAAATCTTAAAATTTTAAAATGAAATTTAAAGTGAAATTTAAAGTAAATTTGAAACAAAGTGTTTTTAAATACTTTAAATAAGTAAGAAATGTTTTTTTTTAAATTAAGTTAGAACTTGAGAATTTGGATTCATTTAAATTATTAAGCTAATTTAAATGGGTAATTAATTATTTAATTAATTAATCATATAGATGATTAATTAAATAATTAAGCATTTTTTTAAATTGATTAATTAAAGTCTTAAGATTAATTAATTAAGGTTAATTAATCTGTAATTAGGGATTATTAATTAAAATTTTAATTAATGATTAAGGATTAATTAATCGAGTGATTAAGGAATAATTAAGTTACAGTTAACACTTAATTAATTTAATAATTAGAGATTAATTAATTGGTAATTAAATATTAATTAATTTGTAATTAATAATGGTTAACCTAAGTTAGTTTCTTAAGAGAAGTAATTAAAGATTTGTTAATGAAGGTCATTAACTTAAGATTATTTAACAATTAATTAAAGTGATTACTTGTAATAATTAATTAGATTAATTAGTTAATAATAATCATTTTGAAATTGTTATGTTTAATTACTTAATGGAAGTAATTAATGAATTAATTACTTAGTGTAATTAATTGGGTTAATGTGATTGGTTTAGATTAATTAATAAAGTTTAATTAATTTAAACATTTGTTGATTTGATAATTAATTACTTTATGTAATTAATGGGATTGTAATTACTTAGGGAAGTAATTAATTGATAATTACTGAATGTAATTAAAGATGTTTATTTATCGAAGTAATTTAGATTAAATTACTTTGAAATTAATTAAGGGATTAATTAGAGAATAAATTATGGATTAATTTATTCTATGAAGTAACTAAGGGTAGTTAATTACTGGAATGTTATTAATCTATGGTGATTAATATATGTGTGATATAATTGAAGATTAATTACTTAATGTAATTAATTTAAATAGAGAGATTAATTAAAAATGTAATTAGAAATCGTTAATTAATAAAATTAATGATGTAATTTAGAATTGATTAATTAAGGAATAATTAAATAAAGAAGTAATTAATTAATAAAGGATTATTCTAATTAAACTTTAGTTAACTAATTACTTAAGTAGTTAAAAGTTAATTATTGCAAAGGGTTTAGTATAATTAACTTGTGTAATTAATTTAAAAGCTAACTACTTATTGTAATTAGGGAATTGTTAATCAGTAATGATTAATTAAAATGAATAAGGAGATGGTAATTAATTGATTTGTAATCAATTAATGTTAAGTTAATCAGGATTATAATGATGAAGTAATTAATTTAATTCATTTTAAATTAATTAGAGTTAAAGTGATTAATTTAATTTATTTTAAATTAATTATGGATAGTGTGATCATTAAATCATTGCTTATGTATGAATGGATGATATTGGTTGCCTTGTATGGTTTGTAATCTTAACTATGAGATGAGTAATGTTATATGATATGGATGCATTGGTTGCATTGTGATGATGATATGGATTATGTGTTGGTGATGATAATGTTGATTATCTATTGTAATGTGAATTATCTATCTGTGTGTATATAGATAATGAATTGAATTGTTTTAAACTCTAGAACAACTTGCCTTAAAAGACACGTTTTGGATTTCGATGAAACCAGGATCGGGTTTCCATATTTGGATATCCGAAAACCACATCCATCCAAATTAATGATAGGTCATGAATCTTAAGTGAAGATGAAGATTCAGAGTGCAAGGGTTATCGTCGTTAACTCTGAGGGTGATTCCAAAATGAGTGTATCGAGATAATGCCTTCGGTTTCGTTCGAACCCGAAACAAACTTGTATGGATTGAATGCTTTCAGAACATCGTCAGGTGGACAATGAGCATTCTAAGTGAT
The DNA here is from genome assembly GCA_030765085.1 of Allium cepa. Classification (NCBI taxonomy): domain Eukaryota; kingdom Viridiplantae; phylum Streptophyta; class Magnoliopsida; order Asparagales; family Amaryllidaceae; genus Allium; species Allium cepa. Next base: position 271,573,816 of record CM060943.1, on the reverse strand, counting down.
ATGTCCTATAAAGGTAATCGTAGCCTCAAGCCTCATCAACCGGGAATTGCCAAAACAGGGGAGGTGCGGCAAGGCTAAATGGGTCCTGCCTAAGTAGGACGAGATTTAACCCTGTCTAGATGTCCCTTTTTTAGGCTATGTGGTGCGGTTGCTGATCACAACTGCGGGGTGGTCTTGTTCGGGACTGTTCAATAAGGAATGGTTTCGGCTTTGTGTTGTAGGGGATTGGGAGTGATCCTCGATACGGTGATGTAGGCCACGTACTGTGACGGGCGGTACCCTTGCCATTGTATGGAACCCAAAATCCAATAAGTGCCCTCGGTTTTGATTGTATTACCCACTTTTGTGGCTAGTAGCTGGAATTTAATGAATGTAACAATTTCGGTTATTTCTTATTTACTTGATAACTCTAGACACTATTATAATACAACTGGATTTTCTATCAAATGTTTTGGTTAGCGTAAGGTAAAAACTTTTCCATGTTTATGTGTGGGAAGTCTTACGTGATACCTTTCTTTTCAAAGGTTTTTCAAAATTAAGCAACTTTAACTTGTTACTCACACCAGACCCATGTCTGACCCGGAGTTTATTTCTGTTTTTCTTAAACTCTTTGGTACTCAAATTTTTACGAGTAGCCAAGGGATTCAGGATAGCTTTGACGAATTGTTGAAGAGAAATGGAGCATGAGGCTTCTGCGTGTAGATATATAGTTTTACGCTGTGTTGGTATCTCTGAGTATTTATCTATATTGTGTTTGAGTTCTAATAACTAGACAGGTGTTTATAACTGTCTAGTATGTGTTATTTATGTTGTGTAACTATGATTGATGTTGTATATTATGTAATACATATGTTATTAATATAATTTTTCGTTCCGCTGTTTGAGATTCTAGTGTCGTTTCTTCTTTCTCTTCTTTCTTTTCTCTTTTCTATCCCTTTCTTTCTTCAAGATGATGCGTCATTCTTTGGAGATAATGTAACGACCCAGAATTTTTGATAATTTGAATTTGAGTATTTAATTAATTTTAAATATTAATAAGTGGAATTTTTAAGTCGAATAATTTATTTTTCGAATATTGGATTTAATAGGGTAATTTAAATCGATTTATTTAATAGTGAAATTCTAGAAATAATTTAATATTGGGTTAAATATGATTGTAAATGATTTGGAAAATTTTGTTTTATCATATTTAAGTTATAGAAATATTTTGGAACTTGTAAAATTGAATTTGGAGTTAATTTGTAAAAAATTGAATATTTTAATATTTAATTATCGACTGAAAAATAGCCAATTTTTGAACAGTCTCAAAATTGAACGAAACGAGTTCCATTGGATCCGTAATAGTTAGTTATTATCGGATTTCAATTTTCGTAGCAATCGGAGTTGTCGTTTGACCGTGGCAGCTCCAAACGCATCGATATCGTTTTAATTTTAATTCGGCGAGTTAAAATAGCCATTTTTCAAACGGTCTCGGATTTCGACGAAACCAGTTTCATCGGATCCGTAATGTGATATTATTGCAAGATTTCAAATTTCAAGACGATCGGATTTGTCGTTTGTCCGGTACGAGCCAAAACGCCTAGAAATCGCTTAAATCGGTTTAAATTTAAATCGACTGTTTATTGCCGTATCTCACACATACTTCCGAATTAGCTTCCGAAACCTATTCCATTGTGTCCGGAATGCGGAAAAACCTTAGAATCGCCTGGCGGCACGCGTCGTTTGGAGTTCGTTTGCAAAAGTGTTAAATTGGGTATTTTATTATTAAAATAATAAGGGTATATATGTAAATCTCCACTCCAAAACCCTAATTCACTTGCTCCAGCCGCCACCTCTCCATTAATGGCCAGAAATTTTCGAATTTCATCCCTCAAGATCTCTCAATCCATCAACATTTAGGAAAAACTCCCAACTACAATGTTGTAGAGCACAGTAAGATCTCCCTATCCAACGGTTAAGATCGAGATTGGAGCGACGGATTGGAGGCTAGGGACCCGCGTTTGCCACCAGGTCATGCGCGTGTATCGAGGCAGGGGGGAGGCCGCACGTGGCCGGTCATGGGCTGAAGGTGGAGCTCGAGTTGGCCTTCGACGTGGTGTAACCTGATCGTGTTTGCATGCGATGTGGTGATGGCAAAACTAAACCCTAGAGGAAGGCTTGATGGGTTCTTGCATTTGTTTAGCCTGGAGTTTGGAACGCACGCACGGGAGAGAAGAAAGGTGGGGGGGCCCGCGCGTGTAGGGTTGGAGGTGATTTTCTTTTGTTTTTTTTTAGTTTAAAATTTAAAATTCAAATCGTGTAACTTAAAAACGTGATAACTTTTGCATGCGAGGTCGGATTCGAACGAGATTTTTTGCGTTGGAATCGTATCGTCGTGCTCTTCGCGATGCAACCAGTTTGGAGTCGATTGGAGCTCGTTTGAATTTCGGGTAAAATTAAACGTTCGTTTAATTTTATTCGAAACGAACGACGAAACCGGAATAAAATCAAGGTGAGAACTCCTCACTCAATCGAAAGGTTTTGTTTAAAATTTTAAATAGTTGGTGTTGATTGATGATTGCTGTTTGATTGTGCTAGTAGATACAGTAGGATATATACTATATATAGCGATATATATATATTGGCATATGTATATATCGGATTTGATTCCCCGCCTCGTATAGCGGATGAGACCCTATTGCGCCGTTATTAAGCGGAATATTTATAAAATCCCATATACCGCGATATTCCACCTTGAAGTGGAATGGGTATTGTGCTAACGTCTGTGGATGCAGGGTAACAGGTTGGAGGGATCCAACTGGATTCCTCACATATTTATTTGTTTATAAATATTATGTTGATTGTTGATAATCATATTGATATATGACACTTATTCCCGTGATTGACCATCTGATGTTGTTGCATCATCGGATTCAAATTTTTAAAAATTAAAATAACGGTTTTGAATTTAAAAGGGGTTTTAAATCGATTTTTCAAAGAATATGGTTTATTAAAAATTTTGAATTGATTAAATTTTAAAATAAATAGATGGATAAAATTTTATGTTTTAAAAATTTATATTTTTATAAAATATAACTTAAAAGAAATTTTTAACAATAATAGGTTTTTATAAAATAGTTAAATTTGGTTTTTGGGAAGTTATTATTATTAATGGTTTATATAAAGGATTTTATAAATGGATGTTTTTAAATTAAATTTATTAAAGTTATAGAATAAATTTATAAAGTGTTAAGTTGATGTATAACATGAATTTCACTAGGATTTATAGATTAATAAATGTGAAATTTATAAAACGAATGGTTATTGGAAAATTTTAAGTTTATAAGTTATTAACTTATAGAAATGGATTTGGGCATTAAAAAGGGGAATTTTATAGAAATTGTTAATAAATGAAGATTTCATTAGTTGAAATTATTATAAACCATAAAGAAATCTTGTAAGTGATAAGATTTTAAATTGGTGAAGTTCAAAGGAACGATTTGGTAAATAAATAATATTATAAGTATTTAACTTACAATATGGCTTTTGGGTATGAAATTGGGTTATGTAAAATTGCATCGGATTAATAAAGGAATTTATAAAATTGGGGTTTATAATAGAAATGGAATTTATAAACTATGTTTATAAATTTGAAATTCATCAAATTTGATAAATGAAATATGGGAATTTGTTAAGTGGGCTATATTCACTATTTTGAATATTGAATAGATTATTAAATAAAATGGGTTTGTTTTTGGGAAAGGAATGTTTTAAATGGAATTTAAAACGAATTAAAGGTGTTTTAAAATGTATTGAGTATTGAAAACATAGATTTCAACATTGATTGTTGAAATAGACGTTTTCGAGAAACAGAAGGGGATAATTTGTATAGTATTGGATTTATATATCTATTTTTAATTTCAAATCCATATACTAGTGTTTTTGGGTTGTCGTAACGATGTTTTACGCAACATTCGTTTTTAACCCAAATAAATGTGAATAAAAGAATGTTTTCTTAAAGAGAATGGAATAAAATACTTAACGGTAACTTAAGTATATTAAATATTTTCAAATCGTTGAAAATAAATAAATTTGTGAATTACTTATTTTTAAAATAAGCATGGGAATGGTTTTCTAATATGAAATGGAACGGTTTTTGTGAATTCACCTTTAAGGTAATTGAAAGCAAATAACTTGAAATCGATTTGGGAATCGTATGCTAGTAGATGCTTGGAATTTAAATCCACTTTGGAATTTATATATATGAAGGGAAATTTGTTTAAAAATAAATGTTGATTTATTTTTAAATATGAAAATATAATTTACGAATTTGGAACGTAAGTAAAATAAATCGGTAAAGATTTATTTGGTGGTTTGAAATTTGTTTCAAAAGGTATATATGGTTAAGGTGATTTGAAATTAGTTTTCAAATGGTTAAGGTGATTTGAAATTAGTTTTCAAATGGTTAAGGTGATTTGAAATTGGTTTGCAAATGGTTAATGTAATTTGAAAATTTGTTTTCAAATGGTAAAGGTAAATTGGAAATTGGTTTTTCAATTGGTTAAGTGTGGAAAGTTTTATCGTGAAGTGGTTTTGGTAAAACAAGTAACTGGGGCAATTATTTGGAAATGGTGTATATATATATATATATCTCGTAAGATATTTTGGGACTTAATAATTTTGGAAAAATTATTTGGAATCTGATGATGTGGCGCATCTTTATTGATAGTTAAATAACCGACTATCAATATTTACCCTTGGATGGTATTGATTGTGTTTGTTTGGAATTGAATGCGCACTTATTTTTAAAAATAAGCGCTCGCTATTCGGTTTAGCCGGGAGAGGACCTTTGTGTCATATATCCCATTCCGAATATGCGATACGTCGTTTGGATTGCATTTGAAGACCGGTGTGAAGACCGGGTATTTGTGAAAACGATAGGATGACCTATCGATTGTCTCCGCATCGTTAGCTACGATATGGAGATTTCCTTTGTGATGGGAAATTTTATCGGGATTGTGAATACCCGGATTGCAAGGGCTTCTTTGGAAGTGCCTTCGGTTCTGTTCGAACCCGGAACAGACTTGTATGGTTACGTGTCTGACATTACATTTTGAGAGATAGAGCAGATTTCTTTCAAATACATTTCTGTTGGTGGCGGAGAATTTATTCTCTTAGCTTAACACCCTTCTCTGAGACGTACGAGCTCAGAGGTTATGTAGTTGAAGGTTATCAGCGATATTTCCCAATCTGGTAATGTGGCATGCTGAGTGCTGCTGTGTGATGATCATTGGTTGATCGTTTGGATATGATCATTTGTTTGATCATTTATCTTTGTGATTATTGCTTTGGTCATCTGTGGACCCAAAGCATGGCTTTGTTGCACAAAGCGTAGCTTTGTGGACGAGACTTCGTCAGGACCTCACTCCCCGGAAATGGTCGAAACAGGAATATGCGGCAAGGTTATGAGGGTCGCTCCCTTTAGGGTATGTCATTTCCTTCTGGAAAAGGGTGGTATCATGGTATGGAGCCCAGATATTTACTCACGTTGATACACTATATCTATTACTGTGTGGTGTTGTTGGTATCGAGCGCTCGGATAAAGGTCCCAAAGGACCGGGGGATGACATATTCGTGTAGTAGTTACCTAGTTACAGAGGTAACCCGGCCTTGTGTTGGCAGAGATCTAACCGTAACGTTAGTTCTCGGGACGTCCCGCCAGAGGCGATCCCATGTGGCAGTAGGAAGTTCCTTAGCCTGACCATTTGTTGGAAATCCATTCTTCAATTACGTGCCTTGTACGGTTTTAGTTGTAGAACCTGCCATTTAACATGGCAGCTATAGTAGGCATAGTATCATGGTACCTATGCTGGCTAGGATTGATATTATACTTTCGAAATATTTTCCACTATGCACTAGTAATAATATCAAAGAATTTTTCTCGTAGTAAGCATGTTTGACTATCATAAGGAGAAATCTCCCCCATGTGTGCGTTTGCATTGTGTGTGTGCCGGGAGGCCTTATGGTAGTTTCATTTTCCAAAAAGCATTGCGGATTTAAAAATTTAAATTTTCTTGTTGCTTGTTTAAAGATAAACTGTTTTGAGTTCTCACACCAGTCACATGACTGACCTGGAGTTTATTGTTCCTTTCCTAAACTCTGGGTGCCCACTATTTTCCACACGGGCAGTCTAGAGTTAGGTTATCAGGTTATTCTGGATTCGGGAGTTGCTGTGCAGATCTGGAGGCGAGCCAGATAGCGTAGTCTATTATCTATTGTATATAGTATTTCTTTCCGCTGTTGTTGTCGTACACTCTGATTGATGTAATGTAATGTATAAAATGTATAGTTCTTTGTTTTAATGAATATTCATTTATCTATTATATGTTGTTCCGCTGCGACTGTGAGATTCTGTTATTGTTTCTCGTTCTGTTACTTGTTTTTCTGTTTTCTCTTCTCTTTCTTTTCTTTCTTCTTCTACCTCTTTCTTCTTCTAAAACCCTAACGGTTCGATTTTTCGGCAACGAAAAATCGCGATCGTTACATTTGGTATCGGAGCATATGGTTAAGCGACAACCTGCTCTGTTGGGTATTACTCATTAGAGATAGAGTCAGTAGTACTCTAGAATGAGTATGAGTGTAATAATAGATATGAGTGCGTATTTGTTAGTGAATATAAAATTGTTTTATATTGTGATGATTGGTTTGTTGAGTGGTATATGAACCTTTGTCGGCGCAGCCTCGAAAACTGAATCGAAGGGGTTCCTAAACACTTGAATAGAACAATTCGACACAATATTGTTTTAAATTGGGTAAATGAAATAATTTTACCTTGATTATATTTTGTATATAAAGAAAATAATTTTTCAAGAATTATTGAAGTGTGTATATAATTGATTGCTTGGTTGTTGTTAAATAGGATATATATATAAAATAATTAAAAGTTGTTTGAATAAGCTAATAAAAGCAACTATTGTAAAAGAATAATGGTATAAACCAATGAATCATAAGATGAAATAATAATTAATGATGATTTACAATTGTAAGATAATCATGTATGTATATAAGAAGTAAAATTATATAAGTAAAAGGGTTATAAAAGTGATTTATGAATAGAAAGGAAATTTTTGAAAGAATATTTAGCATTGATTTCACTATTGTCACTGGGAAATAATAAGGGTGATGACTGCAGCATCATCAGTATCATTTTCGAGTTTCTATGTGATGGATTTGCTACAAAAATGAATTAAAAATTGAAGTTTTGTTGTAATAAACCAATTTGAAATTAAAATTCAATTTGAAATTGATAAATATAAGTGAAAAAGGTTTTGAACTTATAATATAAGTTAGAAGTTGAATAATAAGTTTTATAACTTATTAAATGGGAAAATGTAAGTGAAACCAGTTGTTGAAATGGTTAAACAATTAAGTTAAATAAAATGGAATATGAATTTGAATATGGATATGAATTTGGCTTAAGTAAAAGTTAAATAGGATTTACTTTGGAATTTAAAATCCGAATTGAATTGATAAGTAAAACTTAAGTTTAATTAACAAATGATGTTTAAATGGAATAACTTAAGTGAAGTTGAATAAAAAATCGATCTTTGCATCAAAGTTAAATAATCAAGTGAATTAAATGATGTAAATAAAGTTGAAATGGAATGCAAGTTAAGTAATGTTGAAAGAATTGATGTTAATATCAAAATAAATGAATAAAGTGAGTAAATGAAATTGTTAAAGATGTGAACTTAAGTTATATAAATGAAATTCAATTTTATTTGTAAAAAGAACTAGCAATTGAATTAAAGAATGGATTGAATGTTAATCAATCGAATGTAAGTAAGTTGATATGAAACGATGTATGTAAGTGTAAATTCATTGAAGTTAGTTGAATAATTGGATGAAAATCAATTGAATGCTAAACCAATTGGAATTAAAACAGTTGAACCAAATTGAATGTAAGTAAAATAAATAAATTTGGTTGTATTGGATGTACATTGGTCGTTATTGCTTGTTGGTTGGTTGTATGTAAATTCATTAAGTGTTAATGAAATTGAATTAGTAAAATTTGAAAGCTATGTAATTGAATTCAAATGAAAATTGAAATGCAAAGTTGAATGAAAATGAATATGCAACTTTAATAGTAAACTAAAAGTGGTATAAGAAGCATGTATTGGAAATTTTATAATTGAATTGGCAAATTGGTTTGAATATTATAATTGGATATTATGCTAGCAGGATATACAGGTTATAAAGGAATTGGGATTTTGATTTCAAAGTTAAAAAAATTTGTAACGCTCGACAAAAAGGTACGTATTTCAGTTTTTATATGAGATTTGATGATTTCCTTCTCCAGCCACTTGGCTTTCTCTTTTCTTTTTGATTCTGAGGGGCCGTAGAGCCGTTTTGTAGTCGCACCGATCTAGCCGCGCAAAGGAGACTCTGGCGAAATTTTTTTCGAAAATTTCGGGTGTTAGAAAATTTTGAGAAATTTTGAAAGTTTGAAATTTGAATTTAAATTTAAATTTGAATTGTTGAGTAAACAATGTTGTTTGAAACCTATAATTGAAGTTGGAAAGCTAATTGAAATGATAGTAAATCTTTAATAAAAAGATTGGTGTTAGAAGGTTGATAAAACTATTAGTTTTGGAAAAATAATAAACGGATTATGAATTATTCTCCTTAACTTGCAATTTCGAGGACGAAATTCTTTTAAGGGGGGAAGATTGTAACGACCCAGAATTTTTGATAATTTGAATTTGAGTATTTAATTAATTTTAAATATTAATAAGTGGAATTTTTAAGTCGAATAATTTATTTTTCGAATATTGGATTTAATAGGGTAATTTAAATCGATTTATTTAATAGTGAAATTCTAGAAATAATTTAATATTGGGTTAAATATGATTGTAAATGATTTGGAAAATTTTGTTTTATCATATTTAAGTTATAGAAATATTTTGGAACTTGTAAAATTGAATTTGGAGTTAATTTGTAAAAAATTGAATATTTTAATATTTAATTATCGACTGAAAAATAGCCAATTTTTGAACAGTCTCAAAATTGAACGAAACGAGTTCCATTGGATCCGTAATAGTTAGTTATTATCGGATTTCAATTTTCGTAGCAATCGGAGTTGTCGTTTGACCGTGGCAGCTCCAAACGCATCGATATCGTTTTAATTTTAATTCGGCGAGTTAAAATAGCCATTTTTCAAACGGTCTCGGATTTCGACGAAACCAGTTTCATCGGATCCGTAATGTGATATTATTGCAAGATTTCAAATTTCAAGACGATCGGATTTGTCGTTTGTCCGGTACGAGCCAAAACGCCTAGAAATCGCTTAAATCGGTTTAAATTTAAATCGACTGTTTATTGCCGTATCTCACACATACTTCCGAATTAGCTTCCGAAACCTATTCCATTGTGTCCGGAATGCGGAAAAACCTTAGAATCGCCTGGCGGCACGCGTCGTTTGGAGTTCGTTTGCAAAAGTGTTAAATTGGGTATTTTATTATTAAAATAATAAGGGTATATATGTAAATCTCCACTCCAAAACCCTAATTCACTTGCTCCAGCCGCCACCTCTCCATTAATGGCCAGAAATTTTCGAATTTCATCCCTCAAGATCTCTCAATCCATCAACATTTAGGAAAAACTCCCAACTACAATGTTGTAGAGCACAGTAAGATCTCCCTATCCAACGGTTAAGATCGAGATTGGAGCGACGGATTGGAGGCTAGGGACCCGCGTTTGCCACCAGGTCATGCGCGTGTATCGAGGCAGGGGGGAGGCCGCACGTGGCCGGTCATGGGCTGAAGGTGGAGCTCGAGTTGGCCTTCGACGTGGTGTAACCTGATCGTGTTTGCATGCGATGTGGTGATGGCAAAACTAAACCCTAGAGGAAGGCTTGATGGGTTCTTGCATTTGTTTAGCCTGGAGTTTGGAACGCACGCACGGGAGAGAAGAAAGGTGGGGGGGCCCACGCGTGTAGGGTTGGAGGTGATTTTCTTTTGTTTTTTTTTAGTTTAAAATTTAAAATTCAAATCGTGTAACTTAAAAACGTGATAACTTTTGCATGCGAGGTCGGATTCGAACGAGATTTTTTGCGTTGGAATCGTATCGTCGTGCTCTTCGCGATGCAACCAGTTTGGAGTCGATTGGAGCTCGTTTGAATTTCGGGTAAAATTAAACGTTCGTTTAATTTTATTCGAAACGAACGACGAAACCGGAATAAAATCAAGGTGAGAACTCCTCACTCAATCGAAAGGTTTTGTTTAAAATTTTAAATAGTTGGTGTTGATTGATGATTGCTGTTTGATTGTGCTAGTAGATACAGTAGGATATATACTATATATAGCGATATATATATATTGGCATATGTATATATCGGATTTGATTCCCCGCCTCGTATAGCGGATGAGACCCTATTGCGCCGTTATTAAGCGGAATATTTATAAAATCCCATATACCGCGATATTCCACCTTGAAGTGGAATGGGTATTGTGCTAACGTCTGTGGATGCAGGGTAACAGGTTGGAGGGATCCAACTGGATTCCTCACATATTTATTTGTTTATAAATATTATGTTGATTGTTGATAATCATATTGATATATGACACTTATTCCCGTGATTGACCATCTGATGTTGTTGCATCATCGGATTCAAATTTTTAAAAATTAAAATAACGGTTTTGAATTTAAAAGGGGTTTTAAATCGATTTTTCAAAGAATATGGTTTATTAAAAATTTTGAATTGATTAAATTTTAAAATAAATAGATGGATAAAATTTTATGTTTTAAAAATTTATATTTTTATAAAATATAACTTAAAAGAAATTTTTAACAATAATAGGTTTTTATAAAATAGTTAAATTTGGTTTTTGGGAAGTTATTATTATTAATGGTTTATATAAAGGATTTTATAAATGGATGTTTTTAAATTAAATTTATTAAAGTTATAGAATAAATTTATAAAGTGTTAAGTTGATGTATAACATGAATTTCACTAGGATTTATAGATTAATAAATGTGAAATTTATAAAACGAATGGTTATTGGAAAATTTTAAGTTTATAAGTTATTAACTTATAGAAATGGATTTGGGCATTAAAAAGGGGAATTTTATAGAAATTGTTAATAAATGAAGATTTCATTAGTTGAAATTATTATAAACCATAAAGAAATCTTGTAAGTGATAAGATTTTAAATTGGTGAAGTTCAAAGGAACGATTTGGTAAATAAATAATATTATAAGTATTTAACTTACAATATGGCTTTTGGGTATGAAATTGGGTTATGTAAAATTGCATCGGATTAATAAAGGAATTTATAAAATTGGGGTTTATAATAGAAATGGAATTTATAAACTATGTTTATAAATTTGAAATTCATCAAATTTGATAAATGAAATATGGGAATTTGTTAAGTGGGCTATATTCACTATTTTGAATATTGAATAGATTATTAAATAAAATGGGTTTGTTTTTGGGAAAGGAATGTTTTAAATGGAATTTAAAACGAATTAAAGGTGTTTTAAAATGTATTGAGTATTGAAAACATAGATTTCAACATTGATTGTTGAAATAGACGTTTTCGAGAAACAGAAGGGGATAATTTGTATAGTATTGGATTTATATATCTATTTTTAATTTCAAATCCATATACTAGTGTTTTTGGGTTGTCGTAACGATGTTTTACGCAACATTCGTTTTTAACCCAAATAAATGTGAATAAAAGAATGTTTTCTTAAAGAGAATGGAATAAAATACTTAACGGTAACTTAAGTATATTAAATATTTTCAAATCGTTGAAAATAAATAAATTTGTGAATTACTTATTTTTAAAATAAGCATGGGAAAGGTTTTCTAATATGAAATGGAACGGTTTTTGTGAATTCACCTTTAAGGTAATTGAAAGCAAATAACTTGAAATCGATTTGGGAATCGTATGCTAGTAGATGCTTGGAATTTAAATCCACTTTGGAATTTATATATATGAAGGGAAATTTGTTTAAAAATAAATGTTGATTTATTTTTAAATATGAAAATATAATTTACGAATTTGGAACGTAAGTAAAATAAATCGGTAAAGATTTATTTGGTGGTTTGAAATTTGTTTCAAAAGGTATATATGGTTAAGGTGATTTGAAATTAGTTTTCAAATGGTTAAGGTGATTTGAAATTAGTTTTCAAATGGTTAAGGTGATTTGAAATTGGTTTGCAAATGGTTAATGTAATTTGAAAATTTGTTTTCAAATGGTAAAGGTAAATTGGAAATTGGTTTTTCAATTGGTTAAGTGTGGAAAGTTTTATCGTGAAGTGGTTTTGGTAAAACAAGTAACTGGGGCAATTATTTGGAAATGGTGTATATATATATATATATCTCGTAAGATATTTTGGGACTTAATAATTTTGGAAAAATTATTTGGAATCTGATGATGTGGCGCATCTTTATTGATAGTTAAATAACCGACTATCAATATTTACCCTTGGATGGTATTGATTGTGTTTGTTTGGAATTGAATGCGCACTTATTTTTAAAAATAAGCGCTCGCTATTCGGTTTAGCCGGGAGAGGACCTTTGTGTCATATATCCCATTCCGAATATGCGATACGTCGTTTGGATTGCATTTGAAGACCGGTGTGAAGACCGGGTATTTGTGAAAACGATAGGATGACCTATCGATTGTCTCCGCATCGTTAGCTACGATATGGAGATTTCCTTTGTGATGGGAAATTTTATCGGGATTGTGAATACCCGGATTGCAAGGGCTTCTTTGGAAGTGCCTTCGGTTCTGTTCGAACCCGGAACAGACTTGTATGGTTACGTGTCTGACATTACATTTTGAGAGATAGAGCAGATTTCTTTCAAATACATTTCTGTTGGTGGCGGAGAATTTATTCTCTTAGCTTAACACCCTTCTCTGAGACGTACGAGCTCAGAGGTTATGTAGTTGAAGGTTATCAGCGATATTTCCCAATCTGGTAATGTGGCATGCTGAGTGCTGCTGTGTGATGATCATTGGTTGATCGTTTGGATATGATCATTTGTTTGATCATTTATCTTTGTGATTATTGCTTTGGTCATCTGTGGACCCAAAGCATGGCTTTGTTGCACAAAGCGTAGCTTTGTGGACGAGACTTCGTCAGGACCTCACTCCCCGGAAATGGTCGAAACAGGAATATGCGGCAAGGTTATGAGGGTCGCTCCCTTTAGGGTATGTCATTTCCTTCTGGAAAAGGGTGGTATCATGGTATGGAGCCCAGATATTTACTCACGTTGATACACTATATCTATTACTGTGTGGTGTTGTTGGTATCGAGCGCTCGGATAAAGGTCCCAAAGGACCGGGGGATGACATATTCGTGTAGTAGTTACCTAGTTACAGAGGTAACCCGGCCTTGTGTTGGCAGAGATCTAACCGTAACGTTAGTTCTCGGGACGTCCCGCCAGAGGCGATCCCATGTGGCAGTAGGAAGTTCCTTAGCCTGACCATTTGTTGGAAATCCATTCTTCAATTACGTGCCTTGTACGGTTTTAGTTGTAGAACCTGCCATTTAACATGGCAGCTATAGTAGGCATAGTATCATGGTACCTATGCTGGCTAGGATTGATATTATACTTTCGAAATATTTTCCACTATGCACTAGTAATAATATCAAAGAATTTTTCTCGTAGTAAGCATGTTTGACTATCATAAGGAGAAATCTCCCCCATGTGTGCGTTTGCATTGTGTGTGTGCCGGGAGGCCTTATGGTAGTTTCATTTTCCAAAAAGCATTGCGGATTTAAAAATTTAAATTTTCTTGTTGCTTGTTTAAAGATAAACTGTTTTGAGTTCTCACACCAGTCACATGACTGACCTGGAGTTTATTGTTCCTTTCCTAAACTCTGGGTGCCCACTATTTTCCACACGGGCAGTCTAGAGTTAGGTTATCAGGTTATTCTGGATTCGGGAGTTGCTGTGCAGATCTGGAGGCGAGCCAGATAGCGTAGTCTATTATCTATTGTATATAGTATTTCTTTCCGCTGTTGTTGTCGTACACTCTGATTGATGTAATGTAATGTATAAAATGTATAGTTCTTTGTTTTAATGAATATTCATTTATCTATTATATGTTGTTCCGCTGCGACTGTGAGATTCTGTTATTGTTTCTCGTTCTGTTACTTGTTTTTCTGTTTTCTCTTCTCTTTCTTTTCTTTCTTCTTCTACCTCTTTCTTCTTCTAAAACCCTAACGGTTCGATTTTTCGGCAACGAAAAATCGCGATCGTTACAGATAAATGGCGGGCCGTCACACAACAATTACACATACATATGGATATACCATATTTATTTCATGGAAAACGATGATACAAATTTCATCTTCATATAAAAAGCATCTTTCACAAAACAGGTATAAGTAGTAAGCAAAAATTCAGAAATATGCGCACTTAATCATAATACTTGAAGAAAACACTACAAGAATGATTAATAGAAGCATACCTTGATTAATATATTACAAACACTAAACATCCAATCTAAGCATAGAGAAAATACCGTTAAAATGAATTACAAAAACATAAAGTTAACTCCATACAGTATAACTTTCCCAAAGAGAAAAAACTACACGTGTTTCAGTGAACAAGTCCTTTTATTATGACCCAACTTCTTGCATATACTACATCTAATGATCTTAGAAATTTCACCAACAGATTTTATCCTCTTAGATAATGATGGTTGACCAGACATTCTTCTATCTTTAGGAGGTGTTACAACACCATCTTCAATCAAAACATCTTCTTTCAAAAAGTTTATAATAGGATTGATTGGATGAAAACATGCTGATCGGAAATAAACAATTTGAAATAATCTTCAATGTAATCATAAACATTCAACTTTCGACAACTCAAAATACATCTAACAACATGAGCATGAGGAAAACCGGATATTTACCACAAGTTACAAGAATAAATCCGATTATTTAAATCAATAGATTGACGAACAGGAGAATGAATTTCAAACACATGTTCACTTGATTTTATAACAAATCACAAAGCTCCTTCCAAATAAACACTTTTCAAACGATTTTCATTCATTGGACATACAACACGATTCCAACTATTAGCAATTTCTCAACGATCAGAAGTTAGCTTCATTAACTTAACTCTAATTTTATCCAAGCATGCAGTGATTGGTAAATGTCTTTCTTTCAAAATCCATTTATTGGAACTCTCTGAATAATTTGATGGCATTTCACCATAACGACAAGGAGGGTAAAAACATTAGCAAACTTCCCAAAGGTAATTCCATTCAAAAATTTTGCCATAGTAGAACCACCAACGGCTTTAAAATTCTTCAATGCAACATTGAAATCATCCGAATTAGAAGCATATGTAACATGTCCAAAAAAATCTGTCAACCATTTCTTTCTTGATTTGGAAAATTCAGATTTTAAAGCAACTTGTAAATTATTATTCAAATGATAAAAACATGAACCATGAACTGAATTTGAAAAAAAAATTGGAATAGCAACAAGAATACCAGGATGACGGTAAAAAATGAAAATAAAATTTCTACTATCATGTTTCAGAAAATCTTTAAGTTGTTCACAATACCAAATCCAATTATTTCCATCTTCACCAGACATAATCGCAACTACTATAGTAAAAAACGTGATAAAACAACAAATATATAAATAAATGAACAAAGTGCATAATTCTCTGCCCTTGTATTGAAAAAGTGCAGACAAAACTGCAACTATTACCATATTTTACAATAAAACAATTTCTCACTATATCCAAAGTATTGCAGACTTTTTAGCAATTTTTTTGTAAAACTTCTTCAGTTTCTACAATTTTTTCTGTTAGTAAGATAATTTTTTAATAAATACTGATATTGCAACAATAAATAATAATTATTGCAAATATTGATGCAACTATACATTAAACTACAAACAAACAATATACCTTCATTGCCATTTTTGCCAGTAGCAGCCATCAAACAACCTTGAGCTCTATCATTCATAAAAGTAGCATCAACAAATATTAAAGGCTGAAAAAATTGAAAACCATGTGCACAAGCTTCGAAACCAATAAAAATCCTCTCAAATTGATGTGTATCAGGATTACACTCCAAAACTACTTTAATATCAGGATTAGTTTCGAGGACAACATCACAAAAAGACTTCACATGGTGATAAGACATCATATCACTTCCATGTAAATCTTCTAAAGCCAACCTCTTCCAACTATAAGCAAAATAATACTTTAAAATGATATTCTACTCAGTTTGAAATAGGTTAATAATGTCCTTTGTCTTCATTAACGGATTAGCTTGAATATGATCATAAACCAAAAATTTAATCAATTTACTTGAAACATGAGGATTATTTATATCACAAATTCCAACACCATAAGTATATTCAGGTTGAAATATCTTTATAACGAAATAGTCAGGAAGATTAAACTTGACAGAAGCATGAATCTTGAAAGTACATTTTGTTCGGGAGCAAATAGCTGTAACTCTTTCCTTATCATTCTTAACCAAATCAAACTTGTACCCAGTCTTAATACTATATATCATCAGTTGAGCCTAAATTCAGTAACACCACCTAGAAATTGTTGACCAACATGCATAAAAATAGATTGATTAGAATCATTTCTCAATAACTGCCTGAATTGAATATTAGAATCATCGGTAGTAACAAATGAGAAATCACTACAACAAGAAACAGCATCTGGCCTAATATTGGTTGTTGAAAAACTAGTAGGAACAACATAAAATAAAATTAACAAAGTAATCCTCAAGGTTATGTGCAACCAACAGCAAAATAGATTGAAGATCAGAATTGAAAAGACAGTGTGAATCTTGCTATATGGAATTATACTATACTAGTGCGGAAATAAACTAAAATACTATAGCAATGTAAATAAATAAAACAAGCACATCAGGAATTTTTATACTGGTTCGAACTTCCCTTTCTACGTCCAATTCTAGACTCCTTCTGTAATTTCAACTAACACAACAACCCTCACTTAACCCGAAGGAACAGGTCTATATAACCCTTGAATAGCCGAATAAGGGACCGGAGCAACAGAGCTGGATTTTACCTCAACAGCCGAAGAGGACTTCACACGCCTGAGCAGCAGAACAGGACTGATACAAATAAAGTTTTCTTGACACTATGTGTTCTTTAATAACACGAATTTGTCGATTATAGTACACTCTTCCTATAATCTTCTCCTTTATGATATATATGTGTGTGTGTGTGTGTGTATGAATATGTGAAAAACAAGGAAACAATAGAATGACATTGTATGAAATTGAATGCACAAGAGTACTATAATCAAGAATATGAGAGTAGAGTAAGAATAGAATGAATTAATTTTTTTTAAGAAGAATGATTCAAATGTATTTATATCGATTATAAAAAGGAGCATTTGTTCGTGAAGAGTTATCATGAAGAGATATGGTCATATCTATTGAAATGAAGGATGCATCTCTTCACGAATGAAAGTGCCTATTTGAAAAATATAGCGGTTATGGATATTCAGACTTCTGAATCGAAAAATTCAGACTTCTGAATTCGCACGAGCTCAAACCAGAAAGAAAGCAGGCTAAAAATGACTATTTTCAGACGTCTGAAATGAACAATTCAGACGTCTGAATATTGTAAAAACAATATTCATGTTTTCAGATTCAGACGTCTGATTTGGTGCATTCAGTCATCGGAATGTAGACTAAAAATTGATAATATGCAAAGCTTTAAAAACAATGTCGAGATATATCATACAGAAGAGATTTTAACATGAATAAACTTTAGATACAGACTCGATACTTACTTATGAGTTGAAGCTCATTTGAATCCGGTCTTGATTGGCTCCTGTAAAAACAAGTTAGTATATAATAATGACTTATATAGTTGTCATAGTCAAAATATCATAATTACGAAATATCATAAATACGAAGTTCCGATATTCTCCCGCTTTTCGATGATGGCAATTATATAAGTATATACATAATATGAGCATATATAATAGGAAATAATTATATGTACTCCCCCTTACTATAAGCTCCCTCTGTTGATGGTTTAGTTCTTAAAGTCCTTCTCCTCCTTTGACATCGACAAAAAGGAAACATACCAAATATGATATACTCATATATCACATATAATGACAAACTACACTATTTCGAAATAGTTATAGAAGTTTTAATAGTGCAAACCAACAAGCTAGTATGAGATCACTACATACAAAAATACACAACAAATGCAAATTACTACGAATGTTTTTTTAGATAAGAGAATAACCATACCACTACCTCAATACCTTGTGCTTGACTCATCCTCACTCTCTTCATCCTCCTCATCATCGTCAATGGTGCCGGAGGTAGAAGACCATTGAAAAGGAGCTGGATTAAAAACTTCAGTAGAAGTCGAGGAAGTGCAACCAATACATTCGCATATCTTATTTAGAAAACCACGAATGGAGTTGAACGTTTTATTTGATTGCCTCTCGAACTTATCTATTTTAGATTTAAGCTTGGCTTGATTTTGTAAAAGAGTAACCAAAGCTTGTCGACGAGTAGAGTCAAGATTGAGAACTTCGATTTCATTATCATCTCCTTCTTGAACTTGAGTAGAAACAGGGTGATGATGTCGAGAAGGTTGAGGACGATTTTGATCACGGTTGGCGATCCATTCTTGAAATGATGTAAAAGCAAGACTTTGTAGACATTTCAGTAAGTTCATGTGTCCCAAAGTTTTAGACCCAAGCTCTTTAATTATGGAAAATTCAGGTTCCGAAAAATAAATACCATAACTTTGAAGAATTTTCATTATATAAGCACCATAGTGAAAAGTTTTATATCGACGACGGCATTTATATCCACAAACTCTTCGATAATAACGCGGCCCCAATCTACAGATTGTTTGGAGTATATAGCATAGAGAGCTTGAAAGTTGCGCTTATTAACAACTTCATGCTACTGGTGCGTGGTAAAACTGAGCGAATCCAAGCTCTATGAATGATACAGGCTTGTAGCCGAAGTGGAACAGATGTAAGTTTAGTAATATCGTCAGAAAGAAAGCGGTGAGAAACTTCATCTCGTTCATCTAAAGATAGAGAAACCTCAATATCATCTAAATCGGTTCTGGTTGAAGGACATTGAAGGATTTCTCAAAGACGAACAAGTGGAAGATAAATCTTAGTACCACAAACAATAGTCCAAATGCAATCTTGACAATTGTGAGGATGGTGATGATCCAAATTCATATTTGCATAAAAAAGCTTTACTAAAAGATTATTAATCTTCACATTATTGGTAGAAAAAGAAAGAAGAGATTCTAACTCATTTGAGCGAGCTATTTGTAGAATTCGCTAAGGCTCAAATTCTTCATACTTCATGAAGGCACTGGGAAAGAAGTTGGATCTTTCCATTTGAGCAAACCGACTTTTTACTTCATAATTCCAAAGCCATTGATCATGTTTAGAGTAGAATAGGTTGTTGAAGCCCTAGATGTCTTCGGTTTTGGAGCCATTTGTGAAGAAAAGAGAATAAAGATTGAATTTTTAAGAGTGTAAAAGGTGGGTTTTGAGGAAATAAAATAAAGCAGTTTAGTGAAAAATGAGAAAAGAAGAAGATTGGAACAGCTTTAAGATGGTAGATGGGAAACAAAAATGTTGAAAAGCCCTTGTAATTTGAAAAGCCTGAACTGTTCAGACGTCTGGATTATTGATTTCAGACGTTTGAATTCAAAAAATTTAAACAGAACGCAAATAGTTCATTTTTGGGTATTTTCAGACGTCTGGTTTGGATGATTCAGACATCTGAATCTGAAGTCAAAAATGTATATTTGACAATATTCAGACGTCTGTTTTAACCATTTCAGACGTCTGAATTCAAAGGAAAAAAAATGTATTTCTGAACATACACAAATTTATTATACATACGGAAGTTGTTTATTAAAAGCATACAATTTGTGAAAACAATAACAACATTGAAAAATAATTTGTTGATTTTTGAATCTATGATGAGGAAGATGATTGTCTAGGAGTCTTAGGCTCTTTTGGTTCTATCATCTTTTTTCCCTTAGACGATTCCAAAGAATTCCAGTTATTGCCATGTTCCCATGAATTTGGTGATACATGAGGACGTTGCGGTGTTTGGTTCCATGAATTGTGATGGGAAGATGAAGGTTGATGAACATTAGAGGTAGATGAACCGCATATTTCCCAACCAAGGTTCTCCAGAAAGTTAAGACGTCGTGAATTAACTTTTTGCTCATAGTACATTTTTCGTTGGAGACCTAACGATTCCTATTGATAATGATGAATATCATCAATCTTCTATTTAGTTTGCGTGGAACCGAAGAACAAAAACGATGAGCTTTCTTCTTTTCTGGAGTGTGACCAGTATGATTATTCGGAGACACATGCCGGGCAGGTTCATAACAAGGGGTTGGAGTTGATAAATTGGAAGAATATGCTGATGATGGTATAGAAAATTCAATAGAAGAAGGTTCTTATGAACCAGAGCTATTCGACGCCATAGAATAAAAGACAATTGCGAGTAACTGAGAAAGCAACATGGTTTTGTTAACAGACACAGATAGAATAACGAGGAAGCTGAAAAATAACTTAGTCAGAGTTGAAAATTTATAGGTGAGCAAAACATATATTTACAAAGTAAATATGTGGATGAGAATCAAAGATAAATAGGTTCCTAAAAAAAGCAATAAAATTGCAAAAGATAAAAAAATGTGGACAACACCTTTTCAGGAGATGGATGGTTAAAAAAATGAAAACAATATAAAACTTGCACGTAAAAAAATAGTATGCTACCAATAGAAAGTCAAATTATAAATTTTTGAACGAGATAATTCTGAGTTCTCGTCTTCGTTTAATAAAAGTGTTTTCAAGAAGTGGTTTGGTGAAAATATCAGCCAATTGGTTTTCGGATGTAATAAAATCTGAATTTTTTTTCCTTTTTCAATATAATCACGAGGAAAATGATGAATGTCAATATGTTTTGTTCGTGAATGATTGATTGGATTTTGTGATAAATTAATAGCACTTGAGTTATCACAATATATTGTTTAATTTTTTGAATTTATATCAAAATCTCTAAGTGTTTGTTGCATATAAATAACTTGAGCACAAGCTAATGCAGCAGAAATATATTCTGCTTCATATGTAGAAAGTGAAACGTGGTTTTGTTTCTTACTAAACCAAGAAACTAACGATTTTCCAATAAAATGGCACATACCGCTGGTACTTTTTCTATCTGTCCGAGATCCACCAAAATCAGCATCACCATATGATACTAATTCGAAAGGACACTCTTTTGGATAGAAAATTCCAAAATCCTGGGTATTGCTAAGATATCGTAATATACATTTAACTGCTCTTAAATGTGATTCGTTTGGATTAGCTTGAAATCTAGCACATAAACAAACACTCATCATTATGTTAGGACAATTGGTCATTAAATATAGTAATGAACCAATCATACTTTGGTATAATTTTTGATCAATACTTTTACGATTTCTTTCTCTATCGAGATGTGTGGTTGTACTCATAGGAGTCGGTTTGGTAGAAGTATTTTCCATTCTGAAGCGTTTGATTAAATTATTACAATATTTCTCTTGGTTAATAAAAATACCATTTTGTACTTGTTTGATTTGTAAACCAAGAAAATATGATCATTCTCCCATTTGGAGAAGTCCTGGCATAATTTTTTCTTTGATAGAACCAAAAATGATTTCATCAACGTAAATTTTAATAATTAAAATATCCCTTTTTGGATGTTTAATAAAAAGTGTTTGATCAACCTTTCCAATTTGAAATCCAGATGATAGTAAATAGCTCTTAAGCCGTTCGTACCAAGCACGTGGTGCTTGTTAAAAACCGTATAGAGCCTTCTTAAGTTTATAAACATGGTCCGGATATTTCTCATGAATGAATAAAGAAGGTTGTTCAACATACACGTTTTCTTCTATATAACCATTCAGAAAAGCACTTTTAACGTCCATTTGATAAAGTTTGAAATTATGAAGACATGCATAAGCCAATAAGATACAAATTGCTTTTAATCTAGCGACAGGAGCAAACGTTTCTTCGTAGCCAATTCCTTCCTCTTGATTATAACCTTGAGCGACTAACCTTGCTTTATTTCTGGTGATGTTACCTTGTTCGTCCGCCTTATTTTTATAGACCCATTTCGTACCAATAACAGTTTGATCACTTGGTCTAGGAACTAACTCCCAAACTTCATTGTGTTCAAACTGATTTAGCTCTTCTTGCATTGCAATTATCCAGTAGTCATCAGTAGATGCTTCTTTAGGGTTTTTGGGTGCGATATTGGAAAGAAATGCTAAGTGACCCATTTGATTTAATTGACTTCTAGTTTAGACGTTTGAATTAATTTCTCCAATAACATTTTGAACAGGATGATCCCGTAATATTTTTGGTGGAGATCTTAACTCATTATTGATAACGTTTTCATCTTCTCTAGAGTTATCAATTATGTTTTCTTTATTTTCAAAATTTATATTATCAATATTTGTGATATCATCTGGAATTTCTTCATCATCTCTTACACTTGTTTTTTGTAGAATTTTTTTATCAAAAGATACGTGAAGAGTTTCCTCAACAGTATTAGTTATTTTATTAAACACCTGATGAGCTTTGCTTCGATCTGAAAATCTTAAAAAGATATCTTGGTTAGATTTTGCATTGAATTTTCCAAGCTGATATTTGGTATTTCATATAAAACATTTTGATCCAAAATTTTTAAAATAGGAAATATTTGGTTTTCTTCCATGAAACAGTTCATATAAAGTATTTTTGGTAAGAGGTCGTATAGAAACACGATCCAAAACATAACAAGCAGTTGCTACAACTTCTGCCCAAAAATGTTTTGGAAGTGTGTTTCCATTTAACAAGGTTCTTGCACATTCTTGTAATGGTCTATTTTTCCATTCTACAACTCCATTTTGTTGTGGAGTTCTAGGAAATGATAAATTGTGAAATATTCCTTTCTTTTTATAGAAATGTTCAAAAGCTTCGTTTTTGAACTCTCCTCCATGATCACTTCTAATATTCTTTATTTTCAATCTTTTAAATTTTGGATTCTTTTGACAAAGACTTGAAAATGGTCAAAAGTATCACTTTTATTTTTCATAAATATAGTCCAAGTATATCTAGTAAAGTCATCCACAATTACAAACACATATCTATTGTGATTTATGGATTGTACTTGAGTCGGTCCAAATAAATCCATGTGTAGTAATTCAAGTGGTTGTAATGTAGAAATAACTTTCTTAGATTTTAAAGATGATTTAGTTAATTTTTCTAATTGGCATTCATCACAAATATGATCGACTTTAAAGTTCATTTTTGCTAATCCTTTTACTAAATTATTTTTAGAAAGTTTGTTTATAGCTTTGAAGTTAATATGACAGAATCTCTTGTGCCATAACCAAGAATCATTTTTTTAACTACTAAGCACATATCTAAATTATGATTAATTTTCATATTCATAACGTATATTTTTCTATCTCTATCACCTTCAAAGATAAGTTTTCATTTTGATCATAAATACTGCACTTATTTTCAAAAAATGAGATTTTGACTCCTTTGTCACACAATTGACTAATACTTAACAAATTATGCTTCAAGTTTTTGACAAATAAAACATTGGAAATGAGAGGTAAATTAGATCTACCGTAATTTCTCACATCACCGTTACCGATGATATAACCTTTGGAATTGTCTATAAATTTGACGGAGCCTCCATCTGAATATGTGATATTTAATAGCATATGTTTGTCGCCTGTCATGTGTTTTGAGCAACCACTGTCGACTATCAATTTTCCTCTTTTCTTAAGTGAGACGTGGAAAAAATAAAAGAATAACATTGGTACCCACTTTTTGATTGGGTCCTAAGAGTTAGGTCATAGGAAACCAAACCCAAGAGAATTCGGTATTCCCTTTATATAAATAATTCTTATTTTTATGAACATTTTTCAAAAAGGACTCAATATATTTATTCCTAATCAAGCTATTCTTTATTTTAGGAACCAATATTTTTATGGTTTTTGAGTTTTGATTCCTTTTTGGTTGAACTATGGTAGACTTTAGATTTTGAAATATTTCTCTTATCTTTGCTTAGTTTTAGGTTAGGTGGAGCTACAGTTTCTTTGTATAACCTAGACCTTTCTTATTTGAAACAGACTGAGAAGTTTCAATAATTTTAGATAAGTTTTCTCTGCCTTTATTAAAGTTAGATACATTTTTAGCAATGCACTCTAACTTTGTTTTGAGGCTAGTATTGTCTAGTTCAATCATTTTGATCTTGGTTTTCAGCTCATGATTTTCAAAGATAAGAGCATCATTCTTTTCCTTTTGAGTTTCAATTTCTTGACTCAATAAGGTAAGTTGAGAGTTATCATTAGAAAAATATCTTGAAGTTTTCCAAGTTCTTTTTCTAATATCTGTTTTTCATCATTTAGCATGTCTCTCTCAAATTCTGCTTTTCTCTGATTTTCTAGAGCCTCTTTATATTTTCTTTTGAGAATTTTTAAAGTATCTAATAATTCAGAATTTATTTCAATCACGTCATCAAAAGTAAGATCATTTACCCCTTTCTCTGTAGCCATGAAACAAACATTTGCTTGTTCATTTCACTGTCACTACTGCTTTCTGAAGAAGAAGAATCCGAGTCATCCCATGTTACTGAAAATGCCTTCTGTAACGACCCGTAAATTTTCAATAATTGAAATTATTAAATTAATAAGATTTTGAAAATTTACAATTTAAGAAAATAAAAAAAAAATGTGTAAATTTTTAATAAAAGTTGTGAAGCAATAATGAAAATAGTTAAGAGGTAAGGTAACAGGTTTATTTAAAGTTAATAATTTATGAATTGGAATGAATTTTCAATTTAAAAAAAAGTAATTATGTAACAACCCTATATTTTCAGCCATTCGCATGCGCACATGTCGGACTTGAATTGCCCAAAATACCGCGTTGTAAATAAATTTGAAGCAAATGAAATACAATCACAGAATCACAGACACAGAAATATCAGAATAACTCGCAGCGGAAATAAAATACATAGTAGTTCATGAAGCTACTATGGCAGAGTCTCAAACCAAATACATAATACAGTCTAAAAACAACATAATAGAAATACCAAATACATAGAAGTTCACTAATACATGAGATAAACTAGAATAGCTGAAACAGAAAGTAGATATAAATGTAGATAAGCAGAAACTCCAGCAAAGACCAGCTCCAGAAAGAGAATCCAAAGCTGTGAATACTCAGGCTGACCCGAGCGTGAAGTAAAACACAAAACACTCGAGTCAGCACAATATATACTTATATAATGTAAACCAACTCAAGTGAACTGTAGTAGAAATTCACAATAACTTAAAGGATGCTTGGGATCGCCCATCCTTTAAGAATTAGTTAAACTATAAATTAAATACGTCCCGTGGTTAAAATTTCAAACTGGTATTTTATACTTCAAAATAAAATATCATTTCAAATTTCAATATCATTCAAAATCCATTTCATCATATCAAAATATAATATTTTCCAAACCACATTCATATTTATTTAATTTAAATACCATTACAAAACACATTTCAAATAGTTTATATTTCAAAACAAATTACTTCATTTTAAATCATAAAATGAAGTTATTATATTTAATAATTAAATTATTAAATTTACAAAATTTTAGTCTTTCAAAATTCATTTATCCACTTTATTTATTAAAACAAATGAAAATTCAACTTTCGCAGCATTTAGAAATTGCTATGGAAAGTTACACTCAAAACAGTTCAATTTAACAAAAGATAGCATTTTAAAAATGTTGTAATAGGGTTACATTAGTTTCAAATAAAACTTAGTTAAATTCAACAATTATAACATTTACAAAAATGCTATGATAGCCTTTAATTAAACTTAGCCATTTGGTTCATTATTATCAACTACAGCATTTACAAATGCTGTGTTATCATTTACATTAGAATTAATAGCATTTCTGAAATGTAGTTAATTTACTTCAAATATTCAGTATAATTTCACAAGTAATTATGTTTTTATTTAAATCATTTTTAACTTATAAAATCATATAATTTCACTTTTAAAAACAATCATTCAAATACCCTTATATTCATGATTTTATAAAGTTAAATCTCCATTCAAAAATCAAAATTTAATAATAATTCACTTATTAAATTCCAACATAAAATTTTAAATTCATTAAATTAAATTTAACTTAACATTTAAGTTTAAAATTTTCAAATACAACTTAATTTCATTTTTATTTACTTAACTTAAAATTCACTTTTAAGCCAAATTCACAAATTTCCAATTTTAGTTATATTTCCAAATTTCAACCTAAATATTCATTCATTTCACATTTAACTTTATTCAAAAATCATTAATGTATTACAAAATCATTTTAAATTCATTTGATTCAAAATATAATAAATTTATCATATTTTCATATTTAATTTAAATTCCATTTATCACCAAATTATAATTTCCAAAATAACTTACATTTCAGATTTCTAACTTTACCCTTTATTTATTTCACTTATAAATTTTCAAAAAATCAATAATTCTTTACAAAAATCATTTTTAATCAAATCTAATCAAAATATTATAATATTTACATTTCTAAAATATTTTAAATTTTTTTAGAAAAACATATTTTAACAACGGGTCTGTATTTCATTTTCTAGCCTAGATGATGTGATACGGGTAATATATCATTTCAACCTGTAATTTACAAAGAAAACCCGGGTTTGATCATTTCAAACCCACAATCCCAAGTAAAAGAAAATAATTGAAAATCATTCAGGCCTATCATTTCAGCCCATAACGATTTTCTCCTATTCTAAAGTCTGTTCGGGTATGTATCATTTCAACCCATAGTGATTCTAGTCTACATAGAACTTGAAGTGTGATAAACTGATGAAAGTAGCATAATAGCATGAAATAACAGTAATATATGATATAACAGGTGTAAATATAGGTGTGAACATCATATGAATATGATATAGCAGTTATAACAGGATTATGCATTTACAGATTCAGGTGATGTCAGTTTATCACTACATAAGTACATATTAGTCTGGTGAGATTTACTCACTGTTTTGAGCTGATGACACAACGAAGAATTGCACAACGGGATCTACACAAGCACAAAAGCACGATACATATACGAAGTGGAGGATCCAAGGATTACTTCCCTTGAATACAAATCAAACAAACAATATAACATTATAAGGTTTTAGACCAAAAATACGATAAACGATGCTAGAAATAACTTCATAAAAAAAAGCTGAAATGCTTTGCACTCGCTTCCGACATCTCATAGGCTCGGCCAAAGGTAGAGTACAGGTCTAAGACAATGATTTAGGGTCAGGTCTGGGTTGCTAAGGTCGGCCTAACATGAGTTTGAGTGATGGTGTGAAGGTGGGTGAAGGCAAGAACACAAAATCATGCATACACATGGTTTTTGGGCCATGAATTGGGCTCGGCCAAGGCCCTAGGTATCACAGCCATAAGAGTGGGGTCCACTGTGGTGGTGTGGCCGTAGGTGCTGGAGGTGGTGGTGGTGGAGTAGGGGCGGCCATGGTTAGTGGAAGTGGTGGATGTGGAAGCTAGTGCTCGGCTAGATCAATATGAAGGGTGTTTTGAAACTTTTGCGGATATACATCACCGAGGGGATTCATGGCTTCGGTGGCTGGTGAGGAGGAGGTGATGGTGGTGTGTCATCAGGTGGTGGAGGCGGCTAGGCTGCAAGGTGGCATGGTTGAACCTACATGACGTGAAGCAAGTGCAAAATCAAACTAGAAAAATCAACATAAGTGAACAAAAGAAGACAAAAGGAAATAGAATTTTACCAAACTTCTCAATCAAGAGGAGGCCGAAATTTTTTTCAAGAAGGAGGAAAATGATGTACGTGAATGAAGAATGGAGGTAGGAAGCTGAATTATGTGAGTAGTTACTGCTAATTGATGGCAAAAGTAAGTTAAAATGTGAAAAGGTGGGAAAATCAAAAGCCATAGGAAACAAAAGGTCACAAACCCTTTCAATTTACCTTTTATTATTTATAGAAATTTGTGTAGCTGAAATAATAATAATATCAGATAAGATTTCGAAATTTTTAATAAATATACAAATATATATAATATTTATCAATTATGTAAAGTAAAATTAAGGAAAATAGTTAAAACAGTGAACTAGACTAGCAAAATTTGAAGTTAAATGAAATAATTTAGAAAGTTCATATAAGCTTGTAAATTATTTTTTTAAACATGAATAATAACATAAAATACAAATATATTCACAAAATAAATATTTAAAATTTAATTTAAATATAAAATTTTAATGCAGAAAATAGCAGAAAATGGGAAAACGGCCCTTAAAAATAGGAAATCAACACAGTAATTTTTGGAAAAATTCTATTATTATTTTAAAAATATTTAGAAATGAATTTTCAAAAATAAAACAAATTTAAAATAAAATAAAGAAATTTAAAATGAAGAAAATGGCAGAAAAATTAGAAAACAGCCTTTAAAAATAGGAAATAAATAAAGTAAATTTAGGAAAAATTATATTATCATTTTAAAAATGTTTAGAAATGATATCACACAAATAAAAAAAATTTAAAATAATTTCAAAATGAAATAAAGTCAAATTTAAATATATATAGTCAAAATCTAGGGTTGTTACATTCTCCCCCACTCAAATCTTTTCGTCCTCGAAAAGGAAGGAAGCGGAGAAACAACAAGAAAGAGCAATAGGTTGGAATACATCCTCGAAAGAAGGTAGGGAAAAAAAGATAGCTAGGAGGTAAAGCAGGTTGAAAGACAAGGATGGACCATTATTTGAACCATTATACATTTCAATTTAATAAAAAAAAATTCAGTATGATGAACAGTCATTTGATTCAAATCTGATGGTTCAAAGTAAACAATATTTAAAACATTTTAAATTTTTAGAAGGGAAAATAACTGATCAACATATTCTTTATATAATACTTTATCAAAATACTTTTATAACTCGATGTCTTAACAAGTTTATCCTCGTTCCTGTAGATTCTGGCAGTGCACTGATCAGGCGCAAAGCTAGACTTCTCCAGGTACTTAGTAGACTTGTTTCAACACCTAGTGAAAATACTAGAAAACTCTTTTTTTTTAAAAACAGATGTGGAAAGTACAATCCAAACAAATCAACCAAACCAAAATAGTCGTCTAACCATGGATCGCAGATACACAATGGTTACGCCTAGATCCTCCAGGAAACAATCCGTATCCGTAAGCTTTCTCAGCCCTGCGATTTACGCCATGATGACAAGTAGAGTGCAGGATACACAATGGTTATGCCTGGATCCCCCAGGAAACAATCCGTACCCCTAGGCAAGACTCAGCCAGGCACTTGCGCTACTATTCGCGACCTACACAGATTGCAGGATACACAATGGTTACGCCTGGATCCCCCAGGAAACAATCCGTACCCCTAGGCAAGACTCAGCCAGGCAATTGCGCTATGCAGTCGCGATCATAAGACCATGGAGATCGCCATGGAATTCGATGGACACTCGAGTATCATATCCGGAAAACACAAGTCAAAGGGAGAGAATAATATCGATAGAATGAATCCACAGTGTGGCCACAAAGCGGATATCAAGCAGAAGGCACTTTCCATATCTTTACTTCGAAAATATGTATCATATAGTACCTTTCAAAATCACTTTCAAATATCATACTTATATAAAGTCCATTTTATATAAGATTTCATTTCAAATCAAATACTTTTCAAAATACTAGTATATCAAATCACACTTATATAAATTTCGATTATATAAGATTTCATTTTTCAAAATTGAGTACCTTTTCAAATCAATAATTCTCAAATCAATAGTTTACTTATACAAATCATTTTTATATAAGTTCGATAGCTCCCAAATCAAGTATTTAAATAAACAAGGTTCTCAATTTCAAACATTTCAATATCAATTCAGCTTCAAAATCATATAAGATTTCACCAAATCATTTCTTCCAAATTACATAAATTTAGTTTTACAGTTTCTTAAACAATAGATTTAGAAAATAATCCAAATTTCCAAATCAACAAAATTTAGGTCAAATAAATTCATTTCCATTTCAAACATGTATTTACTTCAAAAATCATAATACTTTCAAAGTTATAAATCTTTCGAAACCAAATACTTGAAATCATTTCACTTTGAAAATCATAACATTTGAAATCATATAACATTCCCTTGATTCTTTACATTTCACAAATTTATTCAATTAAACTTAAATCTAAAATTTTCAAATTTCAATTCAATTCAAACCATCAGTTCAATTCACTTAATATTTTTTTATAGATTTGATCCACAAAATAAATTATTCAGTCTTAAATATATTTCAAGGCTTAAATATTCCGTATTTCAAGACTAAATTTTATAATTTCGTATATCTCAAATTTTACTTCATTATTACTTAGTGTTGAAATATTTATTTCATAAATCCATTATTTTTAAATAAACTCAAATTACAGGTAAACCAAATATCCTTTCATACTAATACAAGCTTCAATTATTGATTTACCAAAATCAATGGTTTTCAAAATCATTTTATACTTACGTAAAGTTTATCTTATATAAGGATCAAAATTTTCTAAAAAATAATTTCGCTGCATGAAAAGCCATATGGGATTGAACATCTTTGCTTACTAAAAGATTTTTAATTAAGAATAGTTTTGTATATAAAATAGTTTTTATGAAAAATAGAATAAAACAGTTAGCTTAAGAAAAAGAAAAATACTTTTGACAAATGGTTTTAAATTTGATAGTGGTTTTTCATAAAAGAAAAATTCCAATTAAATTACAAAGATATACAACCCAACAACTTTCAATTTCAGCGTCAAGTATACCAATGATATTAGGATATAAGATGTACATATGTCATCATTTCGCAACATTGCATTCGATCGCTCGCTCGTTCACACAAGTTCGCTTTCGAACTAGTATTATCCATTCGACTTCACTAATGCAGACTTCGATATGGTTTCTTGACTAGAAGCCATCGGTCTCCTTGCATAGCTATATACTATGATAGAGAATTATAGAATCAAGCCCAAAATCCATATCAAATATTCGCCATCAAGAATCAAATGAAAAATCCTAACACGAAATGGTGTAATTCACCTCGAACTTGTGTACTCAAACTTGGATCAGATTAATTATGTGAATAAAACATCATATGTACAACTTATGTACCTATTCCAACTTGTTAAATAAATAGTTTCATAAAGACGTTACTAAGTTAAAACATTTAAAACCAAATTTTTCTCAAACATTTGAAGACTAATTTTTATCCAAAACATTTCAAAACTAAATTTCATATTAGTATAATTCAAAATAGTCTTATTTATTTACTTAACAAAACAGTTTCAACTTATACAAATCATATTATTTCATACTTGAAACATACAAACTAAACTTATATTCTTTATCAAATACCTATACCTTTCAAAAAAAAAAAATTAGCTTTGAAAAGTTAACCTTGATTTGGAAGTGCTCGGATCTTAAAATAGTCGAAGAAATCATATTTTCAATCCAAGAGTTGGAAAGCAACACTAAATCAGTAAATCAATTTCAAAAGTTAGGTTTCAAAATCTGAAACTCAAGGACTAAACACCAGCTTACTTTAAATCTTTCAAATATATATATATATATATATATATATATATATATAAAGATCTATCTTTCGAATATCAAAACATACTTCGAAATCTGAAATCAAAATTGGTTTCAAAAAATCACTCGCATAGCAAAGCTACTAGAGTGGCCGCTCTCTCACTCAGAAACTCGAAAATCAATGTCGATGATGCATGCATTCATCACCGAAATTATTTTCCAGCGACATAAGTGAGTTCTGGACTTCAATTAACTTTGAAAAACTTCTTTGAAATTCCTTAGAAATCATTGAAATTCATTCGAATACATTTGAAACATTTCTTATTTGAAAAAAAAAATCTTTAAATCATATTATTATTATATATTTTCCAAAACCTTAAAACCGATTTCAAAACAACGAAATTCGATTCCTCGAAATTCAAATTCGAAACCCTTCAGTTATAAATCATTTTTGTATAAATCAAGTCCTTATAAAATTTTCAAAATTTCAAATTCTTTCGAAATTTCAATTTTTCATTTTTTAAAGGTATATAGTCCTTATCGAAAACATTTCACTTTTATATATAAAAATATGGCCATCCTTAATAATTTCGATGTACGCACAATTTCAAAATACAACCAAACACAAATTTCCAAAGGATGATTCAAGCAAGGATTTCAAACAAACAAAGATTAAAAATTAGAGGAACTCTAATCAAATAGAATTCTAGTTCGAAGATAAACTCAAACGAAGATGAGATAATTTAATTACCAAATAGAGGAGGAGATCAATAGCATCGACATCCGAGGATACAGAAATCTCTGGTGAATCAATGCCAATTTTAAAGGAATTTCACCCCTTTATAAATCATTCAAAGATTTACGGAATCACCACTCTGTAGAGAGGTCATTCCAAAGTAGAGTTACGGAATGCCAAAATCAAAAGGGTAAAACAGGGAAGACAAGAATGGATTTCAGAACAAGTGGGAGCGTTCCACAGTTCAAGGAATCTTAATCAATAAGAATCCTAACCAAGAGATTTCTAACAAGGTGGATACAGAAGTAATGAAGTTCAAAAAAAGCTTGATTCCAAAATAAGAAAATTTTTATACCAAAATAATCTTTGAAAATCCTTAAAAAATCATTTGGAAATCATTCTATACTTCGAAAATACGTTCTCTCACAAGGAAAGGATTCTGAGATTGATTTCACTCGTTCTAGGGTATTTCTACCCTATCCCTAATGAGTTTTTGCTCCGTAGGCTAAGGTTTGCCTAAAACCAAAGCTCTGATACCAACTGTAACAACCCGATATTTTCATCCATTCGCATCCGCACATGTCGGACTTGAATTGCTCAAAATACCGCGTTGTAAATAAATTTGAAGCAAATGAAATACAATCACAGAATCACAGACACAGAAATATCAGAATAACTCGCAGCGGAAATAAAATACATAGTAGTTCATGAAGCTACTATGGCAGAGTCTCAAACCAAATTCATAATACGGTCTAAAAACAACATAATAGAAATCCCAAATACATAGAAGTTCACTAATACATGAGATAAACTAGAATAGCTGAAACAGAAAGTAGATATAAATGTAGATAAGCAGAAACTCCAGCAAAGACCAGCTCTAGAAAGAGAATCCAAAGCTGTGAATACTCAGGCTAATCCGAGCGTAAAGTAAAACACAAAACACTCGAGTCAGCACAATATATACTTATATAATGTAAACCAACTCAAGTGAACTGTAGTAGAAATTCACAATAACTTAAAGGATGCTTGGGATCGCCCATCCTTTAAGAATCAGTTAAATTATAAATTAAATACATCCCGTGGTTAAAATTTCAAAATGGTATTTTATACTTCAAAACAAAATATCATTTCAAAATTCAATATCATTCAAAATCCATTTCATAATATCAAAATATAATATTTTCCAAACCACATTCATATTTATTTAATTTAAATACCATTACAAAACACATTTCAAATAGTTTATATTTCAAAACAAATTACTTCATTTTAAATCATAAAATGAAGTTATTATATTTAATAATTAAATTATTAAATTTACAAAATTTTAGTCTTTAAAAATTCATTTATCCACTTAATTTATTAAAACAGATGAAAATTCAACTTTCGCAGCGTTTAGAAATTGCTATGGAAAGTTACACTCAAAACAGTTCAATTTAACAAAAGATAGCATTTTAAAAATATTGTAATAGGGTTACATTAGTTTCGAATAAAACTTAGTTAAATTCAAAAATTATAACATTTACAAAAATGCTATGATAGCCTTTAATTAAACTTAGCCATTTGGTTCATTATTATCAACTATAGAATTTACAAATGCTGTGTTATCATTTACATTAGAATAAATAGCATTTCTGAAATACAGTTAATTTACTTCAAATATTCAGTATAATTTCACAAATAATTATATTTTTATTTAAATCATTTTTAACTTATAAAATCATATAATTTCACTTTTAAAAACAATCATTCAAATACCCTTATATTCATGATTTTATAAAGTTAAATCTCCATTCAAAAATCAAAATTTAATAATAATTCACTTATTAAATTCCAACATAAAATTTTAAATTCATTAAATTGAATTTAACTTAACATTTAAGTTTAAAATTTTCAAATATAACTTAATTTCATTTTTATTTACTTAACTTAAAATTCACTTTTAAGCCAAATTAACAAATTTCCAATTTTAGTTATATTTACAAATTTCAACCTAAATATTCATTCATTTCACATTTAACTTTATTCAAAAATCATTAATGTATTACAAAATCATTTTAAATTCATTTGATTCAAAATATAATAAATTTATCATATATTCATATTTAATTTAAATTCCATTTATCACCAAATTATAATTTCCAAAATAACTTACATTTCAGATTTCTAACTTTACCCTTTATTTATTTCACTTATAAATTTTCAGAAAATCAATGATGCTTTACAAAAATCATTTTTAATCAAATATAATCAAAATATTATAATATTTACATTTCTAAAATATTTTAAAATTTTTTAGAAAAACATATTTTAACAACGGGTCTGTATTTCATTTTCTAGCCTAGATGATGTGATACGGGTAATATATCATTTCAACCCGTAATTTACAAAGAAAACCCGGGTTTGATCATTTCAAACCCACAATCCCAAGTAAAAGAAAATAATTGAAAATCATTCAGGCCTATCATTTCAGCCCATAACGATTTCCTCATATTCTAAAGTCCGTTCGGGTACGTATCATTTCAACCCATAGTGATCCTAGTCTACAGGGACTTGCAGTGTGATAAACTGATGAAAGTAACAGAATAGCATGAAATAACAGTAATATATGATATAACAGGTGTAAATATAGGTGTGAACATCATATGAATATGATATAGCAGTTATAATAGGATTATGCATTTACAGATTCAGGTGATGTCAGTTTATCACTACATAAGTACATATTAGTCTGGTGAGATTTACTCACTGTTTTGAGCTGATGACACAACGACGAATTGCACAACGGGATCTACACAAGCACAAAAGCACGATACATGTACGAAATGGAGGCGCCAAGGATTAGTTCCCTTGAATACAAATCAAACAAACAATATAACAATTATAAGGTTTCAGACCAAAAATACGATAAACGATGCTAGAAATAACTTCATAAAACAAAGCTGAAATGCTTTGCACTTGCTTCCGACATCTCATAGGCTCGGCCAGAGGTAGAGTACAGGTCTAAGACAATGATTTAGGGTCAGGTTTGGGTTGCTAAGGTCGGCCTAACATGAGTTTGAGTGATGGTGTGAAGGTGGGTGAAGGCAAGAACACAAAATCATGCATACACATGGGTTTTGGGCCATGAATTGGGCTCAGCCAAGGCCCTAGGTATCACGGCCAGAAGAGTGGGGTCCACTATGGTGGTGTGGCCGTGGGTGCTGGAGGTGCTGGAGGTGGTGGTGGTGGAGTAGGGGCGGCCATGGTTGGTGGAAGTGGTGGATGTGGAAGCTAGTGCTCGGCTAGATCAATATGAAGGGTGTTTTGAAACTTTTGCGGATATACATCACCACGGGGGTTCATGGCTTGGGTGGCTGGTGAGGAGGAGGTGCTGGTGGTGTGTCATCAGGTGGTGGAGGCAGTTAGGCAGCAAGGTGGCATGGTTGAACCTACATGACGTAAAGCAAGTGCAAAATCAAACTAGAAAAATCAACATAAGTGAACAAAAGAAGACAAAAGGAAATAGAATTTTACCAAACTTCTCAATCAAGAGGAGGCCGAAATTTTTTTCAAGAAGGAGGAAAATGATGTACGTGAATGAAGAATGGAGGTAGGCAGCTGAATTATGTGAGTAGTTATGACTAATTGATGGCAAAAGTAAGTTAAAATGTGAAAAGGTGGGAAAATAAAAGCCATAGGAAACAAAAGGTCACAAACCCTTTCAATTTACCTTTTATTATTTATATAAATTTGTGTAGCTGAAATAATAAGAATATCAGATAAGATTTCGAAATTTTTAACAAATATACAAATATATATAATATTTATCAATTATGTAAAGTGAAATTAAGGAAAATAGTTAAAACAGTGAACTAGACTAGCAAAATTTGAAGTTAAATGAAACAATTTTTTAGAAAATTCATATAATCTTGTAAAGTATTTTTTTAAACATAAATAATAACATAAAATACAAATATATTCACAAAATAAATATTTAAAATTTAATTTAAATATAAAATTTTAATGCAGAAAATAGCAGAAAATGGGAAAACGGCCCTTAAAAATAGGAAATCAACACGGTAATTTTTGGAAAAATTCTATTATTATTTTAAACACATTTAGAGATGAATTTTCACAAATAAAACAAATTTAAAATAAAATAAAGAAATTTAAAATGAAGAAAATGACAGAAAATTAGAAAACAGCCTTTAAAAATAGGAAATAAATACAGTAAATTTTGGAAAAATTATATTATTATTTTAAAAATGTTTAGAAATGATATCAAACAAATAAAACAAATTTAAAATAATTTCAAAAGGAAATAAAGTCAAATTTAAATATATAGTCAAAATCTAGGGTTGTTACAAATTAACTGTTACTTTATGATGATTTATGAAATAACGGAAAGAGTGAATAATAAGTGATTATTAATAATAACGGAAGGTGTAAATGTAATAATGGAATAATTGGAAATCAGTTACAAAAATTTATAATCTAATATTACATTGATATAACTAAGGTAATTTTTAATAAATTGAATGCAAGTCAAATCAATGGAAATAATGCAGATGTATACTTAGTTAAAATTGAATATATGAAAGAAAAATGTACGTAGTAAATTTAATTAAGGAATTCAAAGTATAATAAATGGTCATTGAATAGAATCAATGTCCGTTAAGTAATTATAATGTGTGTTGTTGGTAATAAATTGAATATAAGAAAATAAAGGCATTTAGTGAATTAATTTATGAATTCATGAAATAAAAATCAATGTCCTGTAGGTAATTATAATATTTTTGTAAGTGAAAACTTATTAAGTATGAAACCAAGTAAGTAAATTAATTAAGAATATAAATAGTAATTAATGTACATATTTGGCAAATATTATTAAATGGTATGAAATGAAGCATACATTAATGAAATGTAATATAAGCCAATGTTAATTACACCCATAAATGCCAATTTATTTAATAGCAGGATTTTAAATCAAGTAAACGGATTTGGTAAGATTTCAATTGATAATTAGAAAAATTTATTTTGAAACCATTTACAGTTAATTAACAAAATTGGTACAGTTAGGGTAAATTTGATTTTTCATTTGAGATTTTTAATTCCATAAGACATAACCAGTGTTAATTTTTTTTACATATCAATTGGTGGATTTTAGGAGTGAAAATCAAGATTTATTAATTTATTTGAAATTTAAAATTCAATAAGTGAATTAATTGCGAATAAGTGGAATTTACTATTAAATTTTTACGTTAATGGAAATGTGGATGAAATTTGTGAATATTTAAGTAATAACTACGAACCAATGAAAATTCATTCAATTGATAATAGGATGAGAGCGGTGTATGTAATCAATTTCAACACTTGTCCGTTAGTGATAACTTAAATGTAATTTAACGTTAATGGAGTCTAATAAATTAAAATGGGTAATCAATTGAAATTAATCTAATTAAAGGTTATATTAGTATAAATTAGGGTAGTAGTAGGTAATAATTTATTTCTAATGTTGTATGAATGAATTGATGATAAAATCAAAGGAAATGATATTAAGGTTATTCGTATTGGAAAATTTATTGAATTAAAAGGAATGAAAATAATTTTTTATCAATATATTGGAATTTAATTTTTGATAATAAGATAATTGAAATTAAATGAAATTGGAATAGCTAATAATACATTATTTGAAATTTAGCTGGAATATGAGAATGTTTAATGTAATAGTTGAATCTAAGGTTAAACCCATTTATTTGACAATAATAAATGGAATAATTATTAATTTATTTAATTTAATGGAACCTTTGGGAATTTAATTTATAATTTTGAATATAATGAAATCGAAGATTTGACACTGCCATTGATAGATTTATCAACTTTAAATTGACATATAAACTTGTTTAATTTTTTTTATAAATGATTAAGAATTATAAAGTGATAAGGAGTGTCAATTTCAGAATTTAAATGGGAAATTTGATTTAATTAATTTATTTTAAATTTATTTAATTAATATAAGAATAGCTATTTTGGCCATTAACTCGGATTTCGATGAAACAAGTTTCATCGGATCCATAACAGTGAATTATTGTGGGATTTCAGGTTTCGTATCGATCGAACTGATCGTTGATCCTACGGACTCAAAACGCCTTGAAATCGATAAATTGAAATCAATTTGAAAATATTGTCTTTAGCATGACTTCTTCATACGATGGAATTTGGACTTGAATCTTGTTCCATCGTGTTTAAAATATTTTAAAACATCTATTTTGATATATGGGTTGACCCAATTTCGTTCCGGAGTCAAAACGGGTTTTTTTGGGCCACTTTGGAGTTAGCGCGTATATCCAACCTTATCCATCCACTCTAATTTCTGACCTACCTATATAAAATCCATTATAAACCCTAGCAACCTCTATTCCTCATCTCTATACGTACAGAAACTTCTGTACTCCTCTTCCTCAATGGCTGCAAACCCTAGATCCAATTGCAAATTCAAAAATCCAATGAAAATTCAAACTCCTCAGAAAAACTAAAAAAATATATATGTTGAATCTCTCAAAGTGCATAATCTTTTGGTGAAATTCGTTTTTCGTTTTGGATTTTCCTTTGACCGGTAAAAATCTAAGAAGTCTCGGCCGTCCATCACAAGTCGGTGAAAGTTGTCGGATCGTCGAACCCTTTCTGGGTTTTGGAGAGGAAACCGAGGGGATTGCATCCATGTGGTTTTCGTGGCGAGTTGATGGCTTAATCGTCAGATTTAATTCGATTAGGGTTTAAATGGTGGGTGGCGGCGGCTAGGGTTTGAGGGCGATCGGTGGTGCTGGCGGCCTCGCTTAAGGGGTCGGAGGTAGGTGCGTGTTAGGGTGCAAGGTCGGTCGCGGCGATGACGTGCGCAGCACGAGCGTGATGGGCGACCGATGATGATGCTCGTGCATGCTAGGTTTCGGATCTGGGAGAGAGAGCTGTAGCGTGCAATTTCTTGATGACGTGGCAGTGGTATGAAAAGTGTTCTTCTTTTGTTTGTTTTTAATATTGAAATTCGAATGCAATTATCGCTATATCATTCACATACGAACTCCATTTCATGCGCGATTTTTTTGTTAGGATCGTAATAAAATTCCGGACATTTTGGCGTTGGTTTGGACGATTTGGAGACCGTTCAATTTTTTGGTTTAAATTGGATTTAAATCCGCTTTAAATTCAAAAGGTGAGCGTTTTAACCCACCCACAACTTCTAAAATTTATTATGTTTGTTAAATTGATATATGATGTGATTTGAAGTTTATTTATAACTGTTTGGCATATATTTAACCACCATCTCAGTTAAATTTCATTATTTGAAATTTAATTGTTATTTCAACTTATTATTGCATATAAACTGCCAGTTAAATTAATTTATTATTGAATAATATACTGTCAATAATTGATTGTAATTTATTGATGTTATTATTTGAATTTGGATGATGTTTGTAATAAATGGTTGATGATTGATATTGTGTGAATGATTGCCGTTTTCTATAATTTATTATAAACTGCAAGTCATTATGCCTTCTCATTTCATTCGGGATTGTGGTTTGGAATGATATATAACCGTAATTTTATTTTTAAATTACGGATTGAAATGATAAATATCCGTATCACTTGACCATAGGATAGAAAATTTTATACAAACACCGTGGTCTATATATAAAGATATTTTTAAATGATTTCTATGGTTTTGAAAAGGAATATACAGTTTATTAAATATTAATTTTGATGTTATATAAATATTATTTTATATATATAGTTAAATTCATGAGTTTAAGCTAGGTATAAAATTGTTTAATAAAAACGAGTTTAATAATGGAGTTTGATGGTTTATATTATATGGGTAAGTACCTATTTAAGGCATTATACATATAGAGTTTAAATGACTTAAATGAAATTTAAGTTGGAAGATAAATATGAAATTGATTTAAATTGAATTATTTAAGAATTGTACTTGAATAAATTTGATTTGGAATTTAAAATAAGTTGAGATTTTGAAAGGTATGATTCTTATAACTTGATTTGGTTTATAGTGTTTTAAATAAACATAAAATAGAGATAAATGAATATATCAAGTTAAATAAAATTTTAAGAATATTGAGTTATTTGAAGTTAAAAGTTTTACTTAAATTTTATTGGATTTATTAAGTAAACTTTTCAAATCTAAATCATACTAATTGAATTTGATATATATGGAATTATCAAAGAAATTGTTTTGAAATGGTGGAATTTTTAAAGCTCTGAAATATATGAATTTAAATGGTTTATTGAGTGGTTCAAATCGGTATTAAGGATTTATTTGAAAGATTAAAGAAGCTATTTTATTATATAAAGTAATTTAATATGTAAACCATTGAAGTATATTAAGTTGTGTTTCAAAGCTATAGATTTCAAGGTATATGAATTTGAAAGTGCTATGATTTCTTGAAAAAGGATATATTTTAAATAAAATGATATCATATTGATTTGGTTCTTAAAATAAAAATGATATCGTATTTATATGTTTTTGAAATGAATATTTTATTCTGGTTTTGAAGTATAATTATTATAAAATGACCGCGGTGTTATAATAACGTTTGGTTGTTGAAGAGACCGAGATCGGAAGTTTCCATACTCTCTGCCAACTCCGAAAACCACTTTAAAAACCGTGTACGCGGTGGAGATTCCAGAATGAAGTAGGATGGTGGCGGCGTTTCCTTTACGGTAAATACGTGGACCCGACTCCCGAGAGTTGGCATTAGGTGGCTAAAACATGAGCGATTATCGGGCCAATAAGGTCATTCCTCTGATCGAACGCACTCCTTCGATATTATACTCTGACATTTGGATTGATTCGGTGACCACTTTTGATTTTTGATTTTGGGATGTTGTTCGAGGTGGGCGGTAGTAGCTGCTACGCGTTACCACCAGCCCGGATGCGTAATTGGTATATTTACCCTGGCATTGCCTAGTTGTGCCATGTCACCTACCCTATCACGCCTTGTACGAGTTTGGTTTTCTCCCGTAGCCCGTGTGGTATCCTCTGGTGGCTTCCCGATCAGGAGGGACTATGATATTGCATGGACTATTGGGACTATTACGTGTTAAGGGGAATATTGGGTCACTCCTTAACGCTATTCAAAAGTAAGTTTATTTTACTAATAGACACTATTATAATAGCGAAATTTTACGACATAGTAAATAGTTTAACGGATCCTTAGGAGATGTGAATCCCGAGCATCTCTTGAGTTACTGCACTCATGTTAGACACTGGATAGGAGATGTCAAATCCCGTAAACATCTCCGACGCCATTACAC
The DNA here is from genome assembly GCA_030765085.1 of Allium cepa. Classification (NCBI taxonomy): domain Eukaryota; kingdom Viridiplantae; phylum Streptophyta; class Magnoliopsida; order Asparagales; family Amaryllidaceae; genus Allium; species Allium cepa. Next base: position 271,532,076 of record CM060943.1, on the reverse strand, counting down.
TTATATTTATTTCAGTTAATTTAACTTACGTAAGATCTTTTAGTTCTGATTCGAGTGTTTTGTCTTTTTAATTCGCTCGGGTCAGTCCGAGCGTTTCAGGATTTGAAGATTTCATTCGGGAGGAAGAAGATGACGATTGGTGGTACTATTGTCTACTTTATTATTCCACTACACTATTGTATTCCGCTGCATTATTAATATTCTATGGTATGTATAACTCTGATATATATTGTAAGTATAATTAAATATTTTGGAAAAACAACTTCATGAACTGTATATTTGATTATTATATTTTTCCTTCCATTGTGAGATTCTGTTTGGTTTTTATTTCTTTCTTGGTTTTCTTATTTACCCCATAACAATCCACCCTTCCGTATGGTTTGTATTGGCACATGTGTCGATTTAAAGCGTGCGAAAAGGTGGACGTTACAATCTGTATCAGAGCTTTGGTTTAGCGATAAACGTTAGCTTTGTGGGGTCTGACTCTTTATTAATTGGGTAATAATACCCTATGGGAGTCGCTGAGCGTGTATATATGAGAGAGCGTATTTTTTAGTGTTATAAAAGGTTTTAATATTGTGTTAATCTATTCCGTTTTGTATTTATAAACTCTGGTTGGTGCATGGGACGCTATGATATCAATAGGGGTTTCTAAACACTTAATAGGACAGACCGATACAATATTTGTTTTTTTATATAGGTTAATGAAATAATTTTGCCTGTTATATTTTCTATATATAAAACAAATTTTTTAAAGGTTATATTTGGTTGTAATATTGGTTGTTAGGTAGTGAAATTTATAAATAATAGTAGAAATAAGATTTGAAAGGTAAAATAAATGAATTTGGAAATTTAGAATCTAAGTCCCGAGGTTTTTGAAATTTCTTTTGAATGATTTTGAAATATAATAATAGTATTATTTAGAAGTATTTTCTGATATTAATATTTCACAATAATTTGAAAGACATGTTTTAAAAAGGAAATTTGGAAAAGAAATAAGCTTTGTACTTCCCTCTCTGTTGCTGGAAAATAATTTTGGTGATAAGTGCACGCATCGTCGACGTTCATTTTTGAGTTTCGAAGTGGGAAGGCCACTGTAGTAGCTTTACTACAGATTTATTTTAATAATCAAAAATAAATTTTAAATTGTTTTAAATATAATTAGATATATATGTTGCCAGTATATACATTTTTCTATTATTTTAAATGATTTTCAATAAGAACCCGATATTTAATTCTTAAGTTTCCGATAATTAATAGTTCAAGTATAGTAGTGAAACGGAATGAAACTAATAGATAATTGGAGCCTTTAATTGAAATAAGAAATTTAATGCTAGGTTATGAATGAAATTAAAGGTAAATTGAAACTGTAACCTATGAAACAAAGAATAATATTATTGAACATTTAGTAATATTAAAGATAACAGAATAAACTTGTATAACTTTCAATTACATCCTTAAAAACATATATATAACTTACCAAAATAATAAAATAAATTTTTTAATAAGAAATTGTAATAGATATTGTACAAGTAATAAACTTAAGGTAATGAAAGTAATTAATGAAATTCTTTAATAAATGAGATTTTGGTGTTGTAGTGTGATAAACTCAAGTATAATTAAAATATCACTAATTAAATATAATAGAGGCAAACAAGTAAGTAAGGAAATTCCTTTATAAATAATGAATTTGATGATGTAATTGTTGTGAACTTAAGTTATAATTGAAATGTTACTGTAATTAAGGTAATAAGAATTAAGTATTGTAAGTATAAGATTATAAACTTAAGTAAACGGTTGAAGCTATTTATAAATAAAATAAGTTGGAAAATGAATACTGTAAATAAGAGAAATTAAGTAATGAATAAATGAATGTGATGCATTGTATATGGATAAATGCAAACTGTAAGAAGTAAAATGTAAAATAAAAGATACACCATTATATGAATGGAATTAATAAAAATGAACTTGATTTATTGTGTGAAATTGTTGTTTGTTGGTTTATGGTTGTTTGGGGAAGGATACTTTACAATTGGTTGGTTGTATGAATAACCTATTCAGTTTTATCTAAGACTATTGAGTAAATGGTATACTTAATGGTTTATTATTCGTTCTATACAATTTAAAAGTGTCTAAACCTGAACAACTATTTGTTGTGTTTGATATGAATGAATGATTGATTTGTATTGATTCTATGTGATGGTTGTATGCCTTGTTGTAAGTGATTGTTGTTGTATTGATTTGTTGCTAGTGGATGAAACTAAATTTTTATTTCATTTTATATAATTATAAACTATTTTAGATTATATAAGTGGAATATAGGTTATGGAAGCAATTGATACTGCATTTGGTTTCATGATATAAGCGTTATTGTCGGACAAATAGGTACGTTTTCGGATTTCGGTTTATAGCATTATTATTTTATTTTTCCCATGTTGGGATATATATTATCTGGAACAATATGTTATATTATTATATTTTATTCCGAGCCTCTCCGTACAAAGGAGACTCTGCCAAAATTTTCCATAAATTTTGGACTTAGAAAATATTTGAAAATGTTTCCAAACTTTTATTAATTTGAGTATTAAAAGGATTTAATGGCTATAAATTGGTATGTTTTATTTAAATTGATTAATTTTGTAAATTTATTTGTTTATAAATTTAATATTTTAAATAAGATATATTGATCTCTTAATTCTTCTTTTCCCTTCTTTTTCCTTTTCGAGGATGAAAAGTTTTGAGTGGGGGATAGTGTAACGACCCGTAAATTTTCAATAATTGAAATGGTTAATTTAATGAGATTTTGAAAATTTAGAATTTAAGAAAATAAAAAAATTTGTGTAAATTTCTAATAAAAGTTGTGATGCAATAATGAAAATAGTTAAGAGGAAAGGTAACAGGGTTATTTAAGGTTAATAATTTATGGATTGGAATGAATTTCAAATTTAAAGAAAAGTAATTAACTGTTACTTCATGATGATTTATGAAATAACGGAAAGAGTGAATAATAAGTGATTATTAATAATAACGGAAGGTGTAAATGTAATAACGGAATAATTGGAAATCAGTTACAAAAATTTATAATCTAATATTACGTTGATGTAACTAAGGTAATTTTTAATGAATTGAATGCAAGTCAAATCAATGGAAATAATGCAGACGTATACTTAGTTAAAATTGAATATATGAAAGAAAAATGTACGTAGTAAATTTAGTTAAGGAATTCAAATTATAATAAATGGTCATTGAATAGAATCAATGTCCGTTAAGTAATTATAATGTGTGTTGTTGGTAATAAATTGAATATAAAAAACAAAGGCATTTAGTGAATTAATTTATGAATTCATGAAATAAAAATCAATGTCCTGTAGGTAATTACAATATTTTTGGAAGTGAAAACTTATAAAGTATGGAACCAAGTAAGTAAATTAGTTAATAATATAAATAGTAATTAATGTACATATTTGGCAAATATAATTAAATGGTATGAAACGAAGCATACATTAATGAAATGTAATATAAGCCAATATTAATTACACCCATAAATGCCAATTTATTTAATAGCAGGATTTTAAATCGAGTAAATGGATTTGGTAAGATTTCAATTGATAATTAATAAAATTTAATGTGAAATCATTTGAAGTTAATAGAATAAATTGGTATAGTTAGGTTAAATTTGATTTGTCATTTGAGATTTTTAATTCTAAGACGTAGCCAATGTTAAATTTTTTTTATATAACAAGTGGTGGATTTTAGGAGTGAAAATCAAGATTTATTAATTTATCTGAAATTTAAAATTCAGTAAGTGAATTAATTGCAAATAAGTGGAATTTAATATTAAATTTTTACGTTAATGGAAATGTGGATGAAATTTGTGAATATTTATGTAAAAACTATGAACCAATGAAAATTCATTCAATTGATAATAGGATGAGAGAGGCGTATGTAATCCATTTCAACACTTGTCCGTTAGTGATAACTTAAATGTAATTTAACGTTAATGGAGTCTAATAAATTAAAATGGGTAATCAATTGAAATTAATCTAATTAAAGGCTATATTAGTATAAATTAGGGTAGTAACGGGTAATAATGTATTTCTAATGGTGTATGAATGAATTGATGATAAAATCAAAGGAAATGATATTAAGGTTATTCGTATTGGACAATTTATTGAATTATAAGAAATTGAAATAATTTTTTATCAATATATTGGAATTTAATTTCTGATAATAAGATAATTGCAATTAAATGAAATTGGAATAGCTAAATAATACGTTATTTGAAATTTAGCTGGAATATGAGAATATTTAATGTAATAGTTGAATCCAAGGTTAAACCCTTTTATTTGACAATAATAAATGGAATAATTATTAATTTATTTAATTTAATGGAACCTTTGGGAATTTAATTTATAATTTTGAATATAATGAAATTGAAGACTTGACACTGCAATTGAGAGATTTATCAACATTAAATCGACATCTAAACTTGTTTAAAATTTTGTATAAATGATTAAGAATTATAAAGTGATAATGAGTGTCAATTTCAGAATTTAAATGGGAAATTTGATTTAATTAATTTATTTTAAATTTATTTAATTAATATAAAAATAGCCATTTTGGCCACTGACTCGGATTTCGATGAAACAAGTTTCATCGGATCCGTAACATTGAATTATTGTAGGAATTCAAGTTTCGTATCGATCGGACTGGTCGTTGATTGTACGGACTCGAAACGCCTTGAAATCGATAAATTGAAATCAATTTGAAAATATTGTTTTTAGCATAACTTCTTCATACGATGGAATTTGGACTTGAAACTTGTTCCATTGCGTTTAAAATATTTTATAATATCTATTTTGATATATGGATTGACCCAATTTCGTTCTGGAGTCGAAACGGACTTTTTGGGCCACTTTGGAGTTAGCGCATATATCCAACCTTATCCATCCACTCTAATTTCTGACCTACCTATATAAATCCCGTTATAAACCCTAGCAGCCTCTATTCCTCATCTTTATACATGCAGAAACTTCCGTACTCCTCTTTCTCAATGGCTGCAAACCCTAGATCCAATTGCAAATTCAAAAATCCAATGAAATTTCAAACTCCTCGGAAAAAATATATGTTGAAGCTCTCGAGGTGCGTAATCTTCTGGTGAAATCGTTTTTTGTTTTGGATTATCCTCTGACCGGTAAAAATCGAAGAAGTCTTGGCCATCCATCATGCGTCAGTTGAAAGTTGTCGGATCGTCGAACCCTTTCTGGGTTTTGGAGAGGAAACCGAGGGGATTGCATCCATGTGGTTTCGTGGCGAGTTGACGGCTTGATCATCGGATTTAATTCAATTAGGGTTTAAATGGTGCGTGGCGGCGACTCAGGTTTAGGGGCGATCGGTGGTGCTGGCAGCCTCGCTTAAGGGGTCGGAGGTAGGTGCGTGCTAGGGTGCAAGTTCGGCCGCGACGATGACGTGGGCAGCATGAGCGTGATGGGCGGCCGATGATGATGCTCGTGCGTGCTAGGTTTTGGATCTGGGAGAGAGAGCTGTAGCGTGCAATTTCTTCATGACATGGCAGTGGTATGAAAAGTGTTCTTCTTTTGTTTGTTTTTAATATTGAAATTCGAACGCAATTGTCACTATATCTTTCACATACGAACTCCGTTTCACGCGTGCTTTTTTGTTAGGATCGTAATAAAATTTCGGACATTTTGGCGCTAGTTGGGACGAATTTGTAGACCGTTCAATTTTTGGGTTTAAAGTGGATTTAAATTCAATTTAAATTCAAAAGGTGAGTGTTTTAACCCACTCACAACTTCTAAAATTTCTTATGTTTGTTAAATTGATATATGATGTGATTTGAAATTTATTTATAACTGCGTGGCATAGATTTAATCATCATCTCAATTAAATTGCATTATTTGAAATTTAATTGTTATTCAACTTATTATTGCATATAAACTGCCAGTTAAATTAATTTATTATTGAGTAATAAACTGTCAGTAATTGATTGTTATTGATTGATGTTATTATTTGAATTTGGATGATGTTTGCAATAAATGGTTGATGATTGATATTGGGTGAATGGATGCTGTATTCTATATTGTTATAAACTGCAAGTCATTATGCATTCTCATTTCATTCGGGATTGCGGTTTGAAATGTTATATAACCGTAATTTTCTTTTTAAATTACAGATTGAAATGATAAATATCTGTATCACTTGACCATAGGATTAAAAAAATTATACAGACACCATGGTCTATATATAAAGATATCTTTAAATGATTTCTATGGTTTTGAAAAGGAATATACGGTTTATTAAATATTAATTTTGATGTTATATAAATATTATTTTACATATATATATATAGTTAAATTCTTGAATTTAAGCTATGTATAAAATTGTTTATTAATAATGAGTTTAATAATGGAGTTTGATGGTTTATATTATATGGGTAAGTACCTATTTAAGGCATTATATATATAGTTTTTAAATGACTTAAATGAAAATTAATTTGGAAGATAAATATGAAATTGGTTTAAATTGAAGTATTTAAGAATTGTACTCGAATAAATTGGATTTGGAATTTAAAATAAGTTGAGATTTTGAAGGGTATGATTCTTATAACTTGATTTGGTTTAAAGTGTTTTAAATAAATATAAAATTGAGATAAATGAATATATCAAGTTAAATAAAATTTTAAGAATATTGAGTTGTTTGAAGTTAAAAGTTTTACTTAAATTTTATTGGATTTATTAAGTGAACTTTTCTAATCTAAATAATACTAATTGAATTTGATATATATCGAATTATCAAAGAAACTGTTTTGAAATGGTGGAATTTTTAAAGCTCTGAAATATATGAATTGAAATGGTTTATTGAGAGGTTCAAATCGGTATTAGGGATTGGTTTGAAAGATTAAAGAAGCTATTTTATTATATAAAGTAACTTAATATGTAAACCATTGAAGTATATTAAGTTGTGTTTCAAAGCTGTAGATTTCAAGGTATATAGATTTGAAAGTGCTATGATTTCTTGAAAAAGGATATATTTTAAATAAAATGATATCATATTGATTTGGGTCTTAAAATAAAAATGATATCGTATTTATATAGTTTTGAAATGAATATTTTATTCTGGTTTTGAAGTATAATTAATGTAAAATGACCATGGTGTTATAATAACGTTTGGGTTTTGAAGAGACCGGGATCGGAAGTTATCATACTCTCCGCCAACTCCGAAAACAACTTTAACAACTATGTACGCGGTTGAGATTCCAGAATGAAGTAGGATGGTGGCGGCGTTTCCTTTAAGGTAAATACGTGGACCCGAATCTCGTGAGTTGGCATAAGGTGGCTAAAACAGGAGCGGTTCTCTGGCCAATGAGATCATTCCTCTCATCAAACGCGCTACTTCGATATTATACTCTGACATTTGGATTGATTCGGTGGCCACTTTTGATTTTTGATTTTGGGGTTGTTGTTCGAGGTGGGCGATAGCTGCTACGCGTTACCACCAGCCTGGATGCGTAACTGGTATATCTACCCTGGCATTGCCTAGTTGTGCCGTCTCACCTACCTTATCGCGCCTTGTAAGAGTTTGGTTTTCTTCCATAGCCCATATGGTATCCTCTGGTGGCTTCCCGATCAGGAGGGACTATGATATTGGATGGACTACTGGGACTATTATGTGTTAAGGGGAATATTGGGTCACTCCTTGACGCTATTTAAAAGTAAGTTTATTTTACTAATAGACACTATTATAATACCAAATATTACTACATAGTAAATTGTTTAACGGATCCTTAGGAGATGTGAATCCTGAGCATCTCTTGAGTTACTGCACTCACGTTAGACACTGGACAGGAGATGTCAAATCCCGTAAACATCTCCGATGCCGTTACACTCATATTTATTTCAGTTAATTTAACTTATATAAGATCTTTTAGTTCTGACTCAAGTGTTTTGTTTTTTCAATTCGCTCGGGTCAGTCTGAGTGTTTAAGGATTTAAATATTTTGTTCGGGAGGAGGAAGACGACGATTAGTAGTACTATTATCTACTATATTATTCCACTACACTGTTGTATTCCGCTGCATTATTGATATTCTATGGTATGTATAACTCTGATGTATATTGTAAGTATAATTTGGAAAAACAGCTTCATGAATTGTATATTTGATTATTATATTTTTTTCCTTCCGCTGTGAGATATGTTTGGTTTTTATTTCTTTCTTGGTTTTTTTATTTACCCCATAACAATCCGCCCTTCCGTATGGTTTGAATTGGCACGTGTGTCTATTTAAAGCATGAGAAAAGGTGGACGTTACACTTTTCTTTTAAACTTTCCCTTTCGGTTCTTATTATGATATGTTTTCTTTTTTTTTGGACAATCTTTTTGCATGTTCCCCTACTTGTGGCAGTTAAAGCATTTATTATAGATGAAGATGGCTTACTTGAATTGTTGTTGAAGTTTATTTTCCCATTGTTTCGATTTTCTTTTCTGTACTTCAAAAACTTTTTAAAATTTTTAGCAATGAATGTTAAGCCTTCTGATTCTTCTTTTTCTGCATCAAATGCCATATTCTTTTTTTCTTGGCTTGAACTTTTTTGGCCTGCAAATTTACTTCATAGGACATTAGATTTCCTATTAACTCTTTTGGTTTCATGGTAGAAAGATCATATCTTCTTCAATAGCTAAGGCTTTTCTTTCCCATTCATTCGTTAAAGAGTTAAGAATTTTTGAAACAATATCAAAATCAAAGTATATTTCTCTTAGTCTTAATAAAGAAAAATGAATATCTTTAAATCTAGAGTACATATCATTTATAGATTCATCTTGCTTCATCCTAAAATTTTGAAATTGATTCTTAGGCATAGATATTTTACATTGTTTAACCTTGTTAGTACCTTCATGAGTGACTTTTAGTGTTCTCCATATTTCATATGTAGTGTTACATATGCTGACTCGGTTAAATTCATTTTTATCGAATGCACAAAACAACACATTCATAGCTTTAGCATTAGCAGTAGCATCTTGTTTTTGTGCAGTTATCAATGTAGAATATTCAGTAATAGGTGCAGTATATTCTACGTGTGTAACATTCCATGCATCAAAACTATTGGCTTGCATGTAAATACACATTCGTATTGCCCAATAGTTGTAATTCATGCCATTGAATAGTGGAGGTCGTGCAGTAGATTGACCTTTAATAAAACTAGTGTTAGTAACAGTGCTAGTGCTGGTGTTGTTTTCCATATTAACAAAATATCTAATAACTTTGTAACGTCTATAAGATGCCTTGCTCTGATACCAAATGAAAAGATCGTGCGGATCGTTTTATACGGAATTATACTATACTAGTGTGGAAATAAACTAAAATACTATAGCAATGTAAATAAATAAAACAAGCACACCAGGAGTTTTTATACTGGTTCGAACTTCCCGTTACGTCCAGTCCCAGACTCCTTCTGGAATTTCAACTAACACAATAACCCTCACTTAACCCAGAGGAACAGGTCTATACAACCCTTGAACAGCCGAACAAGGGATCAGAGCAGCAGAACAAGATTTTGCCTCAACAACCGAAGAGGGCTTCACATGCCTGAGCAACAAAACAGGACTTATAAAAATAAGTTTTCTTGACACTATGTGTTCTTTAATAACACGAATTTGTCAATTATAGTAGACTCGTCCTATAATCTTCTCCTTTATGATATATATATATATATATATATATATATATATGAATATGTGAAGAACAAGGAAGCAATAGAATTAAATTGTATGAAATTGAATGCACAAGAGTATTAGAATCAAGAATATGAGAGTAGAATAAGAATAGAACAAATTAAGTTTTTCTTCTTCAAAAATTATGATTCTAATGTGTTATATAGATTATAAAAAGGTGCATTTATTCATGAAGAGTTATCAGGAAGAGATATGGTTGCATCTATTGAAATGAAGGATGCATGTCTTCATGAATGAAAGTGCCTATTTGAATAATATAGCCCTAATAGATATTCAGACTTCTGAATTGAAAAATTCAGACTTTTGAATTCGCACGAGATCAAACCAAAAAGAAAATAGGCTAAAAATGGCTATTTTCAGACTTTTGAAATGAACAATTCAGACGTCTGAATATTTTAAAAACAATATTCAATTTTCCAGATTCAGACGTTTTATTTGGTGCATTCAAACGTCTGAATGTAGACAAAACTTGATAATAAGAAAAGCTTTAAAAACAACGTCGAGATATATCATATATGAGAGATTTTAACATGAATAAACTCTAGACACGGACTCGATACATACTTAAGAGTTGAAGCTCATTTGAATCCGGTCTTAATTGATTCCTGTAAAAACAAGTTATTATATAATAATGACTTATATAGTTGTTATAGTCAAAATATCGTAATTACGAAATATCGTAAATACGAAGTTCCAACAAGAATTAGTTTCAATATTCCTTCTCAATCCATCTCTAACATAGTAAAATTCAAATGACAATGAACTCATTTAAGTCCATTTACCACAAATAGCTTTTCTCAACTTAACAACTAAACTATCATAATGAAGACGTAACGAAAAGCTATCATATCCAAACTTCAACAGCACGAGCACACCAGCATCACCAGGAACACTATAATTTAAAAAACAAAACAGAATTACAATTACAAAAAATTAAATAAAAAACAAAATATATGTTATTTGCTGACATGTAAGCTATAATTTTAAAAAATTGCAGATAAATCAACACATATTAATAATAGCTGATATGTAAGCAATATCATTTACTGATATGCAAGCAATATTTGTAAAAAATGGAGATAAATCCGCACAAATCTGAGCTTAATCAAACACATTGAAATAGCAATATTATTTGCTGATATGTAAGCAATAATTGTAAAAAAATTGCAGATAAATCAGCAACTATTAGTAATTTTCCTAGCATTTTGACCATACATATTCAAATCAGGAAAATAAGCACAAAGAAGAAGTTGCAACAAAATTTAGTCTCGGAGACAACAAGTACGCCTTTTAGTCTGAAGGACAATTTTTAATGTAAACATAAAATGATAGTTACAACTATCAATCTGTGATTTGTACTAGAAAGTGTCCTTCAGCCTAAAAAACAAACTTCTTATCCCAAAAGCTAAATTATTCTTCGGCTTTTTCCTAGAGCCTAAAAACCTCTATTTAAATTAATTGCGGACAAGTCTGTGAAATATCTAAACAATTCCAAACAAATCTGAACTTAATCAGAGCTAACAAAATATATCATCGAATATTACCCTATTCACATGTATTAATTTTTCAGCTAAAATAATTAGTAGAACACTTGTAATTTCCATTTACTTTAAATAAATAAATAAAACGAAAGAAAATAACAAAATTATCAAGCAATATCGCAATATCAAAACAATTAAAATCGACTACAAATCCAAACAATATTTTACCTGGAAGAAGATAAAGCCATGAATCCAAATATTATCTTAAAACAATGATCGAACTGAATAAGAATCAAAAACTTGCAATCGAAATAATGACCACCAATAAAATAAGCGCAAGAGGTAAACAGGGGTATTTAAGGAATAAATTTAGCCGCAAAGAAAAATAGGGCTCAGAAATATATGTTTTTAAATGGGAGGATTTTATGTGGACAAAGTTTAATTATAAGGATGTGGGCCCAATTTTCACTATTAAAAATTATTAATTAAATATCCACAAATCAAAGCAATAAAACTCTAGGTCCTTACATTGCAATTACCAAGTTTTTGTTTAATTGTAATTTTCATGGAACATTAAAGATATTTTCTTCAACAAATCATCTTAAATCTCTCCAATATATTTATTTTATCTTCTCTATAAATATCTCATACTAGTATACTATACATGCATTACACACAATAATACTGTAAAATATTGTATTTATACTCTCAATATAAAATTAGAAATTTATTACGTAATGTTTGATAAATCCGGTGAAATAAATGAATTATAAATAAAAATTGTTCTTATTGATTATATTTAATTTATATCATATAGTTTATATATCTTTATTTTTTAGTAAAATAATAATTTTATCATTATTATTAATGTTAATGTGGTAAACATGTCGAAACTAACATATATTAATGATTTATTTTGCAAGAAAAACAAAGTATTATTATTTTGCATGAGTAAGTTGGTTTTATGGTGGTTATATAAATTACATACTTTAAAACTGGATAGTATGCATAGACATACACATTTACATTAAAATTGTCATATATTTTAAAGATTTATTAGAAAAAACAGACCTGTTGTTGACTGAGTTATTTAAAAAGTTTAAATTTGAAAATTTTTAAGTATTTTAAATAAACGATTTAGATATAAAATAGTGGAAAATAATTGAGGTAATGTTTGCAAAAATAATTGTATAAATGTTAAAATATAGGTATTTGAAGCTATAGGACATAATTTTTCAATGCAATATATGATAAATTTATTGAGTTAAATAAATAATAAGTCATGTTGATATTTTTTATGCATATTACTTATGTTGTGCAACTTATATAACTTTATATTTAAATGAAAAAAATAATTTTACCACTTTTATAATTATGAATATGATATACTTATTGAAACAATCATATTTTATGATTTATTAGATGAATTAGTGAATATTTGTTAATTGAATTTAGCTAAATATAAATTAAATATTATATAATGAATTTCAATATTTTTGCTTAATTGTACAATATCAAGCGATAATAAGAAGTGTATTGTAAATAACTGTTGAAATTTTAAATTGTAGGTATTTGAAGTTAAAAAATAATTTTACAATGTAAAATATAATGAATAAATGAATTATAAATTAAATCTTTTATTGATGGATATAATTTATATTCAATGATTGATGTATTTATATATTTAAATGTATTTCTTTACCTTTTTCTATTAATGTGAATGCGATATACATATTGGAATTTTCTCATTTTTATGATTTATTAAACAAATCAATAAGTAATAGTTTATTCAATGTAGTTTTAAGATTATGCGCTTACTTATAATATATGGACCTAAATGTAAATTTAACAAGGGTATTGTAGAAATTTAAAATGTAGGTATTTGAAATATAAAAAGAATTTTGTAATGCATTGTATGGTAAACTTATCAAAATTAATGAATTGTCAATTGAATTTGTTACTGTTTTTTATGTGTATACTTTATGTTATGTTACTTATGTATCTTTAATTTAAAAACAAATATTTTTATGTTTTCAAATTTTCATGTTTTCATAATTTAGTAAATGAAATGATGAATATCTTAATTGGATTTATCTAATTAATTTAAATTTAAGATAACATGATTAATTTTAATATATGGATAGAAATATAAAATATTAGGAGAAAAGTGTTGCTTAAAAAATTATACATAACTTATCTCAAAGGTATAAGTATATTCACAAATTATTTAACAAGATTTACTTGCTTTAAAAATATAATCAAAGAATTAAAAAATAAATGTTACTTAAACATTGTGTAACGACCCGGATTTTCCTTCGTCTGATTTTGAGTATTTAAATGGTTTTAAATATTGGATTTGGAATAAAAATTGATTTTTGAATATGAAGATTTTGGTTGAAATTTATAATGAATTTAAATTTCAAATAAAGTGATTTATCATAATATGGAAATGGTGAATAATTGAAGTTTGAGTTGAATATGAATAGAAATGATTTCTAATGTTGATATAAATTCTGTTTGAATTAGAATTGAGTTACTAAGTTTTAAAATAGAAATTTCAAATGATTTCTTAAATTTTTTTTTGAAATCGTCGATTTAATCGACACGTTAAAATAGCGATCTGGGTCACTTTCTTGGAATTTGACGAAACCTGTTCCATTGGATCCGTAATAGTTTATTATTATCAGATTTCAAATTTCATAGCGTTTGGAGTTATCATTAGGTCTTACGGGATAGAAACGCGTTGGAATTAATATTGAAAATGTAATATTCCAAAAGCTATCTTCTCCATATGATTGAACTGGAGTTCGAGACTACTCCCACTTTGTTCGGAATAGGGGTATAACATTAGGAACACCAAGCCGCACGTCTCGAAAGTGGTTCGGGATTTTATATTACTTTAATCTAGATATTATGGAATTAAATAATATTTTTAAAATTTCAAAGTCAACTCCTTCCTTCACATCAGCCGCTCCTACTATCTCACCGGCCACCCTACTTATAATCCTACCTACCTCCTTATTTTTGAATGCGTTTTCCCTCTTCGTTCTCAAAAATAGCAGAAAGAAGAAAAAAAAGACACGTTTAAAACAATTCAAATGCAAATCAACGGTCAGCTATGAACGATGCCTCTCGAGGCCGAACTAGGGCACAACTTCAACTAATGAATTATGGGGCTCGACAAGGAGAATAGCTTCAACAGTGGAGATGGATTTTCGTGGAGCGACGCGGTGGCTGGTGGGGGCCGTTCAGGCGGCAGCCTTGAGAAAAATCAAGGCGATTCACATTGAAATGGGAGACGGTAGTGGCATAGGAAAGCTAGGTGAGGGCGGCGCATCTTTTGGTGTGGGTTTGGTGAACCTCTATTGAGTTAGGTGGTGCTGGCGATCGAAAGTGGGTGAAGGCATGGGTTTTCTTTCGTATGCCTGAAGGAAGAGGCGCATCAGAAAGAGGAAGGGATTAGGGTGTTAATGATGGTAATTATGGGCTGTTTAGTATTAATTACGGTAATTAACCACTAATGTTGTAATTAATTTCATATTATATAATTCGTATATCTTATAAATACAATATTTACTTCATACGAGCTCGAAAACGTACGAAACAAGCTGCATTGAGTTCGTGTCAGCGGATACTACGCATAGGAATTAGATTGGAATCGTTTGGAACTGGCAGAAGCTTGGATTAAAATTAAACACTTGTTTAATTTTAATTCAGACTGAACGCTTAAGCGCTAACTGGAATCAAGGTGAGAAAATCGCACTGATTTAGATTGCTAGTTTTGATATAAAATGTTAAAAATTATTTATTGTTTGATTAGGTGAATTTAAAAATCATTATCAGTTTGATGTTATATTATATATAGTAGTATATATATTAGTAGTTGGGTACATTCCCGTCGATTGGAGTACATGAGACACTATGCGCCCCACATAATAGCGGATGACCCTTTTTATTACAATATCCTGCCTCGAAGCAGGATTATTAGTATTTTATATTATATAACATCTGTGGGTATAGGGAATCAGGTTGGAGCGATCCAACTAGATTTCTCAAATATATTGATTGTTTTACACATATAGTGATATATGATGTAATTAAATAATCTGTTATGGATTATTGTGTGATTTGATTGCTTGGATGTTATAGTAGCACCGACTCTAATTTTGGTATTACAAATACAGTAAATAATATTTTTGATTTTAAAAATGGAATTCAAAAGCAATTTTGGAAGTGGAAATATTTATATTGAATTTTAGAATTATTTAAAAAGGAATTGGGTTGGATAAAATAAATAATATAATTTTGGGATAATATTTTAGCTATTTCGTAAAATGGTATCAAATAGAGGATGTTACATTGAGAATTTTAAACAGTGGATTTAAAATGAGATTTCTTAACATAGGACAAGGAAGTCGTAATCGAAATTTTGAATGAATTTTGATTTTAATTGGAACTTGTTAAGGAATAGATTTCCAAATGGAATTTTAAATAGAAATCGATTTATAAATGAAGTTTGTTTAATTTAAATCTATTATTAAGAGAGAAAAACTGAAAATAAGATTATAAACTGATAAATCATGTTTATGAATAAAGTGAATGATTATTACTTGATAAATTGGATATATAAATTCATAGTGAGAATTTATAACGAGATATGGAAATCAGTTTAGAAAGAAACAGTGGATTCTATTTTAGAATCTGAAAATGGTTATGAAATTGGAAATGAAAATTGATTTGTGATAAATCAAGGGAGACTTATAAATATAAAAATGGTCATGTTGAATTTTAAAATAAATAAATAAATCTTTATCAAGAGGTTAAGGTTTGTCTTAAAAAGAGATTTTATATATTAAGCTATGAAGTTTAAAAACTATTAATAATATCAAAATATTTTTGAAAAGTGATTATAAGTATTTAATATTAGTTGAAGTGAATTGATTTTTATATTAAGCTTTGTAAATCGATTAGTATTATTTACAAATGAATTGGAAATTACTTATTGTTGTTATTTAAAAGGGTTTGATATTTAATTAATTACTTAAATGGTTTGAAAATTTATTACTATTCCTTTAAAACACTTATTTTATAATGTAGAATTTCAAAAAGTGATTGAAATTCATTTATAAAACTCTCAAGGTTTGTAAACCAGGTTTTATTTAATGGATGTGATTTTATAAGAGAAAATCTTATAGTGGAATTTTGGAAACTTGAGAAATTTCCAAAATGTTTGGATATGAGAACTTTGAAAATGAATCTGAGTTCACAAAAAGAAATTATAAATTGTTATTGGGGATTTTAAATAAGTATAATCGGCTTTGGAAATTGTAAATGGAATTTATTAATAATTCCGAAAATTTAAGAGATAGGTTATGGAATATTTCCTAAGTATTGATATTAAAAAGGATTTTGGAAAACAGACTTACAATATTTTCCTAGGTGTTGAAATTAGAGGTTTTGAGAATATTTTAGCGACAAAAGGATTTATATAGAGATGTTTTTTCTAAGTAATGGGTTATAAATCGAATTTGGAAATATTTCACTAAGTGTTGAAGTAATATATGATCTGAAAATATCATGTTATGGATATAAGTATTTGAAATGTTTTCTAGTATTGAATTACTGGAAGAGCTTTGAATATATATCTGTGAAAAGACATTTGAAATTATTGTTTTGAAAAGATTTAACAAAATATGGGCCTAGTGACTGTTTATGTGTGTAATTTGATAGTTAAAAAACCAACTATCAAATACAGCCAAATTCGTTAATTGTTCCAAAGAGATCGAAATCGGATTTAATTATCCAAAAACCACTTCGATCCAATTTGTGCATTACGAATTGTGATATCCTGAAGATAGCGAAGACATTAATTTTGGAGATTCGATTTATGAAGTCCCAAAACAACTTGTATGGATGAATGCTATCATTGCAGCCAGGTGGTAGTGTTAGCATTCCAAGTATGAATGCTATTCTTAAGGTAAAACGTAGCCTCAAGCCTCATCAACTGGGAATGCTAAAATAAGGGAGATGCAGCAGGCCTAACTAGGTCACACCCATGTAGGGTATGTTATCACTTTTCTAGGTACCCTCGTATATATTTTAATTATGCATATGGTTGTACATGAAAAAGAGAGCGCTCGATAGGGTAGGAACACCCGGGGGATAACATAATCGGTGCTATCAAATAAAGGGTAGGCTGGATGACGCAGCGGATAATAACAAATCGATATAGATCAATGAAAGTAGTAAACGGTGGATTGAAGATACTGAAATGACCAAATTCATTGATCACAAAGATACCGAATTCTAGCTATCTTCAACACGTTGATCGCGCACGATACCGTGAAAGAAGATCTACAGTTCTTCAAACGTTGATCAAGCGCACTTGATACCGTGAATTGGCTTCAACAATCGTTGAATCGAACGCACTCGATTAACCGAAAGTGGAGATAGGAGATTACACTCAACTACCAATTTAAGATGAAAGCACACAGCAATCAAACAAGAATTTTATTCAAGAATCAACAACCCTTACAAGTTACAACTCACGCGTATTTATAGCACAGACCCTTAGGTCGTTGCCGACCTAACACCCTTTAAGTCGTTTCCGACTCAACAATCCCCATGACTCACCCTTAGGTCGTATGCGACCTAACACATACATACACGACTCAAGAACATACTGACCTACGACTTACAAACGGCTCAAAGCTTCACCGACCCAACATTTGAACGACTTATCCCAACATAACTGACCGACGCAATGACTTAACGACTCAACAAATTACAACACTTTACATCACGTAGGTCGTATACGACCTAATTTCATATGACATAAGAAACAAACGACATACGACTTAGTCCTACAACGACTTAACATAGGTCGATAAGACGTACGCGACTTATCTTAGGTCGTAGCCCCTTTCCACTTGCCAAGTCGTAGCCGATACAAGCCCTTACCCCTTGCTCTCCCTTAAGTCGTGACCGACCTAAACCCAGCAAACCCTCTTTAGGTCGTGGCCGACTTAACTCCATTTCGTTAGCTCCTATAACTATAGGTCGTAAACGACTCATAGTACCCGAACGACTTAAGCCCAATGAACCCTTAGGTCGCGCTGCATCATCCTCCCCGGGTTGAGAAAATTTCGTCCTCGAATTTGTAAATTCTTCCGCATCAGATTGTTTATCTCCATAATATGGAACAAGATGTTTAACATTGAATACGTCAGGCGTGTACACGTCCTCCGGCAGTTTCAACTTATAAGAATTTTCATTAATCCGTTTCACAACTTCTACAGGACCAATTTTCCTGGCTTTCAACTTATTATAAGCGCCCACTGGAAAACGATCCTTCGTTAACACAGCATACACTAAATCACCCTCGTTAAATTCAACATTTCGTCGCTTCAAATCTGCAGTTTGCTTATACTTCTCATTGGCTCTCTCCAATCGTTCCTGGACAATTTTATGACATTCAGTCAATCCATCAACAACATCTATAGCTCGTTTAACCGTCCCATTCGGTTGCGGTACTACCGCTAAATCCAACGGTCCCCTAGGTAAATTTGAATATACAACCTAAAATGGGCTGAATCCCGTACTACGATTCACTGCATGATTATGAGCAAACTCTGCTTGGCATAACTTCATGTCCCAACTCTTTAGATTATCCTTCACAAGACAACGCAATAAATTTCCCAATGATCGGTTAACAACTTCTGTCTGTCCATCTGTTTGCGGATGATAAGCGCTGCTAAATTTCAGCTTCGTTCCAACCATCTTCCACAAACTTAGCCAAAAATGACTCAAATATCTGCTATCCCTGTCTGAAACAATAGATTCTGGTAACCCATGTAAATGATAGATCTCTTTGAAGAATAATTGAGCAACATGAACAGCATCCGCCGTCTTCTTACAAGCAACAAAATGCGCCATTTTCGAAAATCTGTCTACCACAACAAATATAGAATCATTCCCCCTTTGAGTTCTAGGTAAACCCAAAACAAAATCCATGCTGATATCAACCATGGTTTAGTCGGTACAGGTAACGGCATATACAACCCTGCATTTGTCGATGTTCCCTTCGAAACCTGACAGATATGACATCTCTCCACAAACCTTTCAACCTCTTTCCTCATTGATGGCCAAAAGTAAGATTGAGAAATAAAATGCAATGTACGATCACGGCCCACATTTCCTTCCTCGTGCAATTCCTTGATAATCTTAATTCTCAAACTGCTCTCTGGTATACATAATCGATTCCCTTTAAATAAGAAACCATCAACCAACGCAAATTCATCGGTATCTCCATCCTTAACTTTCTCAACGAACTTTGCAAAGTAAGGATCCTCCTCAAACAATTCTGGCAACAATTCAAATCCTGTCACCTCAATTTTCATTGTCGTTAATAAATGACTCCTCCTACTCAAAGCATCAGCCACACGATTTGTTACCCCTGATTTGTGCTTCACAACAAAAGTAAACTGCTGCAAATAGGCAATCCACGATGCATGTCTCGATGAAATCTTATCCTGCCCTTGCAAATGCTTCAAAGCCTCATGATCAGTGTAAAGAACAAACTCTTTCTGAAATAGATAATGTCTCCAGTGCTTCACAGTTTGAACAATTGCATAGAATTCAACATCATAAGTGCTATATCTCAACTTAGCTCCAGATAACTTCTCACTGAAATAAGCAACCGGTCTTCCTTTCTGACTCAAAACTCCACCAACCCCAACCTTCGACGCATCAGTATGTAACTCAAACAACAGCTGAAAATCCGGTAAAACTAGAATTGGTGCTGTCGTCAATAGTGTCTTAATTTTCTCAAAAGCAACCCCCTACTTCCTCTGACCACTCAAACTTCTTTCCTTTCATGCAATCAGTAACTGGAGCCATCACACTACTGAAGTGTGGAATGAATCTTCGGTAGAGTGACGCTAGCCCATGGAAACTTCTCACTTCTGTAATCGTCCTCGGTTGTGGCCAACTTCTGACTGCTTCGACTTTATTCTGGTCCACCTGGATACCTTCTCCTGACACAACATACCCCAGAAATAAAACACTCCTCGTCATAAATACACATTTCTTTGTTGCGGCATAGAACTGTTCTTCTCGAAGAATAATTAACACCTTCCGTAAATGCTCTACATGCTCCTCTATGCTTCCACTATAGATTAGAATATCATCAAAATAAACTACCACGAACTTCCCAATGTATGGTCTGAAAATTTGATTCATCACCCCTCATGAAGGTACTTGGTTCATTCGATAGACCAAACGGCATAACCAGCCATTCGTATAGACCCTCCTTGGTTTTAAAAGCAGTCTTCCACTCATCACCCAGTCTAATACGAATTTGATGATATCATCTCTTTAAATCAATCTTCGAAAAGATAGTTGCCCCACTCAACTGATCTAGCAAGTCATCTAACCTCGGCATTGGGAATCTGTAGCGAACAGTAATCTTGTTCAAAGCTCTACTATCGGTACACATTCTCCATGTTCCATCCTTCTTCGGCACCAACAAAGCTGGTACTGCACAAGGACTCAAGCTTTCCTGAACACGTCCCTGCTCTAACAACTCTTCCACCTGCCTTCGTAACTCTTCATGTTCCTTCGGACTCATTCGATAATGTGGTCTATGCGGTAATACTGCTCCCGGAACAAGATTGATTTGATGTTGAATGTCTCTCAGTGGCGGTAACTCCTTAGGCAACTCTTTTGGAAATACTTCTTTGAATTCTTCCAATATCGGTTTGACTTCCTCTGGAATTTCAACGGATTCAGTAGCTTCGTGTCCAACCAATAAAAATACCTCTGGACTCTCCTCTACTTCTTCAATGAATTCCTTCAAAGTTAACAAAGTCTTCAGCTCCTCAATTTCCTCTGATTTGCTCTCTCCTTGCTGTCTCTTCTTTGGAACCAAAATGATCTTAACACCTTCAAACATAAAGCTGTAGCTATTGGTCCGACCATCATGTTGCACTGCTCGATCATACTGCCATGGTCTTCCCAAAAGTAAGTGACAAACATCCATCTCCACAACATCACACCAGATCTCGTCCTTATACTTCTTCCCAATGGAAAATGGAACATGTACTCGCCGG
This sequence comes from Allium cepa, assembly GCA_030765085.1. NCBI lineage: Eukaryota > Viridiplantae > Streptophyta > Magnoliopsida > Asparagales > Amaryllidaceae > Allium > Allium cepa. The sequence continues at coordinate 271,510,737 of CM060943.1, read as the reverse complement.
TCCACCTTCACCTCTCCCCCCTTTCTCAACCACGCTAACTTATAAGGATTTGGATGCTTCTCCGTCTTCAAATTCAACTTCCTCACAGCTTCAGTAGAAATGATATTGTCACAACTTCCCGCATCAATCACAAATTTACAAACTTTTCCCAGAATAGTGCATGTGGACTGAAAGATGTTACTCCTCAACCAACTAGCCTCTTCTTCCTGCTTCGGTATCAAACAAGATCTCCTCATCATTAGATTACATCCTTCATCTCCTGACGCAATATCATGTTCATCCTCCTCAACTGGACTAGAATAACCTTCCCCAACATCCTCACCTTCAACTTCAGCAATCATAGATCGTTTCTTCGGCTTCGGACATTCATTACTCTTGTGACCCACTTCCTGGCAATTATAACACTTGAAATTGTTGTTGACCTTTGCCTTTGCAACTTTATTCACAACCGGTTTATTGACAGCTTTAGAACATTGGAACTCCCACTAGCGCCCTTGCTTTGAAAATTGGAACTTGGAAACACACCGCCTCCTCGCCTTCCCTGCTTCTCCCACTCCAACGCTTTCTGATGTGCTTCTGCTATAGGTCTTAGATCAAACATATTCACCATATCTTGAATCTGCATCCTCAACCCTCCAACAAATCTAGCAGTCAGCTGTTCCTCTGTCTCCATAATGTCATTGCGAGCAATCAGTTGATAAAATTCATCAGCATAATCATTAACAGTCTTCGTCCCTTGCCTCAGATTCTGCAACCTCTGATACATGAGTGATTGTTAATTGTAAGGCAAGAATGTAGCCTTCATTAACTTCTTCATCTTCTCCCATGTAACAATCTTCGACTTTCCCATTCTCTCCCGTGTAAGTTTAGTTTGCTGCCACCATGCTAAAGCTCTTCCCCTCAATCTAGTAGCAACAAACTTCACTCGACGATTCTCCGGGACCTCTTTGAAATAAAAGATCTCTTCAACATTAGACAACCAATCAAGAAATTCTTCAGCTACCATCCCTCCCTTAAATTCTGGAATTTCCATCTTCATACCCGATTTCCATTGACGATCATCATCTATATCCCGATATACATTTCGAACTTGGTCTCGATCTTGATAATGAATGCTAGCTCTATCACCCTCTTCATTGAAATCAAATGTATGTCTATATCGATCTCGACCATCAACATCCCTTTGATCACGCATGTCTCTTCTACTATGTTTCTCTTCTTCTCTATATGGCTCATCTTCAAACTCATGTGGAGTTCTTCTCTCTTCATGTCCATAGTAATGGTGATCTCTTCTTGATGAAATTGATGTTTCTCTTCTCTCTTTAAAAGATTGCGGTGATACCCTCCTCGCTTCCGTAACCGATGGCGAAACTCTGTCTCCTCCATGGTGCGAGATTGGTGATCTCCTCCTTTGATTCTGATTCAAATCATTCATCAATTTCTCTAACTTTCTAATGCCTTCATCAAATTTCTCATTAATACGTTGTTCCATTTGCTCGGCTTCTTCTCTTCTATACAACGCTTCAACATTTTGATGACGATTAGCTCTCCTTGGTGGCATGATTGAACTTCACAATACTTCAACAAATGATATCAAGGTGATGCTTCAACTCTCGGCTCTAACTCGAACACCTTTCCAACTTTGATCCAAAATGAAATGGATCGAAAGCTTCTAACTTTTTGCAACTTCAAAATGAACACGATGAACTTCAACTTCAAATTCCTTGGCTCCAAGACTCGGCTTAGCTATGATTGGCTAAGTCTAGCTCCGATACCAAACTTGACGCAGCGGATAATAACAAATTGATATAGATCAATGAAAGTAGTAAACGGTGGATTGAAGATACTGAAATGCCCAAATTCGTTGATCACAAAGATACCGAATTCTAGCTATCTTCGAAACGTTGATCGCGCACTATACCGTGAAAGAAGATCTACAATTCTTCAAACATTGATCAAGCACACTTGATACCGTGAATTGGCTTCAACAATCGTTGAATTGAACGCACTCGATTAACCGAAAGTGGAGATAGGAGATTACACTCAACTACCAATTTAGGATGAAAGCACACATCAATCAAACAAGAATTTTATTCAAGAATCAACAACCCTTACAAGTTACAACTCACGCGTATTTATAGCACAGACCCTTAGGTCGTTGCCGACCTAACACCCTTTAAGTCGTTTCCGACTCAACAATCCCCACGACTCACCCTTAGATCGTACGCGACCTAACACATACATACACGACTCAAGAACATACTGACCTATGACTTACAAACGGCTCAAAGCTTCACCGACTCAACATTTGAACGACTCATCCCAACATAACTGACCGACGCAATGACTTAACGACTCAACAAATTACAACACTTTACATCACTTAGGTCGTATACGACCTAATTTCATATGACATAAGAAACAAACGACATATGACTTAGTCCTACAACGACTTAACATAGGTCGTTAAGACGTACGCGACTTATCTTAGATCGTAGCCCCTTTCCACTTGCCAAGTCATAGCCGATACAAGCCCTTACCCCTTGCTCTCCCTTAAGTCGTGACCGACCTAAACCCAGCAAACCCTCTTTAGGTCATGGCCGACTTAACTCCATTTCGTTAGCTCCTATAACTATAGGTTGTAAATGACTCATAGTACCCGAACGACTTAAGCCCAATGAACCCTTAGGTCGCGCTGCATCACTGGACCTGTGTTGGCAGGGATCGTCAAGTACGATCTTGTAACATTCTTCTAAAGGGTACTATGATGGCAGTACCCCAGTAGCCCAGTCATTGTGTGGAATACAATATCCACGACAAGCCTGTATGGTTTTAGTTGTATAATAAATATACTGAAACATGAGATGCAAACATTTCAGCTATTTTATAGTTTATTTTCTATTTCCAATATTATAATATAAGATGATTTTGATATAAAATGTTTTGGTTATCGTAAGGTAAAAGTAAGTCATACTTATGTATGTTGTTGTCTTAGGAGATACCTTAGTTTTCAAAGGATTTTGATAACAGTAATAATTCAAATTGAGTGTCTTTTCTCACAGGCTGTTTTCCATACTGGCTCGAGTGTTACTTTATGATGCTGGGGTTAGATCGAGTATTGCAGATTCAGGTTAGGATGCTACGGAGCTCAGAAGATGAGCTAGAGGATTCTCAGGCATATTCCATGTACTTCACTATATTTGTAACGACCCGCACTTGATACCCTCTAAATCTGACATCAAACCACACATGTCCGACCCGAAGCGCACCGATTGCAGATGATCAAGAGAAAGAAAAGAGTAAGTGAGAAGAAAGAGAGAAGAAAGAAGAAGAGAAGAGAAGAAGAAGAGAGAAGCAGAACCAAAACAATACAGAATCTCACATCGCAGCGGAATAACATATAATATAGATCAATAATCTGTTTAAAGAGAAACTGTAATATACATAAATCAATATCGTAGTACACAATAATTAATCATCAACTTGGACAGTTATAATAACCTATCCACAAATGCTGATAATTTACAACAACACAATGCAAAAACAGCGGAATAATAAATAGATACGTGTATACGACATGAAGATCTCCAACTGGCCTGCTGAAGCTCCAAAAGCACAAAATTTAAACCTGTAAATATACTCAGTCTGAACGGAGCATTGAAAGGGAAGAATGCCCGGATCAATCTAGTAAACTTGCGTGAGAAAAACACATCTCGACTAAATTTTTAAGTTTTAAGATTACCAAAACTTTTTTTTATTAAAAAAAGGTATCTCAGAAGACCACATCGCAAATAAATACAAAATTCTCTTATTTTATAATAATTCTATTGTATAAATAATATTAAAATAGCTGAAATAGTTACATTATTAAATTCCAGCGTAATAGGTTTACAAACAAAATGGCAGTCACATGTTACATTTTGGATTTCCATACAAGTTACTAGGTAAAGGGACTACCTTTCTGAACCAACACGGTACACTTCTAGAGGGATGTACCTAGGGAGCAGATACTTCCCACCTAAACCAACACAAGACCAGCCTACCCATCCCTGGACAATATCGAATATGTCATCACTCTAGTCGTTACCAACCTATAATTCGTGGCCACAAGCATAAATTAACAATAATTAGATACACGACGTCATAGCGTGTAAAGATATATGTAGGAGAGTGTTGACAACTCCTAATTGGGAGCGACCCACTTAGCCTTGCGCTTCTATCTGTGTTTCTGTCACTTTCTAAGGAGTGAGGCCAAATGAGGTATCGATTAACTCTCACATATCACATATCAAATCATTTTTGAATGTCATATTACCATTTTTGTTGACTACTAATTGCCTTCTACAAAAATACAACCCTTGAGCTCATACGTCTCAAGGAAGGGTGTTAAGCTAAGAGAAGTTGCCTTCTCCCCCAACACATGATGTACGTTTGTGAAACCAAAGTTCATAATCATAGAAATGCAATATCAGACACTCATCCATACAAGTAGTCCAGGATCAAGATACATCAAAGATACTTTCCTACCACAACCTGTTGGAAATACCTAGAATTAGTAGCGACAGCCCTTACAATGGATATTTCACAACTAAGAGACTACTGCTACTGGATGTATATTGGGATTTTAACCCCAAACAATTAACAAGCATTCCTTCACTATGATAATCTTAAATATAAATATCATCGACCAACCTGCACAATCGTCGTATAAATGTTGGTCCGAAATGGTTTTCAGATAAATCTGATCCCGTTCTCTTCACACCAACAATGCAAAAGTGTTTCTCAACCTCACACAGAAACTAAGTCTTATAGACGTACCACGTCTCCAACTTTCAACTTGCTATCCTTTGGCCAAGAAGGAAGTTCTACAGACTAGAGTAATCACTCTGCACTACACGAACCAAAATTCTCAACACAAATGATTATCAAGCGTACACGGTCCGTTACATACTAAGTGTACAACTAATTAGTTTCTACATCAAGTTGTGAAACTAAAATGGTCAAATTTGATAGTCGGTTATTTAACTACCAAAGAAACAAATAAAATCTAGCACAAAATTAGTCACTAGGCCTGATTTTATTAATCGTTTATAAATCAAATCACTTCCTAATTATTCACTTCCAAATATCTTTAAAAAGACAATCTTCAAAACTATTTCACATATTGGACATTTGGAAAACATTTTCTTGTACTTATTTTAAATAATAAGTAATTTACAAATAATTTTATTTTCAAACCATTTAAACTCCATTTGATAATATCACTTTCCAAAACATCCATTCTATTAAGGATTATTCACTATTCAAAATCGAGAATATAGAATCTCTTACCATATTCTTTACTTCTAAACATTTAATTTTAAAGGATTATTCACTTTCCAAAATCATGAATATAATTCCTTTTATAAAAATCCATATTAAGCTTATCAAATTAAATTGATTTCACATTTGTAAAATAGTGTTTACAAATTTTATTTATAATTTATAAATGTTATTCCTTGAGATGATGGTTTTCATGACAACAACCTTAGGACTTGCTATAAAATATACATACTAACATTATGGTTTAGATATATATGCATATGCAAGACATAAACATGCAGGTACCAAGAATGAAGACCGTACAGTATAGAGATTCAAGACTGAAAATATCAAGATTGAAGACTCATGAGTATCAAGATATCAAGAGTTCAAGATTTCAAAAGTACTAAGATAAGTATTGAGTCTAGAATTATGTTAAAACCTCTTGAAAGCACTTACATCTTTATTCGAAATTTATTCGTAGAATGGAATCCACTTCGAGCCTATTAAATGGATGAAACCGTAGTGGGATGGAAACAACGACAATATCTAGCGGAATATATAGTGGTTCTATTTTGATATCCACTAATTTTATAAAATTGTTTTTCAAAAATATATCTCTTATTTTGAATGTTTTCAAAACCATCTTTTCAAAAAGACATCTCTCTTGTTTGAAATATTTTAGCCTCAAAATTATCTTTATTATTTTTAATATTTTGATTTCAAAATTGTCCTTGATTTTAAAGTATCTCTTGTTTTAAATATTTAGCTTTAAAATATTTATATACTCATATTTTAAATCACTTTATACATTAAGATTACATATATTAAAAATTACTTTTATATTATTCAAATATATTTACAAAGTTTAGAAATTGTTTTGACAAATTATATAAACCAATTTTTAATAAGAAAATCAAAACATCAATTTGACCAAGAGCATGTCAACATTCCTCGACCTCCGATGTCGACATGGTTCCCATTAAATTCAAAATTTAAGTTTTCAAAAGAAGTATCTATTCGTCGTATCCTTTCACGAATGGATATGCCTGTTGCTCTACTATAAATACCAAAACTTCTAAACGAATTTATCATCAGATTTCATTTGCTTCTTTCCCGTTTCCTCATTTTGGTCCATTCCAACGCAATACACTGGCATGTGTGATAAAGATTGAAGAATCTATAAAGGATGCCATGCAAATATTGACCGAACTTTAAGTTGTGCAAATAAAGATGGCAAAAGAACAAGAAAAGCAAGGCAAAATTCTTCGGAATTGGCAAAAATTCCAAATGGATAATCATGCAAATCATATTGTGATTGAAGAAGATTCTCCCAACATTCAAGTGCATTTCCCCATTGGAGCACAACAAAGAGGAAGAAGAAGAGCAGGAAGAAGAAGAACAGGAAGAAGCACCTATAGAGGATGATAGCAACGTGGTCTGCGTGGGCAAAGTCTGTTTTGACAAAAAATCGGAATTTGGTTGAACAACGTGGAAACTTTTGTTTTCATTATCCAAATTATTCGATTCACAAATCTCCAATGGTGAAAACTCTCGTTAGTAGTGTATTCTATAATTTATGTATTTAAATATATTTGTGTGTTTATGTTCTATATATACATGTAAACATAACATAATATATAAAAAAATATTTGTCTCACTTATTGTACTTCCTTATTAGTATTTAGTTTGGATAGTATTAGATTAAAGGGGAGTTATATTAGTTTAGGATTAGTTTTTGTTGATGAAAGGGGGAGAAACATAAAATAAAGTAGTTAGAGTAGTCAGGCTTAGATTAAGGAGGAGTTATTGTGAAGTAGAAGTATATTCTATAAACATAGGTTGTCATCATCAAAAAGGGGGAGATTGTTAGTCCTTGAGATGATGGTTTTGATGACAACAACCTTAGGACTTGTTATAAAATATACATACTAACATTATGGTTTATATATATATGTATATGCAGGATATAAACATGCAGCTACCAAGAATGAAGACTGTACGGTATAGAGATTCAAGACTGAAGATATCAAGATTGAAGACTCATGAGTATCAAGATATCAAGAGTTCAAGATTTCAAGAGTACAAGATAAGTATTGGGTCTAGAATTATGTTAAAACTTCTTGAAAGAACTTACATCTTTATTCGAAATTTATTCGTGAAATGGAATCCACTTCGAGCCTATAACTTCCCAATTTTTATCAAATTTAAAATTAGTAATTAATATAAATTTTGGAACTAATTTGAATTTTTCAAAACAAATGAGATAAGTATTGATTTATATATATATATATATATATATATATATATATATATATGAACAGATTTGAATTTGAATTGAAATTCAAAGATAAATATTTTGAAGAATATGAATGTGATTATTAATTAATGTATAGTTTAGTTTTAAGTCATTTCTTTTTTATATTATATATATATATATATAAAGTAAATGTAATATAAAAATTTATTTGAAATATTTGATGCAAGCATAATACAAGTGTAAGCTAAGTAACATGAGAATTAACAAGTGTAATCAATTTAAACATAGGAGTTAGTAGGTGTCAATTTCTTTTATACTTTCTTTTATTTTTAAAAATAGTAGAAATAAGCTATTTAAACCTCTCTAACTCCTTCTCATTTCTTTTATCACGTAATTTCATTTTCAAACCCTGTAAAGCCTGAGAAAACCAAATCAAAACCAGAAAGAAAAAAATCAAAACAAAATACCTCTTCAATTTTCAAACCAGTAAAGCAAATTCAAAAAGATCAAAAGCAAATCAAGTTTTAGAAACTAAAACAACATCAGTTTCAACTTCTTTTAAGTCTGACGAATTGAAGATCAACTCAAACTCAAACATCAACAAGTTGCAAAGCACGTTCCAGTTTCAACAATCCAGTTTTCAAGATCAAAATTCAGCAACCAAAACATTTTCTAGATTTTAAAATTTAAAACAACTTCCAAGCACCTCTCTGTTTTCAGACATCAGGTGAGTAAACACTTTTTGATCTGAACTGAAACCCGTTTTTGTGAATAATGTTGAAGCTTGGATTGAAAATTTGTGTTTGTATGTATATATACACACATGAAAATGAGGTGTGCATGTCTGTACACATGAAATTGCTCTCTGTTTCAGGTTTCAAACCTGTAAAAAGAATTCAACTTTCTCTCTCTAATCTTCTTTAGGTTGTAAAGTTCAAACAAAACATGTTTGTTTGACCATGTTTTAATTTTTAAAAATAATTTTAAGCAAAATTAATTAAAGTTTTTTTTGGAATTTGAAAAATACAGGAAAACCCAATATATGTTGAAAATTCAATCAGCATGATTTCTGGTTTTAAGTATATCAATTGAAATATTTTGAAAATGAGGATTTTCAAAGGTGAAATCAAAATTTTTAAGTACGAATCCATGGAGAACTTGCAGGTTGAATGATATGGGTATATTGGCGAATTCTGGTGATCAGAGTAACAACAAGTCTCATGACCGAGGTTAGAGCTTGCTTGATGGTCGGGGATCATCAAAAAAATGCTCGGTGAATTTATAATTCACCGATGTGATGGCGCGACAGAGATTTAGGGTTTAAGCCTAAGTTTTTTGGCAAGGTCGGAATTCGACCAACTGCAGCGTCAACGTTGCATAATATTAGACCAGGACGAGAGGAATTGGTGCGTGGTTGATCGGAGGAGCTCTGGACAGGGTGGTGTTGTCTCTGATGGTCTGAGTCATTAGCACGAGAAAGATTAGTTGGTTGGAGTTTTTGTTCTAGGTTTAGTTGAGTAGCTCGATCTCGAGTTCGACGTTGTTTCATGTTTATGGTTGGTCAGAGACGTAGGGAAGATCATCACCGACGTGTTAATGATCGTGGCGTCGATCGGAGGTGGCCGGACCACCTGTACTTGTGCACGAGTTCTGGGTTGTGTCAGTAAGTAGGATCGGGAAGAAAGGTTGTGGACTCGAAGTTGTCCTCGGGAAATCCTGTTGCTAGCTCGAGTTTTGATCAGGTTTTTCGTGTGGGTTAGCACGAGCTAAAAAGATTTTAAGTTTTAAAAATAAAAACAAAGTATAAAAAGAGAAGGGAATGATTTTACTCGGGAATGACTCGGGGAATATTGGTTTTGGCTCGGGGGTGAACTCGAGTCGGTCTCGGGTTAGTATAAAACAGTTTTAGAATATTTTAAAAACCAAATCAAAATTAAAACATGTTTAGCTTGTTCTTTTAAGTAATGATTTTGTTTAAGGTTTTAAAGGTACATTATTTCAAAAGTAATTAAGTTTATTTAATTTAATTTTATGACATTATTTATTTATTATTTCTTAATTTATTTTAAATAAATAATGTAATTAAAGATGTAAGTAAGATAAAATATTTTTAAATTATTAATTAACCTAAATCTCTTAAGTTAATTTATGTGTAAATGTTAATTAATTACAAGGTTTGTTAATTAATTTTTTTAATGATAATTAAGTGATTAATTTAAATAAATGATTTACTTTTAATTTTAATTAATTAAAGTATAAGTAAATAAAGATTAATTAATTAATAACAGTAATTAAAGATAATTACTTAAAGGATAATTACTTAATGATAGTAGTTAAAGAACAATTAATTATTTGTTTATTGATTAAAGGTTGATTAATTAATAATTAAAGATTAATTAAATAGTATATAAGAGTAATTAATTAATAATCAAGGATTAATTAATTAATAATTAAGGATTATTTAATTAATAATTAAGGATCATTAATCATTGATTAAGGTTAATTAATGAAAGTAATTATGTGATTAATTAATCTTGTTTATAAATGTTGAATTATTATTGAATGCCGTGAATTGGTTGATACCTCGGATATGTGATTGTGATGTTTGTGATGTGAATTGCTGTAAATTGAACTATGATATCTGTGATATATTTCTATGTGAATGTAAAAACTATTGGCCCTTAAACGGCATTTGAATTTCGATGCGACAAGGAGTCAGATTCCAGATGGTTATCCGAAACCCACATCGAATCTTAATAGTGAATCTATGTGACTTGTGTATCCACGTGTTTTAAAATAAGTGGTCATTATTTGATCTAGCTAGGAGGGGACTTTGTGTCGTAAAACCCACTCTGAATAACGATACAACAAATTGGAGTGCACTTGAAGATGGTGGCGAAGACAGTGTATTTTCGAGAACGAAAGGCTTACCTATCGATTGTCTTTGCACTGAGTTGCTCCGGTATAGAGATCTCCATGTGTGAAGGGGAGTCCGATCGGGATTGTGGATTCTCGGATCGTAAGGGCTGCTTCCTTTATTGGACGAAGTGCCTTCGGTTCCATTCAGACCCAGGATGGACTTGTATGGTCGTATGTCTAACATTACACTTTGAGATATAAAGATGATTTCTATCAAATACATTTCTGTTCGGAGGCGAAAAATTTGTTCTCTTAGTTTAACACCCTTCTCTGAGACGTACGAGCTCAGAGGTTACGTAATTGATGGTTATTAGTGATACACTTCGAATTTGGTAGTGTGGCATGCTGAGTGCTGATCATTTGTTGATCGAAGCATGGATTTTGTGAAAAGCGTAGCTTTGTGGAAGAGACTTCGTCGAACCTCACAACCCGGAAATGGTCGAAACAAGAAGGATGTGGCAAGGTTACGGGGATAGCGACCCTTAGGGTAAGTGCATTTTCTTCTAGATAAAAAGTGGTACCATGGTATGGAGCACAGATACTTAACTTATGTGGTTGTTGGTTGTTGTTGTTGTTATTGGGGCCCCGGATAAAGGTCGGTTACGACCCGGGGTGGCATACTCATGTCAGTAGTTACCTAGTTACAGAAGCCACCCGGCCTTGTGTTGGAAGAGGGCTGGTTATGTTCTCGGGGCCTCCCTCCAGAGGCACACCCATTCGGTGTGGAAGTTTCTTAGCTTGCCATTGTTGGAAATCCAATCATTCAATACGAGCCCTGAACAGTTTTCGTTGTAGAACCTGCCATTTAACATGGTAGCTATAGTAGGCATAATATAATGGTACGTATGCTGGCTAAGATTAAAATTATATTTTCGAAATGTTTTCTACACTATGCACTAATAATAATATCAAAAGATTTTTCTCGTATCAAGCATGTTTGACTATAATAAAGAGAAATCTCCCCCAAGTGTATGTTTGCATTGCGTGTGTGCTGGAAGGCCTTATGGTAGTTCCATTTTCCAAAAGCATAAACGGATTTCTTTTTAAATTGTTTTTGTTCAAATAACTGTTTTTGTTTACTCATACCAGTCCCATGACTGACCCGGATTTTATCGTTTCTTTCCTAAACTCTGGATGCCCATAATTTTCCACATGGGCAGCCTAGATGCAGGTTATTCGTGTTTTGGAGCTAGTTCAGATTTGGAGCTAGGTATCTTTAAATTCTTTTGGAGTCTTTGGTTTTGGAAGCTGTCGGATTTTGGAAGCTTTTGGTTTGAAAATCTTTTGGAAGCTTGAAGTTGGGATTAAAGGTGCTTGTGTTAGAATCTCGCTCTCACTCTCTTTCTTTTGAAGACTTTGTTGTTTCTCAGCTGTGGCTTTATATCATGTTGTTCTATCATGTATAGCACTCTGATGATAGTGTTCAACTGTTGTAATCAAATGTTATATACATGTTGTATCTATGTTGTGATCAATGAAATTCATTTTATTTCCGCTATTTTGTACTCATCTAATGTGGTTATAACTTCCACCGAACTAGAGTTCAAAGTTTGAGCCTCCGACATTCGAATAAAAGTGAGGTATTTGATGCTGATTTTCAGACGCTGGATTTTGGGTCGTGATAGAGCTTGTTAAAGGGATGGAACCCTAGTGGGATGGAACCTACGACAATATCTAGTGGAACATATAGTGGTCCGATTTTGATATCCACTAACTTTATAAAAAAAAATTTCAAAAATATATCTCTTATTTTAAATGTTTTCAAAATCTTCTTTTGAAAAAGACATCTCTCTTGTTTTAAATATTTTAGCCTCAAAATTATCTTTATCATTTTTAATATTTTGATTTCAAAATTGTCCTTGATTTTAAACTATTTCTTGTTTTAAATATTTAGCTTTAAAATATTTAAATGCTCAAATTTTAAATCACTTTAAAGATTAATATTATATATATTAAAAATTACTTTTATATGTTTAAACTGTATTGAAATATATTTACAAGGTTTAGAAATTGTTTTGAAAAATTATAGAAACCAAATTTTAATAAGAAAATCAAAATTCAATTTTTTTGTGAGCATGCCAACATCCCTCAACCCCCCACGTCGACATGGTGCCCGTTAAATTCAAAATTTTAGTTTTCAAAAGAAGCGTCCATTCATGGTATCCTTTCACGAATATATATGGCTGTTGCTCTACTATAAATACCAGTAGTTCTAAATGAATTTATCATCAGATTTCATTTGTTTTCTCTTCTCTTCATCTTCCACATTTAGTCTAAAGAATCCCAAACTATACTCCACCGAAATACCAAGTGAATCAAACTTGATTATCTCTTTTTTGATTCTCTTCCACTCTCTCCATAAGATCTCGGTGTTATTCAGTGTTATAGAATCGTTTGAAAATCAAACTGTCGAGTAAAAGGCGCGGTTGAGCCTTAAAATCAATTAGGTGTAATTGTAGCCCCGAAAATCAATTAGGTGATCTTGTAGCCTGCTTAAATCAAGAGAGTTTCCCTAGACTCAGATACAGGATTGTGCTCCTCATAGCTTTGAAACCGAGAGTGTAATCTGGGAGATTATTTTGATAAGAAATCTGTACGATTGTATGGGACTGGAGGCAGGAAAACTCCGAACCAGTGTAAAATCATGGTGTGTTCTTTCCTTTACTAGTTTTATTTATATTAGCATCTGTGTCTGATTCTGTAATTATATCGGTGTTTGTGAATTGCATTTGTTAGTGATTAAATTACATAAGTTTCAAAAAGATTTAGAAAATATTAAAATACTATTCACCCCCCTCTAGTGTTATTCCAGCCTTAAGATCCGTAATCCGCATTTCTCATAATAAACATTTCCATATATAAAATTCGTTCTTAACAAATTCCCATTTCTATCTCATTTATAAGTCAAAATCCAATTATAATTTAATTTACTTATAAATTTCTTATTTACAGATTCATTCTTTTTATAACTTCATAAATTTATAGATCTTATTTACTTATAAGATTCAACTATAACTTCATTTTAACATTTACAAAACCCGTTTATAATGCCATTAATTAGATTTACAAAATATCCATTTTATAAATCTTATATATAAACCATTTATACTATGTTCAAAATCCCAATTTTACTTATTTTACAGAATAGCTATCTCCATATTTTAAAAATTATATTTTGATTACATTTCACAAGAGCCATGATTTTAATAACATAAAAATTATAACTTTTTATTTATTTAAAATAAATCCATTTCTATAATCATTCAAAAATTATATATTTTCAAAATCATTTTGAAATCCTTTTTAAATTGAAAGCATCGTTTCAATATTTTTAAATTTCCAAAACATGGCCCAATGCTGCAAAAGCAGTAAATAAGGGAATTCACATTAATCATATCAATCATGGCATTCAAACATCGTATATCATATGATGACAATAGATATAACAGTATTTGTAAATAAAAGTCAACGGCGGTGATGAATCCAGTTGGATCCCTCTTACCTATCACCTGCAACAACTATATATATTAGAACTATATATATTAGAAAATATGTACAATGTCCGCTTTGAGCCAGGCGCATGCACAAAGGGTCATCCGCTCATACACGGGAACGTATAGGGTCTCATCCGCTAAATTATGCAGAAATATATCCAAACCAACCAATATATATATATATATATATATATATATATATATATATATATATATATAATATCATATATCATCCAAACAATCATCGAACAACATAAAATAAATTTATTCTCACTTATATAAAAATATAAGCGAGACATCTCACATCCCTCCCATACCTCTTTCGTCCTCTCCCGTATTTCATGCTTCCATCTCCTCACCCCTAACGTCTTCTCCTTCATGTCAACAACGTCCAGCTCCTGACCTCCCTTCCGCCTCAGCCTTCAGTGCCAACTCTCTACAACCCATCGACTTCAACCTTTCCTTTGACTCCCTCTAATTCTCTGCCTCCTCTTCTTCCCCTGCCTTCCCAACTGATATGGACTTCCCTTTTCAAGCGTAAACCGAGTAACGCAGGGAAGTACATACCAATTGAGATGTACCTCAATTTCAAGAATGAGATTATGATTCCTCCCCCCTCCGTTATTGAAGCAGGCGCTCTTGAATGGAGCAACTAGCTGGTCGGTTTCTTCCTTGATAAGCCACTGTCCTACTTAAAGAAATACTGGGAACTTAAAGGATCGATCAAAGTTAGATCTAATAGGTTCCTTTTTTATTCCTCTTGTCATGTGATGAAGATAGGAATAAGATTCTACAACGTGATCCCATAGTTATGCGAAACAAACTCTTCATTGTTAAACAATGGGATCTTTACATGGGAAATGCTTGTGGCGACATTACTTCAGTGCCAGTGTGGGTGAAATTCTCAAATATTCCTATGTTTGCGTGGATCCATAATGGGATTAACTAGTTAGCTAGTAGACTGGGTCAACTTGTTTGTTTAGATGAATCGACGGAGAGGTTGGAGAGGCTAGCATTTGCTAAGTGTTTGGTGGAAATCAAACCTGATCGGGATCTTATTGAATCCGTTCTGGTTCAGCTTCTTAATGGAGGAACGCAAACTATTCGTATTGAATACCAATGGAAGCCTGATATTTGCTCTCATTGTAGTGTATTTGGTCATTCTGATTCGAAATGCAAAAAGATTGGAGTAAAATCAAGTGTGGTTATTCATAAGAATGAAAAGGAATTTTCATCTTCTGAAGAAAATGTTAATAATTCTAAGGTTAACTTGAAATATGTGGGTAAATTTATGAGTCAGACGAATCAAAAATCGCAAATTGTGAATAAAGTTAGAAGACAGAGGATAAGATCAACTCTTAAAAAAGATAATACGGTGGATATACATGATGTTATCATTTCTAATAAAGGAAAGGAGTTGCGAAGTGAGGAACTAGAGGAAAGGGAAATTGAAATTGCTGTGCCTGATATGACAGTGGATGATGAAGTTATGAATTGTGTTATTGAAAATTCAAACATTTTGAAAGAAAATGGTTTTCTTGTTCTTGTTGATTTTGGTGAGATGGTTTCTAGAGAGAATGCCAACTTACATAATACTGATGGGAATGATTTGAATGTGGTGAACATTAGTGCTAATCAAGGACTTCCTATTGACAAGGAGAAGTGTGTAACTGATAAATAAATTATGGAAAATAAACTTAGTTATGAAACCCGCTCTGTTGCATGCAATATCAATGGAAAAAATGATATTTGTGACCTTCCTTGCATTGGCAGTTTTGCTTCTGTGCCTCCCTCTTCTAATCCATCAACTTCCAATCTACTCTATCTTCCTACTATATGTGAACAACCTTGCACATTATCTTCATCTCCAACAAACAATAACAAACAAATATCCTTCGTTGCGAACCCAACATCTTATCAAGAAAAGTCTATGCATGTATCCTCTATGAACGTGCACAACAAAAATAGAAGCAATTCAAACACTGATTCTCAGCACAACCAAAATAATAGCATTTCCTCCTCTCAAACACTAATATCTTCACAATTAGATCCTTCTGCCATCCCCTAGAAATCTGACCATCCTTATGGTCATATTACTGCTCCCATTGCTTGGAAACCCCCTCCCCTTTCTCTATCCCTCCCTACTGCTAACCGCCCCTCTTGCACTGCAAGTCAGTTTGTAATGTAAAAAGTGAATGGTCATTCTCCAGCTCGTAACTGCAAGTCATCCAAATTATCTAAACACCAAATTGATTTGGACCTCAACCGAAGTGATGGCACCACGTCCTCATCTTCATGTTCAGGAATTAATGCTCAAACCACTCCTCTAACAAGGAGTAACAAAAAGAAACTCCCTAATAATCAAATTGTTGATCAATGTTGAACAATATCGGAGCATGGAATATAAGAGGTGCCCACTCAGACATTTAATTAAACCAATGTAAAAGCATCATTGCACTCACACTCTCAGTCTTCTTGCTATATTAGAAACCAAGTTAAATGCATCTCTTTCTTCCAGAGCTGCTAATAACATTAACCCTTCTTAGTTGATGCATATAATCTTTCTGATGCTCCCTAAGGCAGAATTCTTGTTTTATATAAACCCTCTATCTTTATATTATCTCCGATCATTTCTACTTCTCAGCTTATCCACCTGCACTGTATTCATGTCTCTACCTCCACCTTTTTTTACTTAACAGTTATTTATGGTCAAAACTCCGTGAATGCCAGACAATCTTATCTTGATCTCCTCCCTTCGTTTGGACAAGAAACTCATCCCTAGATTGTTATGGGAGACTTCAATTGCTCCTTTCTTTTATCTCATAGGCTGGGTGATAATCCCATGTCTCTTAGAGAAATCAGACCTCTTAACACTTCCATCTCTCACTCTAATCTCATTGAAATTCCCATTGTGGGTGCTCCCTACTCTTGGAACAACTCTAGAAGATCCACTCCTCGTACTTTCTCCAAAATTGATTTCTCCCTTTCTAATCTTTACGCTCTAAACAAATGGCCGAATATGTTTAACCTTCTTCCTATGCCTGGCCTATCTGATTACTCCCCCCAAGTTTTATCCTTTGGTGCTGCTTTGAGGATTAGAAAATCTACTTTTAAATTTTTTAATGCTTGGGTTCTTCATCCTGACTTTTCCCTATTGTTAACAAAGCATGGTCCACTCATTTTTATGGTAATCCTATGTTTGTCTTGCAGTGTAAGCTTAGAGCAGTCAAATCTGAATTAAAAGTGTGGTCATTGAGTAAATTTGGCAACGAAAACTTGGCTTCTTCCTGCCTCTCCCACAAACTTCAACAAATTCATGCATCCATGCTGTCTGACCCCTCTAACTGTGAGTTGGCTGCTGTGGAAGCTTCCTTGTCATCCCAACTATTTGAGACGTTAAAGCAGGAGAGCCTCATGGTTAAACAAAAAACCAGAATGGAGTGGTTCAAGGATGGTGACAAAAACTCGTCTTACTACCATTCCTCTCTTAAAGCTAAATAGACTATGGGATTTAATTAGTGTTCTTAAAGATGAGCATGGTGAGTTTATCTCTGACCCTCCCCTAATCGCCAATATGTTCCTTGACTATTTCAGCAAGTTGCTTGGAAATAGCACTGACTTCTCTCTATCGCTTGAGCTTCTTGATTCGATTAGCATTCCTAGAATTTCACATGAAGATAATGACTTCCTCTCTTCTGCTATTTCCGATGCTGGGATTAAAACTGCCCTCTTCTCTCTCAATGCCAACTCTACTGGAGGACTTGATGGCTTCAATGCCTGTTTTTTTATTGCATGCTGGGGAATTGTTGGGCCTATTTTCTCGAAGGCCATCCATAATTTCTTTAACAAATGCAAAATGATTGGCTCTCTTAATGCTACTAACATAGCCCTAATTACTAATGTGAAGAATGCCTATCTTGTCTCTGAATTTAGGCCTATCTCATGCTGTAACACTATATACAAGTGCATATCTAAGATCATAGCTAATAGAGTCAAGATGGTTCTGCCTAAAATTAAATCTTCCAATCAAGCAGCTTTTCTTAGTGGCAGAAGTATACTTGATAATGTTCTATTGTCGCATGAATTGTTAAAGGGGTATAGCTCCCCTCAGGCATCTCCCAGAGCCATGTTCAAGCTTGACATCTCTAAAGCTTTTGACTCATTGCAATAGGACTCTGTCGTAAGAATCATGGGGCTGATGAATTTCACCAAACATTTTGTGGCTTGGATAGAAGCATGCATCTCGGCTGCTAGGTTTTCCATAATGGTTAATAAAAGTAATGTGGGGTATTTTCAGAGTAAACAAGGTATTAGGCAGGGTGACCCTATGTCTGCTTATTTATTCATTCTTGTGATGGTAGTACTAACACAAATTCTTATTCAGCAAGTTAATAATGGTAGTATCTCTGTGCACCCAAAATGCAAAAATCCCCTCATTACATCTTTAATGTTTACTGATGACTTTGTGATCTTCTTCAAGCCCACTATGACCACAGTTAATTCAATTATGGATGGCCTTGTTAATTCTTCAGAATTACTGGCCTATCCATTAACATAGCCAAGTTTGATTTGATGATAGCTGGTGTGGGCAATGAAATAATCAATCAAATATCTAACATTACTTCCATCACACAAAGAGCTGACACTTCCATGTACTCAGGAATTCCCTTGGCTACTTCTAGAATTTCTTATTCCCAATGCATTCCTTTGTATCAGAGGATCACTGCTAGGCTTGATGTGTGGACTAATAGATAGCTTAGTCAGGCAGGTAGGCTCACTCTCATTAATTCTATTATCTTCTCCATGTCTGTGTATTGGTCAAGGTCCTTTACCCTTCCTATCAAGTTGATCAAAATGATTAGGAGTGCCATGTCTAATTTTTTATGGCATTGGATTTGTTATATCAAATAAAATTTCTCCTTGTGCCTTCTTCAAACTTGAGTTGCCAAAATCCACAGGTGGCCTAGGAATTATGTAACAACCCGGAGTTTTATAACAATTAGTTATCGTCAAACGACGATTAAATTGGTTGTTAATTACTATTGAGTGTTTTAATCGGTTGTGATTCTTTTATTAATTGGTTAAGAGATTGAGCGTGCTTTAAAATCTCGGCCCACGTTTATCCTTGGTACCTTGTTATCTCAAACATATGACGTTCCCCTTTATTTCATTTTTTCATTCGAAAACCCTAAACAAAACATACGAAAGAATAAAAATGGCGGCTTCAAATTTTCGTCGCTCACATGTTATGGATTAGGGCTTTCGTGAAAAATTGAAGAGGCCGACTTGAATTACTTCGTTCGATTCTTCGGATTCGTGCTCTTAAATGAAAGGTGAGTGATTTTTATTACTCACATCTAATTCAACTTCATATATATGTGATTTTGTGATTTCCACGGCTTTGAATTCTTTGATTTTCATTCGTATACAAATGTTTGAGTTCGTTACTTGATCTATCTTGGCCATTCTATTTTGCTTTAATACTCGAAAGAATCCATTGACTTATTCAATTTGTTCTTTTCGTGTTACTTAGTTGACACTGTTTTGATTTTCTTTGACACTATTTCCCATTGTTCACCACAGTTTCGAAGTCGCTGGTATTTTATATTGACTTCGGCCATCGTATTCAGTGGACTGTGGCCATATGTGTCAACCTGGATTTGTTTGATTTTGTTAAAACACGGCTATGGTTACCCTGTTGCTTTTGGCTTGATACATTTGACTTTGTTATAAATTGAATCTCTGTCACTAGTTTGATTTCGGCCACTTAACTAGGTTGCTTCATCATGTATATTGTGACATGATAGTTGCCTGTTGAACTGGGTGGTTTCGTGGCACTTCTTACTGATCAGTTTATTATTGTGGTCTTTGTTTCTTTGTGTTTATTGTACATAGGAACTTGGTTCATATGTATGCTAGACATGGCCACTTAGTAACATTTGCTTGCATCCTTATCCTTGCAGTCCCATTGATTTAAACTTATTTTATAATTGGGTTTTACTGTGTGACATTATTTTGGGTTGCTCCATTTTCAACAAAAATTGTGTGACGACCCGTAATTTTCGAGCACTTAAAATCGGAATATTTAATTGATTTTAAGTATTCAATAGAGTAATTTTAACCTGAATTTACGAATATCACAATTTATTGGATAATTAAATTATTGAATTGAATAATTTGAAGTTGCATAAAATGTTAAATCTGGAGTTCTAAGCTCGTTAAAAATAATTTGAAGGCTTATAAAATTTATATTGATAGTGTTGAGGATAATAAAAGTTTTTAAAATCAAATTTAACATTGATTTGTTCAGTTTAAAATTTTATTGTTTCAAATTGAATTTTAAAAACAGTCTTTAGAGGCGCAGTCTAAGAATTCGACGAAATCCGTTCCATTGGATCCGTCATATTGTATTATTATCGGATTTCGTATTGATCGGAGTTGTTGTGTGAGCGTACGATAAGTGAACGCGTCGAAAATTAAATAAAACTTTATTTAAATCAAATCAGGTTAAATTAGTAGCCACCCTAGTATCTGATTTCCGTCAACCTAGTCGTCTCCCCTTATCGTTTCAAGCACGCTACCCTTGTCTTCCCTCAGAAGCTAACAATAAAATCGATGTCGCCTTCGTTTTTTTTAAATCGTGCTGCTTCCTTTCGAAACCAATTCGTCAATTCATGAAAGAGAAAAGAAATTATATAATGGCCGAAGCCCTTATCTTTCCTTTTCTCGTCTTCTTATTTCACCTCTATCAAAATTGAAGCTGTTCGATTCACTTAAAAAAAGGAAACGGAGGGGAAATAGAAGCCGAGCTTCTTAAAAATCGTTATTCACAAATCGAAGAGCAGCGCCTCGAGTTGAATTTGGGGGAGGTGACGCGCATGCGTACGAGCCTATTAGCAAGGGTTCGTGATTGTGTGGTTCGCCGAGCGTTGGAAAAATGATTTAAAATTTAGATTTTAGAAATTTATATAAATGATTCCTGAAATATAGGTAAATTCAAAAGAGGTTAAATATACAAGCACACACCTTAAATTCATTTACTTATTTTAAGCAAAGTATTAAAGTAACAAGTTTGTTTAAATTTTTAGTTTAAGCCCAATTTTTAGTTTAAAATTAATTTAGGGGTTGGCTAAAATCATATAATGGATAATAAATCGTTTGATTAGTTAAAGTATTAATAAATCGTTAAACATTGTTATACAAGGTTTAAATACTGTGGGAAAAACAAGTCATGGTGGATTGGATTGCAATCGGGAAATCAAAGGTGAGTTAATCTCACTCAGTTAAATTTAAATTTAAATGATTAAATTTAAATAATTGTTTGAATGGTTGAATTGATTGTTGTGTTATATAGTAGTATACACTACACCTTGAAATGATTGATTTCCCTCATTTTATAGTGAAGATATCTTATATTGCGCTAACGTCTATGGATGCAGGGAAAACAGGTCGGAGGGATCCAACAGGATCCATCAATATTTATTATTAAATATCCTCTGTTGTGATTATTTGATATTCTATGATGAATTATATTAGAATATTGTATGCTATGGTTCGATTGGATATAACTGGGTCTAGTGAATTACCAAAAATATATATATTGGATTCTGGAAAGAAAATAAAAAAAGTAAATTTGTAAGTAAAATAATTATAGAAATTTGAATAAATTTAAGAATGAATTGGGAAAGAAATAATGTGCCCTTTAAAATTCTAGTAAATACATTTTGAGTATAGAAAGGAAATTTGAATAAACAGAAAGTTAATGAATTTTAATTTTCAGTGATATTAATAAAAGAATAAAACATTTATTTGAAATTTAAGATTTAAAATATTGGAAAGAATAAAGAAGACATTGGGTTAAGATCTGGAATTTGTATATTTCAGTTAAAAAATCTAAAATCAAACGGAAAATAATAATAATAAAGTCCATAATTAATGAATTTTAAAATGAATTAAGAAAGTAAAGAAATTTATTTCAAATAAATAAATTGGAAATCAATTTGGGGAAATTGATTTAAGTGATTGATGTTGGAATTTTCTCTAGATAGCCAAGTACATGTTTTAAAAAAAAGTAAAATTTTCAAATATAAGTTAAATGTTTTAAAGTTGTTTTTAAAGAAAGCCGGTTTTGTAAAATTTATTATTTCTAATATTTAAGGTCTAAAGTAAGTATTTTCTCAAATCTATTATAGCAGTAATTACTTAAAAAGTGACTTCGTATTTGTTTTTAAAAGTGAAAATCTAGTTTTATATTTTATCAAGTAACTTTATTTTCAAATATTCATATAGTATGTATTTTTAACAAATTATTGAATTAGTTTTATCCGAAATGTTTTGAAGTATATTTCAAAGTAAAGTGTTTTACATTATTTTAAAAATCTAGTTTTGTGTTTGGTGATTTCAGAAGAGATAGAAAATATTTGGGGAAGTTTATTCTGAAAGAAAGTTAGTTTTGAAACTGTTTTCAAAGGATTGAAAATAAAAATATATCTTGTAAAGATATTTTGAGGTAAATAAATAATTTGGGAAATTATTTATTGTGTGATGAATGTTGTGAATATTAATTGATAGTTAAATAATCGACTATCAATATTGGCCAACGACGTTGATCGTTTCGAAGAGACCGGGATCGAGATTTATTTCTCGAAAACCACTTCGATCCGGTTTGTACGTTCTCGTGAAAAACGATTTTGGATTCGAAGATGGAGCAGTGAAGTGCAAGGGCTAGTCGCTACTAATCCTGAGGATATTTCCAAAATGGATGTAGTAGGAATAATGCCTTCGGTTCCGTTCGAACCCGGGACGGACTTGTATTGGTGAATGCTTGCGAAACATCGTCAGGTGGACGATGGGCATTCTAAGGGATATGTTCTAAAAAGGTAACGCTTAGCCTCAAGCCTCATCAAATGGGAATGGCTGAAAATCAGAGGTTATGCAGCAAGGCTTCATGGGTAGCCCCTACTGGAGGGTGAGGTCATCCCTGTCTAGATGTCCCTTTTATTTCGGCTTAGTAGGCGGTTGCTGATACCAATTGCAGGGTGATCTTGCTTGAGACTGTCCAGTAAGGGATGGTTCCGGTCTTGTGTTGCAGGGGACTTAGTGTGGCTCCTCGGTACGCTGATCTAGACCATGTACTATGACAGGTGGTACCCCAGTGCCTAGCCATTAGTTGGAATCCATTTTCCCTACGCGCCCGTACGGTTTTGATTGTGCCCAACTATTGCTGAAACGTGAGATGCAAGCATTTCAGCTAGATTCTATTTTACTTTCTATAGACACTATTATAATATCAGAGGATTTCTATAAAAACCGTTTTAGCTATCGTAAGGTAAAAACCCGACATGTTTATTTGTGGCATGGTCTTACGAGATGCTTTTGTTTTCAAAAAATTTTGAAACTTTAATAATCAATTGGGTATGATTTTCTCACGCTGGTATTCCAGACTGACTCGGGTGTTATTTAACTGTAATGCTCGGGTCACACCGAGTATTATAGGATACAGGTTTTGATGCTGTGGAGCTCAGGAGACGTGCTGGACGAAGATGCGTATTCTCATACTTGTTTTATATGTATATTCCGCTGTGTTGAGTAGTTGTGTATCTAGTTGTATGCTATTGTTGTTGTGTGAACTCTGATGATGTACTCTGATAATGTAATGTATAACATATATATTTGTTTTGGTGTAAAGATATGTTAATACCTATTGTATTTTATTCCGCTGTGATGGTTAAATTCTGATGTTGTTTTCTATTTTCTTCTTCTATCTCTTCTTCTTTAACCCAAATGGTTCGTATTTCTGTACAACTTGAGTTGATTTAGGTAGAATATTGTTGACTCAAGGGGTACGGATTTGCGGGCAGTTACAAATTGTTCCATTGAGGCTGGTGTTCAAGTAACTTCTCCTGTTCATTGTAGTTTACTGTTTTATACACTTTGATTCTGGACTTGTTCTTGATTTAGTATACAACTGTTTTATGTACCTATTCCATGGTGTGCTGTCCAGTTGAGTTCGGCACTTTTGTTGTCGTTGCTTGACTGTTTAGTTTCTTGGCTAATTGCTTGTTTCAACTGCAGTTTCACTGTGCAGTTGTGTTAAGTGCTGTTTCATTTGATATAGATATGTATGTGTATTCATATATATATATATATATATGCACGTACATGAACTCTTGTAGACTTTGATTATCCTATGTGCTTACTGTCGGTTTTGATGCACTTTCTTGCCTCTGTTGCTTGCCACTTTAAACTGCTGCACTATTTTGTCCACTGCCGTGTATCACCTGCTAGTTACTAAGCTGGCCACTTCATGTTGTATGGATTAGTACAGTTTGCATTTTGGATTTGCCATGTTGCATCAGTTTTGTTGCAGTTTATATTTGTTGTTCCCTTGTATTCATGTGGTGGCTGGAGTTTTTGTTGCTGTTTTGCCCTTGTATTCATGTGGTGGCTGCAGTTCCATTTTGTTGCATTTTTGGATTGTACTGTCTTGAGCTTGAATACTCGTATCACTTGGTGTTGTAGTTTCATCGTTGCATTCATGTGTACCTCACTTGTTGTTGTCGCATATGTTTGCTTCTCCGACCTGTCGTAGTGTAACCTTCATGAGTATATTTTTGAAGCTTGTACCGTCAAGTTTTCACTGTCTGGTTGTTGATGCCACTGTGGTGTTGCCGTATCTATGGACTTTTGTGAGATCTTTGCCCTTGTTGGTTTGCATTGCATTGATGCATTTGGATTTGTTCTTCGAATTCACTTGAGTTGAATCCGGTATTTCGGGTCTGACCTTGTGCTAGTTTGTGAATTTTCATTGTGCCTTCTTGTGCACTTTGTTCATTTGATGGTTACTGGATGGATGCTGTGCTTGCTGTTGCAGTTCCATCCGATTCATTTTGGTTTGAGTTGGAGACATTTGCTTTTGATTCGTTGATCTTTTGTGTATTTCACGATGTAGTGGCGAGGTAATATACGCGTGCGTGTACTGCAGTCCTACTTGAATTGACGTTTTAATTGATATTTCAATCGTTTGGATTGTTTCATGTGTCCAATTCAATATTTTGAATCGTATTTTGATTTGGTTTAATTTGATGATTTTGTTGATGTGTAATTATCTTTTTGATAATTAGATTATGAGTTTCTAATTATTTATTCAATAATTAGATTTTGTTGTTAATTGCCGTTTAGGCAATTCTGTTGTTTTCTAAATTATCTTCATTGATAATCCTTTCATTTATCTTTGTTGATGATTTGAATTTGCCGATTTGCTGTTTAACACTGTTGCGTGTTATATTTGTCGTTATCCGATTTTCATGTTAAAGGATTGGATAGATGAGATTTATTGTGACTGTCGTCTATTTGTTATTTAAGTATTACTGCTTTTGTGCAAAATAACTGAGTTTAAATTAGACTGACCCATGTATTTTTTTCTCTTGAATTTAATACTCGGGTCAGACCAAGTTATTACAGGTTGTTGATATCTTGCTTTGGGTTGCTGCTTGAGCTATGAAGTCTCTTTATATCATTTGGAGTGGTCGTTCTTATAGTATAGGATGTTATGTATTCATGTATATTATTCATGATAATGTACTTGTATATATAACTCCAGAGTCGACAGTTGCAGTTGTATCATGTGTATTGTATCACGTGTATTGTAACTGACTTCAGTTATATATATTTGAGATTTGATATTATCTGTGTTCTGCATTTAGTTTATCTGTGTTATTATTATATATATTGTCCTAAACTACTATGAACCATCGCAGTTCGTTTTATACTAGAATTTGGTATGTCGATGGGAGTAAATAAATAAGAGATGGAAAATAAAAATATATACCACTCCTATCGAGGTAACCAATACTAGTGTAAGGCCTGACTATGGATGGCCGCTCCTATCCAGCCTTATTCTTCGTAATAGCAGACAGTATTTTTTTAATACTCTTTGTTATTGTGAGCATAGAGGTGGGGCGTCACAAATTAAAAATATACTTCTTTGGAATCGTGCTGCCATGGTTTATCATATTGACAACCTTCTGAATTATAAAGACAATATATGGGTGAGGTGGTCTTACAAGTATATTATTGGCAGCAAAAATTTCTGGACCATGAACATTACTCATTCTTGCAGCTGGACATGGAGATGTATTCTAAAACTTAGGTCTGATATTCTTCCTTACGCTAAAATTAAGATTGGCATTAATGGTCGAATATCTTTTTGGCATGACCCGTGGGTGAAGGAACGCACTATCCTTTATAACTTACTTTCTTTCAAGCAGCAAGTGCAAACTGGAATTAGCAGTAATGCCTTGGCGAAAAACTATATTAATCATGGTCGTGTTGCTCTGCCATACTCCAGTAATCAGCATGTCATACATCTCTAGAATCAGCTGTGTAGTTAAAATGTTTCCCATTCTCAGCATGATGGTATATCTTGGTCCTTCTGTCAGGACAAGTACAAGATTTATGGCATGTACAACCACCTTACTAGCCAGAGGAATTGCGTGTCTTTCAGTTGGCATAAGCGAATATGGCTTAATCATAACTTGAAGAGACAAAACCTATTCCTTTGGAAGATATTCAGTAATGCCTTGAAAACTAAAGCAATGTTGAGACAGAGAGGAGTCAATATCGATACTACTTGCAGTTTTTTCCAAACAGCTGAGGAGAATTCACTTCACTTATACTCTAATTGTCCTTATGTTTACATGTTATGGTGCTATACGAATAATCTTACTTCTGGAAGGAGAGTTGCAGTGATTAGTGAAGTTGAATGGGATTTAATATACAAGACTACAAGATGGAAATGTGAGGCAACTTATATTCTTCTATTCACCCTTAAATTTGTTACCATGATAATCTGGGATGAAAGAAATGCTATCATCTTTAGTGTTAAAAGGAAATCAGCTATGCAAATGAAGCAATCCATAGTTGAGGGTTTGAGGTTTGGAATTGCTGCCTTCAGGGACGGTTTCGACCCTGTTTTTCTATCTGCTCTCTCCTGAATATTGCATGTCTATTTCTATGCGTTCTTGTTCCTTTTTTACTTTCTATTAGTATGCCTATTTTCCTTTGTTTTCTTGTTGCTTTGTTTTTCTGCTTGCCTAATGTGTTGTTAGGTGGCTAGTATCTTCAATCTTTGTACAACATTCTCGGTACCATTTTTTAACACCGTTGGCCTTGCCAAAAAAATATAAGCGAGACAGAGAGAGTGAGATTTACTCACTTTGGTTGTAGTCGTCGCGATAGCGATTTATTTTGATTAAAGTTAAATGAGTATTTCATTTTAACTAAAATTTTCACTAGCTCAAATAAATCCCAATCCAGCTCATAATGTAGTATTTTTCGATGCGAACCCAAGGCAACTTGTTTTGTCCAATTCGACCTCGTATGACAAAGATATGAATTTTTAAAGTTTACAAGAATTATAATATAATAATTCACAATTATTTTTATTTTTTTAACCTTAAATTAATCATGGCCACACCTTCCATCATAAGCAAATCATGGCCATGCGTCTTCCTTTATCTTCCCATACGAGATCCCCAGGCTTGTATGCATGTTTAAATCCATACAAGCCACCTTATACAAACGATTACCCCGGCCTCCTCCCTTGCCATGAACCCCATCCATTGCCATCGGTGGATGCGCCTAGCTCCCGTCCTCCAATTCCATAAGACCGGCCCCCTAACGATATGCCACGAACGAGAAAATGCCCCAAACAGCAGCCACGAATGGAGAAGTATTGGTGATGTCGTGATGCCTCATTGACGATCATAGCCGATGGATATTGAAGATCTCGACGAGCCGTTCGATTTTCCAGTTGTAAGTTTTCGCTAATAGTTGATGGATTTAGAGATAAACAAGAGGGAATAAGGGAAGGTTTCGACCGTTGGTTTATTAGGTGGTGGTTGTTCCAATAGAATTCGGTTTTGATCAAATAAAAGAGAATTGAGCCCTGTATATAGGCAATTAAAAATTACTGCTCACCAGAATTATTTTCGAACTCCAATCGTAGCATGCCGCTGGGTGTTTATATTGTTTTATCCCTATTTCGAACATAATGGAATATATATCAGGAGCCAATTCCATTGTATTGGAAAGATAGTTTTTGAATAGAATTATTTTAATTAAAATTACTTAAATAAATTTATATGCGTTTCAGCTTCGCACGACCAAACCGTAAGTCTAATTGACACAAAAATTGAAATCCTATAATAATTCACTATTACGGATCCAGTGAAACTGGTTTCGTCGAAATCCTAGACGGTGTCAAAATTAACTATTTTTACATGTTAATTAAATATTAAAATTTTCAATTTCTGTAAATTAACTTTTAATTCAATTTTAAAAGTTTTCTAACTCCATCCTAATTCAAATAGGATTTAAATCAACTTTATAATTTATTTTCATTCACGTTAAATTCAAATCCAATTATTTCTGCAATTTCGAATATTAAATTAACAATTTAATTAACCAAATAAATCACTATGTTCAAATTATAAGTTATTCAACCTATAAAATTAACTTTTGAATATTTAAAATCGATTAAATATTCTAAATTTAGACGATTGGAAAACCGGGTCGCTACAATATTCCGATAAGTGTGTATGTTGTATATTAAATAATTGTGATGACAAGTTATTATAACTGTTCGATTTGATACCGTTAACAGTTATACTCTGATGATTGTATGAATATTAATTGTTACAGTTTATTTTTGTACAAAGATCATTTATTATATATTATATATTGTTCCGCTGCGTTTCGTGGGATTCTACGTGTTGTTTCTGTTTCTTCTATTCCTTCTTTTTTCTTTCTTCTCAGCCTCTCCCTTCTTTTCCTTGACCTTCCGTCATTCTGTACCTTTTGGGTCGGACATGTGTGGTTTATTGTCAATTCAAATGGTATGGAATTGCGGGCCATCACATATTATTACTACAAACTCCTTCTTTCTTTTGTATTTTAAACATATACTTTTTCTATCTTTGTTACTAAAAGATTCCACATTTGTTATTTTCCTTGAAATTCCATATTAAAGATTTAAATATATTCATAATCATTTTAAAAAAAATTCCACTTCAAAATATAATTCAACGGTTTAAAATAAACATTACTAAAACATTGTTTACTACAAACCCAAAATATTTCATACTTTAACATTCATTATTAAAAATCACTTTTAAAGATCTAATTACATTTAAAGGGTTTAATACAAATGTTACTGAAACATTGTACAACAATCCAAAACTATTTTATTACATTAAACATTATATTTAAAAATCTCTTTTAAATATTTAATTACATTTATAAGGTTTTAAGACAAGTGTTACTTAAACATTGTCAGAAGAACCTAAAAACTTTATTACTTAAACATTGTCATTAAAACTTGCCTTAAGATTTAGTTATATTTATAAGGATTTAGACAATTGTTATTTGAACATTGTCGCAATAACCTAAAACACTTTATTACTTAAACATTATCTTTAAAACTTGCCTTTTCAAGATTTAATTATATGTATAAAGCTTTAAGACAAATTTTACTTAAAAAATATCATTAAAAAACCCAAACATTTGTCACTTGAGACATTTATCTTTAAAGTATTCCTTATTAAAGTCCTAGTCATTTTTCTAATTATAATCCTAATATATTCCTAATTTTAATCTTAATTATTTTTCTAATTGTAATCTTAATCATATTCCTAATTATAATCTTAATTATAATTTTAAGGATTAAATACAAATGTTACTAAAAATATTGTTTACTACAACCCAAGTCCATTTACTTAGTTTATTTGGTTAAGTTCGATAATTGACTAATCAGCTATCTAGTTCTAAAAACAACTGCTTATGGAAATCAAGGTACATATACTTAACATGTTTCCAACATTCCAACTTAACTATTCCTCGATCTATAGGGAAGTATGTAGGTTGGAGCGCTAATGCTCATCCTTACTCGAACATCAGTCTTAACTATCATAAATAGGAAGCTACTTTGTGTGGCTTTTAGTATTAAGCATAGTATTACCAACATTCCCTAAATAAGGTGAAAGAACTATTGGATCCAGGCCAGCCTGCTGTGGAAGAAATGAGTGTATTTCAAAAAATTTACCATTTTGAATCTTTTGGGCCTATAAAATCTAAAGGTATATTAGATCCAATAAAATAAAGCTTGTAAATGAATTCTTATTTTATTCAAAATAGATCAAAAGAAGTTTTAGTTGATTTAAACTTCAATGTATAGTGTATCAAATACACCCAACAATTATTTATAAGAGTAAGTTTAGAGAAAAAACCTTTCGTTTCTTTCTCCAAAATTTATGTAATTTAGAGAAGGAAAATTTTCATTTCCTATTCTTAACTTATCTAGTTAATGAAAGGATACTATATTTAAATTTACAAATTGTACTTAGAGATTTATTTAATTTTGGTTTTACTTATATAAATACACACACACATATATATGTATGTATGTATGTATCATATACATATATGTGTGTGTGCATGTGTAATATAGCAATCCATGCAAGGTATAACATGCCCATATATAGATGCTAAGATTTATATTGCAATAGACATATTAGCTCATTTTGTACGTATTGTATGTTGTCAAATATGTGCATGAACATATAGTTACAAATTTCAAATGATTATTTGTATGCGTGTGTCTATTTGTATATGTAAAATATGTTCTATCATTAAAATATTATAGAATGTATTTCTTTGTTTATAACTTCATATATTGGACCATAAATACCAGTAAAGATATATGTATATAGATATATATAATAAAATAACTTAAAATTATATATATAAATTACTAGTTAGAAACCATATCAGGTCTGAAGTTATAGTGACTTTAATATTTAATATGTATATATATATATATTATAATAAATTAAATAATTTCTATCATAATACATTAAAACAAAATAATTATATGAAAAAATTCAATTTTTATATTTTTAGAAAATCTGGAATCACCCTTTTGGGCTTTGAAAAAATTTCTAGAATTTTCTCAATTAAAATAATATTTTTAATTAAATAATTAATAATAGGTCGAAATTAAATTAATTTTAAAAATATATAATCAAGCTAGAAGAATCTATAACTTTTTTAAAGATGCTTGACGTCATTAATTAATTTAAAAAATATAATGTCGAATTTTAGAAATGTTGATTACTTTATGTAAATTAGATAATCATCAAATATTATTTATATATATATATATGATAAAAATTATTTTCAACACTTATAATTCATAATAAATATAAATAGGTATCAGATACATATAAACATATATATGTATGTGTGTGTTTAACATAGCAATCCGTGTACGGTATAACATGCCCATATAAAGATGCTGAGATTTACATCGCAACAAACACATTATATCATTTTGTACGCATTGTATGTTATCAATTATGTGCATGGACATATAGTTATAAATTTCAAACAATTATTTGTATGTGTGTGTACATATTTATGTGTGTGTAAAATATATTTTATCATTAAAATATCACGGAAAGTATTTATTTATTTATATACCTGTATATTGTACCATAAATACCAATAATGATATATGTATATAAATATACATACATATATATATATACACACACTAAAATAATTAATTTTTTTACAGATAAATTACTAGTTAAAAACCATATCAGATCTGAAGTTACAATGATTTTAATAGTTAATATATATATATATATATATGTATGTATGTATGTATGTATGTATTATAATGAATTAAACAGTTTCGACCATAATTGTAACATCCCGGATTTTTAAGCCATTGAATTTGAACATTTAATTCGTTTTAAATGTTAATGTGGATTCTTAATTGATTTTGTAATGGATGGATTCGGGTTAAATCAATGAAATAAGCTATAATTTAATTCCGTTTGAATTTGAATAATGGAAAAAAATATAATCAAATATTCGAGATTTAGATAAAAGGATAAATCTGGATGTAAATAGTTATACGAATGGTTTTAGAAATTTATTTTGAGTTATTTGAGTGTAAATAGTCTGGTGGGAATTTTAGATAAATTTTTAAGTTGATAAGTTAATATTTGGGATTTTATATTAATTTAAAAAATGAATTTAAGATTACAAAAATGCAAATAATCAAATTTTGGTTTAAAATGAGTTAGTATGATTTCTAATGTGATTGTAAATTGTATATGGATTATAATTAAGTAAATAAAATTTTAATAGTCGAAGTTTTAGGGATTTACACGATTTTGAAAATCGCTCGATTTAATCGTCGAGTTAAAATAGCCTTCCGGGGCACAGTCTCGGAATTCGACGAAACCAGTTCCATTGGATCTGTAATAGTTAGTAATTATCGGACTTCAATTTTCGTAGCAATCAGAGTTATCGTTTGACCGTGGTAGCTCGAAACGCATCGAAATCGTTTTAATCGGTTTAAATTAAAATTGATCGTTTAATTCAGTAACTCGCACGTATGACCGAAATAGCTTACGAAACATGTTCCATTGTGTTCGGAACGCGGAAAAACCTTAGGAATGCCTATTGGTGCGTGTGATTTGAAGTTCGTTTGCATAGGTCGTTAACATTTGAAGTGCAAAATTAAAATAGTATTAATTAAAGTTATAAAACATTATAATAATCTAAACCCTAATCCATTATCAGGAGCCGCCACATATTCTTTCATGGCCGAAAACTATATCTCAATCTTTCACGTTTTTCTTCCAATCCTTGCATTAATTTCAAAATCTCCCAACTAGGAAGTTGTAGATCACCTCGATCTCTTCCCATCTAACGGTATTGATGGATTTTAGCGTAGCGGAGGGGAGGTTAGAGGGCCGCGTTTACTGGCCGTTCGTGCTCGAATTTTGAGACATACAGATGGTCGAGCTCCACGTGCTTTGGGTCGAGCATGGGGGTAGTGGCGTGCTTCGTAGGGGTAGCATCCGATCGAGGTGGATGGCTCCGTGGCCGGCGCAATTTCGAACCCTAGTTCATGATTATGGGTTCGGCCGTGACCTGTAGTTGTGCGTTTTGGTTTCATGAGGAAGAAGCTAGCTGGTCCAATATCCATTTTACACGGCTATGATTGGTTATGGGGTAATGTAAATTAAATAGAAGGATATTGTTTTAAATTCAGTATTCAAACTTTAAAAAATTCACATCTATTTCATACGTAATCAGAATTTGACGAAATTTGCGGCGCCGGAAACGCGGAGATGTGTACTACGCAATGGTGCAGTTCGGGAATCATTCCGGGCAAGTAGAAATTTAAGTTAAATCGAACGTCGTTTGGTTTGATTTAAATTTCGAACGCTCGCCGAAACTCAAGGTGAGTTATTCTCACTCACATCTGGATGCTAGCTAATTTAAATAGTTGATATTTAAATATCTGTGTGATTGATTGAATATAATTGTTGTTGTTAGTCTGGATTGATATTTATATATGTGATGTGCTAATATTTGTGGATGCAGGGAAAACAGGTTGGAGGGATCCAACTGGATTCCTCTCAATGTAACAATTATTTTACAATCGATAATGATGCCTGATTATGTGTTGTGATTGAAAAATCTGAAATTTAATTGTACCGTGAAATTGTTGTATAAATTATAATTACAGAATTTAATTATGAATGGATTAAATTGGGTTTTTACGAAATAAAATGAATTGTTAATAATAGAATTTCAAAGAATAAAATGTGAAATCTGATTTGGATGGAAAATGTAAAATTGGTAAAATTGGGATTTGAAATACAGTGGAAATTTACCAATTAACAAATGTGAAGTGTAGATTTCTGGAAATAGATTCTATGAAAATTACAATTTGGTTTAGAATAACGATGGGTTATTTTAATAATGAGTAGTGTTATCCGAGAAAATTAAAATATGTTAAAATGAAGCTTCCGACTTTAAATTAACAGTTTTAAATGTAAATAGAATATTTTGAAATGCCGTTTCATTGGGATTTTCTTTAAGTAAAATTTAGATATGGTTTTTTATTGAAAAAAAAATTCTCCAAATTTATTTTATTTAAAAATGATTTATCACTTATGTTTGAAAAATGAATTTTCGGATATGGGAAATTAAGATTTAACTTCAGATGAAGATATAGATAAGTATGGAATTGGGAATTTATGTTATAAACATAAATTGAATTGAAATAAATCGGTTGGATTTATATGAAGGATATTATTTGGTATGTTTGAACGGAAAAGTGTTTTCCCAGTAAAAAACCAAGTTAGTGTTTTAAAAGATTTATTTAATTAAAAGTTAAAGTTTAAATTGTTTAAAGAGTATTTTTTTAGAAATGGTTATTTTAAAGAAGAAATAAATAAACTTTGTTTTATAACCATTTGTTTTAAGTTATTGGTAAAGCTAGTATTATTCTTTTAAACTCCATTTTTAAATTTAGTAAACCAAACCCTTATTTAAATCCAGTTTATATCTCATTAAATAATGCTATTTAAAAAAATTGTTTAAAATTATATTTTGAGTAAATAAATAGAAGAAATTTTCATATTTTAAATTATATTTCAGTATAAAGTATTTTTACTGTTTTTAAAGCAAAATGTTTAAGCTTGGTCTTTCCAATGGGAATAAGTGGTAATGGGATTTACCGTGAAAAGGAAGAATTTTGGGAAATTGTTTTCAAATGAGCTTTGAAATTTTGAAAATATATCTTGTAAGAGATATTTGAGTCAAATAGATAATGCGGGAATTATTTATTGTGCGATGGATGTTTGTGAATGTTAATTGATAGTTAAATCACCGACTATCAATATTGGACAAATGCGTTGATCGTTTCGAAGAGACCGGGATCGAGATTTATTTCTCGAAAACCACTTCGATACGGTTTGTACGTTTCGTGAAAAACGATTTTGGAGTCGAAGATGGAGCAGTGAAGTGCAAGGGCTAGTCGCTACTAATCCCGCGGATATTTCCAAAATGGATGTAGTAGGAATAGTGCCTTCGGTTTCGTTCGAATCCAGGACGGACTTGTACGGATGAATGCTTGCGAAACATTGTCAGGTGGAGGATGGGCATTCAAAGAGATATGTTCTATAAAGGTAACGCATAGCCTCAAGCCTCATCAAATGGGAATGACTGAAAATCAGGGGATATGCAACAAGGCTTCGTGGGTAGCCCCCATTGGAGAGTAAGGTCATCCCTGTCTAGATGTCCCTTTTTATTTCGGCTTAGTGGTGCGGTTGCTGATCCCAACCGTGGGGTGATCTTATTTGGAACTGTCCAGTAAGGGATGGGTCCGGCCTTGTGTTGCAGGGGATCGGGAGTGGTCCTCGGTACGGTGATCTAGGACCCGTACTGTGATAGGTGGTACCCCAGTGCCTAGTCATTGTTGGAAATCCATTCTCCCTACGAGCCTTGTACGAGTTTTGTTTGTAATACCCACTCTGTGGCTAGTAGCTGGAATTTAATGAATGTAACAATTTCGGCTATTTTATAAGTATTTGTAAATAGACCCTTTTATAATATCAGAGGATTTCTATAAAAAGTATTTTAGCTATCGTAAGGTAAAACCCGACATGTTTATTTGTGGCGTGGTCTTACGAGATGCTTTTATTTTTCAAAGGATTTTTGAAAACTTTAATAATCAATTTGGATGCATTAGTATCACTTGGTATTCCAGACTGACTTGGGTGTTATTTCATTATATTGCTCGGGTCAGACCGAGTATTATATGGACAGGACATGATGCTTTGGAGCAGCAGAGGAGCTGGAGTCCGAGACGTATTATCTATACTTATGTGTGTGTGTATATATATATATATATATATATATATATATATTCCGCTGCTATGATTGTATGGTATGTATGATTGGTAATTGATGATGTATGAGACACTCTGATGATGTGATGTATAAAACTGGTATAGATTTCATTTTGTGTAAAGTTCTATATTTATTATTATATTTTATTCCGCTGTGACTGTGAGATTCTGATATTGTTTAACTTCTTCCTCTTCTATCTCTTCTTCTTAAACCCAAATGGTTCGTATTTCTGTGCCACTTGAGTTAACCGAGGTAAAATAGTGTTGATTCAAGGGGTACGGATTTGCGGGCTGTCACACTTGGTATCAGAGCTTAGGTTGGCGACAACCTAGGCTTTGGTGGGGAAATTACTCATTAAACAGAGTCAATAATACTCTATAATGAGCTGAGCGTATTAATAGATATGAGAGCGTACTTGTTAGTGAATATAAAATTGGTTTTATACTATGGTGACTTATCGGTTGAGTGTTTATGAATTCTGGTCGGTGCGGGAAGTACAACCGTATCGTTAGGCGTTTCTAAACTCTTAAACAAGATAAACCGACATAGTATTGTTTTTAAAAGTGGGTAAATGAAATAATTTTACTCAAAATTATATTTTGATATAAAAGAAAATAATTTTCTAAAATTATTATATATGTATATTTGGTTGATTGGTCGTTAATACTATAATTAAATAAGAATCTAAAATGTAATTTAAAATTCAAAATGGTTATTGCCAAACAAAGTCTATGAGTATAAATTATATAAAGGAAGAATAACTAAATTTGAATTAATCCAGAATTTAAATCCCGAAAATTTTGAAACAAATGTTTTAAATGGGGTGAAACCTAAAGTTTGGGAAATTTAAAATCTTGGGAATATTTAGGAATGTATTCCAAGGTGTTTGAAGGTAATGATGAAATATTTTTTTGGGTAATATTTTTGAATGGGAACTGTTTTGAAATGAATTTAGGAAAGTAAAGAAGCACCGAACTCACTTCAGTCGCTGGAAAATAATCCTGATGATGCTGGCCACATCATTAGAATTCATTTTCGAGTTTCTAAAGTGATGGATTGCTTCCCTAGTACTTGGGTATGATATTGTTTAGGACTTGTTGGGCATAATGGTTGTTTGGAAATTTTCAAAAGGGGAAAAGTGCTTTGGTATAAACAAATTGTTTTGGAAATCTAAAGATTTGATTGATATACCAAATGGGTATGAGTTGATTATTATTTCAAAATGTTTTTGGAATAAAACTAGGTAATTTAATTCTGGAAAATTCTATTTAAATGATGTGTAAAATTGAAATGAATTAACTATTGAATTTATTAAGTGAAGTTGATACTAATAAGAAGAAAGAAATGAAAATTATGGAAGTGAGTAGAAAATTTGAATTTAACTTGGATAAGTAAAATAAATTGGATTTAGAATAAAATTGATTTGGGTTAAATTAAAATGTAAGTTGACTTTGAAATGGTGGATCATTGTGTAACGAATAGTACCTATGAGCTATTAAGTATTATACTTATAATTTGAGGTTGTGGATTTGCAGTTGCAAAGAATTAAATTGAAGAAATTTGCATCCTTAAGAATTCGGTGATATATATGTATACAATTTGGAATTGTGATTATAAGATGTAGATGGATTAAAATGAGCTATATAAGTTTTTAAATAAATAAGTTGGTGAACTTATAAAATAGAAATGGAGTTATAATCACAAATGGGAAATAGTGGAATGGTACGGTGGATTCAAACTTAATCTCCAATGAAATGTAAATTTAGATAAGGAAAGTGAGATATAAGAGGATGAATGAACTTAAGCTTGTAAATAAGTTTTGAACTTGTATATAGAGAATTAAAAATTAAAAATTTGAATTGAATTGGATTTAACTTCAATTCAATGGAATTGAGATGGATTAGGATTTAATTAAAAACAAGATTCAATTGTGTTAAGAATAAAAATGAATGGAATTTAATTCCTATTTAAGATAGTAAAGGAAATGGTATGAATTCAAGATGACTAAATAAGTTTGGTTGAACTTGAGTTTAAATGGGAAAATAATCGAGTCGAGGAAGGTTAAATTTAATTGAAATGATATTGGATAATTAAATCCTCACTCAACTAAATTTTAAAGGAATTGTTTGTGAATGAATTTAGCATAAGCTAAATTAAATAAAAAGAAGCTTGAAGATGAGTTTAGTGTAAACTAAATTAAATAGAATTTGTATTGGAATGAATAGAATTTTGATAGTTTGGTCAAAATTTGGAAAGTAAATAAAAATCCAATTGTGGCATGGGATTTAAATTTGTGGTAACAAATATTGAAGTGTGAATGAAAGATGAAATTAGATTATAGTGGTGATAGTTTGAATTGTGAATAAATTCAAAGGAATGAAGTAATTTAAAGTGGTTTCTTTGCTAATAAAATAAATCTAAAAATGGATAAAATAAACAAACAAAGTGCATTAAAATTTATAAATGGTTTGATTTGGGTAAGAATCAATTAAAATGAAATAAATTGAGATATTATGGAATTGAAATCACTTAAGAACATGGCAAGATGGTTATGGTTAAGCTTATGAAATAGTTTTAAATGAAATTTGTGTAGATAATAAAAATGTAAGGAAAATTTAATTTAACAATTGCATTGGAGTAAAAATACTTGGCTTGTGAACTAGGCAAAATTGAATAAAATTAATATAAATCTAAGTAGAATAATGGTTATAAGCTTAAGTGGTGGTTATTTTGCTCGAATGACATGAAAATTGTATGTATTCGGAATTGAGTTGTTTAAAAAGCAATTGAAATTGATTTTTGAATAAATTGATATGGATTGGAATAAAATTCAAAGAGTTTGTATATGGATGCAAGTGAATTGATTTGAAGAAGCAAATAAAAATGGTTTTAAATTAATGAGATAAATGCAATCTAATTAAGTAATTTTTTGCATATGAATGGCAATGGATCATAAAAGAAATGCAAATGTTTCAAGTTTAAAATAAAATTCGATTGTAAATCAAATTGGGAATGTAAGTTAAAGTAAAGAAATGCAAGTAAGGCAAATGTAAATCATTTTGAAGTAGAAATGAATTGGTTGAAATAAATATGAATGGTATATAGTAAACTTGAATGTAAATCATTCAAGTGAAATGAAATGAAGTTGGTTTGGATGAAAGTAGAATGGGTTAAAATCTTAATAAATGGATTTGAGTATAAATGTAAGTGGGTTATAATAGAAATACAAATGTATCAAATTGAAATGAAATTTGCTTGGTGAATCAATTCGAAAATTGGGTAAAGTATAAATTGAAATAGCGAAACTTGTATGTAAATCCTTTGTGTGAAATAAAGTGGGATTTGGCATTAGAAAAGGAAACTTTATGCATGTTATAAAATATGGTTTACGTATGGAACCATGCAAAATGTTGATATGATTATGAAATGGATATGTTTGGCTTACATTTATATTGAAAATGTTGTTAAAATGTTCATATCCTTGAAAAATGATGAGTTTGTTGAGTAAGTACAGGTACAGAAGGCGTTCGATAGAGTTGGAGCGCGTGTATGCATTATATATTAGCCGCTTGCTTTAAAAAAAAATTCTAAAAAGGTACGCCTACGCAAATATAATTGGGAAATGTTAAATATATTGTGATATATTTTGGTTTTCGACCATGTGGGTCGATGTATATATATTTATCTGTATCGCGATATCGCGAAAGCTCCTCCGTGCAAAGGAGACTCTGCCAAAATTTTCCGGAAATTTTGGGAGTTAGAAAATTTTTGGGAGAAAGTTATTAACTTGGAAAGTTATTTTGATATACGTTAGAATTTAAAGCTTTAGAGTTAGTAAAACAAATGAATGTGGGATTGGGCTAAAGGATTTTGGAAAGTGAATATAAGTTTTAACTAAGCAAATTGGATGAGTAAGTGAGTTTGAGCATAGTTTCTACCTTAGCAAATTTCGGGGACGAAATTTTTATAAGGGGGAAGGAATGTAACATCCCGGATTTTTAACCCATTGAGTTTGAACATTTAATTCGTTTTAAATGTTAATGTGGATTCTTAATTGATTTTGTAATGGATGGATTCGTGTTAAATCAATGAAATAAGCTATAATTTTTAATTATAGTAATTCCGGTCGAATTTGAATAATGGAAAAAAATATAATTAAATATTCGGTATTTAGATAAAAGGATAAATCTGGATGTAAATAGTGATAAGAATGGTTTTAAAAATTTATTTTGAGTTATTTGAGTGTAAATAGTATGGTGGGAATTTTAGATGAATTTTTAAGTTGACAAGTTAATATTTGGCATTTTATATTAATTTAAAAAATGAATTTAATATTATAAAAATGAAAATAATCAAATTTTGGTTTAAAATGAGTTAGTACGATTTCTAATGTGATTGTAAATTCTATATGGATTATAATTAAGTAAATAAAATTTTAATAGTGGAAGTTTTAGCGATTTCGACGATTTTGAAAATCGCTCGATTTAATCGTCGAGTTAAAATAGCCTTCCGAGGCACAGTCTTGGAATTCGACGTAACCAGTTCCATTGGATCTGTAATAGTTAGTTATTATTGGATTTCAATTTCCGTAGAAATCGGAGTTATCGTTTGACCGCGGCAGCTCGAAATGCAACGAAATCGTTTTAAATTAAAATTGATCGTTTAATTCAGTAACTCGCACGTATGACCGAAATAGCCTACGAAACCTGTTCCATTGCGTCCGGAACGCGGAAAAACCTTAGGAATGCCTGTTGATGTGTGTGATTTGAAGTTCGTTTGCATAGGTCGTTAACATTTGAAGTGTAAAATTAAAATAGTATTCATTAAAGTTATAAAACATTATAATAATCTAAACCCTAATCCATTATCAAGAGCCGCCACATATTCTTTCATGGCCGAAAACTATATCTCAATCTTTCACGTTTTTCTTCCAATCCTTGCATTAATTTCAAAAACTCCCAACTAGGAAGTTGTAGATCACCTCGATCTCTTCCCATCCAACGGTAGTGATGGTTTTTAGCATAGCGGAGGGGAGGTTAGAGGGCGGCGTTTACTGGCCGTTCGTGCTCGAATTTCAAGCCATATGGATGGCCGAGCTCCACGTGCTTTGGGTCGAGCATGGGGGTAGTGGCGTGCTTCGTAGGGGTAGCATCCGATCGAGGTGGATGGCTCCGTGGCGGGCGCAATTTCGAACCCTAGTTCATGATTATGGGTTCGGCCGTGACCTTTAGTTGTGCGTTTTGTTTACGTGAGGAAGAAGCTAGCGGGTCCAATATCCATTTTGCACGGCTGTGATTGGTTATGGGGTAATGTAAATTAAATAGAAGGATATTGTTTTAAATTCAGTATTCAAACTTTAAAAAATACATATCTATTTCATACGTAATCAGAATTTAACGAAATTTGCCGCGCCGGAAACGCGGAGATGTGACGCAATGGTGCAGTTCGGGAATCATTCCGAGCAAGTAGAAATTTAAGTTAAATCGAACGTCGTTCGGTTCAATTTAAATTCCGAACACTCGCCGAAACTCAAGGTGAGTTATTCTCACTCACTTCTGGATACTAGCTAATTTAAATAGTTAATATTTGAATATCTGTGTGATTGGTTGAATATAATTGTTGATGTTAGTCTGGATTGATATTTATATCTATGATGTGCTAATATTTGTGGATGCAGGGAAAACAGGTTGGAGGGATCCAACTGGATTCCTCACAATGTAACAATTATTTTATAATCGATAATGATGCCTGATTATGTGTTGTGATTGACAAATCTGAAATTTAATTGTACGGTGAAATTGTTGTATAAATTATAATTATAGAATTTAATTATGAATGGATTAAATTGGGTTTTTACGAAATAAAATAAATTGTTAATAATAGAATTTCAAAGAATAAAATGTGAAATCTGATTTGGATGGAATATGTAAAATTGGTAAAATTGGGATTTGAAATACAGTGGAAATTTACCAATTGACAAATGTGAAGTGTAGATTTCTGGAAATAGATTCTATGGAAATTACAATTTGGTTTAGAATAACGATGGGTTATTTTAATAATGAATAGTGTTATCCGGGAAAATTAAAATATGTTAACATGAAGCTTCCGACTTTAAATTAACAGTTTTAAATGTAAATAGAATATTTTGAAATGCCGTTTTTCATTGGGATTTTATTTAAGTAAAATTTAAATATGGTTTTTCATTGGAAAAAAATTCTCCAAATTTATTTTATTTAAAAACGATTTAACACCTATGTTTCAAAATTGAATTTTCGGATATGGCAAATTGAGATTTAACTTCAGATGAAGATATAGATAAGTATGGAATTGGGAATTTATGTTGTAAACGTAAATTGAATTGAAATAAATCGGTTGGATTTATATGAAGGATATTATTTGGGATGTTTGAACGGAAAAGCGTTTTCCCAGTAAAAAACCAAGTTAGTGTTTTAAAAGATTTATTTAATTAAAAGTTAAATTTTAAATTGTTTAAAGAGTATTTTTTTTAGAAATGGATATTTTAAAGAAGAAATAAATAAACTTTGTTTTATAACCATTTGTTTTAAGTTATTGGTAAAGGCTAGTATTATTCTTTTAAACTCCATTTTTAAATTTAGTAAACCAAACCCTTATTTAAATCCAGTTTATATCTTATTAAATAATTCTATTTAAAAAAATTGTTTTGAAATTATATTTTGAGTAAATAAATAGAAGAAATTTTCATATTTAAAATTATATTTCAGTATAAAGTATTTTAACTGTTTTTAAAGCAAAATGTTTAAGTTTGGTCTTTCCAATGGGAATAAATGGTAATGGGATTTACCGTGAAAAGGAAGAATTTTGGGAAATTGTTTTCAAATGAGCTTTGAAATTTTGAAAATATATATTGTAAGCGATATTTGAGTCAAATAGATAATGCGGGAATTATTTATTGTGTGATGGATGTTTGTGAATGTTAGTTGATATTTAAATCACCGACTATCAATATTGGACAAATGCGTTGATCGTTTCGAAGAGACCGGGATCGAGATTTATTTCTCGAAAACCACTTTGATACGGTTTGTACATTTCATGAAAAATGATTTTGGAGTCGAAGATGGAGCAGTGAAGTGCAAGGGCTAGTTGCTACTAATCCTGAGGATATTTCCAAAATGGATGTAGTAGGAATAGTGCCTTCGGTTCCGTTCGAATCCGGGACGGACTTGTAAGGATGAATGCTTGCAAAACATCGTCAGGTGGACGATGGGCATTCAAAGAGATATGTTCTATAAAGGTAACGCTTAGCCTCAAGCCTCATCAAATGGGAATGACTGAAAATCAGGGGATATGCAGCAAGGCTTCGTGGGTAGGCCCCACTGGAGAGTAAGGTCATCCCTGTCTAGATGTCCCTTTTTATTTTGGCTTAGTGGTGCGGTTGCTGATCCCAACCGCGGGGTGATCTTATTCGAAACTGTCCAGTAAAGGAAGGGTCCCGCCTTGTGTTGCAGGGGATCGGGAGTGGTTCTCGATACGGTGATCTAGGCCCCGTACTGTGACAGGTGGTACCCCAGTGCCTAGTCATTGTTGGAAATCCATTCTCCCTACGAGCCTTGTACGAGTTTTGTTTGTATTACCCACTCTGTGGCTAGTAGCTGGAATTTAATGAATGTAACAATTACGACTATTTTATAAGTATTTGTAAATAGGCCCTATTATAATATCAGAGGATTTCTATAAAAAGTGTTTTAGGTGTCGTAAGGTAAAAACCCGACATGTTTATTTGTGGCGTGGTCTTACGAGATGATTTTATTTTTCAAAGGATTTTTGAAAACTTTAATAATCAATTTGTATGCATTAGTATCAGTTGGTATTCCAGACTGACTCGGGTGTTATTTCATTATAATGCTCGGGTCAGACCGAGTATTATATGTACAGGACATGATGCTGCGGAGCAGCAGAGGAGCTGGAGTCCGAGACGTATTATCTATACTTATATATGTATTTATATTCCGCTGCTATGATTGTATGGTATGTATGAATGGTAATTGATGATGTATGAGACACTCTGATGATGTGATATATAAAACTGGTATAGATTTCATTTTGTGTAAAGTCCTATATTTATTATTATATTTTATTCCGCTGCGGCTGTGAGATTCTGATATTGTTTAACTTCTTCCTCTTCTATCTCTTCTTCTTAAACCCAAATGGTTCATATTTCTGTGCCACTTGAGTTTACAGAGGTAAAATAGTGTTGATTCAAGGGGTATGGATTTGCGGGCTGTCACAATAATAAATTAAGATAAGCTAATTATATGATAAAGTTCAATTTGTTTATTTTTTCAAAAATTTGGGAACACATTTTTGGGCTTTGAAAAATTTATGGAATTTTCTCCATTAAAATATTATTTTTAATTAAGTAATTGATAATAGGTCAAAATTAAATTAATTTTAAAAATTGTATAAATAAGTTGGAAAAATCTAAAATTTTTTAAAGCCACCTGACACGATGAATTAATTTTAAAAATAGAAAATTGAATTTTTGAAACATGGATTATTTTATATGAATTTACTAAATCAAATAATCATCAAATATTAATTATATACATATTTATGAGAAAAATTATTTTAGCACTCATAATTCATAATAAACATAAAAACTGTTTGAAAAATTTAGATCAATATTATACATTAAATATGAAAACATATGTTTTAATTCAAATCATATATGAATATTAAACCATAAAATAGTACATATATATGTGTGCATACATATAATTTTAAAGTAAAATATATTTTAATATTTAATATCAGGTTACAAACATAAATCATGAATTAGATCTTTAAATTCTATGCAAATATCCCATCTCCATTGTGACAATGACAATGCATACAAAAATCTCACATAATTAATAAATAATAATATGATCATATACATAAGTTCACATGATTAACAAATTTAAAAACATAATAATACGATCAACATATAAATATACATTACCCAGAACAAATGCCTTAAAGTTAATGTTGAAATAGTGAATTCTCTTTCTCTAAAATTCCTTAATCCGTCAAATTGCTAGTCTAAAATCAACGACCTTTCACTGTTAA
This sequence comes from Allium cepa, assembly GCA_030765085.1. NCBI lineage: Eukaryota > Viridiplantae > Streptophyta > Magnoliopsida > Asparagales > Amaryllidaceae > Allium > Allium cepa. The sequence continues at coordinate 271,465,896 of CM060943.1, read as the reverse complement.
ATAGATTCTTGTTTTAATTTTAATTGAATTTTAGAGCTTGGGAATAATTTAGAGAAAATTTATGGACATGAAAGAAGAAGGATATGGTGGCTCAAAAGAGTGAATTAGAATGCGATTAGAATTTTGAGATTAGAATTTACAACGGTAGGATAAGAGAGGAAACTATATAAGTTTCACACTAGATTTTAACCACACATCTCTAACCCTAATCCCATATTGTAGTCACCCATAACCTAGCCAAACTAGCCACATATTATCTTTAAGCATCATGGGTGTGAGCCCATTTAACCCAAATTAAAGATATACTATTATATTTAACATAATTTGTTATCTATATCCAATATCGATCTATATATTTATAACTATAAAAAATATATAGAAGAATTTCATTTCTCAAACCATATTCAGATTTCATAACTAATATTTCATAAATATTAATTAATTTAATTAATTTATAACAATTATAAACTAATTAAATGTTTAGTTTAAAGAGAATTCACCATTTTGGTTGTGCGCCTCTTGGATGTAAATTCGGTCGGTGATTAACATCGAACAATTCGAATGTTAACATTCACGCATCACTTAGCAGGTGATGTGACATTATGATCAAATTTATCGCTTACTCAGCTTCGGTAAAATCCAATTTCACTTTATTAAGCATTATCCAATAGTGACATTTATTTAAACCAATTCTCTTCGTCAAAACTATATCACTTTGGACTTATGGAATTTGGTAATGGTCGAAATTCCAATATCATTCACATTCAACTCTATAATCCAAACATAAAGTCCTTGGTTCAATAATAACAATTATTATTAACAGAAATTCTCTAGCCAGAGACTTTAACTTTGAGTTGACTTTGAAACTAACCCATATAACTAAAGAGACGGATCCTCTCTTAAATAGTGCTTCACTTCCTATACGTCCACTCAACCCAACTATAGTCACTTGATGGACGTTATGCCATGACTTGACTATAATCAAAGTGGAGCTTTCATATAGAAGATCCACAGTATTCTCAAGTCGAAAGAACTATGTAAATCACATCGATATTTTTTGTTTGACTTTAGTTATATTAACCAATAGAAAATATCGAGTGAGTCATTCCATGGTAATCAATAATATCAGTATGTAACCTCTATGTGCCCACCATCAGCCATGAGTAATACACTGCCCAACATTTGGAGAGCGTTATGTACTCTAGTCTTAACGGATACATTGATATCCAGTCTCGATGAATCTTGACTAGGAACATTTAAAATGGTACATTTTTTTCATTGTGATAAATTACACACGTTATAATATTCTGTAACTATTATCACAAAACATACTATTTATGGATTTTCTATTAAATATACTTTTAGTTAAATTAATCAATTAATATAACCACATTACATCAAGTATACAATAGAAGAAAACACCATTATTTCGAACAAGATTGGTCAACGAGTTAGATATATGTAACTAATTGCATAATTACCCCAAGGGCATACCCTTAACTCTATCAATCTCTCACTTGCACTTGGGGTCAATTATGGAATATTATTCCAACTTCTTTAAACAGTTTTCTCAAAATCTATTGGGCCGGTCCCTTTCTCAACGGGTATGCTATTATATTTCATTTATCTACTATGTCAATCAACTCTATTCGAGGTGATAAACTGTTTTATCATGTGGAACAATTCTTAATATGTCTCTCGACCTCTAGTGGGCTCTAAGTTCTGTTACGAACTATTTTGCGACATTGATATTGTAACGGCCAAGGATTTTGACCCTCGAAAATCGACATCGATACATTCATAGTATAACATGACAAGCAATCGAGTGCCGAAAATACCATATCATTAAGGGTAAAGAAGAAAAGATAGAAGAAGAAAACAGAAACAACAACATAGAATCTCACAATCATAGCGGAATAAAATATAATATATATATATTAACAGGTCTTATTACAAGAAAAAATAACTGTAATATATATACAATCATCAGAGCACAACAATCAACAAATCAATCTAGACTGTTATAATAACTTGTCCTCACAAGTGTTGAATATACAGCATAACACACACAGCAGAAATAACCAAATATGTGTAATATGCCAAAAATCACCTAGCTTATCTCCTAAGTTCATAGCATCCTATCATAAATCTGTAATACTCAGTCTGATCCGAGCATTATAATAATAACACCCGAGTCAGTCTAAATACCAGCGTGAACTCAATTTGGATTTAATTATGTAACAGTCCGCAGATCCATACCCCTTTGAGCCGACCATATTCCCCATCAGATCAACTCAAAGTAGACGGAATGCAAACCATTAGGGTTAAAGAAGAAGGAGGTAGAAGAAAAAGAAAAAAACAACATCAGAATCTCACAAACGCAATGGAACAATATATAATAGATAATAACTGATCTTTATACAAAAAGAGCTATATTTATTTATACACTACGTCATCATAGTACAACACAATCAATGGCAAAATACTAGATAGTTATAGTAACTTGCCCACACAAAGCTGAACATACAGCATTTCACACACAGCGGAAATAAGTCAGATACGTATGATACGTCTCACCGTACAGTGCATGTAACAACCCTGAATTTTGTGATTTATTTTAACTATTTATTTTGATTATTTTATTTGAAAACTTTATTATATTTATTAAAATGAATAAAAATTTTATTTTAATTTTTTTTTTGATTTTTATGTGAATTATAATTTCGAACCTAAATATAAAGAATATTTTCCTGAAAAGTGGATTTGGTCAATCTGGTCAAACTTTTACTTTTAAATTTAAAATTTAAATATTTGAATTTTTTGAATTTATCCTTTATTATTAAAATAAATTTAATTTAAAGAATACTACTTTTCGTTTCGTTGAAATCCGATTTATATTGTGAAAGTTATGTTTTTTACGATATTGGGTGTAAATTGATTTATTTAATAAAGTTGTCTATTTTAAATTATATGAATAATATTTTTATTTATTAAATAATTATATGACACATCAGGTATATATTTTATTTGAAATATTTTTAAAGTGATGATCGAGTTTCCAAAATTTATTGCATTCATTTTCTATTTTTAAAGCCTAGTTTCCAATTTTTACTATTTTCTCAATTTAATTATATTTAATTAAAACTTATTTATTTATGTTTTCGCATTCATCATATTTTTGCATTTCGATCTGTATTTATATGTATTTTTCATATATTTAAAGTTTCAAAAGAAATTAAGAAATTTGAAAGGTTTTGACCTTTTATATGCATGCCTTTTCATATTCAAAGTTGTCTTTTCATCACCAATCACCACATGCATTCAATTACTACCACATCTCTTTCTTTAGCCGACTACTACACTTTGTTTTCACGTGAAAAACAAATACTGTTCAACCCCAAAACTGTCGGCCATCATCCTGAAGAAAACTTTTGGTAAAAACTTCATTCTTTTCCATTTTTCTACTTGATTTATTGAATTTTGCACTTGCATTCATCTTATGTAGTTCGGCCCTCCTTACTCCAACACCTTGGCCGCCTCCACCACCACCTATTTCAGCCACCATACCCTCCTCTCCGCTGCCAATCTAGAGCCGAGACCATCCAAGTTGAAGATCTACCAAATTTTTGACAAAAACTCCACTTGATTCACCATAGCCAAACTCCCCTTGTCTCCACCACTCCAATCGTGCTTTGGCCGACCCATACACCACCACCACCAACCACAACCTGAGCCTTGGACCTCTGCAACACTTGTAGTTGATATTTCCAGACCTGACCTTGTCCATCCATGCTTGGCCGAGACCTTTGATTGCCTTGAAATTGATGTATTTGCCTTGAATTTGTGTATTCATGCACACATATACTATAGCCGACTTATATGACCTTATCTTGATCCAAACCTGATCCAAAACCATCCTATTACAGTGCTTTTATAGCCCATAGCTGAAGCATACGATGTTGAATGCAAGTGCAAAAGTGTTAGTTTTGAGTTGTTTATTTATTCCTAGCATTGCTTTGTAATATTTTGGTTTGTAATCCATATTGTACTTTGTTTTGTTTGAAATTTGACAAGGCAATTAGCTTTGGTTCTCCCACTCTTTAATCGTAGTCATGCTTTCGTGCCTTTGTGGGTCTTAGTTTGTGTGTTTGGTAGTCATCTCCAGCTTGTAGAGGTGAGTATTTCTCACCAGATTTTCTGTAATTATATAAGTAGTAAATTCACACCCTCTGAATCTGTAGATATTATTATTATGTTGTAGCTGCTTATGCTATGACCATATGATGATCGCCCTATTTATACACCTATCATATCATCTGTTACTGTTATATGATGTTATTCTGTTAATTTATATCAGTTTATCACACTGCAAGTTCCCTGTAGATTAGAATCACTTTGGGTTGAAATGATACATACCCGAACGAACTTTAGAATAGGGAAAAATCATTATAGGCTGAAATGATAGGCTAGAGCGATTTTTATTTAATTGCATTTACTTGGGATTGCGGGTTTGAAATGATAGAACCCGGATTTTTCCTTTGTACATTACAGATTGAAATGATATACTATCCGTATCATTGGACTTAGGTTAGAAATTTTATACAGACCGTGGTTAAAATATGTTTTCTAAAAAATTTAAAGTATTTTAGAAATGAAAATATTAAATCAAGTAGGAAAATATGATTAATAAATATAAAATTTGAATTAAAATAAATTTAAAATGATTTTATAAAGTGTTAATGATTTTTGAATAAGTTAAAGGGTTAAATAAAATATTTAAGTTGAATTTTGAAATATAACTTAGATTAGGAATTTGTGAATTTTGTTTAAAAATGAATTTTAAGATAAGTAAATAAAATGAAAAATAAGTTATATTTGGAAATTTAAACTTAAGTGTTAAGTTAAAAATTTAATTATAAAGAATTGAAATGGAATGCTGAATTATATAAGTAAGTTATATTAATTCATTTTTGAATGAAAATTTAACTTTATAAATCATGAATATAAGGGTATTTAAATGATTGTTTTAAAAGTGAAAATATACGATTTTATAAGTTTAAAATGATTTAAATAAAAATTAAATTGTTTGTGAAATTATATTGAACATTTGGAATTTAATTAACCGCATTTTTGAAATGTTATTGTTTCTAATGTAAAGAATATTACAGCATTTGTAAATGTTGTATTTGATAGAAATGAACTAAATGGTTAAATTGAATTAAGGGCTATTATAGCACTTTGTAAGTGCTATAATTGCTGAAATTAACTAAGGTTTTATTTGAACTAAATTAAACCTATTACAGCTTTTAAGTGCTGTCTTTTGTTAAATGAATTGTTTTAAAACATTACTTTCCGTAGCATCTTCTAAGTGTTGCGATAGTCGAATTCATACCATTTTGATAAATTTAAAAGAATAAATGAACTTTGAAAGGCTAAATTTATGAGAATTTGATATTTGATTATTAAATATAATAACTTCACTTTTAAATGATTTAAATGGAATATTTAAATTATTTAAATGGAATATTTAATGGTTTAATTGGAATATTTAATTGGTTTAAATAGAGTATTTTGATTTGAAATATAAACCATTTTGAATTGTGATTCGAAATGGTATTTAAATTAAATAAAACTGAATGAGGTTTTGAAAGATATGATATTTTGATATATTGAAATGGATTTATGAATGATATGGAATTTTAAAATGATATTTGGTTTCGGAGTATAAATTACTATTGTGAAATTTTAACCACGGGATGTATTTAATTTATAGTTTAACCGATCCTTAAAAAATGAGCGATCCCAAGCATTCTTTAAGTTATTGTACATTACTACTACAGTTCACTTGAGTTAGTTTACATTATATAAGTATATATGTCCCGACTCGAGTGTTTTGTGTTTTACTTTACGCTCTGGTCAGCCTGAGTATTTATAGCTTAGCTTTAGATTTCTTTTCTAGAGCTAGGAATCACTGGAGATTCTGCATGTCTGGTTATCTGTTCCCTTTCAGTTTCAGTTGTTCTATTTCATCTCTGGTATTTATAAACTGCTATATATTTGAGATTTCTATTATATATGTTTTTCAGACTGATATTTGTATTTTGTTTTGAGAGTTTGTTATAGTAGCTTCATGAACTACTGTGGTATTTTAGTTTCCGCTGCGAGTTATTCTGATATTTCTATATCTGTGATTCTCTGATTGTATTTCATTTGCTCCAAATTTATTTACAATGCGGTATTTTGAGCAATTCAAGTTTGGCATGTGTTGATGCGAATTGCTGAAAATATCGGGTTATTACATTTGGTGTCAAAGCTTTGGTTTTAGGCAAACCATAGCCTGCGGTGAAAAAACTCATTAGAGATAGGGTAGAAATACCCTAGAATGAGTGAAATCAATCTCAGAATCATTTCCTTGTGAGAGAGCGTATTTTCGAAGTATAAAATAATTTCCAAATGATTTTTAAAGGATTTTCAAAGATTATGTTGGTATAAGAATTTTCTTATTTTGAAACCAAGATTTTCTAAACTTCATTCCTTCTGTATCCACCTTGTTAGAAATCTCTTGGTTAGGATTCTTATCAATTAGGATTCCTTGAACTTTGGAACGCTCCCACTTGTTTTGAAATCCAGTTTTGTTTTCCCTATTTTATCCTTTTGATTTTAGAGCATTCTGTAACTCCACTTTGGAATGACCTCTATAAAGATCAATGATTCCGTAAATCTTTGAATGATTTGTAAGGGGGTGAAACTCCTTTACAATTGGCATTGATTCACCGGAGATTTCGGTATCCTCGAATTTCGATGCTATTTATCTCCTGCTTTACCTGGATTCTATCTTTGGCGATCGAATCTCGATTTGCCTTAGTTTTCTGAATTAATTATATTCATGAAGTCTCGGTTGACCGATTAAGGTCGCCCATGATTTATAAAGGCTTATTCATCTTCTATTTGGTAATTAAATTATCCTATCTTCGTTCGAGCTTATCTTCGAACCAGAATTCTATTTGATTAGAGTTCCTCTAATTTGAATATCTATTGTTTGGAATCCACCCTTGAATCATCCTTTGGAAATTTGTGTTTGGTGGTGTATTTCGAAATTGTGCATACATCGAAATTATTATTTTGATAAGGATGACCATATTATATATAAAAGTGAAAAGTTTTCAATAAGGATTTTTATATCTTTTGAAAACGGAAATTCGAAACTTTGAAAGGATTTGAATTTTGAAAATGTATAAGAATTTGACCTATATAAAATGATTTATAACTGAAGGGTTTCGAATGTGAATTTCGAGGAATCAAACTCCGGCGTTTTAAAATCGGTTTTAAGATTTTGGAAAATATATAATAATAATATGATTTAAACATATTTTCTGAAAAGAAATTTTTAAAATGTATTCGAATGAATTCCAATGATTTCTAAGAGATTTCAAAGTAGTTTCAAGAAAATAAAAGTCCAGAACCCACTTATGCCACTGGAAAACAATTTCGGTGATTAATGCATGCATCAGCGACATTGATTTTCAAGTTTCTGAGTGGGGGAGAGGCCACTCTAGTAGCTTTGCTATGCGAGTAATTTTGTGAAACAATTTTTGATTTCAGATTTCGAAGTATGGTTTGATGTTCTAAGATATGTATATATATATATATATATATATGAAATGATTTAAAGTAAGCCGGTGTTCAGTCCTCAAATTCAGATTTGTTTTGGTATAATCCTATCTTGTGGAATTGGTTTACTGATCTTTTGGCGATTTCCAATTCTTGGATTGAAATTGTAATTTCTTTGACTATTTTGAAGGTTCGAGCACTTCCAAATCAAGGTTAACTTTTCAGAGCCAAGTAATTTCGAAAGGTATAAGGTATTTGATAAAAAAATGTAAGTTTCGTTTGGTATGATTAAAGTATAAAGTAATATAATTTATATAAGTTTGAAACTGTTCGTTGAGTGAAATAAATAAGACTATTTTGAATTATACTGGTATGAAATATAGATTTGAAATGTTTTGAATAAAGTATATATATAGAGCAATAATCTTTCCAATGGTAAATTGAATTTTTCATATAGAAATAAATAGTTTGAAGGTTTTAAAAAGGATGGTTTTAAACTTAGTAACCATTTTAGATATTTTGATGATTGAAATGGCTTGGAAATGATTTAATCTTTATTTTGATAAAGAATGTGAATTTGAAATGATAATTGAGTTTGATAAATGAATATTTGAAGTTTATATTTGTATGAAAAGATATTTGGTTTACTACTAATTTGAGTTTATTTAAAAATGATGGATTTATGAAATGAATACTTCAAAACTAAGTAATAATGAAGTAAAATTTGAGATATATGAAATTAAAAAAATTAGTTTTGGAATATGGTATATTTAAGCTTTGAAATATATTAAAGATTGAATATTTTATTTTATGGATCAAATCTTTGTTCGAAATTTGATAATATTTGAAATGGTTTTGTTGGAAAACTAAATTGAATTGAAACTAATGGTTTGACTTGAATTAAAATTGGAAATTTTAGATTGGGTTTAATTGAATAGATTTGTGAGATGTAAAGAAATAAAGGAATGTTTTATGATTTCAAATGTATGATTTAGAAAGGTTATGATTTTCAAAGTGCGATGATTTCAAGTATTTTGGTTTCGAAAGATTTATAACTTTGAAAGTATTATGATTTTTGAAAGTGAATATATGTTTGAAATGGGAATGAATTTGTTTGACATAAATTTTGTTGATTTGGAAATTGGAATCTATTGTTTTAAAAAAAACTTTGAAACCTAATATATGAAATTTGAAAGAAATGATCTGGGGAAATCATACATGATTTTGAAACTGAATTGATATTGAAATGGTTTGAAATTAAGAACCCTGTTTATTTAAATACTTTGATTTGGGAGTTATCGAACTTATGTAAAATGGATTTGTATAAGTATGAAATTGATTTGAAAACTGTTTGTTTGGAAAAGGGTGCTTAATTTGTAAAGTGGAATCTTATATAATCGAAGTCTATATAAGTATGATTTGATATACTATTGATTTGGAAAGTAATTGATTTGAAAGTGGAATCTTATATATAATGAAATTTATATAAGTATGATATATGAAAGTGATCTTGAAAGGTACTATATGATACATATTTTCGAAGTAAAGATATGGAAAGTGTCTTCTGCTTGATATCCGCTTTGTGGCCACACTGTGGATTCATTCTATCGATTTTTTTGTCTCTGATTGGGTTTTTCGGATATGATACTCGAGTGTCCATCGAATTCCATGGCGATCTCTATGGTCTTATGATCGCGACTGGGTAGCGTAATTCACAGGGGCTGCGAGAGCCTAAGGGTACGGATGTTTCTTGGGGGATCCAGGCATCACCATTATGTATCTGTGATCTATTGGGTCGCTTGGTAGCGTAATCTGCAGGGGCTGCAAAAGCCAAAAGCTACGGATGTTTCCTGGGGGATCCAAGCGTAACCATTGTGTATTTTCGGTACTACCAGTCTTTATAGCGTACTCGTAGGCCTGCGGTAGTCAGCCCATGGGTACGGATGTTTCATGGGGGATCCAGGTGTAACCATTATGTATCCACGATCCATGAGTGACATGTTTGGTTTGGTGGATTGTTTGAATTGTACTTTCCATATCTGTTGTTTTTAAAAGGTTTTCCAGTATTTCCACTGGGTGTTGAAACAAGTCTACCAAGTACCTAGAGAATTCTAGCTTTGCGCCTGATCAACGGATAGACAGAGTCCACAGGAACGAAAGTAAACTTGTTAAGACATCGAGTTATAAATGTATTTTGATAAAGTATTATATAAAGGATATTTCGATCATTTATTTTACTTTTCTAAATAATTTAAAATGTTTTAAATATTGTTTACTTCAAACTGTCAAATTTGAATCAAATGACTATTTATCATATTATAAAACGTTCAAAATGTTAAATATAAAATTTGTAAATTGAAACTTATATAGTTTTAAATATGGTTGATCCTTTTCTTTCAACATATTATCCCTTCTAGCTATTTCTACCTTCTTCTTCTTTGAGGGCACTTTCTGTATTATGGAAAGAGTTGGTTCTTTGGCTTATCGTTTAGATTTGCCCGAGAAACTTTCTGGAGTGCACGATGTATTTGACGTCTCACATCTCCTCTATTGTCTTCTTGACCCAACTCATTTTGTTCAGCCAACTGTTGTTGATAGTTTGGATATTTAGCTTAATCTGAATGTTGAGAGTAAGCCACTTCGTATTGTCTGTAGAGGTACGAAGCACCTAAGAAGGGAATCCGTTAGTCTGGTCAAAGTATTGTGTAAGTACTGATGATCGAGAATGTACATGGGAGACGGAGGAGAGCATTCGTGCTTCGAATTCGGAATTTTTTCAGGTACTATTTTCTTTTTCTATCTTGCTTTTCCTTATTTTCCTTGTTTGTTCTTTTCGAGGACGAAAAGATTTGAGTGGGAGAGAGTGTAACAACCCTGAATTTTATGATTTATTTTAATTGTTTATTTTGATTATTTTATTTGAAAACTTTATTATATTTATTAAAATGAATAATTTTTTTTATTTTTTTTATTTTTATGTGAATTATAATTTCAAACCTGAATATAAAGAATATTTTCCAGAAAAGTTGATTTTTGGTCAATCTGGTCAAACTTTGACTTTTAAACTTAAAATTTAAATATTTGAATTTTTTGAATTTATCTTTTATTATGAAAATAAATTTAATTTAAAGAATACTACTTTTCATTTAGTTTTATATTGTGAAAGTTATGCTTTTTACAATATTGGGTGTAAATTGATTTATTTAACAAAATTGTCTATTTTAAAATATAAATAATATTTTTATTTGTTAAATCACGTTCTAATATGTGTTATATGACATGTTAGGTATATATTTTATTTTAAATATTTTTAAAGCGACGATAAAACTTTCCAAAATTTATTGCATTCATTTTCTATTTTTAAAGCCTAGTTTCCAATTTTTGCTATTTTCTCAATTTAATTATATTTAATTAAAATTTATTCATTTATTTTTTTACATTCATCATATTTCTGTGTTTTTATCTGTATTTATATGTAGTTTTCATGTATTTAAAATTTCAAAAGAAATTAAGAAATTTGAAAGGTTTTGACCGTTTGTATGCACGCCTTTTCATATTCGAAGTTGTCTTTTCATCACCAATCACAACATGCATTCAATTACTGACATATCTCTTTCTCCAACCAACCACTCCACTTTGTTTTCATGTGAAAAAAAAATACTTCTCAACCCTAAAACAATCGGCCATCATCCTGAAGAAAAATTTTGGTAAAAACATTCATTCTTTTCCATTTTTCTACTTGATTTATTAATTTTTGCACTTGCATTCATCTTATGTAGTTCGGCCCTCCTTACTCCAGCACCTTGGCCGCCTCCACCACCATCTATTCCATCCACAATACCCTCCACTTCACTTCCATTCCACAGCCGAGACCATCCAAGTTGAAGATCTACCAAATGTTTGACAAAAACTCCACTTGATTCACCATAGCCGAACTCCCCTTGTCTCCACCACTCCAATCGTGCTTTGGCCGACCCATACACCACCACCAGCAGCCACAACCTGAGCCATGGACCTCTGCAACACATGTAGTTGATCTTCCCAGACCTGACCTTGTCCATCCATGCTTAGCCGAGACCTTTGATGGCCTTGAAATCGATGTATTTGCCTTGAATTTGTGTATTCATGCACACATATACCTCTTCTACTTCATATGTTGTTATAGCCGACTTATATGACCTTAACTTGATCCAAACCTGATCCAAAACCATCCCATTACAGTGCTTTTATAGCCCATAGCTGAAGCATATGATGTTGAATGCAAGTGCAAAAGCATTAGCTTTGAGTTGTGTATTTATTCCTAGCATTGTCTTGTAATATTTTGGTTTGTAATCCATATTGTACTTTGTTTTGTTTGAAATTTGACAAGGCAATTAGCTTTGGCTCTCCCACTCTTTAATCGTAGTCGTGCCTTCGTGCCTTTATGATCTTAGTTTGTGTGTTTGGTTGTCATCTCCAGCATGTAGAGGTGAGTATTTCTCACCAGACATTCCATACTTATATAAGTAGTAAATTGACACCCTGTGAATCTGTAGATATCATTATTATGTTGTAACTGCTTATGCTATGATCATATGATGATCACCCTATTTATACACCTGTCATATCATCTGTTACTGCTATATGATGTTATTCTGTTTATTCATATCAGTTTATCACACTACAAGTTCCCTATAGATTAGAATCACTATGGGTTGAAATGATACATACCGAATGGACTTTAGAATAGGGAAAAATCATTATGGGATGAAATGATAAGCCTGAGCGATTTTTATTTATTTGCATTTACTTGGGATTGCGGGTTTGAAATGATAGAACCCGGATTTTTCCTTTATAAATTATGGATTGAAATGATATATTATCCATATCATTGGACTTAGGTTAGAAATTTTATATGGACAGTGGTTAAAATATGTTTTCTAAAAATTTTAAAGTATTTTAGAATTGAAAATATTATAATATTTTGATTTAAACTTAATTAAAATGATTTTTGTAAAGTATTATTGATTTTCTAAAAATTTATAAGTGGAATAAATTAATGGTAAGGTTAGAAAATTTGAAATGTAAGTTATTTTGGAAATTTTGATTTGGGTATAAATGGAATTTAAATCAAGTAGGAAAATGTGGTAAATAAATATAAAATTTGATTTAAAATGAATTTAAAATGATTTTATAAAGTGTTAATGATTTTTGAATAAGTTAAACGGTTAAATAAATGAATATTTAAGTTGAATTTTTAAATATAACTTAGATTGGGAATTTGTGAATTTTGTTTAAAAATGAATTTCAAGTTAAGTAAATAAAATGAAAAATAAGTTATATTTGGAAATTTGAACTTAAGTGTTAAGTTAAAAATTTAATTATAATGAATTGAATGGAATGTTGAATTGTATAAGTAAATTATTATTAATTGATTTTTGAATGAAAACTTAATTTTATAAAATCATGAATATAAGGGCATTTAAATGATTGTTTTAAAAGTGAAAATATACGCTTTTATATGTTTAAAATTATTTAAATAAAAATTTAATTGTTTTTGAAATTATATTGAATATTTGGAATTTAATTAACAGCATTTTTGAAATGTTATTATTTCTAATGTAAAGAATATTACAGCATTTGTAAATGCTTTAGTTGATAGAAATGAACTAAATGGCTAAATGGAATTAAGGGCTATTATAGCTCTTTGTAAGTGCTGTAGTTGCTGAAATTAACTAAGGTTTTATTTGAACTAAATTAAAACTATTACAACATTTTAAATGATGTCTTTTGTTAAATGAATTGTTTTAAAACATAACTTTCCGTAGCATCTTCTAATGCTGCGATAGTTGAATTGATACCGTTTTGATAAATTTAAAAGAATAAATGAACTTTGAAAAGGCTAAATTTATGAGAATTTGATATTTGATTATTAAAGATAATAACTTCACTTTTAAATGATTTAAATGGAATATTTAAATGATTTAAATGGTTTGATTGGAATATTAAATTGGTTTAAATGGAGTATTTTGATTTGAAATATAAACCATTTTGGAATGTGAATTGAAATGGTATTTAAATTAAATAAAACTGAATGGTGTTTTGAAAGATATGACATTTTGATATTTTAAAATGGATTTTTGAATGATATTGAATTTTGAAATGATATTTGATTTCGAAGTATAAATTACTACTGTGAAATTTTAACCGCGGGATGTATTAAATTTATAGATTAACCGATCCTTAAAGGATGGGCTATCCCAAGCATCCTTTAAGTTATTATACATTACTACTACAGTTCACTTGAGTTTGTTTACATTATATAAGTATATATGTCCTGACTCGAGTGTTTTGTGTTTTACTTTACGCTCGGGCAGCCTGAGTATTTTGCAGCTTAGCTTGGGATTTCTTTTCTGGAGCTAGGAATCGCTGGAGATTCTGCTTGTCTAGACATCTATTCCCTTTCAATTATAGTTGTTCTATTTCGGCTCTGGTATTTATAAACTGCTATGTATTTGACATTTCTATTGTATATGTTTTTCAGACTAATATTATGTATTATGTCTTGAGAGTTTGTTATAGTAGCTTCATGAACTACTATGGTATTTTAATTTCCGCTGCGAGTTATTCTGATATTTCTGTGTCAGTGATTCTGTGATTGTATTTCATTTTCACTAAATTTATTTATAATGCGGTATTTTGAGCAATTCTAGTCCGGCATGTGTGGATGCGAATGGCTGAAAATATAGGGTTGTTACAGTGCATCCCATGAGCTCCATAGCAGTCCATCTAGAATCTGTATTCTATAATACTCGGTCCGACACAAGCATTAAAGTTTTCAAAATTATTTGAAATCAAAGGTATCTCGTAAGACCACGCCACAAATAAACATGTCGGTTTTTTATCTTACGATAACCAAAACATTTTAATCAAATCCATCTGATATTATTATAGTGTCTATAGAAAGTAAAATAGAATCTAGCTGAAATGCTTGCCTCTTACGTTCCAGCATAGTTGGAAACAATCAAAACTGTACATGCGCTTATTGGAGATTGGGTTCCATATAATGGCATGGCTACTGGGGTACCGCCCATCATAGCACATGACCTAGATCTGCATACCGAGGACCCCTCCCAATCCCCTGCAACACAAGATCGGAGCTACCCCTTATTGGATAGTCCGAATAAGATCACCCCATGGTTGGGATCAGTAATCGCCCACACAACCGAAATCAAAAAGGGACATCTAGATAGGGATGACCTTACCCTAATTGGTGCTATCCACTTAGCCTTGTTGCACCTACCATGTTTTAGTCATTCCTGTTTGATGAGGCTTGATGTAACGATCCACTATTTTGGACCATTTAAATCGAAAATAAAACCACACATGTCTGACTTGAATAATTCAAAATAGTAGATTGTAATATAATTTGGAGCAAATAAAACCAATCACATACACAGATAAATTAGAATAACTCGCAGCGGAAATAAAATAACCATAGTAGTTCATGAAGCTACTACAACACAATCTCAAAAATAGTTTCAAAACAAGTACAAAATCCAGAGTCTGAAAAGTAAATTCAATAGAAATCCCAATACATAAATGTTCACTAGTACATAAGCTGAATAGAAATACTGAATGGAAATAGAGAACTAGATAGAAGATAAACTCTAGCAAATCCTCTAGCTCCAGAAGGTGAAATCCAAAGCTGATACTCGGGCTGACCCGAGTGTAAAGCAAAACACAAAACACTCGAGTCAGGACATACATACTTATACAATATAAACCTACTCAAGTGAACTGTAAAATAAATGCATAAGTAGCTTAAAGGATGCTTGGGATCGTCTATCCTTTAAGGATCCGTTAAACTATTTACTATGTAGTTATATACGCTATTATAATAGTGTCTAAAGTAAAGTACAGTATACTTAAAAATAGCATTTAGGAGTTACCTAATATCCCCCTTAACACATTTTATATATTCTCATAGTCTATACAGTACCGTAATCTCCCCCGTATTGGGCGTCGTCAGAAAGCACTCTGTGGGTATGGTACAAAATAAAATCGTATAAGACGCACTAGGATAGGTGACATGGCACAATGAGGGAATGCTAGGATAAATATACCAATTACGCATCCGAACTGGTGGTAACTCATAGCAGCCACTACCGCCCCCCTCGAGCCACACTCCTAAAATCAAAGGTGCGCACCTATCAATCACAAAGTAATAGAATGGCATATGAAGAAGTGTGTCCGATAAGAGGAGCTACCTCATTGGCCCAGAATCGCTTCTGTTTTAGCCATCTTATGCCAACTCATGGGAGTCGGGTCCATATTCATACCTCAATAGAACGCCTCCACCATCCTACTTCATTCTAGAATCTCCGTTGCGCACATGATTGTTAAAGTGGTTTTCGGAATTGGCAGAGAGTCTGACAACTTCCGATCCCTGTCTCTTTAACAACCAAACTTATTATTACTGTGGTTATGAATTTCAAAATGGCTTATATTTCAAATCGAAACTTATTCATTTAAACCATTTAAATTCAATGTCAATATCTTTCAAAATAAAATGTTCCTTTCCAAAGGTATAGCATTTCTAAGTTCATTCAATTACAACAATTCCAGAAACATTGTTTCATAGCATTCGTAGAACTTGGAACATGGGATAATACATAGAAATATTGTCCTTTCAGAAACAACAGCACTTAGAAAATGTTACTGTAGATATAATGGTATTTCAGAAAAACAGTGTAATTATAAAAACAGCAGCACTTAGAAAATGTTACTGTGGATATAGTAATTTCAGAAAAATAGTGTGTTTTCAGAAGCAATAGCACTTAGAAAATGTTACTGTAGATATAGTGATATTTCAAAAATATTGTACACTTTCAGAAATGGTAGTACTTAGAAAATGCTACCTTAAAACCACAACATTTTGAAAATGCTGCCAACACAAAGCTAAGGTTTATTACAACATTTCAGGGACATTATAATTTAAAATTTTCACCATTTTTGACTTATGAAACATATCTCACGTTTCAGAAATACTTATTTGGATATTATTTGACACATGATAAAATAAATTAAACTTTATAAATAAATTATCCAAAGTAAACTAAAATTCATTTACTAAGTCAAAAGTACATTATTTTCTTAACTTTTTAACTTAACAAATAAATTAATACTTTATTTCAAAATACCCATTTCACCAATAAAATATTCTTATTGCTAAGTTGAGCTTAGAATTTGCATTTGAAAACTACATTTTAAATTATCAAGTTAAGTCATATTTTAAATTACATTTTAACCGATTTGTTTACTTATACATTTTTAACTTGTAGAAAATCACTATAACATTTATTTAAATCATTTAAATCCAATTAAAGTTAAAATTTCATATTTTAAATTTCAAAAATGCTTAATAATTTTCAGAAAATATTTAAAATTAATCACGGGTTTGTACATAATTTTCTAACCTAGGTCAAGTGATACGGATATGTATCATTTCAATCCGTAATTTAAAACAAAAATCTAGGTTCTATCATTTCAAATCTGCAACCCCAAGTCATAATAAAATAAATAAAAATAGCTTGAGCCTATAATTTCAGCTCATAATAATTTTTTACTATTCTAAAGTCCGTTCGGGTGTGTATCATTTCAGCCCATAGTGATTCTATACTATAGGGAAATTGCAGTGTGAGAAACAGTAAATAAAATAAACAGTATAATATGGCATGTCATATCAAGTGATGTAACAAATATATATCAACTTATAACATCATGAATTATCATATCACGGGCATATATAATTTACTATCATATCATCATCTATAATTTACATGCTAATGTTTCACAATTATACAAGTATGAAATGTCTAGAGTGAATAACTCACATTCTAAAGCTGGAGATAACAATTCAAGACACACAACCAAACGCCGAATAGCACGACAAGGCATGAATTTGATTCGAGTGGATAGAGAGCTAAGACTCAATTCTTGTAGACAAAAAAATATATATAACATATATAAATATATAATCCAACACAAGATTGTAAATCAAAATAAAGTACAAATATAAATCAAAAATGAGGAAAAATGGCTTAACTCATTCAAGTAGGCTCGGCCACTTCACAAATGTGCTAGATCACCATCAAGTAATGCTTCGCTATGTTGGTTTAAGAGCACATAGGCTCATCTATGAAAAAAATCACACACGGCAATGGACTGAAATGAAGAGATGGTAGGGCAAAAAGGCATTAGGAAGGTCAAAAGGCAAAGGCAGTGAAGTTTGGGTTCGGCCCTATGCTCAAGTGGCTTGGCTACGGGTTAGCATGGCTCGGCCTTAGGCCAAGATCTGGATCAGGTTAGGTCCATCACTTGCACGTCTTGGAGGTGAAGTATTGGCCACGACAAAGGGATGGAAGATGTGGCATAAGTGGTGGCCAAGGTCAGCAATTAGGAAGGATGATGTGGTGGAGATTGGCTAGGGTTTCAAGGCAATATTGGTGATGGACTTGGATTAATAGGTCATGTCATCATGTAGGAGGTGAGATGGTGATGGTTGTGACCGGTCTAAGGTGGTGGTGGAGGAGATGATTGTTAGTCCTTGAGATGATGGTTTTGATGACAACAACCTTCGAATAAGATTATAAAATATAAATACTAACATTATAGTTTAGATATATATATATATATATGTATGTATGTATGTATGTATGTATGTATATGAAGGATTTAACCATGCAGATACCAAGAATGAAGACTGCACAGTATAGAGATTCAAGATATCAAGATTGAAGACTCATGAGTATCAAGATTATCAAGAGTTCAAGATTTCAATAATAAGCAATTTAATTAGGAATTTTGTTAAAACTCCTAGAAAAGCACTGGCATCTTAAAATCCAATTTATTCATGGAATGGAATCCACTTCGAGCCCGTTAAAGGGATGGAACCCTAAGTAGAATGGAACCTACGAAAAATCTAGTGGAACATTCTTTTGTATCCACTAACTTTTATTCAAAATGATTTACAAAAGTTATCTTGTTTTCAAAATGATTTCAAAATCTTCCTTTTAAAAAGATCAAAAACATCTATCCCGGTTTTTAATAATTTTAGCCTAAAAAATAATCTTTATTTTCAAAATCCAATTATCTTTGGTTTTTAAACTATCTCTTAATTATAATATATTTATTTAACTTTTATTATTACTTATATTTGAATATAAAATTATAGTAAAATTTTGTATATACCAAAATATTATTCTCTATATTTACTTATGTATTTTAACTATAGTTAAGTATATTTATAAAGTTTAAAATAGTTTTAATATAAGACAGAAGTTATTTTCAAAGAAAATAAAATCACCAAAATTTCCCTTAGCATGTCGACATCCTCAAGTACCCCATGTCGACATGGTAGCAGTTTATTTCAAAAATTTGAATTTCAAAGGAAGTGTCTATTCATCATATCCTTTCACTAATGGACATAGCTGTTGTTCTACAATAAATAGGGGTGGTTTTGAACGAACTTGTAATCATATTTTTCTGGTTCCACTCCTCTTCTTCTTCCACATTTCTTTATACACATTCTTACCATTACTCTGCCAAAATCAACGTTGAATCTAACTAGATCATTTCTGGTTTGATTCTCTACCACTATCTCAACAAGATATCAGTACTATTCAGAGTTATAGACTTCTTTGTAATCAGTTAAGTGAGAAAAGGTGTGATTGTAGCCTTGGAAATCAATCAAGCAAGAAAAGGTGCGATTGTAGCCTTGAAAATCAATCAAGTGAGAAAAGGTGTGATTGTAGTCTTGGAAATCAATTGGGTGAACTTGTTGCTCCTGAAATCAAGTATCTCTACACAGAGGATTGTGAATCTAGAGTGGTGTACCTCGTGGCTTTGAAATCGAGGGTGTAATTGTAGAATTGCTTTTGAAAGGAAATCTGCACTTATGTGCGGGACTGAATGTAGGGTAACTCTGAACCAGCATAAAATTTTATGTGTTCTTACCTTTACTGCTTTTAATTTATTTATGCATCTGTGTTTGATTCTGTGATCATATCTGTGTTTGAATATTGCATACATTTGTGTTCAAATTAATATAAACTCAAAATGATTTAGTATTTCCTTTAAACACTATTCACCCCCCTCTAGTGTTAATCCTTGCCTTAAGATCCGTATTCCGCATTTTTCATATTTGGTATCAGAGCAAGGTTTTCAAAGTTTTCATAATCTGAATTTTGAAAAAATTTCAAAGTGGCTACCAACACTGGTATTGTTAACACTACCAACACTGGCTATATTATCCCTGTCACTAGTTCATTTGTAGAAGGTCAGGCTACTGTCAGACCACCACTTTTTAATGGTAGTAACTATGCATATTGGGCATATAGAATGAAAATATATTTACAATCTATAGGACTAGACGCTTGGAATGTCACATAGACTGAATATTTTAAACCCACAACTGATTTTGCACAGTGGACTGCTGAGCAAAAGACCGTCACACAAAATAACTCTAAACCTATGAATATTTTGTTTTGTTCACTTGATAGATATAAATTTAATAGAGTGACAGTTTGTAAGTTTGCATATGAAATCTGGAAAACTTTGCAAGTTACTCATGAAGGAATAAGCAAAGTTAAATAGTCCAAAATTTCCATGCTCACAAACCAGTTTCAATTATTTAAAATGAATTCTAATGAGTCTATTTCAGATATGTATAGTACATTTCAGAACATTGTGCATTCTCTAATATCCTTGGAAAAGGAACTTTCGGAAGAAGATAAATTTAGAAAAATCTTAAATTCTCTTACTTCAGAATGGGATCAAAAGACACTTGCAATCGAAGGGGCAAATGACATCAGTACCTTAAAGATAGAAGAAATAATTGGAAATCTAATGTCATTTGAAGTCCAAATGATTGAGAGAAGAGAAAGCAAAGCATCTGAAAAAAGTCAATGGCATTCAATGGATTGACCGATGGATTAGATTCAAACAGCGATAATGATGAAGAAATAGCCCTTATGACCAAGAATTTTCGGAAATTCCTGAAATACAGAAAGATGAACAATCTCAAAAGAAACAACTATAAGAACTCTGTAAATCAGAATGTATTTCCAAACAATATCAAATGTTTCAACTATGACGAACCTATCCATATCAAAAGAGACTGTCCATATACAGATAGGCAAAATCCTCCTATAAGCAATGATTCTGTAGAGAAATGAAAACGTGCATTTACTGCTACTCTAGATGACTCAGACTCATCCTCAAGCGCTGATGATCAGAAGACAGATAATTCAAATATGTGTTTCACGGCAGTTCATGACTTTGACGAATTCAGAGAAACGGACTCAGAAAAAAGTACACATTTACAATACAATTGGTTGAAATTGCATGCTTAGAATTGGGTGCTTGATTGATTGATTTTGAATTGTTGTGTTGTTTGAATTTCAAAATTTTTAATTTTTTACTATTATTTTTTTTTTTTATTATTTGTATTATTTTTATTTTTAATAGTATCATAATATTTTATGGAATATACTATAATTCTGGTAATATTCCAGATAAATATATAGACATCAAAAATAATATATATATATATATATATATATATATATATATTAGTATACTTAAGAAAATAATCATGGAAATTCAAAGGCACATGTCGACATGGTCCCTACCACGATGTCGGCATGGGTACAAAATTTGAAATTCAAAATTTGAATTCAAATGGTTGAATTTCCCTCCATCTTTTCACATCATTCAATTCTCTAAAAAGCTACCTTTTGACCAGAGAATATGTTCTTTGAGAATCTATTTATTCACTATCTTTTATCACAACTTTTCACTCTTATTTTCAAATTCAAACTCTTATCTTAAAACTTCAAGCTCTCTACTCTCTATTCTAATGGCTTCTTCAAGCAACCCCTCCACAATGAGAATTTCTAGAAAGATAAAAGAGCAACTCTTCAATGAACTGGAGGCCATAAAATCATACATCAATTATGCTAACTATGGAAAAGTCCATCTCGAAAAATTTGCTCTATTTTAGAAAAAATCTTCTTATGAAATTGATTCTCCTTTTGCAAACAATCATGTTCTTAGTCATGTTGATGCTTTTTGTTTTATTATCCAAGTCTTGTTAAAAATTTCTATGCAAATTTAAACCACGGATTTTATAATAGAAATAATGATGAAATTTGCAGTAGTGTCAAAGGGACTAGAATCGTTTTAAATTGTGATCTTTTTGGTACCATTCTCAATTGCAAAAGCACGGGAATGGATCTTTCTAGTTTTAATATCGTTGAAAATGATCGTGAGACATTTCATCACATTTTCGTAGGAAATGATGATTTTGAATTCAAAAATTGAAACTTTCGACCAAAAGCTAGAATTGTTAATCTTCTTTTGCAACATACTTTGAACCCAAGATCGAGGAAGTTTAACTATCCAACTTCAAAAGTTTGCAAAGCACTTTTTTCTATTTTTGGAAATTATGATATTAATTGGGCGTAAGTTATTTTGGATGAATTTCGTCCCAAAAAACTTGAAATGGGAGAAAACACTTTGTATCATGGAATCTATCTCACTCGGATTTTCAACTATTTTGGAGTAGATTTCAAAGGAGAAGAATTTGTTTCGAGAAAAGTTTTTAATCACTCAAATATTTCTCTTATGAAAATTCTATTTGTTTTTCAACCTTATGAGACTCTTGCCGAAAAGGAAGAGCATTTGGCTTATGAGGAGATGGAAGAGGAAGAAGAAGAAGGGGATGAAATGGAAATAGAAGACGAAGAAGGAGGCGAAACCACTTTGGAAAGCATTGACTATCCTTCCAATCCACCCAACAAAACCCTTCTCAAAATCGAAAGACTATTGTCGAGAATCGACTGATTCGTAAACGGTCCATTAGTTAGAAATTGGATAAAATGTCATCAAAGATGAACAAGTTTTTCTCCAAAGTCAGCAAGAAGCTTGGATTATCTTCGTCTTCGTCATCCTCTAACTAGTTATATCTTTTCATTTCATGTTGTATTAGTTTAGTTTGTTTCAAAGTTCATGTAGTTCTTAGTGTTTAATTGTTGTATCGTCTTATTATGAAATGAAATTGAATTTCCTTTCTATTATCTAGCTTATCTTATCTCTAGAATAAATGTTAGTAATTATATAAATACACACACACACACACACAATTATTCACAAAATCAAAATGAAACATCAAAATTCACTGAACCATGTCGACATCCCCCCTTTGACTATGTCGACATGTACTAGTCAGAAATGACACTTCATTTTAAAATTGAAATTTTAATAACTACCTTATGTCTATTCATTTCAACGAATTTCTACACCTATAAATACCTATTTCTTCCAGAATTCATTATCAATATTATTTCTTATCTACTTTGTCTCTCATTCTTCTCACAAACTCAAATATGGCCAATCCAACTCATAATTTAATCGAGAATCTTGAAGAAACTCTTAATTCTTTCAAGAATATTCTTTCGTTCATTCTTCGTAACCAGTGACACTTAGAGTTGAGTCAAATGCAGATAATTAAGGAGCAAGAAAAGCATTTTGATGCGACACGATAGATGATTTCCTCCCTGCACAAAGTTGATAATGAAGCACATCCTCCTTTCTCTCTCACCAATGATAATAAAAATTGGGATGCCATTAAAGCAGACCCTATATTTGGAGAAGGATTGGTGGAATTTCCTCGTAATGTTTGATTTTATTTGATTACTTTATTTAATTTGAATTGTTTTCTTGGATTGATTTAATTTGATTTGGTTTGGTTTGGATTGATATTTGGTATGCAAAACATGTATAAAAATGCATTGATATTTATATGATCTTTGATTAATTATCATGTCTATCAGTATAATTATCTCTTAATGTATCTATTATATACTCCATTGTATAGTTCATTAATGCAAGTACTTACAAGAATGAGGGGGAGTTATATAGTTTGGAGTTATATAGTTCCGAGTAAGTTTTTTTGATGACAAAGGGGGAGAAATATAAAATAGGGTAGTTAGACATAGGTTAAGGGGGAGTTATTAGTTTTTAGGGGAGTCATTAGGATAAGAAGTAATATTTTATAAACAAAGGTTGTCATCATCAAGAAGGCGGAGATTGTTAGTCCTTAAGATGATGGTTTTGATGACAACAACCTTAGAATAAGATTATAAAATATAAACACTAACATTATAATTTAGAGATATATATATATATATATATATATATATGTATGTATGTATATGCAGGATTTAACCATGCAGGTACCAATAATGAAGACTGTACAGTATATAGATTCAAGATATCAAAATTGAAGACTCATATGTATCAAGTTATCAAGAGTTCCAGGTTTCAATAATAAGTAAATAAATTAGGAATTTTGTTAAAACTCCTAGAAAAGCATTGGCATCTTAATATCTAATTTATTCGTGGAATGGAATCCACTTCGAGCCTGTTAAAGGGATGGACCCTAAGTAGGATGGAACCTACGAAAAATCAAGTGGAACATTGTTTTGTATCCACTAACTTTTATTCAAACTGATTTACAAAAATTATCTTATTTTCAAAATGATTTCAAAATCTTCCTTTTAAAAAGATCAAAAACATCTATCCTGGTTTTAAATATTTTAGCCTCAAAAATAATCTTTATTTTAAAAATCAAATTATCTTTGGTTTTTAAACTATATTTTAATTATAATATATTTATTTAACTTTTATTATTACTTAGATTTAAATATAAAATTATAGTAAAATTATATATATACCAAAATATTATTCTCTATATTTACTTATGTATTTTAACTATAGTTAAGTATATTTATAAAGTTTAAAATAGTTTTAATATAAGATAGAAGTTATTTTCAAAGAAAAACATATCACCAAAATTTCCTTTGGCATGTCGACATCCTCAAGTACCCCATGTCGACATGGTAGCAGTTTATTTCAAAATTTTGAATTTCAAAGGGAGTGTCTATTCGTCATATGCTTTCACGAATGGACATGGCTGTTGTTCTACTATAAATAGGGGTGGTTTTGAATGAATTTGCAATCATATTTTTCTAGTTTCCACTCCTCTTCTTATTCCACATTTCTTTATACACATTCTTACCCTTATTCTACCGAAATCAACATTGAATCTAACTAGATCATTTCTGATTTGATTCTCTATCACTGTCTCTACAAGATTTCAGTGCTATTCAGAGTTATAGATTTTTTGTAATCAGTTAAGTGAGAAAAGGTGTGATTGTAGCCTTGGAAATCAATCAAGCGAGAAAAGGTGCGGTTGTAGCCTTGGAAATAGATCAAGTGAGAAAAGGTGTGATTGTAGCCTTGGAAATCAATTGGGTGAACTTGTTGCCCCTGAAATCAAGTATCTCTATCCAGAGGATTGTGAATCTGGAATGGTGTACCTTATGGCCATGAAATCGAGAGTGTAATTGTACAATTGCTTTTGAAAGGAAATCTATACTTGTGTGCGGGACTGGATGTAGAATAACTCCGAACCAGTATAAAATCCGGTGTGTTCTTTCCTTAACTGCTTTTACATTATTTCTGCATCTGTGTTTGATTCTTTGATCATATCTGCGTTTGAATATTGCATACACTTGTGTTCAAATTAGTATAAACTCAAAAAGATTTATTAATTCCTTTAAACACTATTCACCACCCCTCTAGTGTGAATCCTAGCCTTAAGATCCGTATTCTGCATTTTTCACAATGATAGTCAGCAAGAGGAAGGCATGCGATGGTGGAGGCTGAACTTGCTTGGATCAAAAGAGAAAGGAAAAAAGAAAAGGAAGGAGAAGGAGAAAATGTTTACTTAAAATTCTTTTTTTCAGGAGATGGAAATGAGAAGGAGATGGAATGGAGAAACTTTTGTACATGAATTGAGAAAAGAATGAACGGCTAAGAAATGGAAAGGTTTTGGACAGCTAGAAAGGAAAAGTCACAATTTACATTAAAGAAAGAAAACACACGTCCCTTGAATTTCCTAAGCCCAAAATAAAATAAAATAAAATAGAAAGTAGAGAAAGGAAAAATAAAATAAAATAGAAAATAGAAAATAGAAATGAAATAGAAAATATAAAATAGAAAAATAAACAAACTACTGAAAATAATTGCACGTAAAATGCTGAAATTTAGCAGATTTTAAAAGTATAAAACAGAATTTTATAAAACGAAAAGCCGAACGAATATCAGGATCAAATTTAGCTTCAAAGAAAAAGTTTGAAAATTTAAAATTCTCAACTGAAAGTCAAAGTTTGGCCAAAGTTGACCAAAACATAAAATTTTCAGAAAATAATTGTTTTGTTGTATTTGGAAATTAAATTATAAACAAAATCCCAAATTACATTGGAAAATTCTAAAATTTCAAATTTTAAATGATTTAAAATCAAAGTTTTTAAAATAAATTCTAATAAAATATTTATTAAAATTATGGGTTGTTACACTCTCCCCCACTCAAAACTTTTCATCCTCCAAAAGGAAAGAGACACGAAAACAAGGAAAGATAAGATAGAAAAGAAAATTGTATCTGAAATAAACAATTCCAGACTCGAAGCACGAATGCTTTTCTCCGTCTCCCAGGCACAATCCCGATCGTCCGTACTCCACTGCACCTTGACCAGGTTGACAGATTTCCTTCTTAGATGCTTCATACTTCTATCGATAATACAAAGTGGCTTCCTCTCAACAGTAAGGTTAGGCTTAATACCCAAACTCTCGAGAGAAGAAGGCTAGACAATCAAAGATGGATCATGCAGATAGCGACGAAGATGCGAAACGTGGAATACATTATGCACTCCAAAAATTTCTCAGGCAAATCCAGACGATAAGCTAAAGAACCGATCATCTTTGAGATAGGGAAAGGACTAACAACTAGGAACAAGCTTCCCTCATTTTCCTCTTTCTCCTAAATTATTATCAAATTTATTACACTTAATATCTTATCATATATATTAAGTATATTTTATCTTATCATAACTGCTCAAGTTTATTTATAAATTCCTTTAACATTATTTTAAATTGTAAATTATCCAATCATATACCTAACTTCTGAATAATTAGGTAAGTTATATTGGAATGCAATTTAGTATTATACAAATAAAATTTTCCAATTCGAATATTTCAAGTCCAATTATTTATCCAAAATTTTGACTTCAGTTTATAATTGAATCATCCCTGATCATAGATTTAACAAATTAAATCTCTGATTTATCTCAAAAAATTAAGAGACAATATACTATATATTAGATCAAATCAAATCTAAAATCATATACTTATATACTAAATCAAATCATACTTAATAAATTTGAATCAATTTATTATTATTATTATTATAATTATTATTTTAAAAACAAAAGTGTAGCAAAGCTACGAATTGGCCTCTCCTCTTCGAAACTCGAAATTGAATATCGATGATGCAGCCGCCATCAACGAAATTATTTTCCAATGACATAAGAGAAGAGAATAGATTTAAATATTTTAAAATTTATATTCAAACATACCCTTAAATAATATACATTTTAAAACATTAAACCAAAGTTTGAAATCACCGGAATTTAATTCTCAAACGCATAATTTAAATTCATTTAAATTCCAAATCAGTTTATAAACCATGCTTTATAGTTTTATTTATTTATATCTTGTGTCAATAATCATTGGTTTACAAAAC
Source organism: Allium cepa (assembly GCA_030765085.1). Classification (NCBI taxonomy): domain Eukaryota; kingdom Viridiplantae; phylum Streptophyta; class Magnoliopsida; order Asparagales; family Amaryllidaceae; genus Allium; species Allium cepa. The sequence goes on along the minus strand of CM060943.1, from coordinate 271,438,598 downwards.
AATAAATGAAAATAAAATATTATCATTTTGTTAACCAATTCAGTTAACTAATAAATTTCAACTCAATTCATTTTTCAATTTCCATAATTTCAAAGCTTTAAATATTCCAAAATTTTAAAACTAAATTTTTAATAATTCCATATATATCAAATTCAATTTAGTATTATTTAGTTCTAAAATTTGTACTTAATAAATTCAATATCATTTAAATTAAAACCTTTAAACTTCAAATAGCTGAATATTCCTTTAATTTATTTAAACTTGATATATTCATTTAAATCAACTTGATACATTTATTTAAATTACCTTAAACCAAAATCAAGTTATGAAAATTATATCCTTAAAACCTCAAATTTAATAAAATTCAAATTAAATTTATTTGAGTTTAATTCTTAAATAAATCCAATTTCAAATTTATCTTCCAACCTTAATTTATTTAAATCATTGTAAACTCTTTATTAAATATAACTTTAAATAAAATTTAACCATATTATAATTTAATTAAAATTAACTTATTCACATCCTATCAAAATAAATTTCAATTGATAGTATAAATCTATAAAAGTATTATATATAAATCATAAAAAAAGTTCATTTACCAAATTTGAAAACTAAATTGTGTCAGTTTGTTCTGTTAAAGTGTTTTGGAATTCCTATCGATATCGCTGATCAGACGAACCGATCGAAATCCCAAATCGACATCAACATTCATAATATTAATATTAATACAAATACACTCCCTCACTTGATGATTATAGAATGGGTTTCAAAATAAGGATAGGAATTCAAATTTGGAAGATTCTAATCAAAAGAATTCAAAGATGAAATGAGATAGATAAAGGATTAAGATAACGTGAAGATAGAAGATTGAAAATATACCTGATAACTGTTTTTACAGGTGAATTCAACGAGATGGAGATTGTCTTCCCAAGATCCTCCATAATCAAGAATACAAGCAGGGAGAAGATCCTTGAGAATCTAATTCGGTCTTTCCGTTTTACCATCGGTCGACGGATGGTAAGCAGTGTTGAGATTCAGTTGAGTATCTAAAGATTCCTGAAAAGCTTTCCAAAACTGGCTGGTTGGTAAAGACAGGATGTATATGAAGACGAACAGCCTCCTCATATAGACCTCAACCAAACAAGAACAGAATGGGTAGACTTGACCCGAAAGAAATGAGCTGACTTGGTCAATCTATCCACAAAGAAAGAAGAGAAGAAAGACTTACATTGATCGCAATGATCTTGACTGGATCAACTAAAACTCCATTACTAGAAATAATACGCCCGAGAAATTGGACTTCATCTTTCCAGAATGGCATTTTGAGAATTTAGATTTCAACTGATGACTCCTAAGAGTTCCCAGAACAAAGGTAAAATCAACAAAGAAAGCAGGAGTGTTAGTCAAACCAAAAGGCATAACTAACCATTCATAGAAACCACTCTCGGTACGAAAAGTAGTCTTAGGAATACTTTCCTCAGCAACTCTGAGCTGGTGAAAACCTATGGCAAGATCAAGCTGAGAGAAAACAGTAGCTCCATAGAGCTGATCAAAAATATCATTGATGCAAGGCATATGATATCTGTTCCTCATAGTGAGCTTGTTCAGCTCCCTAAATCAACACACATCCTCAAAGAACCAGTTCTGGTTTTACAAAAGATAACGGCTTCATGCCTCTTCGGCCAATCACCTCCAAGTAATAGATTAAAAGCATCAAAATCCAAAACATAGAAATCACCACTGAGACATTGATCAAAATAGAGAAGTTTCACTTGGTTACAAATCCTACCAAGGTTCGCAAGACCACCAATAGGATTTGAAGCACACAAGGGCTCAAAAACAACTCAGGAGAAAGAGGATGCTCAAATTTATCACAAAGGTCCATAGAAACAAAACAATGGGAAGATCCAATATCAAATAAACACGAACAAGAAAATGGAACAAAGAAAATGTGCTTTGAAGAGTACTTTGGGTAACCCTAGGAGCAGAAGCAAGGGTAACAGCAAAATAACAGATGACTTCCCTATTTTCTCAGCAGGACAATGGTAATTAAGAACAAAGAAAAGATTCAAATGGTATGGAAATCCTAATCAAGGAATTTAATTAACAAGGTGGATAAGGAAAGGAAAGGAGCTAAGAAATTCTGATTTCAAAACAAAAAAAGTTTATATCAAAATAATTTTTGAAAATCCCTTGAAAATAATTTGAAAAATCATTTTATACTTTAAAGTGCGTTCTCTCACAAAGAAAGGATTCCAAGTTTGATTTCACTAATTCTAGGGTATTTCTACCTTATCTCTAATGAGTTTTCGCTTCGTAGTCTAAGGTTTGCCTAAAACCAAAGCTTTGATACCAAATGTAATGACCCACTATTTTGGACCATTCAAATCGACAATAAAACCACACATGTCTGACTTGAATGATTCAAAATAGTAGATTGTAATATAATTTAAAGCAAATAAAACCAATCACAGACACAGATAAATCAAAATAACTCGCAATGGAAATAAAATAACCATAATAGTTCATGAAGCTACTACAACACAGTCTCAAACATAGTTTCAAAAAAAGTACAAAATCTAGAGTCTGGAAAGTGTAAAGACCCGTAAATCCGTACTCCTTGAATAGACACTAATCTCCTTTGTTTAATTCAAGATGAACGAAAATACGAACCCTTAGGGGTTTTAAGAAAAAGAAAAGAAGAAAAAAGATAGGAAAGAAGGAAATAGAAAATAGAAAGAAGAAAGAACATTTTAAAATAGAAGAAAAAGAGAACAGAAAACATAGAAGGGGAAAGAAAAATAGAACATAATTTTAAAATAGAACGGAACAGAAAGAAAACAGAACAACATCAGAATCTCACAATTCGCAGCGGAACAACATACAATAATAAATGAATAATCTTTAAACAAAGAACTATATCAGTTATTACATTACATCACATTACATTACATCATATCATCAGAGTGTACAACAACAACATCAAACAGTGCAGCGGAAAAAGAAATACTATATAAACTAGTAATACGCCATGCCATCCAGCTTGCCTCCAGCAACTCCAGAGTATCCAGGATATCCTGATATACCTAACTCTTGACTGCCCGTGTGGAAATTGGTGGGCACCCAGAGTTTAGGAAGGAAAACAATAAACTCCAAGTCAGTCATGTGACTGGTGTGAGAACTCAAAACAGTTTATTTATCTTTAAAATCAAAATAGAGGAATATTTTTAAATTCAATTCGCAATGCTTTTAAAAATGAGACTACCATAAGGCCTCCCGCACACACACACAATGCAAACGCAGAATCGGAGGAGATTTCTCCTTATGATAGTCAAACATGCTTGATACGCATTTAAAAAGAACATTCGATATTATTACTAGTGCATAGTGTAGGGAAAATTCATTTCGAAAGTAGAATATAAATCTTAGCCAACGTACGGCCATTATCATATGCCTACTATAGCTAACTATGTTCAATAGCAGGTTACCGCCACATTCCATAGCAGGTTATACAACTAAAACCGTACAAGTCACGTATTGTTTCTTTGGATTTCCAACAAATGGTCAGGCCAAGGAACTTCCCATTGCCACATGAGAATGCCTCTGGAAAGACATCCCCGAGAACCAAACCGGAACTCTGCCAACACAAGGCCGGGTTACCCCTAACTGGGTAACTACTGACATGAGCACGCCATTCCCCGATCGTAAACGACCTTTCTCACGGGATCCCGATAGCCAACAACCACAAAGTAATAAATTCGTAGTAACCACATAGGTTAAATATCTGGTCTCCATACCATGATACCACCTCTATCCAGAAGGAAATTTACATACCCTAAAGGGTGCTACCCCTCATAACCTTGCCGCATCTTTCCTGTTTTGACCATTTCCGGGGTGTGAGGCTCGACGAAGTCACGTCCACAAAAACATACTTTATACAAAAGCCATGCTTTGGGTCAACAAATGATCAACACAATGATCACCAAGATAGACGATCAAATAAACGATTCTATCACAATAATCAACACAATGATCAATTACAGCATCACTTAGCATATCACATTACCAAATTGGGAATATATCGCTGATAACTTCAACTATATAACCTCTGAGCTCGTACGTCTCAGAGAAGGGTGTTAAGCTAAAAGAATAAATTCTTCGCCACCAACAGAAATATATTTGAATGAAATCGGCTTTATATCTCCACTTGTAATGTCAGACATACAATCCATACAAGTCTGTTCCGGGATCGAACAAAACCGAAGGCACTTACAAAGAAGTCCTTGCAATCCGGATATTCACAATCCTGATCGGATTCACCATCACATATGGAGAACTCTAAACCGTAGCTACTCGGTGCAGAGTAAATCGACAGGTCATCCTATCGCTCTCGCAAATACCGGGTCTTCAACACCGATCTTCAAATGCAATTCATAATGACGTATCACATATTCGGAATGGGTTATACGACCCCATGGTCCTTTCCCGGTTAACCCGAATAGTGAGCGCTTATTCAAAAATAAGTGTAGCATTCACATTTCAAACAAATCACATCAATTACCCATTCAAGGGGAAATATTGATAGTCGGTTATTGAACTATCACTGGATATGCACACATCACCAGATTCCAAATAATTTTCCAAATTATTTATTTCACAAAATATCTTTACAAGATATATAATTTCAATACTTCAAAAATAAATCAATATTTATTTTAAACCAATTCTACTTTCTTTTATAAATTCAATAGTGAATTTATATTTCACAATATCTATTGATATACGTTTTCAATTATCCATTTTCAATTTATCTTTCAATTTATCTTCAAAAAGATAAATTCTCAAAATATTCACTTTATATTGGAAAACATTTCCATACTTATTTATTCATAAGTAATTCACAAATTTTATTTATTTTCAACACTTAGAAAATATTCAATATACTTAAATCGAAATTAAGTATATATTTCATTCTTTAAGGAAATCATTCTCATAAACATATTCATTTGGGCCAAAACGAATGTTACGTAAAACATCGTTACGACAACCCAAAATCACTAGTATAGGGATTCGAAAATTAAAATAGATATATAAATCCCAATACTACACAAAACATTTCCTTTCGGAAATCATTTACTATAACAACAGTGTTATAGTCCACCATTTCCTTTTATTTCTCAAAAACGTCTATTTCAACAATAAATGTTGAAATCTATGGTTTCGAATCTCAACACAATTAAAACTTCGTTAGATCGTTTTAATTCTATTTCAAATATCACATTCAAAACAATTTCTTTAACATCTTATTCACTATTCAAAAACGTGAATATACTACGTTAACAATTTCATCCTTTTATACATTTTATTTAAAAGAATTATTCACTATTCAAAAATGTGAATATAACTCCATTAATAGGTTTCAACAATTTACTTATCAAACTAAGTCATTTGCGAATTTATAAAACAACGTTTATAAATTCCATTTCTATTTATTTATAAAAACTTCCTTTTTATAAATTCTTTTATTAACCTATTCCAGTTTATAACTCAATTATAAACTAAAAGTTCATATTATAAGTTAAATACTTATAAAACGATTATTTTACAAAATCGTTCTTTTAAAGACTTTCCAATTTATAAATCTTATAACTTATAAGATTCATTCATTTATCCAAAATCATTATTTTGATAACTTAATAAATTTTATAAACCTACTGCTTATAAAATTCCATTTATAACTTCACCGTATAAAATTCTATAAATTCCATTCAATTATGAAATTCATTTTTCACTTCATTCAAACACTTATAAAAACTCGTTTTATAATGTCACTATTTCAATTTATAAATATCCATTTATAAATCTCTTAATATAAATCAATTTATATTATCCTTTTAAAACGTCTTTAAACTCCTTTATAATTTCATCATTTTGATTCATAAAATAATTAAATTTTATAAATCCTATATTTAAACTTTTCACAATGAATTCTAAAATATTTCGATTAAACTATTTTATAAAATCAATAGCATCATATTCTCAAAAATCAGTTTTTAACTGTATTTCACAAAAATCATAATTTTTATAACTTTAAAAATTATAACGTTTATTTATTTAAAATGAATCAAACTCCAAACATTTAGTATATTTTCAAAAATCACTTTATAAATCATTTTAAAATTCCAAAACTTGGTCAAATGATGCTACACACCAAATAGTCAATCACGACTACAACGATATCATATATCAATATGAAAATCCATCAAATATCAAAATATCTGAAATTAAATAAATACTGTTGAGGAATCCAGTTGGATCCCTCCAACCTGTTTTCCTGCATCCACAAACATCAGCACAATACCAATTTCGCTCCAGTACGAAATTATCGCGGTATATGGGATTTAAATATTATCCGCTTAATAACGGCGCAATAGGGTCTCATCCGCTAAAAAATGCGGGGAATCAACAACTGCAATATATACATATGCCAATATATATATATTGATATTATATATAATACCAATTTCACTGTTTATGAAATATTCGCGGTATATGTTTTTAATAAATAACATCCGCTTACTAACGGCGTATAATGTCTATTTTAACAATCAATAGGTATCAATCAACATTCAAACATGCATTCAAATATTTTAAATCTAACTATTTAAAATAAAATCGAAACTGATTCGATTGAGTGAGAAGTTCTCACCTTGATTTTAATTCCGTTTTAGCGATTTATTTCGAATAAAATTAAACGGACGTTTAATTTTACCCAAAATTCTCACTAACTCCAAATGACTCCAAACCAACTCCATCGCGTAGTGCTCGTCCATACGATTCCAACGCAACTGGTTTTGCGCGTTTTCGACCTCGTATGAAAAAGTTATGAATTTTTGAAGTTTGTACATGATTTATATAAACTATTACAACATAAATAAACCTAACTTTTAATCACAGCCATAGGATCCTTCATCATGCAAATATGGCCGTTCCCCCACTCTCCCTCTCCCTCACGTTTCTTCTACAGGTCACTCACGTAAACAAACCCATTCCTTAGCCAACTAGGGTTCCAATTTGCAATCCCATTTCTCGACGAAACTCGATCAAACCACTTGCAATAGGAAGCCCTTCGCGAGAGCTACCTCCACCACCAACCACCTGAAGCTCGGCCACCTACATGAGCATGGAATTACGTGTGAAATCTGCAGGTTTCGGCCCCAATTGCTCCCTCCACGTCGCTCCAAACACGATCATCACCGTATGGATCTCTAGCTCTCGCCTTGCTCTTCGACTTTGTAGTTGAGCACTTCGCGTAATTCCTTACGGATTGAGAGAGATTAATGGAAGAAGATGAGATGATTTCAGCCATAGGTTAGGGGGGTGGCGGCTATAGAGTAGAATTAGGGTTTTGTATTTTTTTTTTATTTGTGAATGGTGGCTATTTATAAGGAACCGACGAAACACTATTCATCCCGGAAATTCCAAACTCCGATTTACGCGCCGTAACCAGCGTTTCTAGGGTTTACCCCGCGTTCCGGACACAATGGAACAGGTTTCGAAAGCTAATTCGGAAGTATGTGCGAGTTATGGCTATAAACGCTCAATTTGAATTAAACCGATTTAAGCGATTTTCTAGGCGTTTTAATTTGTACAGGACAAACCGTAAATCCAATTGACTTGAAATTTGAAACCTTACAATAATATCACATTACGGATCCGATGAAACTAGTTTCGTCAAAATCCGAGACTTTTTGAAAAATGGCTATTTTCACTCGCCAAATTTAAATTAAAAATAAATCGATGCGTTTCGAGCTGCCACGATCAAACGATAACTCCGATTGACACGAAATTTGAAATCCGGTAATAACTAACCATTACGGATCCAATGGAACCAGTTTCGTTCAATTCTGAGTCTATTCAAAAATTGGCTATTTTCACTAGTCGATTTTAATACTAAAATATTCAATTTTCACAAATTAACTTTTAATTCGATTTTAAAAGTTCTAAAATATCATTCTAACTTCAATATGATAAAATAAAATTTCCCAAATTATTTTCAATCATATTTAACTCAATTTTCCATTATTTCCATAATTTAACATATTAAATTATCGATTTAATTATCCAATTAAATCCAATAATTCAAATAAAAATTTATTCGACTTATAAATTCACTTATTAATATTTAAAATTAATTAAATATTCATATTTTAATTTCTAAAAATTCTGGGTCGTTACAATCTTCCCCACTTAAAAGAATTTCGTCCTCGAAATTACAAGTAAGAAAAGTACAGAATTTATTAACTTTCTAAAATCCATAGTTAAACTTCTTATAATATCTTTACTAAGTTTTCAAATCATACTTAGTTATCTTTTAAAAAACAACTACTATTGTTTAACTTTCAATTCCAAATCAAAGTTATAGTTTTCAAAATTTTCCAATTTTCTCAAATTTTTTCTAACGCCTTAAATTTTCGGAAAAATTCGCCATAGTCTCCTTTGCGCGGCTCGATCCGAAAAAAAATGACAGTATATATATCACAAATATACATCTCATCAAGTAATGAGGCATCCCGAAGGGAAAAAAGTGTAAAAGTACGATATTTAATCCGAGATATGTACCTTATATTTTATTAGCTAGCATATACGGCTAATATGGCGCGAAAGCGAGCTCCAAATGCGAAGCAAACGCGATCCGCACCTACTAATCACTTAACAAACAACATGAGAATCATGCATATAGACAATAGTATCAATATACAACATATAGCAACATAATAACTATATATGTCAACATAGCAAATGTAGTAAAATAACAAATGCAAACATCAACCAACTATCATCCAACAATTCATAACCAATATATATTCATTCATATTCTCATTAATATTCAATGAATTGGTTTTTCAATTTAATCACATTTGATTCATTAACAGTGGATGTTCTTACTAACATTTATTTTCAATTAGTTTATATTCACTAATTCATATTCAAGTTGGTTCACTTCCAATTCAAATTCAATTCTATTCAAATTTATTTACTTTATTACTTTACTTTGATACTAATATCAACTTCATTCAACATCACTTAAGTTATATTCCATTTAACTTTAAACTCATTTTTATTCACAACTCATATTTATAAATGTATTCATATAGTTTCACTTCTTATATATATAAGTTTATTTCACAATTGTAAATCACATTAATTATAATTCAATTCTTTATAATTCATTTGCTTATACAATTATTCTTCAATTTAGATTATTCAAATAACTAAACAATCAACTTATATACACTTTAATAATTCTGAAAAATTATTTCTTCATATACAAAATATACTCAAGGTAAAATTATTTCATTTACCCAATTTAAAATCAATATTGTGCCGAATTGTTCTATTCAAGTGTTTAGAAACCCCTTCGGCATAGTCTTGCGGACCACGCTGACGAAAGTTCATATGCCACTCAATAAACCAATCATCACAATATAAAACAATTTTTTATATTCACTAACAAATACGCTCTCATAGCTATTATTACACTCAAATTCATTCTAGAGTACTACTGACTCTATCTCTAATGAGTAATACCCAACAGAACCATGGTTGTCGCTTAACCATAAGCTCTGATACCAACTGTAAAGACCCGTAAATCCGTACTCCTTGAATAGACACTAATCTCCTTTGTTTAATTCAAGATGAACGAAAATACGAACCCTTAGGGGTTTTAAGAAAAAGAAAAGAAGAAAAAAGATAGGAAAGAAGGAAATAGAAAATAGAAAGAAGAAAGAACATTTTAAAATAGAAGAAAAAGAGAATAGAAAACATAGAAGGGGAAAGAAAAATAGAACATAATTTTAAAATAGAACGGAACAGAAAGAAAACAGAACAACATTAGAATCTCACAATTCGCAGCGGAACAACATACAATAATAAATGAATAATCTTTAAACAAAGAACTATATCAGTTATTACATCACATCACATTACATTACATCATATCATCAGAGTGTACAACAACAACATCAAACAGTGCAGCGGAAAAAGAAATACTATATAAACTAGTAATACGCCATGCCATCCAGCTTGCCTCCAGCAACTCCAGAGTATCCAGGATATCCTGATATACCTAACTCTTGACTGCCCGTGTGGAAATTGGTGGGCACCCAGAGTTTAGGAAGGAAAACAATAAACTCCAAGTCAGTCATGTGACTGGTGTGAGAACTCAAAACAGTTTATTTATCTTTAAAATCAAAATAGAGGAATATTTTTAAATTCAATTCGTAATGCTTTTAAAAATGAGACTACCATAAGGCCTCCCGCACACACACACAATGCAAACGCAGAATCAGAGGAGATTTCTCCTTATGATAGTCAAACATGCTTGATACGCATTTAAAAAGAACATTCGATATTATTACTAGTGCATAGTGTAGGGAAAATTCATTTCGAAAGTAGAATATAAATCTTAGCCAACATACGACCATTATCGTATGCCTACTATAGCTAACTATGTTCAATAGCAGGTTACCGCCACATTCCATAGCAGGTTATACAACTAAAACCGTACAAGTCACGTATTGTTTCTTTGGATTTCCAACAAATGGTCAGGCCAAGGAACTTCCCATTGCCACATGAGAATGCCTCTGGAAAGACATCCCCAAGAACCAAACCGGAACTCTGCCAACACAAGGCCGGGTTATCCCTAACTGGGTAACTACTGACACGAGCACGCCATTCCCCGATCGTAAACGACCTTTCTCATGGGATCCCGATAGCCAACAACCACAAAGTAATAAATTCGTAGTAACCACATAGGTTAAATATCTGGGCTCCATACCATGATACCACCTCTATCCAGAAGGAAATGTACATACCCTAAAGGGTGCTACCCCTCATAACCTTGCCGCATCTTTCCTGTTTTGACCAGTTCCGGGGTGTGAGGCTCGACGAAGTCACGTCCACAAAAACATACTTTATACAAAAGCCTTGCTTTGGGTCAACAAATGATCAACACAATGATCACCAAGATAGACGATCAAATAAACGATCCTATCACAATAATCAACACAATGATCATTTACAGCATCACTCAGCATATCACATTACCAAATTGGGAATATATCGCTGATAACTTCAACTATATAACCTTTGAGCTCGTACGTCTCAGAGAAGGGTGTTAAGCTAAAAGAATAAATTCTTCGCCACCAACAGAAATATATTTGAATGAAATCGGCTTTATATCTCAACTTGTAATGTCAGACATACAATCCATACAAGTCTGTTCTGGGATCGAACAAAACCGAAGGCACTTACAAAGAAGTCCTTGCAATCCGGATATTCACAATCCTGATCGGATTCACCATCACATATGGAGAACTCTATACCGTAGCTACTCGGTGCAGAGTAAATCGACAGGTCATCCTATCGCTCTCGCAAATACCGGGTCTTCAACACCGATCTTCAAATGCAATTCATAACGACGTATCACATATTCGGAATGGGTTATACGACCCCATGGTCCTTTCCCGGTTAACCCGAATAGTGAGCGCTTATTCAAAAATAAGTGTAGCATTCACATTCAAACAAATCACATCAATTACCCATTCAAGGGGAAATATTGATAGTCGGTTATTGAACTATCACTGGATATGCACACATCACCAGATTCCAAATAATTTTCCAAATTATTTATTTCACAAAATATCTTTGCAAGATATATAATTTCAATACTTCAAAAATAAATCAATATTTATTTTTAAACCAATTCTACTTTCTTTTATAAATTCAATAGTGAATTTATATTTCACAATATCTATTGATATACGTTTTCAATTATCCATTTTCAATTTATCTTTCAATTTATCTTCAAAAAGATAAATTCTCAAAATATTCACTTTATATTGGAAAACATTTCCATACTTATTTATTCATAAGTAATTCACAAATTTTATTTATTTTCAACACTTAGAAAATATTCAATATACTTAAATCGAAATTAAGTATATATTTCATTCTTTAAGGAAATCATTCTCATAAACATATTCATTTGGGCCAAAACGAATGTTACGTAAAACATCGTTACGACAACCCAAAATCACTAGTATAGGGATTCGAAAATTAAAATAGATATATAAATCCCAATACTACACAAAACATTTCCTTTCGGAAATCATTTACTATAACAACAGTGTTATAGTCCACCATTTCCTTTTATTTCTCGAAAACGTCTATTTCAACAATAAATGTTGAAATATATGGTTTCGAATCTCAACACAATTAAAACTTCGTTAGATCGTTTTAATTTTATTTCAAATATCACATTCAAAACAATTTCTTTAACATCTTATTCACTATTCAAAAACGTGAATATACTACGTTAACAATTTCATCCTTTTATACATTTTATTTAAAAGAATTATTCACTATTCAAAAATGTGAATATAACTCCATTAATAGGTTTCAACAATTTACTTATCAAAATAAGTCATTTGCGAATTTATAAAACAACGTTTATAAATTCCATTTCTATTTATTTATAAAAACTTCCTTTTTATAAATTCTTTTATTAACCTATTCCAGTTTATAACTCAATTATAAACTAAAAGTTCATATTATAAGTTAAATACTTATAAAACGATTATTTTACAAAATCGTTCTTTTAAAGACTTTCCAATTTATAAATCTTATAACTTATAAGATTCATTCATTTATCCAAAATCATTATTTTAATAACTTAATAAATTTTATAAACCTACTGCTTATAAAATTCCATTTATAACTTCACCGTATAAAATTCTATAAATTCCATTCAATTATGAAATTCATTTTCACTTCATTCAAACACTTATAAAAACTCGTTTTATAATGTCACTATTTCAATTTATAAATATCCATTTATAAATCTCTTAATATAAATCAATTTATATTATCCTTTTAAAACGTCTTTAAACTCCTTTATAATTTCATCATTTTGATTCATAAAATAATTAAATTTTATAAATCCTATATTTAAACTTTTCACAATGAATTCTAAAATATTTCGATTAAACTATTTTATAAAATCAATAGCATCATATTCTCAAAAATCAGTTTTTAACTGTATTTCACAAAAATCATAATTTTTATAACTTTAAAAATTATAACGTTTATTTATTTAAAATGAATCAAACTCCAAACATATAGTATATTTTCAAAAATCACTTTATAAATCATTTTAAAATTCCAAAACTTGGTCAAATGATGCTACACACCAAATAGTCAATCACGACTACAACGATATCATATATCAATATGAAAATCCATCAAATATCAAAATATCTGAAATTAAATAAATACTGTTGAGGAATCCAGTTGGATCCCTCCAACCTGTTTTCCTGCATCCACAAACATTAGCACAATACCAATTTCGCTCCAGTACGAAATTATCGCGGTATATGGGATTTAAATATTATCCGCTTAATAACGGCGCAATAGGGTCTCATCCGCTAAAAAATGCGGGGAATCAACAACTGCAATATATACATATGCCAATATATATATATATATTGATATTATATATAAAACCAATTTCACTGTTTATGAAATATTCGCGGTATATGTTTCTAATAAATAACATCCGCTTACTAACGGCGTATAATGTCTATTTTAACAATCAATAGATATCAATCAACATTCAAACATGCATTCAAATATTTTAAATCTAACTATTTAAAATAAAATCGAAACTGATTCGATTGAGTGAGAAGTTCTCACCTTGATTTTAATTCCGTTTTAGCGATTTATTTCGAATAAAATTAAACGGACGTTTAATTTTACCAAAAATTCTCACTAACTCCAAATGACTCCAAACCAACTCCATCGCGTAGTGCTCGTCCATACGATTCCAACGCAACTCGTTTTGCGCGTTTTCGACCTCGTATGAAAAAGTTATGAATTTTTGAAGTTTGTACACGATTTATATAAACTATTACAACATAAATAAACCTAACTTTTAATCACAGCCATAGGATCCTTCATCATGCAAATCTGGCCGTTCCCCCACTCTCCCTCTCCCTCACGTTTCTTCTACAGGTCACTCACGTACACAAACCCATTCCTTAGCCAACTAGGGTTCCAATTTGCAATCCCATTTCTCGACGAAACTCGATCAAACCACTTGCAATAGGAAGCCCTTCGCGAGAGCTACCTCCACCACCAACCATCTGAAGCTCGGCCACCTACATGAGCATGGAATTGCGTGCGAAATCTGCACGTTTCGGCCCCAATTGCTCTCTCCACGTCGCTCCAAACACGATCATCACCGTATGGATCTCTAGCTCTCGCCTTGCTCTTCGACTTTGTAGTTGAGCACTTCGCGTAATTCCTTACGGATTGAGAGAGATTAATGGAAGAAGATGAGATGATTTCAGCCATAGGTTAGGGGGGTGGCGGCTGTAGAGTAGAATTAGGGTTTTGTATATTTTTTTTTTATTTGTGAATGGTGGCTATTTATAAGGAACCGACGAAACACTATTCATCCCGGAAATTCCGAACTCCGATTTACGCGCCGTAACCAGCGTTTCTAGGGTTTACCCCGCGTTTCGGACACAATGGAACAGGTTTCGAAAGCTAATTCGGAAGTATGTGCGAGTTATGGCTATAAACGCTCAATTTGAATTAAACCGATTTAAGCGATTTTCTAGGCGTTTTAATTTGTACAGGACAAACCGTAAATCCAATTGACTTAAAATTTGAAACCTTACAATAATATCACATTACGGATCCGATGAAACTAGTTTCGTCGAAATCCGAGACTTTCTGAAAAATGGCTATTTTCACTCGCCAAATTTAAATTAAAAATAAATCGATGCGTTTCGAGCTGCCACGATCAAACGATAACTCCGATTGACACGAAATTTGATAACTAACCATTACGGATCCAATGGAACTGGTTTCGTTCAATTCTAAGACTGTTCAAAAATTGGCTATTTTCACTAGTCGATTTTAATATTAAAATATTCAATTTTCACAAATTAACTTTTAGTTCGATTTTAAAAGTTCTAAAATATCATTATAACTTCAATATGATAAAATAAAATTTCCCAAATTATTTTCAATCATATTTAACTCAATTTTCCATTATTTCCATAATTTAACATATTAAATTATCGATTTAATTATCCAATTAAATCCAATAATTCAAATAAAAATTTATTCGACTTATAAATTCACTTATTAATATTTAAAATTAATTAAATATTCATATTTTAATTTCTAAAAATTCTGGGTCGTTACAGAAAGTAAATACAAAATATACCCCAATACATAAATGTTCATTAGTACATAAGCTGAATAGAAATACTAAATGGAAATAGATAACAAATAGGTAGAAAATAAACTCTAGCAAATCCTCTATCTCCAAAAGGTGAAATCCAAAGCTGATACTCAGGCTGACCCAAGCGTAAAGCAAAACAAAAAACACTCGAGTCGGGACATACATACTTATACAATGTAAACAAACTCAAGTGAACTGTAATACAAATGCATAAGTATCTTAAAGGGTGCTTGGGGCTGCCCGTCCTTTAAGGATCCGTTAAACTATTTACTATGTAGTAATATACGCTATTATAATAGCGTCTAAAGTAAAGTATAATATACTTAAAAATAGCGTTAAGAAGTTACCCAATAACCCCCTTAACATATTTTATATATTCCCAAAGTCTATACAATACCGTAATCTCCCCCGTACCGGGCATCGTCAGAGGACACTCCATAGGTTTGGTACAAAACAAAATCGTATAGGGCATGCGAGGGTAGGTGACACGGCACAACGAGGCAATGCCAGGGTAGATATACCAATTATGTATCCGGACTGGTGGTAACACACAGCAGCCACTACCGCCCACCTCGAGCTATACTTCCAAAATCAAAGGTGTGCACCAATCAATCACAAAGTAATAGAATGGCATACGAAGAAGTGTGTCCGATAAGAGGAGCTAACTCATTAGCCCGTAATCGCTCCTGTTTTAGCCACCGTACGCCAACTCACGGGGGTCGGGTCCATGTTCATACCTCAGTAGAACGTTGCCACCATCCTACTTTATTCTGGAATCTTCACCGCATACACGGTTGTTTAAGTGGTTTTCGGAATTGGCAGAGAGTATGATAACTTACGATCCCGGTCTCTTTAACAAACAAATGTTATTATTACCAGTGGTTATAAATTTCAAAATGTTTTATATTTCATATCAAAACTTATCATTTAAACCATTTAAATTCAATGTCTATATCCTTTAAAATAAAATGTTCCTTTCCAAAGTTATAGCATTTCTAAGTTCATTCAATTATAACAATTCCCAGAACATTGTATCATAACATTCGTAGCACTTGAAACATGTGATAGAACATAGAAATATTGTGTTTTTAGAAACAGCGGCACTTAGAAAATTTTACTGTAGATATAATGGTATTTCAGAAAAACAGTGTCATTTCAAAAGCAGTAGCACTTAGAAAATGTTACTGTAGATATAGTAATTTCAGAAAAATAGTATATTTTCAACAATAGCAACACTTAGAAAATGTTACTGTAGATATAGTGATATTTCAGAAATATTGCAGACTTTCAGAAATGCTAGCACATAGAAAATGCTATCTTAAAACCACAGCATTTTGCAAATGTTGCCAATACAAAACTAAGGTTTATTACAACATTTTAGAGACTTTATAATTTCAATTTTTTACCATTTTTGACTTATGAAACATATCTCACATTTCAGACATATTTATTTGGATATCATTTAACTTATGATTAAATAAATTAAACTTTTATAAATAAATTATCCAAATTAAACTAAAATTCAGTTATTAAGTCAAAAGTACATTATTTTCTTCACTTTTTAACTTAACAAATAACTTAATACTTTATTTTAAAATACCCATTTCATAATAAAATATTCTTGTTGCTAAGTTAAGCTTAGAATTTACATTTGAAAACTAAATTTTCAATTATCAAGTTAAGTCATATTTTAAATTACATTTTAACCCATTTATTTACTTATACCTTTTTAACTTATAGAAAGTCACCATAACATTTATTTAAATCATTTTTAATAAATTTAAGTTAAAATTTTGTATTTTAAATTTCAAAAATACTTAATAATTTTCAGAAAATATTTAAAGTTAACCACCGTTCTGTATATAATTTTCTAACCTAGGTCAAGTGATACAGATATGTATTATTTCAATCCGTAATTTAAAACAAAAATCCGGTTTCTATCATTTCAAACCCGCAATCCGAAATCATAATAAAATAAATAAAAATTGCTTGAACCTATCAGTTCAGCTCATAACCATTTTTCCCTATTCTAAAGTCTATTATCATCTCAACTCATAGTGATTCTACACTACAGGGAACTTACAGTGTGAGAAACAGTAAATAAAATAAACAGTATAATATGGCATATCATATCGGTGATGTAACAAATATATATCATGTTATAGCAACATGAATTATCATATCACAGGCATATATAATTTACCATCATATCATCATCTACAATTCACATGCCATTGTGTAACAACCCGCATATTAATCGATTTTATATTTAAATATTTTATCGTTAGTCGGATTTTAGTCCGAAAAGCTACTTTTTGCAAACAGTCGAATTGGGACTCGAGACCACCCCCATTGAGTTCAAAATGACGTTTGCGACCTTTTTGAGTATAAGCTTCGATATGTTTGGAGAAAGTTGAATTTTGCTACTTTTTGCTTTGGGCTTTGGTTTGGGCTGAGCCAATTAACCACTTACCAACTCAGTCCCAATCCCCCTCTCCTCTTCATTACTTCATTCCAACTCCTAACTCTCTAGCAAAACTGAAAATGGAGGTGGAGAGTGGAAATTAAAACTCCAAGCCCTAGCTTCCTTTGCAAATCCATCTCCTAGCTCCAAAGTTCAAGAGAACCCATTGGAATGTTCTTCTTTTGAGTTGAGAATCAAGCTTCTTGAGTTGGATTTGAAGAGTGGTTGATTCCCTTTGCTTTCAAGCTTTATCTTCATTAATTTGGGTTCAAAGGTGAGATTTTTAATCTCACATCTATGCTTATGATTCTCTTCTATTGTTAGGTATGAATTCCTAACACTTATTCATGTGCATTTGATTTTGATTTGGATTGCTTTTGTAAATATTTCAATTTTTAGTGTTTTGAGTCCAATCCTTTAAAATCATAACTTTGAGGTTCAAATGTGTTTTTTTGGTGATGCATCGAGGAGCCAATAGGGCCGGGTAGCCGTTAGGCATAATTCCCTAGCGTCCGTGCTCGTTCGGTTGCGAATTGGTGGAGGTTGCATATCATTTATGGGCATCATTGTGCAGAGCATCAGGTTCGGCCGACCGACCCCCCTGGTCCGGTCGACCGACCTGCTAGTAAAAAAATGCCTCTTTTCTGGTTCGGCCGACCGACCCCCCTGGTTCGGTCGACCGACCTGGTTCCCGAGAAGTTTCCTACCTATGGTTCGGTCGACCGACTCAGGGAGTCCGGTCGACCAACCTGCTTCTATTTGCCAGATTAGCCTATATTGCTAATTCGTTTGAATATCCAACTTTAATCGATTCGGGTTGTCTCCCTTTTATTGTTGTCATTTATTATCGACTTTGATGACCTTTTCTTTGGTAATTTTAGATATATCCACTTTGATGGATTTTATATCGATTTCATGGGATTTTATTCACGTTTTCGAATGTGAATCTTAGTGATTGATTGTTCCTATAATCTTCTTTGTGATTTGTCACTTTAAAAATATAAAGGTTTTCTATACTAGTAGTAAATATCAAAACTCTTTCTTTAAATGGTTTCAACACTATTTTATTACAAAGCTCGTTTTCTAAAACCGATTTCCAATCTATTAGTATATACAAACCTTTACCTCGCTCGTATGAGAAATCTAATTAAACGACTTAGTAAAACAAGTGGTATGAAACGCTTGCGTTTACTTCATCGGTTAATTCTTGGACTTGTTCGATTGAATCTCTTGTGACAATTTTCTAGTGGAGATCTACAATTTGTTCGTAAATATTTAAGTTAAGCTAGTGGTTATGGGACATGAAGCTAAGCTCATATATTTACTAGCTTATTGTAATTGACACTTCTCTTTGATCATGACAATCATCTTTGTGGTTTAGACTAGCAATGTGCGGTGTCTCTTTGTTTATGTGGAGGACTGTTCCTCATTTTATTGAGTTTCGTCCCATTTTATACATGGGTCGTACCTTTCTAGGTGCGTCGATGTTTATCTATGCATGGGGTATACCTTTCTAGGTGCATCGATGTTTCTTACTTCGAGGAGCAATCGGCTCAATAAGTCGGGACATGGGGAGTATCTTTCTAGGTGCGTCGATGTTCGTCTATGCATGGGGCGTATCTTTCTAGGTGCGTCGATGTTCGACTTTGCATGGGGTGTATCTTTCTAGGTGCATCGATGTTAGGCATTACATGGGGCGTATCTTTCTAGGTGCATCGATGTTTATTTGTGCATGGGGCGCATCTTTCTAGGTGCGTCGATGCTAGTGCATGGGGCGTATCTTTCTAGGTGCGTCGATGTTCGACATTACATGGGGTGTATCTTTCTAGGTGCATCGATGTTTATTTGTGCATGGGGCGTATCTTTCTAGGTGCGTCGATGCTAGAGCATGGGGCGTATCTTTCTAGGTGCGTCGATGTTCGACTGTACATGGGGCGTGTCTTTCTAGGTGCGTCGATATCCAATTTTTTAGGGATTGGCCATCCTTTTTATTGTGATTTCTGGATTTCGTGTGTGATTTCTGGAATTTATGTTTCACCAACTTTTACGATGGGAATTGATATATGTGTCATTAATTGTGGCTTGGTGAATGAAATTAGGAGTATGACATTCCTTTTTATCTTGAGTAGATTATTGTGATATTGATTAATCTCTTGTTGATTTTCAATTACTTACTTATTACAGCTTGGCATTGTGATTATTATATGTTTATGTCATACCTCTTATTATATATCACTTCATCTGATATTTATAGCTAGACTGATCCGTTTATTATTTTCTTCTTAAATAATACTCGGGTCAGACTGAGATTTTACAGGTGCTTCTGCTTGACTCCTTATCGGACTATCATCTGATCTTTTGGCTAACTACTCTAGTTTGGTAGTTTTTGTTGTATACATTTGAGATACAGACTCCTTGATGTATACATATCTTTGTCTAGCACCTGTATCTATTCCTTTGTATTATTGTGGATCTTTTTGACCACTACTCTGATGTACACTTTCATGTGTAATATTTATATCTATTTCCGCCTTTATGATATGAATTGTCTGTGACTGATTTATGTTATGTTTATTTCTATATTTGTTTCCGAAGACCTTTATAGCCACTGTGTACTAGCTTTGAGTTTGTGTCGGTGTGTCGGATTTCCTCTTGATAAAGAAAATGCATGTTATACTATCTGACATATCGATGCTCGCGCAAAGCAATTACACGGATGGTCGCTCCTCAACAGCCTTATTCTCCGTGCTAGTTGACAGTATTCTCAGTAATGTTCTTGGCTAGCGTGGGTATAGAGGTGGGGCGTCACAGCTTGGTATCGGAGCCAAACTTCGGAACAATATGGAATATTATAACAAGGATCATCGTCCTAAGTCTTTCTTAGGAGTTGTGCTTTAGGATTTTATTCGGGTCTTCGTACCGATTCATCCTATTTTCTTTATGATTCCTTGTGTTATCAATCAAGTTTGATTGAAATTTACTTTGAGAATAACTTTTTCCTCTTCTTCTTTCTTTCTTAAAGAAGAGAAATGGTTAGACCTGGCCGTCCCAGCGACGGTCAATCTATTTCTACTCCTCTGGATGGAGTATTTATGTCTGCCCAGCAGCTTCTTGATCTAATCCTAGATCTGGTTTTGCACGCTTGTGCAGAGACTACACCGATTTGGGTGGAAGGCCATTCAAGGGATCCGAGAGTGTTATAGAAATTCAAGCTTGGCTCAAATCATGCGATCGCATCTTTTCTCGCATGAACCTTATTGACCTTCATCGAGTCCAAGTGGCTTCTAGCATGCTCCAAGAAAGAGCGTTAGATTGGTATGAGCTTTTAATTTCCGAAATCGTTGAGGCGGATCTTACTTGGGAGCAATTCCGGGGAAGATTCGAATTGAAATTTGTGCCGGAGGCTGAAAAAGTAGCTTTAGCCCGGCGTTTCATAGACCTTGTTCAAGGTGAATCTTCTGTGACAGACTATGTCGCATCCTTCGAATCTCTGTCCAAATACGGGGTTGAGTACATTAATACCCCACTGAAGAAAAATCAGAGATTTGTTTATGGCTTGAATAAGAATCTTAAGAAGCCATTACTCCTGAAACTTGAGGTTTCATTTGATCAGCTTATTGATATCGCTCTTCGTCTTGAAGAGGCCGATAATGATGGTGATGTTGAAGTTGTGTGTGCCCAACGGAACTTCGACAATAACTTGAAGAGGCCTATCGAATTCAAGGGCCCCGATTCTAATAAGAAAGGAAAGCAACAAAGTCAGGTAGCAAAAGCTCCTACCTCTAGTCGTGGCCAATGCTACAATTGTGGTTCCACGAACCACTATGCAAGGGAGTGTCCGAGACCCCTCTTTTGTCGCTATTGCAAAAATTCGGGTCACCATATTACTGCATGTCCCGTACTTCAAAGTAAGAAGGAGGGAGAGCTCAATGTAGTGCAAGCTCCTGGTAACGCTTCCCGTGGTCAAGGTATTTTTCACTCAATCCTTGATGGCTTTGTTTTATTTCGTGATCTTCTTATTTGAGTTCTTTTTGATATGGGTTTCGTCTCACTATTTTATATCAAAAGAACTTGTCGATTCTTTTTCTTTGAATATTTTGGGCTTGTTGACTTCTTGAGGATTGTGAATCCGGATGGTAGATCCGCAACACTCAATTTGCTTTTATTTGATGTCGAAATTATTTTATGTGATTTATCTTTCCGAGCCGATATTTTTACTTAGGCTTCAGAATTTACTTTTGTAAGGATTGGCTTAATCGTTGTGAAGCCCGTATCCTATTTTCTCGTGTGGACTTTTCCTCTTCGACATTCTCAATCTGTTAAGCAGATTTCTATTTTTCTTTTATGATTTTGATTCCAACTTGATGGCATCATTTTATTCCTTAAGCCCACTTATAAGGAAAGTGTTATTTCTCTCATTCATGTAGTTTGAGAAATTTTTCGGCATTTTTGAGTTTGTCTTAGGATTATCACCTAAGAAATCTTTTGTGTGGTGTTAAGGTCTTTTCAGTTTGACTTTACCACCGGTTTTCGTTTGTTACGAGTTGCGGAAATTAGCATTCCACTTACCGCATTCCGCACTCGTTATGATTCTTATGAATGACTTATTATGTCATTCAATTTGTCCAGCTTATTTCATCCACTTTATAAATCGAATATTCTATGAATATTTCGATGAGACTATTCTTGTATTTACTGATTTTGGATGAAAATAGTAATTTAAAATTTTGCAAATCTTTTTCCTAAGATTCATTTAGAAGTATAACTGGATTTTTGTTCTTAAAACGAACAAAGAATATTCTTAGAAGTTTTTGAGAAACTTAATTATCCTATAGAATACGATTTTGTGATTGTATTGCCCATTTAGTGTGTTAAAAATTCTGGTCGATGCGCTTGATCAACGTTATCGATAAGAATCTCCTAAACGCTTTGATGAGACAATCAGACATGATATATTAACTTGAAAATAGTAAAATTTTCTAGAATGATTATTACATAATGATAAATGTAATTTTGAAAGTTTTAACTTTTCAGGAAAGAAGATTATTTAAAAGAAATTCTTTCTTTTCGATACTCTTATTCTTGTGATTCCTGGAGGGGAACCAAGACTTTGCTATTTGTACCGATACTAGTCGTATTGGTTTGTATGTCATTCTCTTGCAAAAAGAGAACGTGCTATCACTTGTGCTTCTAAATCAATATAGCTTATCGAGACTAGGTATGCCACTCATGATCTAGTGCTCACGGCTATTGTTTTTACTTTTGGAATTTGGCATCATTATTTTTGGGGGAGAAATTTGTTCTCCACCTCGATCATAAATCTTTGGAATATCTATGTTCTCTTAACGAACTTCATGTCAACTCGAGTTCCTGGTATCTTATGATCTTGATATTCTTTTATTCCCGAAAGGGAAATCGTGTTGCCAATGCGTTTAGTCGTAGGCAACAAGTGGTTGATTCTTTGATGATGTCTTAAGGGAATTATCTCTTTATCAAGTTCATCGAACGTTTTGATGTACTTCGTTTTATTGAGTTTTATCTCATTCCTTTTGTGGACTAGTGTCCGGTGTTCTTTTATGGTGTTCGGTTCATCGGATGTACTATTATTATACTACATCAATGTTCCGTCTTATCTGGATCAATGGATGTACCATTATACTACATCGCTGTTTCAGTTTATCGTTTCATTGGACGTACCGTTTTTGTACTACGTCGGTGTTCCAAATTATTCGAGTTTCTAGTTTATCGGGCGTACCATTTCTGAACTACGCCGTTGCACTAGCTCAATTTTCTGCTACTCTTGACGTTCTCCACGTCTTTTATATACGGAAATGCTTTTATGTTTCCGGTTTTTATTCTTGAGCCCGATGATATTGTGGAAATTGATATTTCACCAGATTTGACTTTTGAGCAACATTCTATTCGCATCATTGCTTCGGAGGTTGAGCGCCTTCGATATAAAGAAATTCTTTTTGATAAAAGTTCAATGGTTCTCAAATCCTAGGGATTTCTCATTTGAAATCTTGAGAATTCATCGAACAAAAACTTTCGGATTTACTCCTTCGTGCTCTTTATGGTGAACTTCTTATTTCAATTTTCTTTTGTGTTAATATGCTTCTATGGTTGTTACTTCTTATATTTCCTTCTTAATTATTGCGAGGATGCAATTTCTTTAACGAGGGGAGTCTGTAACAACCCGCATATTTATCGATTTTATATTTAAATATTTTATTTAAGTATTTTATCGTTAGTCGAATTTTAGTCCGAAAAGCTACTTTTTGCAAACAGTCGAATTGGGACTCGAGACCACCCCCATTCAGTTCAAAATGACGTTTGCGACCTTTTTGAGTATAAGCTTCGATATGTTTGGAGAAAGTTGAATTTTGCTACTTTTTGCTTTGGGCTTTGGTTTGGGCTGAGCCAATTAACCACTTACTAACTCAGTCCTAATCCCCCTCTCCTCTTCATTACTTCATTCCAACTCCTAACACTCTAGCAAAACTGAAAATGGAGGTGGAGAGAGGAAATTAAAACTCCAAGCCCTAGCTTCCTTTGCAAATCATCTCCTAGCTCCAAAGTTCAAGAGAACCCATTGGAATGTTCTTCTTTTGAGTTGAGAATCAAGTTTCTTGAGTTGGATTTGAAGAGTGGTTGATTCCCTTTGCTTTCAAGCTTCATTTTCATTAATTTGGATTCAAAGGTGAGATTTTTAATCTCACATCTATGCTTATGATTCTCTTCTATTGTTAGGTATGAATTCCTAACACTTATTCATGTGCATTTGATTTTGATTTGGATTGCTTTTGTGAATATTCCAATTTTTAGTGTTTTGAGTCCAATCCTCTAAAAATCATAACTTTGAGGTTCAAATGTGTTTTTTTGGTGATGCATCGAGGAGCCAATAGGGCCAGGTAGCCGTTAGGCATAATTCCCTAGCGTCCGTGCTCGTTCGGTTGCGAATTGGTGGAGGTTGCATATCAATTTATGGGCATCATTGTGCAGAGCATCAGGTTCGGCCGACCGACCCCCGTGGTCCGGTCGACCGACCTGCTAATAAAAAAATGCCTCTTTTCTGGTTCGGCCGACCGACCCCCCTGGTTCGGTCGACCGACTTGGTGCCCGAGAAGTTTCCTACCTATGGTTCGGTCGACCGACTCAGGGAGTCCGGTCGACCGACCTGCTTCTATTTGCCAGATTAGCCTATATTGCTAATTCGTTTGAATATCCAACTTTAATCGATTCGGGTTGTCTCCCTTTTGTTGTTGTCATTTATTATCGACTTTGATGACCTTTTCTTTGGGAATTTTAGATATATCCACTTTGATGGATTTTATATCGATTTCATTGGATTTTATTCACGTTTTCGAATGTGAATCTTAGTGATTGATTGTTCCTACAATCTTCTTTGTGATTTGTCACTTTAAAAATATAAAGGTTTTCTATACTAGTAGTAAATATCAAAACTCCTTCTTCAAATGGTTTCAACACTATTTTATTACAAAGCTCGTTTTCTAAAACCGATTTCCAATCTATTAGTATATACAAACCTTTACCTCACTCGTATGAGAAATCTAATTAAACGACTTAGTAAAACAAGTGGTATAAAACGCTTGCGTTTACTTCGTCGGTTAATTCTTGGACTTATTGAATCTCTTGTGACAATTTTCTAGTGGAGATCTACAATTTGTTCATAAATATTTAAGTTAAGCTAGTGGTTATGGGACATGAAGCTAAGCTCATATATTTACTAGCTTATTGTAATTGACACTTCTCTTTGATCATGACAATCATCTTTGTGGTTTAAACTAGCAATGTGCGATGTCTCTTTGTTTATGTGGAGGACTGTTCCTCATTTTATTGAGTTTCGTCTCATTTAATACATGGGTTGTACCTTTCTAGGTGCGTCGATGTTTATCTTTGCATGGGGTGTACCTTTCTAGGAGCATCGATGTTTCTTTACTTCGAGGAGCAATCGGCTCAATAAGTCGGGACATGGGGAGTATCTTTCTAGGTGCGTCGATGTCCGTCTATGCATGGGGCGTATCTTTCTAGTTGCGTCGATGTTCGACTTTGCATGGGGTGTATCTTTCTAGGTGCATCGATGTTAGGCATTACATGGGGTGTATCTTTCTAGGTGCATCGATGTTTATTTGTGCATGGGGCGTATCTTTCTAGGTGCGTCGATGCTAGAGCATGGGGCGTATCTTTCTAGGTGCGTCGATGTTCGAAATTACATGGGGTGTATCTTTCTAGGTGCATCGATGTTTATTTGTGCATGGGGCGTATCTTTCTAGGTGCGTCGATGCTAGAGCATGGGGCGTATCTTTCTAGGTGCGTCGATGTTCAACTGTACATGGGGCGTGTCTTTCTAGGTGCGTCGATGTCCAGATTTTTTGGGGATTGGCCATCCTTTTTATTGTGATTTCTGGATTTCGTGTGTTGATTTCTGGAATTTATGTTTCACCAACTTTTACGATGGGCATTGATATATTTGTCATTTATTGTGGCTTGGTGAATGAAATTAGGAGTATGACATTCCTTTTTATCTTGAGTAGATTATTGTGATATTGATTAATCTCTTGTTGATTTTCAATTACTTACTTATCACAGCTTGGCATTGTGATTATTATATGTTTATGCCATACCTCTTATTATATATCACTTCATCTGATATTTATAGCTAGACTGATCCGTTTATTATTTTCTTCTTAAATAATACTCGGGTCAGACTGAGATTTTACAGGTGCTTCTGCTTGACTCCTTATCGGACTATCATCTGATCTTTTGGCTAACTACTCTAGTTTGGTAGTTTTTATTGTACACATTTGAGATACAGACTCCTTGATGTATACATATCTTTGTCTAGCACTTGTATCTATTCCTTTGTATTATTGTGGATCTTTTTGACCACTACTCTGATGTACACTTTCTTGTGTAATATTCATATCTATTTCCGCCTTTGTGATATGAATTGTCTGTGACTGATTTATGTTATGTTTATTTCTATATTTGTTTTCGAAGACCTTTATAGCCACTGTGTAGTAGCTTTGAGTTTGTGTCGGTGTGTCGGATTTCCTCTTGATAAAGAAAATGCATGTTATACTATCTGACATATCGATGCTCGTGCAAAGCAATTACACGGATGGTCGCTGCTCAACAGCTTTATTCTCCGTGCTAGTTGACAGCATTCTCGGTAATGTTCTTGGCTAGCGTGGGTATAGAGGTGGGGCGTCACACATTGTTTCACAATTATATAAGTACGAAATGTCTAGAGTGAATAACTCACCTTCTAAAGCTAGAGATAACAACTTAAGACACACAACCAAACTCTGAAATGCATGACAAGGCACAAATTTGAATCGAGTGGATAGAGAGCAAAGATTCAACACTTGTAGAAAAACGAAATGTGCAACATATATTGTAACGACCCGTAAATTTAGCCGATTTTAATAACGTATTAATTGAAATTTGGTGGGAATTTAAATGATAAATTTTTTTTAATATAAATTTGATATTTGAAATGCGTCTAGTTAAACATAGCAAGTGGTAAATTTTCGTCCGAAAATATGAAAGTTTATTTCGCGCGTAAATTTATTTCAATTGAATCAGTTAAAAAGCGATGAAAATAAAACGTTTTCAAAACCAAAATATTTTTATATAGAAAAATTCTAAACCATCTTTTGAGCAAGTTGTCAGTTTGTCGTTTTTCCAAATTCGGACATTTTTGGCTCCGTCGATCTTATTTTTATACGAATTTTATGCATTTTCCGTAGTAGAAAATTCAAATTTTTATAATTCAATCGTACCACTGATACCCGTATACCGTTTTGATCGTCCCGTCGTGCTGATCTCTGTGATATACTCAATTCTGCATTTTGAAGTACGGTACGTGACGGAAACCACGAAACGGTTAATCGCATCGGTACCCGTTATTGTGCCTTTTAATTCTGAGACCTTTTGTTCTCCCTCGGCTATTCATTTTACATTATGCTAGCTGTCAAACACTTATTCAACATAAAAGTTCACTTTTGGAAAAAATAAGCAGCCGTCCATTGAATTATAACTCACGTTCACTTCTTTGTATTTGCATGACTTTCCATTTTCCTATTCTCACGTTCACTTCTTTGTATTTACTGATTGCCTTTATAATTCGATTTTTTCAATGCAGCTACCACCTACCTCCTTTTCTTCTTCTATTGCCTGTACTTGTTCTATTCCCTAGTTTTGAAAATATAGAGCCCGCATCCAAAGCCTGATCTAATTTCCTCCTCCTTTCTCTTTCTCCCTTGCCCAAATTCTTCCAGCTTGGAACTGACGCACCTCCTCCCCACCTTGTGCCGACCACTCTACAACCATCGAAGAAGGAAGCCAGTCGAGGCCTTTCCTTTCCACCTCCTCCCTTGAGCTCGATCCGACCTCCGACTTCATCAACAAACAAGACCACGACCGACCCGTCCAAGTGCCGAACAGCTCCTTCCCCCTTCTCTCGCCTTCCGCGCCTCCTTAATACCACCGGTCATCCACGTCATCAGCCGTACCGCTCTCTCTTCTACTCGACCTTGCTTTCTCCTTTCCTGACTCGATGGCTACACCCTTCACACCTAGCAAACAGGTATCGTGTATGCTTCATGTATCTGTAACATGTATATTGAAGTTTAATATGAATGTCAATATATAGTATACTAGAAGTTATAGAAAGTGTATATACCGTATGTAGTTAAATAGGTTTGGTTAGGAAATTTGCAAATTTTACATCAGTAAAAGTATATAAGGGTATTGTATTTTATATATATACATATAAACTGTGTTGTTTAATCTGTATATAAAGTATATTTATTTGATGAGAATTTTCTTATATATATAATGGCCATATACATAATTAGCTATATAAGTTACGTCAGTTTTGTTTTCTATGTTAATTTTTACAGAATTTAATATATGTTTTATTATAGAAGTTTTTGTTTTACGAAGTGTTACATTTTTTTTTATATATTATATATGCAGTTTTATATATATATATATATATATATATATAAACTATGAATGAGTTTGGTTTTGAACGATACATTATGATATAAAACTGTTTTATATACTAGTATGTTGTTTACAAGTTATGTATGTGTATGCTATGTCTTTGAGATATAGTTCTCCTATATATACTGTGTTGTTGCTCTATTTATAGAAAGACTATTGTATATAGAGTTTAAACAAGTATTTTATATATTTATATAGTTATCTATTATTTAAGCTGTTATATAAGTCGCGCGTACAGTATATAAGCTTTCTTTATGATATAGGTTAGTCTACAAACTTTTATACTGTAGAACATATATTTAGCACAGTATGAGGAATGGTGCATATTATATGAGTCACGAAGTTATAGGGCATAAGGTTTATTAAATTTTATTTTGTTCACAGGATATTATATATGTATTTTATTCTAAAGGGTTAGTCATTATATTTTAAAACGTATAATTATAACAGTTTAGTTTTGTATGTATACCAAGTTTTCGTCATTTTAAAGTTGAGTATATATGTCTTAAAAAAAAAAAAAATTATTCACCTAGAAAAAAAAAATGAGTTTGATATAATGACGATTTGAAATTTATATTATTTTAATAATTTTTCTTGAATTGAAATATAGAAATGAATAAATAATATAACAATAATGTACATATTTTCGTTCTATCAAGATGATTCTGATTATCTTCATCGATCCAATTCTAATCTGATTTCTTCTATTCTTGGTTATCAGCTTTGATCATCGAAATCGTGCTTAGATTCGTAACTCAATTTCAGTATCCGTTCTCTATGCGTATCCGTGGCATCTCCTGTTCTCTCTAGCCTCGAAAGGTGAGCAATCACTCACGATTAATATTCTTTTATTTATTAAATTTGATTTCAATTGAAACGACAATTGAAATATGCTGTTGTTAGTTATGTACACTGTTATTATTTGTATTAGTTCACCTATGACATCTGACACCATTATCTGTTAATTATTTATGCGACGATAATACAGTTTGGTTGATAATTGTTTGATTGTTTGTTGTTTATATTGGATGTTAAATTGTAATGTATAAAGTGATAAATATTATGCAATTGAAATTGACGTAGGATAGTTTAAAATGTGAATCGACATATGGGTTGAATTTGATTAGTTAAATATGACCCTTTTAATTGTTAAGTAATTAACACGTAGAATTTGATAAATTACACTTTGATCCTTTGAACATATATTGGATTAATTGTTGTAGTATAAAAATTGAAATTGAACGACAAGTGGAAAAACGTAATGTAATAATCTTTAATCTACATGAAATGATAGTGTAGATTCTAGAGATAATTATATTAATTCGCACAAACGACAATGCGAATTAATACGATTATTTCGGGATTATTTGAATTGATTATTGGATTGTGTTTGATTGTTGTTATTGCTTGTTTATTTACTTTGACACCATCCCAGTTATCACACTGCAAGTTCCCTTTGCTATGCTTTGATTTTGAATTGAATTGGAATCGGGTTGAAATGATAAATACCCAAATGAATTTGACTTAGGATAGAGAATTAGATAAAATCCGATTGGTCAATAATTTGATTTAAAAATAGAAATAATGATTTTATTCGAATAAATAATAAGTTTTGAAAGGAAATTGGAATTTGAATTTTTGAAAGAAAAGATTGAAATCTGAACAAATTTTAACGTAGTAATTGATGAAAGGACGTTGTTTGAAATTTAATTATTTAATAATTAAATTTGGAATTATTGTTAAATAATTTGGAATAAGTTATAATTAAGTTTGAAATTATTTAATAATTGAATAAGATTGAATTATTTGATAATTGAAAAATTGAATTCTTTGATAAGAGAAATTGAACTTTTGAATAGGTAAATTTGGAACTTCGTAAATAATTGAAATTGAGTTTCTTTGTTAATAAAGTTTTGGAAATTGTTTAAGTAAGTAAATAAGTGAAATTGAATTTCTTTAACAAGAAATAAAATGTGATTTATTGAAATAATTGTAAGACTTGTAATTTTGACAATTTGATTTGACGAATCTAATTTAATTAAATTTGAAGTATTGATAAAATGAGGACGAACGTAAGTAATTGATTTAATGAATTGGGAATTACGTAAAATTGTTTTGAATGATAAGTACTTAACGAATGAAATCGATAAATGAATTTAAATTGGTTTGAATGTTGAATTTAATCATTTAAATGATTTTCGGAATAAAACTTATATATGAACTTGAATCAATATTTGAATTGTTTAAATAAAATTGAAATTGAATTGTAAGACTTGAAATGATAAATTGGGAGTTTTGAAACGTAGATTGTGGAAATTGATTTTGAAAGACAAATGAAATGTTAATTGATAAATTCTAATTGAAATTGGATTTGATTTGGTTTTGAAATTGATTAAACGACCAATCGGTGTAAAATTACGAAAGTTATTAAAGAAACCGGAATCGGTTATGGATATACTCTCTGTCTAAACCGAAAACCACTTTAATAACTATACGTGGAGTGATGATCCAGAATGAATTGGTTGGAATGATGTACGTGATGACTGAAGAAAGAGAACGATAATGGATAGCCTTGACACTTGTGTCAAATTGGAAATGACTAAAATCAGGAGCCGTGCCGGGCCAAATGGGGTTAGCCACCTCGAGCGAACACACTTCTTCGTAACTTCTACTCATTACTTGTGATTGATTGGTGCACCCTCGTATATTTCAGGAGTGTTGTTTCGCGGTGTTGCGATCGCTGCGGCGATGCGTTTTCACCAGTCCGGATCAGGCGAACGGTAGTTTCACTACCTTGGGTATTGCCTCATGTGCCTTGTCATACTTGTATCCCTATATACGCGACCACTACGAATTTGTTTTGTGTTATACCTATGGAGTACTCCCTGATATCCCACCAGTTTACGGTGGAGTTTACAGTGCTGTATAGACTATGACATTTATAAAAATGTGTTAAGGGGGATAATGGTAACGCCTTAACACTATTTTGATACTTTATATTACTGATAGACATTATCTATTTAGCGTATACTACTACATATTAGATAGTTTAACGGATCCTTAAAGGATGGTGATTCCAACATCCTTTGAGTTACTTGTATTTCAATTGCTATTTCACTTGAGTTGGATTTGTTGATATAAGAATATTAATCCTGAATCGAGTGTTTTGTCTTTTGCTTTACGCTCGGGTCAGACTGAGTGTACCAGTATTCGAGGCTCGCCTTTGGAGTTGGAGCTTTGCTTGAAGATCCAGCCATCTATTCTGCTTTCAGTGTTCGATGATTCTAGTGATGTATTCTGATTTGCACTTGATGTATCGTATTTCTCTTTTGTTGTAAACTCTGATGTATCTTATATATTTATATAGTAGCTTCATGAACTACTATCTCTTTTACTTCCGCTGCATATTATTACTCTGTGTCTGTGATTCTGTGATTATTTATTTACTGTATATCTGAGTTTTTCCAAGTTTAAATTAACAATTCAGTATTTTGAATTATTCAAGTCCGACATGTGCGGATGCGAATAATCCAAAATAGCGGGTCGTTACAGTTGGTATCAGAGCTTTGGTAGCTCTAGGCAAAACTTAGCATATATGGTAAATGTATTTACAGAATCACTCCCACTCGAGTTTCAATCTCTTCCTTTTGACTCAATTCCTTTGAATTTTGGAACGTTCCCTCGGTTCCGGAATTCATTCTTGTCCCTCACTACTCGTCTGCTTTTAATTCTATAGTATCCCATAACCCCACTTCAAATGATCCTTAAATGAGTCGGCAGCCTCGCCAATTCTTTGAATTATTTGTAAAGGGGTGAAACTCCTTTACAATAAACATCGATTTACCGGAGATTTCGGTATCCTCGGTTTACAATGTTGTCTATCTACTGCTATGTCTGAATTCCATCTCTTAAGATCGGATGTTGATTTACCTCGGAGTTCAGCATCGATCTTATTCTTGAAGTTACGGTCGACCCGGTTAAGGTTGTCCATGAATTAAATTAGCTTATCCATCTCCCTATTATGTTAATTGAATTATCTTATCTTCTGTTTTGAACTTATTATCGAATCAAAATTCTCTTTGATTTGATTTCCATCAAAATTTGAAACTCTATACTTATTTTGGAGTCCATCCTTGTATCGTCGAGCGAGGAAGTGTATTTGTAAATTAATAATAAGATGTTTTAAAATATATTGTGTTGTTTGAGTTGTTGATGTTGATTTGGATTTTCGATCGATTCGTCTGATCAACGCTATCGATAGGATTTCCAAAACACTTGAACAGAGCAAACTGACACAATAATATTTTCAAATTTGGTGAATAAAATAGTTTTGTATAATTATATTATATCTAAGCATAAATTTTTTTTGAAATTAAAAGGTTAATGAATCAGTTGTCCAAAATGTGAAAAATTTAATTTTCATTTATTGTTTTATAACTCATCGACTATTTCATAATATAAATAAATGAATTTATAAAAGTTAGTTATAAAATTGATTTGGAGTTTGTAACGAATTTAAACCAAGAATTTGAGAATTTAATTTCCGGTGGTTTCAAACTTTGGTTTTAAAGGCTTTAAAATGCATGATCTAAAGTATTTTCGAATAGAAATTATTTCAAAGAAATTTTAAAAGCTCTAAATCAGTGCTCTCTTCTTTTTGTCGCTGGAAAATAATTTCGGTGATGACGGCCGCATCATCGACATTCATTTTCGAGTTTCGAAGTGGAGAGACTATTCTGTAGCTTTGCTATGGTTTGTTTTAAAAAATAAATTGATTTGAATTTTTAAACATGACTTGATTTATTATATATATTGAAGATTTTAAATTTGATTTGATATATTATGAATATATATATATATATATATATTTATCTACAAAATGGTTTGAAGTCAGTCGGAAATTTAATTCTTAAAATTTGGGTAAAGATGATTTCAATTATAAATAAAACCAAAATTTTGAATTAATATTTAAACTTGAGAGAATTGAATTAGAAATTTACTTGCATAATACCCAATTACATTATAATACGACTTACCAAAAGCATCCAAAGGTTGAATATGTAATTGGATAATTTACAATGCGAAATGATGTTAAAAGAAATTTAAAATTGGAATAGTTATAATAACTATAAATATGCTTGATATATGTGATAGGATATATTAAGTGGAGTTAACTTAATAATAATTTAAAATAAAGAAGAATTGAATTTGTTAAATAAAATATGATTATTAATTATTAATAGGGTATAATTAGATAATAAAAAATGAATAAATGAGATAAATAAATAAAATTTGTTCGGAAAGAATCTTTTGTTATCAAATATTAATAAATTGAACTGAAATCAACTTAATAAATTATCTTGAATTTAAAAACAAAATTGTTGAATATAAATTTATTGAAATTCATATGGTTTAAATTATTTGTTCATAATGTAATTCAAGTTTATTTTCTTTTGATTGTTTCTATTCTCCTACTTCGTTCCTTTTCGGGGACGAAAAGTTTTGAGTGGGGGAGAATGTAACGACCCGTAAATTTAGCCGATTTTAATAACGTATTAATTGAAATTTGGTGGGAATTTAAATGATAAATTTTTTTTTAATATAAATTTGATATTTGAAATGCGTCTAGTTAAACATAGCAAGTGGTAAATTTTCGTCCGAAAATATGAAAGTTTATTTCGCGCGTAAATTTATTTCAATTGAATCAGTTAAAAAGCGATGAAAATAAAACGTTTTCAAAACCAAAATATTTTTATATAGAAAAATTCTAAACCATCTTTTGAGCAAGTTGTCAGTTTGTCGTTTTTCCAAATTCGGACATTTTTGGCTCCGTCGATCTTATTTTTATACGAATTTTATGCATTTTCCGTAGTAGAAAATTCAAATTTTTATAATTCAATCGTACCACTGATACCCGTATACCGTTTTGATCGTCCCGTCGTGCTGATCTCTGTGATATACTCAATTCTGCATTTTGAAGTACGGTACGTGACGGAAACCACGAAACGGTTAATCGCATCGGTACCCGTTATTGTGCCTTTTAATTCTGAGACCTTTTGTTCTCCCTCGGCTATTCATTTTACATTATGCTAGCTGTCAAACACTTATTCAGCATAAAAGTTCACTTTTGGAAAAAATAAGCAGCCGTCCATTGAATTATAACTCACGTTCACTTCTTTGTATTTGCATGACTTTCCATTTTCCTATTCTCACGTTCACTTCTTTGTATTTACTGATTGCCTTTATAATTCCATTTTTTCAATGCAGCTACCACCTACCTCCTTTTCTTCTTCTATTGCCTGTACTTGTTCTATTCCCTAGTTTTGAAAATATAGAGCCCGCATCCAAAGCCTGATCTAATTTCCTCCTCCTTTCTCTTTCTCCCTTGCCCAAATTCTTCCAGCTTGGAACTGACGCACCTCCTCCCCACCTTGTGCCGACCACTCTACAACCATCGAAGAAGGAAGCCAGTCGAGGCCTTTCCTTTCCACCTCCTCCCTTGAGCTCGATCCGACCTCCGACTTCATCAACAAACAAGACCACGACCGACCCGTCCAAGTGCCGAACAGCTCCTTCCCCCTTCTCTCGCCTTCCGCGCCTCCTTAATACCACCGGTCATCCACGTCATCAGCCGTACCGCTCTCTCTTCTACTCGACCTTGCTTTCTCCTTTCCTGACTCGATGGCTACACCCTTCACACCTAGCAAACAGGTATCGTGTATGCTTCATGTATCTGTAACATGTATATTGAAGTTTAATATGAATGTCAATATATAGTATACTAGAAGTTATAGAAAGTGTATATACCGTATGTAGTTAAATAGGTTTGGTTAGGAAATTTGCAAATTTTACATCAGTAAAAGTATATAAGGGTATTGTATTTTATATATATACATATAAACTGTGTTGTTTAATCTGTATATAAAGTATATTTATTTGATGAGAATTTTCTTATATATATAATGGCCATATACATAATTAGCTATATAAGTTACGTCAGTTTTGTTTTCTATGTTAATTTTTACAGAATTTAATATATGTTTTATTATAGAAGTTTTTGTTTTACGAAGTGTTACATTTTTTTTTATATATTATATATGCAGTTTTATATATATATATATATATATATAAACTATGAATGAGTTTGGTTTTGAACGATACATTATGATATAAAACTGTTTTATATACTAGTATGTTGTTTACAAGTTATGTATGTGTATGCTATGTCTTTGAGATATAGTGCTCCTATATATACTGTGTTGTTGCTCTATTTATAGAAAGACTATTGTATATAGAGTTTAAACAAGTATTTTATATATTTATATAGTTATCTATTATTTAAGCTGTTATATAAGTCGCGCGTACAGTATATAAGCTTTCTTTATGATATAGGTTAGTCTACAAACTTTTATACTGTAGAACATATATTTAGCACAGTATGAGGAATGGTGCATATTATATGAGTCACGAAGTTATAGGGCATAAGGTTTATTAAATTTTATTTTGTTCACAGGATATTATATATGTATTTTATTCTAAAGGGTTAGTCATTATATTTTAAAACGTATAATTATAACAGTTTAGTTTTGTATGTATACCAAGTTTTCGTCATTTTAAAGTTGAGTATATATGTCTTAAAAAAAAAAAAAATTATTCACCTAGAAAAAAAAATGAGTTTGATATAATGACGATTTGAAATTTATATTATTTTAATAATTTTTCTTGAATTGAAATATAGAAATGAATAAATAATATAACAATAATGTACATATTTTCGTTCTATCAAGATGATTCTGATTATCTTCATCGATCCAATTCTAATCTGATTTCTTCTATTCTTGGTTATCAGCTTTGATCATCGAAATCGTGCTTAGATTCGTAACTCAATTTCAGTATCCGTTCTCTATGCGTATCCGTGGCATCTCCTGTTCTCTCTAGCCTCGAAAGGTGAGCAATCACTCACGATTAATATTCTTTTATTTATTAAATTTGATTTCAATTGAAACGACAATTGAAATATGCTGTTGTTAGTTATGTACACTGTTATTATTTGTATTAGTTCACCTATGACATCTGACACCATTATCTGTTAATTATTTATGCGACGATAATACAGTTTGGTTGATAATTGTTTGATTGTTTGTTGTTTATATTGGATGTTAAATTGTAATGTATAAAGTGATAAATATTATGCAATTGAAATTGACGTAGGATAGTTTAAAATGTGAATCGACATATGGGTTGAATTTGATTAGTTAAATATGACCCTTTTAATTGTTAAGTAATTAACACGTAGAATTTGATAAATTACACTTTGATCCTTTGAACATATATTGGATTAATTGTTGTAGTATAAAAATTGAAATTGAACGACAAGTGGAAAAACGTAATGTAATAATCTTTAATCTACATGAAATGATAGTGTAGATTCTAGAGATAATTATATTAATTCGCACAAACGACAATGCGAATTAATACGATTATTTCGGGATTATTTGAATTGATTATTGGATTGTGTTTGATTGTTGTTATTGCTTGTTTATTTACTTTGACACCATCCCAGTTATCACACTGCAAGTTCCCTTTGCTATGCTTTGATTTTGAATTGAATTGGAATCGGGTTGAAATGATAAATACCCAAATGAATTTGACTTAGGATAGAGAATTAGATAAAATCCGATTGGTCAATAATTTGATTTAAAAATAGAAATAATGATTTTATTCGAATAAATAATAAGTTTTGAAAGGAAATTGGAATTTGAATTTTTGAAAGAAAAGATTGAAATCTGAACAAATTTTAACGTAGTAATTGATGAAAGGACGTTGTTTGAAATTTAATTATTTAATAATTAAATTTGGAATTATTGTTAAATAATTTGGAATAAGTTATAATTAAGTTTGAAATTATTTAATAATTGAATAAGATTGAATTATTTGATAATTGAAAAATTGAATTCTTTGATAAGAGAAATTGAACTTTTGAATAGGTAAATTTGGAACTTCGTAAATAATTGAAATTGAGTTTCTTTGTTAATAAAGTTTTGGAAATTGTTTAAGTAAGTAAATAAGTGAAATTGAATTTCTTTAACAAGAAATAAAATGTGATTTATTGAAATAATTGTAAGACTTGTAATTTTGACAATTTGATTTGACGAATCTAATTTAATTAAATTTGAAGTATTGATAAAATGAGGACGAACGTAAGTAATTGATTTAATGAATTGGGAATTACGTAAAATTGTTTTGAATGATAAGTACTTAACGAATGAAATCGATAAATGAATTTAAATTGGTTTGAATGTTGAATTTAATCATTTAAATGATTTTCGGAATAAAACTTATATATGAACTTGAATCAATATTTGAATTGTTTAAATAAAATTGAAATTGAATTGTAAGACTTGAAATGATAAATTGGGAGTTTTGAAACGTAGATTGTGGAAATTGATTTTGAAAGACAAATGAAATGTTAATTGATAAATTCTAATTGAAATTGGATTTGATTTGGTTTTGAAATTGATTAAACGACCAATCGGTGTAAAATTACGAAAGTTATTAAAGAAACCGGAATCGGTTATGGATATACTCTCTGTCTAAACCGAAAACCACTTTAATAACTATACGTGGAGTGATGATCCAGAATGAATTGGTTGGAATGATGTACGTGATGACTGAAGAAAGAGAACGATAATGGATAGCCTTGACACTTGTGTCAAATTGGAAATGACTAAAATCAGGAGCCGTGCCGGGCCAAATGGGGTTAGCCACCTCGAGCGAACACACTTCTTCGTAACTTCTACTCATTACTTGTGATTGATTGGTGCACCCTCGTATATTTCAGGAGTGTTGTTTCGCGGTGTTGCGATCGCTGCGGCGATGCGTTTTCACCAGTCCGGATCAGGCGAACGGTAGTTTCACTACCTTGGGTATTGCCTCATGTGCCTTGTCATACTTGTATCCCTATATACGCGACCACTACGAATTTGTTTTGTGTTATACCTATGGAGTACTCCCTGATATCCCACCAGTTTACGGTGGAGTTTACAGTGCTGTATAGACTATGACATTTATAAAAATGTATTAAGGGGGATAATGGTAACGCCTTAACACTATTTTGATACTTTATATTACTGATAGACATTATCTATTTAGCGTATACTACTACATATTAGATAGTTTAACGGATCCTTAAAGGATGGTGATTCCAACATCCTTTGAGTTACTTGTATTTCAATTGCTATTTCACTTGAGTTGGATTTGTTGATATAAGAATATTAATCCTGAATCGAGTGTTTTGTCTTTTGCTTTACGCTCGGGTCAGACTGAGTGTACCAGTATTCGAGGCTCGCCTTTGGAGTTGGAGCTTTGCTTGAAGATCCAGCCATCTATTCTGCTTTCAGTGTTCGATGATTCTAGTGATGTATTCTGATTTGCACTTGATGTATCGTATTTCTCTTTTGTTGTAAACTCTGATGTATCTTATATATTTATATAGTAGCTTCATGAACTACTATCTCTTTTACTTCCGCTGCATATTATTACTCTGTGTCTGTGATTCTGTGATTATTTATTTACTGTATATCTGAGTTTTTCCAAGTTTAAATTAACAATTCAGTATTTTGAATTATTCAAGTCCGACATGTGCGGATGCGAATAATCCAAAATAGCGGGTCGTTACAGATATAAATATATAATTCAGCACATGATTGTTCATCAAAAAAAGTACAAATATAAATAAAAAATGAGGCAAAATGGCTTAACTCATTCAAGTATGCTCGGCCACTTCACAAATGGGCTAGATCACCATCAAGTAATGCTTGGCCATATTGGTTTAAGAGCACAAAAGCATGGCTATGACCAGAAATACACATGACAATGGACTGAAATAAAGAGATGGTGGGGTAAAAGGCATTAGGAAGGTCAAAAGGCAAAGGCAAGTGAAATTTAGGTTCGGCCCTATGCTCAAGTGGCTCGGCTATGGGTTAGCATGGCTCGTCCTTATGCTAAGATCTGGATCAGGTCAGGTCCGTCACTTTCACGATTTGGAGGCGAAGTATAGGCCACGGCAAGGGGTTGGAAGATGTGGCATAAGTGGTGGCCGAAGTTAGCAATTAGGAAGGATGATGTAGTGGAGATTGGCTAGGGTTTTAAGGGAATATTGGTGATGGAATTAGATCAATGGTCATGGCACGGTGTAGGAGGTAAGATGGTGATGGTTGTGACCGGTCTAAGGTGGTAGTGGAGGAGATGATGGTCGGCAAGAGGAAGGCATGTGATGGTGGAGGCCGAACTTGCTTGGATCAAAAGAGAAAGGAAAAAGAAAAGGAAGGAGAAAATGTTTACGGTAAAATTATTTTGTTCAGGAGATGGAAATGAGAGGGAGATAGAGATAAGAAACTTTTGTATGTGAATTGTGAAAAGAATGAACGGCTAAGAAATGGAAAGATCTTGAACGGCTAGAAAGGAAAAGTCATAATTCACATTAAAGAAAAGAAAACATATGTCTCTTGAATTTCCTAAGCCCAAAATCAAATAAAAGAAAATAGAAAGTAGTGAATGGAAAAATAAAAAAAAATAGAAAATAGAAATGAAATATAAAATATAAAATAGAAAAATAAACAAAATACTGAAAATAATCGCGCGTAACACGCTGAAATTTAGCAGTTTTTAGAAGTATAAAACAGAATTTTATAAAACGAAAAGCAGAACGAATATCAAGATCAAATTCAGCTTCAAAGAAATGATTGGAAATTTAAAATTCAAATTTTAAATTTTCAACTGAAAGTCAAAGTTTGACCATAGTTGACCGAAATATAAAAAATTTAGAAAATAATTATTTTATTTTATTTGGAAATTAAATTATAAACAAAATCCTAAATTACATTGGAAAATTCCAAAATTTCAAATTTTAAATGATTTAAATCAAAGTTTTCAAAATAAATTCTTATAAAATATTTATTAAAATTATAGTTTGTTAGACTTGAGGCTATGCGTTACCTTTTTGCACACATTTCACTTAGAATGCTCATCGTCCACCTGACGAAGTTCTAATAGCATTCATCCATACAAGTTGCCCTGGGTCTGGACAAGCCGAATCACCGTCTTCATCATCTTCACGGTATTCATTCGCAAACGGTCAAACTGGATCGAAGTGGTTTTTGGATAATTAAATCCGATCTCGGCCTCTTCGAAACGATCCATGCATTGACCAATATTGACAGTCGGTTATTTAACTACCAATACAAACAATCATTCACCAATTGTTTTATTTCCCCTGAACATCACCAAGTCTTAATACTTTAGATTTTTAAATAATTTAAATCACTTCATCCAAAATTATATACTTTAAAACATTTAAAATAGAAAACTACTTAAAACACTTTATTGAAAATACTAGCTATGAAATTTTAAAATAATTTCTCTTGTAAAACTTAAGACACACAACTTTTAAAATAAGCTATTTTATAAACCATAAATATTTAATAATTTTCCTCTAATCATAATACCACTTTTAAATATCTAAAACAATTAAATACTATAGTTACTTAATAAATATTTACTTTTAAAATTTTAAACAACTTAAATAATAAATTTCTCAAAAAACATTCTTTTAAGACAACTTTAAAACTTTTAACTTATACTTTAAAATCTTCCTTTGAAAATTCACTTAGCTTTTCAGGAAATTACACTTTCCATTCCAATGTAACCGTCTAATCATTTATGAATCCTCCTCGATTTATTTCCAGTTTAATTTACATCCCAATCCCGCAAATTTCTTTCCACACTTTTAAAAATAAAAACTATTTATTTTTAAAACAAATTACCCTTTCCTTATAAATTCCCGCCAGGAAATTATAATCCCAAATATCCTCTGTTATTTATTTCATTTCATTTATAAACCCCGTTTATAAATTCCATAGTCTCATTCTCCTTTTTATCGCAGTTTCAATACTTAATCGATTTACAAATCAATTTCAAAATTAATTCCATTTTAAAATAAATTCCTTTACTTACCAAAATTTATTCCAAAACCCATTAATTACAGATTCATCCTTTTATTACAATTTAAAATCTTATTTAAATCTGACATTATCAACTTCACACTTTATTTCAAAATGTCCCTTTTTAAATTCTCCCAAACCATCTTAAACCATGAATTCAAAAATAAATCCTTTATTTCTTTAATCAACATCACTTAAGTTTTCAAAA
This sequence comes from Allium cepa, assembly GCA_030765085.1. Taxonomy (NCBI): domain Eukaryota; kingdom Viridiplantae; phylum Streptophyta; class Magnoliopsida; order Asparagales; family Amaryllidaceae; genus Allium; species Allium cepa. The sequence continues at coordinate 271,396,575 of CM060943.1, read as the reverse complement.
TTCCCATTTATTCAAAAACCTCTTTCCCCATACTCGGAATTTATTTAATAGGATTTTAAATCAACCTCTTTTCCTTTCCCAAATTCATTCTTTTAATTTATCCAATTTCACTATATTTATTTTCTTAGAATTCCCTTTTTTATTTTTCTTTAAAATCCAATCTTTATATTTTTGATATCTTGATATACCCAAAATATATTCAGTCAAACCATAGAATTCAATATTTTCAATTCCCAATATAATCAATATAATTTATGACAGATTATTAAATAAAACATATCACCAAATATGAAAATAAATTCCATTATTTTGAGGAGTCCAGTTGGATCCCTCCAACCTGTTTCTCTGCACCCACAGATGTTAGTCAACTATAAAATACCAATTCCACTTCGAGGTGGAATATCGCAGTATAAAGGGTCATCCGCTATTATGCGGGGCGTATAGGTTCTCATCCACTATATAATATGGGAATATCAATCACTCTAATATATATATACTACTATATATAATATCACATCCAGACTAATAATAATAATAACCAATTCAAGAAATCAATCCGATAATTTAAATTTAACTATTTAAATTAACGGTAATCCAAATAAGTGAGATTAACTCACCTTCAATTTTTAATTTGCAATTCGATCAACATCGGCTTGTTTCTCCACGATTCTAGACCTTGTATAAACTTTACATCGTTTATAAGTATTTAAAATAATTATTAATTTTTTTTACCATTTAATAAATTTTAATTAGCTTAAACTAATAATTTCCTTTTGAAACCTTTTTGTAACTTTAATAAATTAAATGAGTTCATTAAACAAATTAATCACTATAATACATTATTTAAAATATACTAGAAGCTTCTAAAAATGTGTATATATATTTTAACTTATTTTTCATTTCCAAACTGCATATAAAAATAATCTATATAGGCTTAAAAATCTAATTTTATATAAACTCTTATATTCCAAAATTTTATGTGTATATATATATATATATTTCCTATTTTAAACTTATATACATTCCCAATCTGTATATATATTTATTAGATTTAATTTTCAAAATAAACAACCTATATACCTCACTGTAATTATTTATTTTTTTCTCAAATATATACACATATTTTAAATTGAAAAAAAGAAAATAAAGATGCCGATACCGCACTGTCTTTGACCGGATAACACCCCAAATCGAACTGCCCTCATGCCCTCTCGAGAACGGCACCGTGCATGCAAAAAAATCCAAAGCCAAAGAACCTCATTCGCGACTCCACCGAGTGTCGTACAACCCTAACTCGAGTTCCAGCAAAGCAAATCCCCTTACCTCGACTTGTGACGACCCGCACTTTAACCTTCGAAAATCGGCATCCAATACATCACCTGTATTCAAATGCCGATGATTCAAACGTTGGAGTCCAGCTCGCTGGAGTCATAACACATTAGATGATAACAAAATAATGGAAACAAAATAACTTTCATTTATAGACTACATGAATTACAACATTGTACAACAAAGGACCATCATCATCAGAGATCTATATATACAGAACAACGGAATACAACATAACAGCAAAAAAAATATCATCAATATGGTCTTCCAACAGAGAGTCCAACATATTGCATCTCCATTTCCAAAGCTCTAAAGTCCAAACCGAAAAGCTCAAAACCATAAGCTTCTAAATAGAATACTTCCAAATCCATGTCTACTCCCCAACATAGCTTCAGAACCTACTGACCAGCTAGCTCTAGGCTGCCCGTGTCGAAAATTAGGGGCGCCCAGAATTTAGAAAAGGGAACAATAAACTCCAAGTCAGTCATAGGACTGGTGTGAGAAACATAAATACAGTTATTTGAAAAAAAAATCCGTTTATGCTTTTTTGGAAAATGAAACTACCATAAGGTCTCCTGGCACACACTCCAATGTAATCGTACACATGAGGGAGGCTTCTCCTTATAGTAGTCAAACATGCTTGATACGTGAAAATCCTTTTGATATTATTATTAGTGCATAGTGTGGAAAACATTTTGCGAGTATAATATTAATCTTAGCCAACATACGTACCATTATAGTATGCCTACTATAGCTACCATGTTAAATGGCAGGTTCTACAACTGAAATCATAAAGGGCTCGTATTGTTTTGTTTGGATTTCCAACAAATGGCCAAGGCTAAGGAAATTCCTTTATCCGAATGGGTACGCCTCTGGAAGGATGTCTCGACAACCTTACTGGATCGCTGCCAAAACAAGGACGGGTTACCTTTGTAACTAGGTAACTAACTATCATGAGTATGCCATTAGCCGGTCGTAACCGACCTTTACCGATGCGTCTCAAATTCCAATAACCACATAAGTAAAATATATGGGCTCCATACCATAATTCCACTTTTTATCTAGAAGGAAATGCACATACCCTTAGGGTCGTGAACTCCATAACCTTGCTGCATCCTTCATGTTTCGACCATTTCTCGAGGTGTGAGATTCGATGAAGTCTCGTCCCACAAAGCTATGCTTTACACAAAAGCCATGCTTCGATCAACCAATGCTCAGCGCTTAGCATGCCACCTTACCAAATTGGGAATATATCACTAATAACTATCAAATACATAACCTCTGAGCTCGTACATCTCAGAGAAGGGTGTTAAGCTAAGAGAATAAATTCTCCGCCACCAAATAGAAATGTATTTGATAGAAATCATCTTTAATCTCATAGTGTAATGTCAGACATACATCCATATAAGTTCATCCTGGCTCTGAATGGAACCGAAGGCACTTCTTCCAATTAAGGAAAGAAGTCCTTGCAAATCCGGATATCTCCAATCTTGTTCGGACTCCCCGTCACATAGGGTAATCTCTATACCGGAGCAACTTGGTGAAGAGACAATGAATAGGCAATCCTTATGTTTTTCCAAATCGAGCACACGAGAACCGAATGGAACATAATAGATCATCCAAGATCCACATCGACCCACCGCCTCAGGCCATTAGAGGCTTCGAAACTCTGTCCATACCTTTGCTGAAGACCTACGCACCTAATCCCCTTGCTCCGGTCAATCCCGATGCATTGACAACGTCGAAATTGCCTTGAAACCAAAGTCGATCAAACCTTGGTCTAAAACCCTACAAAGACGTCGTGCCACTGCCACGATGATTGGAAAATTCTTTGATCATTTTTCCCGAGATCGTCGACCTCCAAGCTACCTTCACAGCGATCCAGAGACTCCACCCTCCGCCGATCCCCATAAAATGCCAAAATCCCCTTTCCCATTCAACCAAGAATTCCTTACTCAATGCTAAACTAAAAATCTTGACTTAATTTTTAAAAAACATGGATTTCAAAAGCGATTTAGATGATGTAGGTGTAACTTGAAATCATGATATTCGAATTTGACATGCTTTTGAATTTTTACTTTATATTCAAATTTTCATAAAAACTTAAACTAATAACACTTAGTAAGTTAAGATCTTGTTAATTCAAACACTTTTTGTTTAAACATCAAACCCTAAAAAGAATTAGGAGATGAGGACTTGAATTTTGAAATTGTTTAAGGCCTATAATCTTGAACAGACGCACGTCTTGCCTATACACAGACATGCACACATCAATCTATATATATACACATGCAGACATATTTCACATCCAAAGAAACATTTTTCACCACGTACTTAAAATATCATTCACAAACATCAAGATATATAAACAAATTCAAGTTTAATATATTAGTTTACACACAGTAAATGTTGAACAGAGGGTATTCTTTGAAATTTGGAAAACTTGATTTTTTTTTATTTTTGATCTGCTTGATGTTTTGAGATGATCTTTGCTTCTTTGATTGAATCTTTGCTTAATTGCTTTAGGTTTTAGATTTGAAAGAGGTTGTTGTTTGATTTTATTCTTCTCTGGTTTGTTTCTTTCTCAGGTTTTGTTTTGAATTTTTTTTTTGAATTAAATAAAATGATAAAAGAAGGGTAGAGAGATATGTATAACTTTATTTTTATTATTTTTTAAGAAAAATGAAAAGAACAACTAGTGACTCTTGTATTTTTCATGTTGTAATTATCTTACACTTGTCATTGTATGTTATACAAAAGCCACAGATGTCAAAACCTATAAAAAAAATTATGTTTTTATTAATTTAAGTATTATGTTTTATATTTATACATATTTACAAAACATATTTATTCATGTAAAATTTTAAAAGAAAGTATATAAATCTTTTATTAAATCTTATTTTAATCTTGAAATATGAATATCTAATGTTTTTGAAAATATAAAATTTTAAATTTATACACACAAACAAACACATATCTTATTTGTTTTGGAAAAAGAATTCAAATTAATTCACAAATTAATCCTAAAAATTATATTAATTGCTGAAGTAATTTTGGCTTAAAAATGGGATTGTTGCAAATTCCCCCATAAGAAAATTTCGACCTCAAAATTTGAAAGAAAAAGATAATCCCAAAGCTCTTATATGCAAACAATCCAAGCATACATATCAGCCATATACTAACAACCAAAGCAATCAATTCATTCAACAAACATTCCTTATTATCCAGACACAAATCCGGATAGGCTTTCCTAATACTATCTACAGTTTCCTAGGTGAACTGCTGAACTATCACAAGTCATTTTTGCAATCTTTTCCAGCTCGGTTTCCAATGACACAATTCTCTTTTCACAAATCAGGACAGCCTTATGTTTATCTAACCAATCCATTCCAAGTAAAATCTCAAATTCATTAAAGTCAAGAATAAAAAGATGATAGGAAACTGATGATGAGAATACGAAATAGGAACTTTTCGACAATATAGACAAAGATTCGCAGGGCCTCCTACCGGGTTCTTCACACAAATAGGTTCGTCTACGAATTCGGGTTCAAGATTTAACTCTTCTATGGTTTTCTATGAAATAAAACAATGCATGGCTGCAGTGTCGAATAGAACTCTAACAATTTTATCATAAATAAGAAGATTACCTTTCAAAACTCCTTTCCCTTTATCAGCTCCTGAAGTTGAAGGTTCATCCTTGATTGCATATACCTTTGCTACTTGGGTCTGCTTCATTATCGATTCTTTAACCATGTGTCCTGGCTTATGGTAATAGTAGCATTCCTTGGCTTCTTGTCCTTCTTGCTGCTATTTGAGAAATGACATTTCTCCAACCAGTTGAAATAGGCAACATTCTTTGCCTTGTTCTCCTAAGTATCCTTCTTTTTTTTACATTGCCAAGGCTTCTTTCCTCCGAACTTTCTCTTCTTCTAATTTGGATTACTTCCACTTCCTTTCTCTTCTGGAATCTCTTTTTTATCTAAGGTGGCATATCTATATCCCATGTCTATCAAATCAGCAAAAATATTCCTTCACATGGCATGTCATCCTTTCATGAAACTTCTTGTTCATCCCTTTAATAAATCTCTCATTCTTCTTAAAAGGGGTATTCACTAATTGAGGTCCAAATCGGGATAACTCATTAGACTTATTTAAGTATTCTTCAAAAGATAGATTTCCTTGCTTGAAATTGGTAAACTCTTAATACATCCTGAAAATATTAGCGGAAGGCATATGACGCTCCTCAAATACTTGCTTGAATCTATCCGATGTAAACTCATCCTCCAATTTGGCCAATGTAATGGTCTCCCACCATGCCAAAGCTTCTTTCTGGAGCTGCCAAGAAGCTAGTAACCTCCTTTGATCATCGTACAATTTCAACCCTTTAAAAATCTTCTCACAAGATCGAATCCAAGCATGCGCTTCTATAATAGTCTCCGTACGTTTGAATGGTTTCCCTCCAAGTCTTGTGAAATTCCGATATAACTCTGCCAGATTTGGCTTGGGTTAGATGGGAAGAGCTGCCCCTTCCATTATTGTTGTTGCAGGGTCTCGACCATTTGTAGTGGTACTCCCCCTTCCCCTACCTTCTCCTCCTCTTGCACTCACTCACTATCCGTAAATAGCAAGAAAATTGATTTAGGCATACGGACGAGATATCTTAGGGAATATACTTATGCTAGGGCATTTCTAACCCTGTCTCTAATGAGTCACCTAATGAGTTATACTCCAAAGCTAAAGTTCTTACTCAACCTTCATCTTTGGTACCAGATGTGACGACCCGCACTTCGACCTTCGAAAATTGGCATCCAATACATCACCCGTATTGAAATGCTGGAGATTCAAACGTTGGAGTCCGGCTCGTTGGAGTCAAAACACATTAGATGATAACAACATAATGAAAACAAAATAACCTCCATTTATACACTAAATGGATTACAACATTCTACAACAAGGGACCATCATCATCAAAGATCTATATATACACAACAGCGGAATACAACATAAAAGCTGAAAAAAATATCAACAATATTGTCTTCTAACTGAGAGTCCAACATACTGCATCTTCATTTACAAAGCTCCAAAGTCCAAACCAAAAAGCTCAAAACCAAAAACTTCCAAATAGAAGACTTCCAAATCCATGTCTACTCCCCAGCATAGCTTCAGAACCAATTGATAACCTGACTCTAGGCTGCCGTGTGTAAAATTAGTGGCACCCAGAGTTTAGAAAAGGGAACAATAAACTCCAAGTCAGTCTTGGGACTGGTGTGGGAAACATTAAAATAGTTATTTGAACAAAAAGTAGTCCGTTTATGCTTTTTGAAAAATGAAACTACCATAAAGTCTCCCGGCAAACACTCAAATGCAATCGCACACATGGGGGAGGTTTCTCCATATAGTAGTCAAACATGCTTGATATGCGAAAATCCTTTTGATATTATTATTAGTGCATAGTGTGGAAAACATTTTGCAAGTATAATATTAATCTTAGCTAGCATACGTACCATTATAGTATGCCTACTGTAGCTACCATGTTAAATGGCAGGTTCTACAACTGAAATTGTAAAGGGCTCGTATTGTTTTGTTTGGATTTCCAATAAATGGCCAAGGCTAAGGAACTTCCTTTATTCGAATGGGTACGACTCTGGAAGGCCGTCCCGAGAACCTAACTGGATCTCTGCTAACACAAGGCATGGTTGCCTCTGTAACTAGGTAACTAACTGTCACGAGCATGTCATCCTCCGTCATAACCGACCTTTACCGAGGTGCCTCAAATTCCAACAACTGCATAAGTAAAATATATGGGCTCCATACCATAATACCACTTTTTATCCAGAAGGAAATGCACATACCCTTAGGGTCGTGAACCCCATAACCTTGATGCATCCTTCCTGTTTCGACTATTTCCCGGGGTGTGACGTTCGATGAAGTCTCATCCTACAAAGCTACGCTTTACACAAAAGCCATGCTTCGATCAATCAATGCTCAACACTTAGCATGCCACATTAAAAAATTGGGAATATATCACTAATAACTATCACCTACATAACCTCTGAGCTCGTACGTCTCAGAGAAGGGTGTCAAGCTAAGAGAATAAATTCTCCACCACTAAATAGAAATGTATTTGATAGAAACCAGCTTTATATCTCAAAGCGTAATGCTAGACATACATCAATGCAAGTATATCCTGGGTCTGAATGGAACTGAAGGCACTTCGTCCAATTAAGGAAAGAAGTCCTTCCAAATTCGAATATCCCCAATCTCATCTGGACTCCCTGTCACATAGGGTAATCTCTATACCGGAGCAACTCGGTGCAGAGCAATCAACATACAATGCTTACGTTTTTGAAAATACCCGGTCTTCAACCACCGTCTTCAAATGCAATTCCATTTCGTCGTATTATTATTCGGAATGGGTTTTCGACTTATGTCCTTCCCCAGCCTTTCTGTATAATGAGCGCTTATTTTTAAAACACGTGGATACATTTGGATCTTAGTTAAGTCAAAACTTATTTCCCAAAACCTTTCCTTTTGAATGGTTTAAACATATTTCCATTTTTAGATCTTTTAAATGAAAGATCCACCTTTTATAATTCAGTATAGAACATTATATTCTCGCAATAATTCATCAAAAATAAATAACTCAAATTTATTACAACTCAATCCAATGTAATTCATGTCACAGAATATTTAAGATTAACTACTAGAGATATTAATCAATCCAAGCTTTCAATATAATTAATCATCCATAAGCAAGATTTATTAATCACATAATTAATAATTAATTTAATTTACCTAAAATAAATTAATTATTTATAAAATTACCTAACCCTTTTAATTAACATTATTTAATTACAAACCATTTGTTATTATTTTAATTAATTAATGAAATTAATTAATTATCCTTAATTATTTACATTAAGTAATTATCCTATAATTACTGATTAATGACCCTTTAATTATTAATTAATTATCCTTTAATTATTTAATTACTTACATTAAGTAATTATCCTTTAAGTAACTAATTATCCTTTAATTACTTACATTAATTAATTAGCCTTTAATTCATTAATTATCCTTTAATTAATTTCATTAAGTAATTATCCTTTTAGTAAATAATTATCCTTTAATTAATTTCATTAAGTAATTATCCTTTTAGTAAATAATTATACTTTAATTACTTACACTAATTAATTAACCTTTTATTAATTAATTATCCTTTAATTAATTTCATTATGTAGTTATCCTTTAAGTAATTATCCTTTAATCATTAATTAATTACCCTATAATTACTTAAGTTAATTAATTAACCCTTAACTACTTAAGTCCTTAATTAATCTAAGATAAACCACTATCTTAATTAGTTACTTAATTAAATTATTTAAATCTTATTTAATAAACCTTGGAATTAATTTATCATTAACATATGAATAACATAAGACCTTTCAAAAAAAAATTAATGATTTAAAACATTCCACCTTCTTAATTAATTTCTTAATTATACTATTGAATTTTTATTTAAAATAAACTTAAGACATAATTAAAAGGATATACATTAAAACTTTAAACTCAATTAATTTAAAATAATTTATTTAAAACTTAAGAATTGATTAATATAAGGACATGTAATAAAATACCTTAAACTTAATTAATTTAAAATAATTATTTTAAAACCTTTAACTTACCCCAAAACTTAAATAAAACAATTATTATTGGAAAGAATTTGTTAAGAAGTTGTTTTAAACTTGATTTGTTTTAACTTTAAAAACTTGCTAAAACCCTAGTGATGACTTGAGGCTAACCGGATCAAACCCGAGCCCAAACCCTAGCCACTTCTCTTTCCTTTCTCTTTTTAAAACTTTAAATTTGTTTAACTTTTAAAACTGTCACAACGGGTAAACACTCGTGTACATACCCGAAAGCAAACCCGAGCCATATGCAAATTTTCCCGAGCTCTCTCGCGAGACCAACTCCTTCATCCACTACCCAACCCACTGATACACTACTGATATTCATGTACGTGCATAGAATAGACGAGCACCGCTGCTCCGGCCATCGTCGCCACCTCCAGGACATCATCGGCAACCTCTCCTGAGATTTCGACCAACCAGACCCTCATATCGATTATGAATTCGAAATCGAGCACACAAGAACCCAATGGAACGGAACAGATCATCCAAGATCCACCTCGATCCATCGCCTCAGGACACCAGAGGCTCCGAAACTCCGACCATATCTTCGTCGAAGACCCACGCACCTAATCCCCTTGCTCCAGTCAATCCCAATGCATTGACGATGTCGAAATCGCCTGGAAACCAAAGTCGACCAAATCTTGGTCTAAAACCTTACAAAGACGTCGTGCCGCACCACGATGATTGGAAAATTCTTTGATCATTTTTTCCAAGATCGTCGACCTTCAAGCTACCTTCAGCAGCAATCTCGAGACTCCACCCTTCGCCGATCACCAGAAAATGCCAAAAACCCCTTTCTCGTTCAACCACGAATTCCTCGCTCAATGCCAAACTAAAAAATCTTGATTTAACTTTTAAAAATCATGGATTTCAAAAGCAATTTAGATGATGTAGGTGAAACTTGAAATCATGACACTCGAATTTGACATGCTTTTGAATTTTTACTGTATATTCAAATAATCCAGAAAAAATTAAACTAGTGACACTTTGAAATATTTTTAAAGTTAAGATCTTGTTAATTCGAACAGTTTTTTTTTAAATATCAAACTCTAGAAAGAATTAGGAGATGAGGATATGAATTCTGAAATTGTTTAAAGCCAGTAATCTAGAATAGAGGCATGTCTTGCTTGTACATAGACATGCACACATCAATATATATATATATATATATATATATATATATATATATATATATATATGTATGTAGACATACTTCACATCCATATAAACATTTTATATTTCACATTCATGTAGACATTTTTCACCACATACTTCAAATATCAATGACAAACATCAAGATATATAAACAGATTCAAGTTTAATATGTTAGTTTACTCACAATAAATGTTGAATAGAGGGTCTTCTTTGAAATCTGGAAAACTTGATTATTTTTTTATTTTTGATCTACTTAATGTTTTGAGATGATCTTTGCTTCTTTGATTGAATCTATGCTTAATTGCTTCAGGTTTTAGATTTGAAAGAGGTTGTTGTTTAACTTTATTCTTCTCTGGTTTGTTTTTTTTCTCAGGTATTGTTTTGAATAAATTTTTTTGAATGAAAGAAAATGAGAAAAGAAGGGCAGAGAGATATATGTAACTTTATTTTATTACTTTTAAAAAAATGAAAAGAAAAACTAGTGACACTTGTATTTTGCATGTTGTAATTATCTTAAACTTGTCTTTGTATGTTGTACAAAAGCTACAAATGTCAAAAACCTTTAATTTGTTTTTCTTTATGTTTTTATTAATTTAAGTATTATGTTTTATATTTATATATATTTACAAACCATATTTATTCATGTAAAATTTTAAAAGAAAGTATATAAACCTTTTATTGAATCTTATTTTAAACATAAAAAGTTAATCTCTGGTGTTTTTGAAAATATAGAATCTTAACTTTAAATATCCTTTGAAAATTATTATATAACTTTAAATAAAAGGATTTAAAATTAATTATACATTAATAAATAAACCAATATATATATATATATATATATTAGCTTTTCTAAAATATAGAGTTTTTAAATCCAATTTATTTTTAAGATAATTATTTTTGAATTTCAAATCAAAATTCTGTTTTATATTCTATTTATATATATACACACAAACAAATACATATCTTATTTGTTTCGGAAAAAAAATTCAAATTAGTTCGCAAATTAATCCAAAAAATTATATTAATTACTAAATTAGTTTTGGCTTAAAAACAGGATCGTTACACACCTTCTCCGACCTCGTGCTCGTCTCCAATAATACCACTTCCACTTTACTCGCTCTCACGCGAAATCGAACTTGCGATACACCCCATTGCCGCCTTCCTTGATCGAGATGGCTTCCCACCATTTCCCTTGAATTGCCAACTAGAATCAAATAGATGGAGGGAACGAAAGGCATGTTTATACTTCGTTTGTTTAGAACTTATAAGGGAGGAGAGGAAGAGATTTCATTTGAAAAAAAATTCTTCTTGTTCGGCCATATTTATTTCGATCTAAGGTTCATTCTTTTTTTTGATGCTTTTCATGAATTTTTTTGAAGAGGAAGAGGTTGTGAATGAATTCGGCTATTTTATCATTTTCTCTTGCAATATATTCCTGCATGGATTTAAACAGAAAAAGGGAAACACCTATAGATGGTTGTGTGCTATACCCTACATGCTATAGTAGATAACTATTTTGACCTGTCAAATTATATTTAAATTTTAAATTTAAACTGTCCTGAAATCGTAGCTCAAATCTCAACCTCCTATTGAGGCATGCTGCTAGGCGTTTATAATGTTATACCCCCATTTCGAACGCAATGGAAAAGGTTTCGAGTCCTAACTCGATCGTATGGAGAAGATAGCATTTTGGACTCTATTATTATATTGAATCTTCAATATAGATTTTAGCGCGTTTATATATCGTATGACCACACGATAACTCCAAAAGCTATGAAAATTGAATTCCAATAATAATACCCCATTACAGATCAAATGGAACTAGTTTCATTGAAATCCAAGACTGTGCCTCGGAAGGCTATTTTTAAATGCAAATTTAAACGATATATTTTTAAAAATGATCAAAACACTTTTAAATTCAATTTTAAAAGTTCTATTATCTTCAGTATTATCAATATATATTTTATAAGTTTTCAAATTATTTTTAACGAGTTAAAACTCCAAATTTCATATTTTACCCAATGTTTACTCCAATAATTTAATTATCCAATAAGTAGTGATATTTGAAATTCAAGTTAATAATTAACTTTTAAATATTTAAAATCAATTAAATATTCCAGTTTCAAATATCCAAATATTCCAGGTCGTCACATTCCTCCCCCAGTAAAAGAATTTTATCCTCGAAATTACTAGTTAAGAAGAATGGTCCAAAACCTGCTTTCTATTTTCCCCAAAACCAAGCAGTTTCTAAAAAATTCCCAAAAGAATCTTTTTATTAAAGACACTATCCCTCTTACTAATTTTCGAAACTCAATCAAAGGTTCCAAACAATATCACTTACTCAACCATTTCAAATTATAATTTAAAACCATAATTTAAACTATCAAAATTTTCTCAAACTTTTTATAACTCTCTAAATTTTCGAAATTTTTTGCCAGTGTCTCCTTTGCGCGGCTTGACAGATATGACTACAAAATGCCTCTACGGGCCCCATAAATTTCAAAAGAAAACAAAAGGTAAGTAACTAGATTAGAAAAATCATCAAATTTCATCAGAAATTTAAACACATAATCTTTGTCGGTCAATTAAAATTTATCTTCTGGGATTGAAAACATCAATTTCCTTTTGTTTTTAAATACCTGTATACTAATTAGCAATAATATCCAATCACCATTCAAAATCATTTTATTCCTCTCTTTTCAAAGTTTTCAATGTTTATTTCACTCAAGGTTGTACGATGTACACATATCATCCGTACATAATTCCAAATCCGATCGCTCACTCGATCGCACAATTTCACTTCCAAACTAGTATCGTCCACCTGACTTCCAGTGCGGACTCAGTTCTGGTTTCTTGATCAGAAACCGTCATTCTCCTTGCATAGTCATAAACTATGATAGAGAATTTCCATAATCAATCAAAATCCAAATCTAGGTTCACCGTCGAAATTCCAGTGAAAAATCCCAACTCGGATCGATATAACTATATCGAAATTCTGTGCTCGAATCTGGATCAAATCGCTATGCGAATAAAATAATATACGTACATCCTACGTATTTATCTCAATTGATTATTAGCTATATCAAATTTCTTTTATTCACGCTTATTATTATTTTCATCCATTTATCCACACTTCTCTTTTCGCCCATTTTTATTAAATCTTCCTACGAACATTGACTTAGTATATTTCCCAATTTCAAATTTTTACTTAACAATTTCGCCATTCATTTCTTAAGTCCAACATAAATATTTTATATACTTTAATATTTATTTTCGCTTTACCAATTTGGTTTACATATATTTCTATTCCAATTGGATCTCCAATTTCTATATGAATTCAATTTACCTTTAATTTTAGAATACTTAATTCTATTCACCTTATCCCAAACCATATTTAATTAACCATTTCTTTAATTAGTGCCACTTACTAATTTATTCATATCTCAAACACTTTTTATTTCCAAACCTTAATTATTATTATTTTTTTGTCCACTTGGAATTAATTCTACAACTTCGCTTTACTTTACACAATTTAAATTTAATATCATCCCAACATTCAATTTCAATTCATTTGCTTACCCACTTAAATCAATTGGTTTACTTGCTAATTTTATTTCAATCCTTTGTTTTGTTTAGTCCAATTTGATTAATTTTCCATCTCACTTTATTTAATACAATACAAATTTAATTCCAATATTCAGTTTCAATTCCATTTACTTACAAATGTAAATTAATTTGTTCATTTACAAATTTATTTCCAACTTAATAAATTTTATTTCAATGGCCATTTCATTTAGTCTACTTAGACTTACTTCCCAAATTCACTTTTATTTATCTTGATTTAGTTACATTCCAATTCAATCCAAATTTTAAACTTCTATAAGTTTCCCAACTTATTTAAATTCCATTTGCTAACTTCTTTTAATTTACCTCATTTAATTAACTTACTTTTCTAACTTATTTCGTTTCCACCCTATTTTAACTTAACTCTCCTTTAAGTTAAATTTTTATTCCAACGAATTTCAAATTTTATAAGTCCAGACTTGTTTGTATCAAATAAACATTTTAAATAAGATCCCAGAGTTTAAATAATTGCTTAAACATTCCTAAACATTTTTTAAATTAATTGTATCCCAAAAATCCTTTGTTATATCCAACATTCCTTTATATTTCAAAAATAAAAACAGTTTTACAAATAACTCCAATTTAAAATATTCAGGCAGCAATTCCTCTATTGGAAACCCGAAAATGAACATCGATGATGTTGTAGTCATCACCAAAGTTATTTTCCAGCGACCGAAAAGAGTTTAATGCTTTTACTCTTTTAAAAACCTTTTCAAATACTTTTGATTTCAAATCCCACTAGATTTCATTCCTAATTCAAAAATATTTCTAAAGTAATATCACCATTATTTCTCCAAACCTTTGAAAACCATTTCCAAACCCAAAGGAATTTAAACTTTTTCCAAAATTTCAAATTTCAAATCCTTCTATTCTATATTCAAACATTGCTCTGGAATTTTATCTCATTTCAATTATAAATCATATTTATAATTCATATTTACAAATCTCATTCTGTTATATAAATTATTCCTTAACTTTGGTTATAACAATATTTTCTTATTTTCAATTTCCACACAACAATAATAATATTTTAATATTATCACTTCCTAACAATCAAGCAACCATATCTATAATAATTTACAAAAATTATTTCTTTTATATACAAAATAATTTGGGCAAAATTATTTCATTTACCCATTTTAAGAACAATACTGTGTTAGTTTGCCTTGTTTAAGAGTTTAGAAATCCCTATCGATACAGTTATCCAGACTGCACAAACTAGAATTTATAAACACTCAACCGATAAGTCAACAGAATATAAAATAATTTTTATTTTCACTAACAAATAAGCGGTCATATCTATTAATACACTCAAACTCATTCTAGAGTACTACTGACTCTATCTCTAATGAGTAATCCCCACCAGAGCCAAGGTTCTTTCTTAACCTTCAGCTCTGATGCCACTGTAATAATCCGCAGATCCATACCTCTTAGAGCCGACCATATTCTCCATCAGACCAAGTCAAAGTAGACGAAACGTGAACCATTAGGGTTAAAGAAGAAGGAGGTGGAAGAAAAAGAATAAAAACATCAGAATGACACAAACGCAGCTGAACAATATATAATAGATAATAACTGATCTTTATACAAAAAATGCTACATTTGTTTTATACATTACATCATTTTAGTACAACACAACTAATAGAAAAATACTGAATAGTTATAATAACTTGTCCACACAATGCTAAACATATAGAATTCCATATATAATGGAAATAAGTCAGATACGTGTGATACCTCACCATCCAGCGCATCCCCTGAGCTCCATAGCAGTCCATCCAAAATCTGTATTCTATAATACTTGGTCTAACCCGAACATTATAGTAAAATAACACCCGTGTCAATCTGGAAAACCAGCATGAGAAAAGCACACTCAATTGGATTATTTAAGTATTTCAAAATCCTTTGAAAGCAAAGGTATCTCGTAAGACCACGCCACAAATAAACATGTCGGGTTTTTATCTTACGATAACGAAAACATTATAATTAAACCCGTCTGATATTATAATAGTGTCTATATAAAGTAAAATAGAATTTAGCTGAAATGCTTGCATCTCACGTTTCAACCATTGTTAGGCACAATCAAAACCGTACATGCGCTTATTAGAGATTGGATACGATACAATAGCAGGGCTACTGGGTTAGCGTCCATCAAAATAACTGGTCTGGATTAGCATACCGATAATTCCTCCCGATCCCCTACAACACAAGACCGGACCTACCCCTTACTGGATAGTTCGAATAAGATCGCCCCGCGGTTGGGATCAGCAACGGCCCACATATGCGAAATCAAAAAGGGACATCTAGATAGGGATGACCTAACCCTAATTGGGTGCTACACACTTAGCCTTGCTGCACCTCCCCTATTTAGCTATTCCCCGTTGATGAGGCTTGAGGCTATGTGTAACAACCCCATTTTTAGGGATACTAAATTGGAAATCAAATAATAAATTGATAATTAATCTTTTAATAGTAACAAACAGTTAAATATTTATGGAAAAATAATAATAAATAAATGAAAACAAAAGAAAATAAAATGGAAATTTAATGTGAATAGTGTTGAAAGGAAAATAAATGATAATGAATTCATTTAATTTTATTTGGCGTTATAAATTATGTCTTTTTAGTGGTAATGTAATTTATTTTAATAAATGAACCATTTTATTAACCCAAATTATTTTAAAAGTTAAACATTGAAAATGATATGTTTTTTTATGAAAGAATGATAACTAATTACATGAGATGAAATGTGTTTTAAGTATGAAGAGTTTAGGTGAGAATTTTTTTATGCTGATTTAAAATTAGGTATAAAAGGAAAAAAAAGTAAATAATAATAATAATAATAACAATAAATAATAAATAATAATATCATTTTTATAATGTCATGTAGGAAAGATCTAGAAATTGAATAAAATAATGTTAACCAAAAAAAAAAATATAGAATAAGGACAAAATAAAATGCATACTTGGTATTAAAAAAAAGAAAAAAATAAACTAAGGGGTTAATTGGGAGAACATTCTAGTGGAGGGGCTTTATAATAAAAACATCATTCCCTCTCCTCAATTTCTTTACTGTACGTACAGCTTAAGAAACAGAAAGAAGAAGTAAAAAGAGAAAGGGAAAACCTAATTTCGAATCCTTTCATCCAAAACTTACTGTAACGACCCGTTAAATTAATAATATTAAACGAATTGAATTAATATAATTTTTAATCTAATTTATAATAAATGTAGGAGTTGGATATAGTAACTGAGATTTAAGATTTAACAATTGAAATGTTATATGGCAATAGGTAGAATAACGAAGATTTGTGTTGTGGTTATAAGTCATAATTAGTTGATTTAAATGGTATTTATGAAATAATAACTGAATTGAATTGCAATATATAAACATCAGAAAAATTTAATTGGTGGATTAAATTTGTTAAAGTTCATAAGTTTTGTAATTTAGTTTAGTAGAACTTTAAATTATAAACGAAGATTGAAATAAACGATAAATTTAATTATGTAAATGGTGAGTCAAGACCTAGGTTATAGGAATTGGAACATAATCCAATTTGAATTAAGTAGAAGAAGGATTTGTTTAATATGCAAGTTATTGTTCAAGGTATTGAATAAAAACTTGGAATCCAATCATAATTTAATGATAATAACGTTAGTATTAGAGAATAAATATATTTCAATGCAGTACCCGAATGAACGGAATAAAATGAATATATATTGAATGGAAATGAAATGTAAATTGGCACATTTGGTTGAAAGTTAATTTTAAGAAACATATAAATGTTGAATTTGTGAATATTAATATAAATATTAACTTGAATGGGATTCATTAATACAAAGATGTAATAAGTGTAGATAGTAAAAATTTAATGGCTGTAGTGGATAAAAAAATCTAGTAGTAACATAAAATTTATTTATATGGAAAAAGAGTATAGAGTTGAACAAATTATGAAAATTTGATAAGAACAGTGGTTGTAATCAGTTTGGTTATTTAATGTTTGAAGATAGAGATTTGTAAATCCGTTAATGAATTTATAATGGGAAGGAAGGGTAAGAATGTAAAAATTATAAGCATTTGATTCAATTAAGGGAATTAAATTTTAAATAAATGGTCATTTAATAAATTCAACGTTCTGTGAGAAATCATAATAGTTGTGTAAAATGTGTACAAACTTCGATTTGGAAATTTATTGGATTTATAACGGTTTTGGTATTACATTTATGAGTTTAAAAGTTATTCCATTTTGTAAGGTAATAAAAGCTTATTTAGGTGACTAGAATTTAGCGTAACGACTATTGTGTGTTACCTATTCTTGTTGCTTGTTAATTTAAATTTTGGGAATCAAATTCAATTTATCCGCCAATTTACCGCAGTTAAAGTGAAATGAATTGGTGAATGAGTAATGTTAAATACAAATAAGATGTAACCAAGTAAAATCCCATTTATAATAATTTATGTAGAATAAAGTAAAGAAACCAGGAAGTGAAAATGTGAAAATGTGGATGCAATGAGATCTTAAGTAATAATAACTTTGTTAGGTAAGTGATAACGGATTTTTAATATTTAATAGTTATGTAATTATTATTTGGAAGAAATTGGAGTTAATTGTAATAAGTATGAACCTAATGTTAATTTTTCTTATAGGATTGACAATTGATATGGAATGAAAAGAAGAAAATTTGGGTCAGTAAAATTTGGAATTTATGCATAATAAAATGGATTCTAACGTTAAATACTACGTTATTGAGATTTAAATTAGACTTAAAGAATAATGATGTGAATCAGGAACTAATGTTTATGGCATCTTTATTTTAGGTGAAAGTTGAGAATATAAAGATTAAAAATCTAAAGTATGGGTTATGAGAATATAATTTATAAAATTCTTAAATATAAGAAAGTGTAGAAATTAACATTTGCAATTAATATACTGTCAACTTTTAATTCACAGCTAAGCCTGTTAAATCTTTTCAATTGATTACGAATCATATAAGAAATAAAATTTGGCCAATTTTAGAATTTAATATAAAATTTGGATTTTTTTATAATTTATTTAATGAATATTAAAAATAGCCATTTTGGCCACGGACTCGGATTTCGACGAAACCAGTTTCATCGGATCCGTATCGGTGAATTATTATAGGGTTTCAAGTTTCGTATCGATCGGACTTGTCGTTTGATCGTACGGGCGTGAAATGCCTTAAAATCGATTTAATTAAAATCAATTTGAAATCAATTTGGAAATTTTGTTTTCAGCATAACTTCTTCATACGATCAAATTTGGACGTGAAACTTTTTCCATCGCGTTCAGAATATTTTAAATTACCTATTTGAATATATAGATTTATGAAATTTCGTTCCGGAGACATAGCGGGCTTTTTGGGCCATAGTTTGTTCCGCACGTTCATTCTACGGTCTATCTACACTACCTCTAACCCTCTATATAAACCCAGCTATTCAGCCCTAGCCTCCGCCTAATTTCATTTATCTGCGCGTATTTTCTTCAAGCTTCTCTTCTTCTTCAATGGGGGCTAACCCTAGATCCAGTCAGTTCAAAAACAAAATGAAAATTCAAAATCTCCAGAAAAATTCTCTAAAAATATATGTTAATCTTCTCGAAACACGTAACCCCATGGTGAAATTCGTTTTTCAGTTGGAGTTACCGTTTACCCAGAATAAATTCAAAACTGTCCCAACCGTTCATCATCGCCGTAACAAACTTCGTCTGATCGTCGAATGGTTTCTAGGTATTGAAGAGAGGACGATGGGGAGCGCATCTATGGGTTTTGTTTCGAGAATCAACGGTCGGATCAACGGGAAAATTTGATCAGGGCATGCGCTTTAAGGGGCGGCCGGTGGAGTTTTTGCCTCGTCGTTCGAGCGTGATGGGGTCGGCCTGGGTCAAGGGGCACTCCGGCGACGTGGAGGGGGTTGGGGTGCCTCGGGCGTTGGCGAGTTGCTATGGTGGCGGTTAGGTTTGCCTGGGAGCGAACGAAAGAAGGGGGGGTTTCGCGTCTTCGTGCTGTGTTGCGTGATGATGCTACAGGGGGAAACGCACGTGCATGATGAGTGGTGAGAAATATGTGTCATTTTGGTTATTTTTAATTTTGAATTCAATCATCATTTTTTGCCATAACTTTCCCATACGAAGTCGGATTCACACGAATTTTTTTTGTTAGGATCGTAATTTAATTCCGGACTTGATGACGCTGGTTTGGACGAATTCCGAGACGGGCGAAATTTTGGGTTTAAATCGAATTTAAATTCGATTTAAAATTCAAAAGGTGAGTGTTTAAAACCCACTCACAACTACTAGAAGCTTTTATGTTTGTTAAATTAATTTTAGAAATGAATAGAAATTTATTTATGGGTATTTGGCATGTTTATTTCATCATAGCTGTTGAGTTGCATTTATTAAATTTAACTGTTAATTTAATTTATTTATTGCGTATTAATTTACAGTTAGAATTTATTTGTTTGCCTATAAACTGCTAGTTAACAGTTATATAATTTATTACTGAATATAGACTGTAGATTAATAGCTGTTAAATTTAATCTGAATAAATTGCCAGTTATTACATGTTATATATTATCAAATATAAATTGTTATTGATTGATATTGCTTGATGATTGTGAATGGACGATGGGTGATGTTGATGGATGTTTTATTGTATATCATTAAATTGCGAATTATCATGCATATTTCATTTCATTCGGGATTGTGGTTTGAAATGATATACAACCGCAAAATTTTATATCTTTTAAATTGCGGATTGAAATGATAAATATCCGTATCACTTGACCATAGGATAGAAAATTTTATACAGGCACCGCGGTCTATATATAACTATTTTAATGTGATTTCTATGGTTTGGATGGAATACGGTTTCTAAAAATCTTAAATTTTATATTGTATAAATATTATTCTTCCATATATATACATATGAAGTTGAAAATTTTGAAATTAAAAGGTGTATAAAAATATTTATTTAAAAATGGAAAAAAATTAAGAAAATGGAGTTTAATAATTTATATCATATGTTTAAATGTTAAGTTTGGAAATTTTAAGATATGATATTTATAATTGGATTTTTCCCAAAATAAATTGAAATCAATATTCTAGTATAATTTGAATTGGAAAAATATATATATTTTATTACTAGAAATTGAAGTCTTATTATTTATGGATTTTATATGAATATTCAAGACTAATTAATAGAACAATTGATTTGTTGAAAGAATAAAATCCAACTTTAGTTTGAAATATTGATACTCAAAATGGATATACGTATATATAAATGAATTGAAGTGGTTTTGGAACTTGAGAGAGATAATATAAATTTTGGTTTAGACTTTAATAAAGAAATATATTTTTAAAGCCATGAGAACTATTTTCTTTACAAAGTAACATTTAAGTTAAACCATTTAATTCATATACCGTTGAATGTCCAAACCATTCAAGTTTTTTTTATAGAAGTTATGGTTTTAAATTATGATTTTCAAAATACTATGCTTTGAAAATATTTGATTTTCAGACGATATGAAGTTAAAGCATTTTGATTTTGGAAAAGAATTATATTTGGGATAAGTGATAAAATATGGTTTTGGGTTTTGAAATGATATCGTATTCATGGTTATGAAATGGAATGTTTATTCTGATTTTTAAAGTATAACCTATTTTTAAATGACCGCGGTGTTATAATAACGATGGGTTGGCAAAGAGACCGGGATCGGATATCTGACATACTCTCTGTCGATACCGAAAACCACTTTGACTAACCGTGTACGCGGTGGAGATTCCAGAATGAAGTAGGTGGTGGCGACGTTTCCTGTAAGGTAAATACGTGGACCCGACTCCTGTGAGTTGGCATAAGGTGGCTAAAACAGGAGCGATTCTCAGGCCAATGAGGTCATTCCTCTGATCGGACCCTCCTCCTCGATATTATACTTTGATTTTGGATTGATTCAGTGGCCACTTCTATATTTTGATTTTGGGGAGTTAGTCCGAGGTGGGCGGTAACTGCGGCTATGCGTTTCCACCAGCCTGGATAACAATTGGTATATCTACTCTGGCATTGCCTAGTTTTGTCGTGTCACCTACCATACCGAGCCTTTACTACGAGTTTCTATTTGTGTCGTACCTATGGAGTATCCTCTGGTAGCTTCCCGATCAGGAGGTATTACGGTACTGTATAGACTATTGGCATTATTTGTGTTAAGGGCTATATGGGTAACCCCTTAACGCTATTTAAAAGTAAGTTTATTTTATAAATAGACACTATTATAATAGCGCAATATACTACATAGTAAATAGTTTAACGGATCCTTAGGAGATGTAAATCCCGAACATCTCTTGAGTTACTGTACTCATATTTATTTCTGTTAATTTAACTCACATAAGATCTTTTAGTCTGACTCGAGTGTTTTTGTCTTTTCAAATTCGCTCGGGTCAGTCTGAGCGTTTCAGGATCGAAGACTTTAGCTTTGAAGGACGAAGACGAAGGAGTCGTATTATTATTATCTATAGTATTGCACCACACTCTAAATTTCCGCTGCATTGATTGTATTGGTATGTGTAACTCTGATATTCATTGTATAAGTAAAATAAATATTTTGTAAACAGTTATCATGAACTGTATATTGATTATTATATTTTATCCTTCCGCTGTGAGATTCTATTTTGTTTTATTTCTTCTCTGTTTTTCTTATTTACCCCATAACAATCCGCCCTTGCGTATGCTTTGAATTGGCACGTGTGTCGGTTTAAAGTGTGCGAAAAGGCGGGATGTTACAAGTTGGTATCAGAGCTTTGGTTTAGCGATAAACCTTGGTTTTGTGGGGTTTGACTCTTTGTTAATAGGGTAGTAATACCCTATGGGAGTCGCTGAGTGTATATATATGAGAGAGCGTATTTGTTAGTGTTAATAAAGATTTTGATATTGTGTTAATCTGTTCCGCTTTGTATTTATAAATTCTGGTTGATGCATGGGACGCTATGACATCAATAGGGATTTCTAAACACTTAATAGGACAGACCGACATAATATTTGTTTTTAATATAGGTGAATGAAATAATTTTGCCTATTATATTTTCTATATATAAAAATATTTTTATAAAGATATATTTTGGTTGCTATAGTCGGGTGTTAGGTAATAAAAATATTTGTAATGAATTAAAGCTAAGTTGAATTTTAATAAATCAAATTGGAGATTTTAGAACTTAAGTCTGGGATTTTTGAAATCTGCTTTCAAAGGATTTATGAAATATAATGATTTGGTTTATAAATATTTTCTTATATGAATATTTAGTATAATTCGAAAAAATTGGTTTAAGAGGATTTTGAAGAAAATAGATTTTGTACTTTCCTCTCTGTCGCTAGAAAATAATTTCGGTGATGGCGGCCGCATCATCGACTTTCATTTTCGAGTTTCGTAGGGGAAAGGCCACTGTAGTAAATTCTACTGCAGATTTATTTTGAAATTATCTAAAATTTTAAATTGTTTTAAAATATAATTGAGATATAGAAGCTGTAAGAAATTAATTATCTATTATTTTAAAGAAATTTTGGAATTTGACCCGGTATTAATTCTTGAATTTCCATTAATTTGTGTAAAATTTTTTTAGGTTAGTGAAATAAAAGAAGTAATCAATGAATTAAAAGAGTTGAGATTAAACTTGCATAAGTTCTTTTGCTTTTTCTTTAATATAAATAACTTACCAAGTATAAAAAGTTGAAATGTAAATTAAGAGTGGAATAGAATATTATGCAAGTAGAATTTTTGGAAAAATGAAGTATTCAATAAATTACTGTTATAAATAAGAATTTAATGGTATTAACTTAAGTGATGATTGGAATTTTACTAAAATTAAAGGTTGTATTATTAATAGGTGATTTTAACCTTAAGAAATTAAAATGAAATTCCTTAATTTATAAAGTTTGATTGTAGGGTTATTAACTTAAGTATGCTTTAATTTCCCCTATTCTAATATAATAGAAAGTAAGTAATATATAAATGACTGTAAACCCTAAGCAATTAATTAATAAAATTCCTTATTTTTAAGAATGAAGGTTAAAGGGTTAATAATTTAAGTGTAATTAAAAAGGGTTGCTGTAATTAAATATTATAGAAAGTGGGTAATTAAACTTTTACTACTATTAAATATAATGGAAACTTCCACATTAAATAAATAAATGAGATTAAAGGTAAGTTGAAATTGTAGGTTATAAAACAAATATATATTAATTAAAGGAATGAAAAGGAACTTGTAAATTTTCACTTACGTTCTTAAAACATACATAACTTACCATATAATAAAAAAGTTGCAATGTTAGTAGGAAAATGTAAGGGGAAATCTTACAAGTGAAGAGTAAGGTAATAAAGGTATTCTATTAATTTGCTATTGTTAATGAGAATTAATTGTATAAGCATAAGAAATTGGAAATTTTACTAAGTAAAAGTAAGAAGTATAAATAGAGTATAGAAACTTTAGTAAATAAATTGGAATACAAATATAATGAATTTTGTGATAAATGGAAATTGAAAATTTGTAAGAAATAAAGAAATCACTCCATAAATGAAAGAAAGAAAATCAACCCACTGAAGCATGAAATAAATGTATAATAAGTTAATTTGGTTGTTGGTTTGAATTGTTATTGTTGATTTATGTTTGTTGGGTAAGGAATTTGAAGTTGTTGGATGAATAAATAATTTATCCTTGTTCCATCTAAGACTGTTGAGTAAAGGATGCACTTGATAGTTAATTTCATTTCATACAAATTTCAAGTTTGAACCCAAACAACTATTTGTTTGATGGATTAAATGGTTGCTTTGTTTGTGTATGTATGTTGTTTGTAAGGTTGATGGTTGTTAAATTGTTTGGTTGATTAATGATTGAATCCACTTGAATAGTTCACTTTAATATAAATATTTAACCTTTTAGATTATATAAGTGAATACAGGTGATGGAAGCAACTGCTACTGCTTTTGGTTCCAAAATAATAAGCGTATATTGCTCGACAAATAGGTAAGTTTCCGGATTACGTTTTAGCGCTATTTTATATAATTTTCCCGTGTTGGGATATAATATTTTGATAATATATGTAATATATTTGTATATTTTGATATTATATTTTCTCCAAAGTCTCTCCGTACAAAGGAGACTCTGCCAAAATTTTCCGTAAATTTTGGACTTAGAATTTTGTGAAAATATTTTCCCAACTTTAATAATTTAAGTACAAAAGAATAGAATGATTATAAAACTGGTATATTTTATATAAGGGAATTAATTTAGTAATATTGTCAATAAGTTAATGTTTGAAATAAGATGTACTATTTTACTCTTCCTTCTCCCTTCTTTTTCCTTTTCGGGGACGAAAAGTTTTGAGTGGGGGAGATTGTAACGACCCGTTAAATTAATAATATTAAATGAATTGAATTAATATAATTTTTAATCTAATTTATAATAAATGTAGGAGTTGGATATAGTAACTGAGATTTAAGATTTAACAATTGAAATGTTATATGGCAATAGGTAGAATAACGAAGATTTGTGTTGTGGTTATAAGTCATAATTAGTTGATTTAAATGGTATTTATGAAATAATAACTGAATTGAATCGCAATATATAAACATCAGAAAAATTTAATTGGTGGATTAAATTTGTTAAAGTTCATAAGTTTTGTAATTTAGTTTAGTAGAACTTTAAATTATAAACGAAGATTGAAATAAACGATAAATTTAATTATGTAAATGGTGACTCAAGACCTAGGTTATAGGAATTGGAACATAATCCAATTTGAATTAAGTAGAAGAAGGATTTGTTTAATATGTAAGTTATTGTTCAAGGTATTGAATAAAAACTTGGAATCCAATCATAATTTAATGATAATAACGTTAGTATTAGAGAATAAATATATTTCAATGCAGTACCCGAATGAACGGAATAAAATGAATATATATTGAATGGAAATGAAATGTAAATTGGCATATTTGGTTGAAAGTTAATTTTAAGAAACATATAAATGTTGAATTTGTGAATATTAATATAAATATTAACTTGAATGGGATTCATTAATACAAAGATGTAATAAGTGTAGATAGTAAAAATTTAATGGCTGTAGTGGATAAAAAAATCTAGTAGTAACATAAAATTTATTTATATGGAAAAAGAGTATAGATTTGAACAAATTATGAAAATTTGATAAGAACAGTGGTTGTAATCAGTTTGGTTATTTAATGTTTGAAGATAAAGATTTGTAAATCCGTTAATGAATTTATAATGGGAAGGAAGGGTAAGAATGTAAAAATTATAAGCATTTGATTCAATTAAGGGAATTAAATTTTAAATAAATGGTCATTTAATAAATTCAACGTTCTGTGAGAAATCATAATAGTTGTGTAAAATGTGTACAAACTTCGATTTGGAAATTTATTGGATTTATAACGGTTTTGGTATTACATTTATGAGTTTAAAAGTTATTCCATTTTGTAAGGTAATAAAAGCTTATTTAGGTGACTAGAATTGCGTAACGACTATTGTGTGTTACCTATTCTTGTTGCTTGTTAATTTAAATTTTGGGAATCAAATTCAATTTATCCGCCAATTTACCGCAGTTAAAGTGAAATGAATTGGTGAATGAGTAATGTTAAATACAAATAAGATGTAACCAAGAAAAATCCCATTTATAATAATTTATGTAGAATAAAGTAAAGAAACCAGGAAGTGAAAATGTGAAAATGTGGATGCAATGAGATCTTAAGTAATAATAACTTTGTTAGGTAAGTGATAACGGATTTTTAATATTTAATAGTTATGTAATTATTATTTGGAAGAAATTGGAGTTAATTGTAATAAGTATGAACCTAATGTTAATTTTTCTTATAGGATTGACAATTGATATGGAATGAAAAGAAGAAAATTTGGGTCAGTAAAATTTGGAATTTATGCATAATAAAATGGATTCTAACGTTAAATACTACGTTATTGAGATTTAAATTAGACTTAAAGAATAATGATGTGAATCAGAAACTAATGTTTATGGCATCTTTATTTTAAGTGAAAGTTGAGAATATAAAGATTAAAAATCTAAAGTATGGGTTTTGAGAATATAATTTATAAAATTCTTAAATATAAAAAGTGTAGAAATTAACATTTGCAATTAATATACTGTCAACTTTTAATTCACAGCTAAGCCTGTTAAATCTTTTCAATTGATTACGAATCATATAAGAAATAAAATTTGGCCAATTTTAGAATTTAATATAAAATTTGGATTTTTTTATAATTTATTTAATGAATATTAAAAATAGCCATTTTGGCCACGGACTCGGATTTCGACGAAACCAGTTTCATCGGATCCGTATCGGTGAATTATTATAGGGTTTCAAGTTTCGTATCGATCGGACTTGTCGTTTGATCGTACAGGCGTGAAACGCCTTGAAATCGATTTAATTAAAATCAATTTGAAATCAATTTGGAAATTTTGTTTTCAGCATAACTTCTTCATACGATCAAATTTGGACGTGAAACTTTTTCCATCGCGTTCAGAATATTTTAAATTACCTATTTGAATATATAGATTTACGAAATTTCGTTCCGGAGACATAGCGTGCTTTTTGGGCCATAGTTTGTTCCGCACGTTCATTCTACGATCTATCTACACTACCTCTAACCCTCTATATAAACCCAGCTATTCAGCCCTAGCCTCCGCCTAATTTCATTTATCTGCGCGTATTTTCTTCAAGCTTCTCTTCTTCTTCAATGGGGGCTAACTCTAGATCCAGTCAGTTCAAAAACAAAATGAAAATTCAAAATCTCCAGAAAAATTCTCTAAAAATATATGTTAATCTTCTCGAAACACGTAACCCCATGGTGAAATTCGTTTTTCAGTTGGAGTTAACGTTTACCCAGAATAAATTCAAAACTGTCCCAACCGTTCATCATCGCCGTAACAAACTTCGTCTGATCGTCGAATGGTTTCTGGGTATTGAAGAGAGGACGATGGGGAGCGCATCTATGGGTTTTGTTTCGAGAATCAACGGTCGGATCAATGGGAAAATTTGATTAGGGCATGCGTTTTAAGGCGCGGCCGGTGGAGTTTTTGCCTCGTCGTTCGAGCGTGATGGGGTCGGCCTGGGTCAAGGGGCACTCCGGCGACGTGGAGGGGGTTGGGGTGCCTCGGGCGTTGGCGAGTTGCTATGGTGGCGGTTAGGTTTGCCTGGGAGCGAACGAAAGAAGGGGGGGTTTCGCGTCTTCGTGCTGTGTTGCGTGATGATGCTACAGGGGGAAACGCACGTGCATGATGAGTGGTGAGAAATATGTGTCATTTTGGTTATTTTTAATTTTGAATTCAATCATCATTTTTTGCCATAACTTTCCCATACGAAGTCGGATTCACACGAATTTTTTTTTGTTAGGATCGTAATTTAATTCCGGACTTGATGACGCTGGTTTGGACGAATTCTGAGACGGGCGAAATTTTGGGTTTAAATCGAATTTAAATTCGATTTAAAATTCAAAAGGTGAGTGTTTAAAACCCACTCACAACTACTAGAAGCTTTTATGTTTGTTAAATTAATTTTAGAAATGAATAGAAATTTATTTATGGGTATTTGGCATGTTTATTTCATCATAGCTGTTGAGTTGCATTTATTAAATTTAAATGTTAATTTAATTTATTTATTGCGTATTAATTTACAGTTAGAATTTATTTGTTTGCCTATACACTGCTAGTTAACAGTTATATAATTTATTACTGAATATAGACTGTAGATTAATAGCTGTTAAATTTAATCTGAATAAATTGCCAGTTCTTACATGTTATATATTATCAAATATAAATTGTTATTGATTGATATTGCTTGATGATTGTGATTGGACGATGGGTGATGTTGATGGATGTTTTATTGTATATCATTAAATTGCGAATTATCATGCATATTTCATTTCATTCGGGATTGTGGTTTGAAATGATATACAACCGCAAAATTTTATATCTTTTAAATTGCGGATTGAAATGATAAATATCCGTATCACTTGACCATAGGATAGAAAATTTTATACAGGCACCGCGGTCTATATATAACTATTTTAGTGTGATTTCTATGGTTTGGATGGAATACGGTTTCTAAAAATCTTAAATTTTATATTGTATAAATATTATTCTTCCATATATATACATATGAAGTTGAAAATTTTGAAATTAAAAGGTGTATAAAAATCTTTATTTAAAAATGGAAAAAAATTAAGAAAATGGAGTTTAATAATTTATACCATATGTTTAAATGTTAAGTTTGGAAATTTTAAGATATGATATTTATAATTGGATTTTTCCCAAAATAAATTGAAATCAATATTCTAGTATAATTTGAATTGGAAAAATATATATATTTTATTACTAGAAATTGAAGTCTTATTATTTATGGATTTTATATGAATATTCAAGACTAATTAATAGAACAATTGATTTGTTGAAAGAATAAAATCCAACTTTAGTTTGAAATATTGATACTCAAAATGGATATACGTATATATAAATGAATTGAAGTGGTTTTGGAACTTGAGAGAGATAATATAAATTTTGGTTTAGACTTTAATAAAGAAACGCATTTGTAAAGCCATGAGAACTATTTTCTTTACAAAGTAACATTTAAGTTAAACCATTTAATTCATATACCGTTGAATGTCCAAACCATTCAAGTTTTTTTTATAGAAGTTATGGTTTTAAATTATGATTTTCAAAATACTATGCTTTGAAAATATTTGATTTTCAGACGATGTGAAGTTAAAGCATTTTGATTTTGGAAAAGAATTATATTTGGGATAAGTGATAAAATATGGTTTTGGGTTTTGAAATGATATCGTATTCATGGTTATGAAATGGAATGTTTATTCTGATTTTTAAAGTATAACCTATTTTTAAATGACCGCGGTGTTATAATAACGATGGGTTGGCAAAGAGACCGAGATCGGATATCTGACATACTCTCTGTCGATACCGAAAACCACTTTGACTAACCGTGTACGCGGTGGAGATTCCAGAATGAAGTAGGTGGTGGCGACGTTTCCTGTAAGGTAAATACGTGGATCCGACTCCCGTGAGTTGGCATAAGGTGGCTAAAACAGGAGCGATTCTCAGGCCAATGAGGTCATTCCTCTGATCGGACCCTCCTCTTCGATATTATACTTTGATTTTGGATTGATTCAGTGGCCACTTCTATATTTTGATTTTGGGGAGTTAGTCCGAGGTGGGCGGTAACTGCGGCTACGCGTTTCCACCAGCCTGGATAGCAATTGGTATATCTACCCTGGCATTGTCTAGTTGTGCCGTGTCACCTACCATACCGAGCCTTTACTACGAGTTTCTATTTGTGTCGTACCTATGGAGTATCCTCTGGTAGCTTCCCGATCAGGAGGTATTACGGTACTGTATAGACTATTGGCATTATTTGTGTTAAGGGCTATATGGGTAACCCCTTAACGCTATTTAAAAGTAAGTTTGTTTTATAAATAGACACTATTATAATAGCGCAATATACTACATAGTAAATAGTTTAACGGATCCTTAGGAGATGTAAATCCCGAACATCTCTTGAGTTACTGTACTCATATTTATTTCTGTTAATTTAACTCACATAAGATCTTTTAGTCTGACTTGAGTGTTTTTGTCTTTTCAAATTCGCTCGGGTCAGTCTGAGCGTTTCAGGATCGAAGACTTTAGCTTTGAAGGACGAAGACGAAGGAGTCGTATTATTATTATCTATAGTATTGCACCACACTCTAAATTTCCGCTGCATTGATTGTATTGGTATGTGTAACTCTGATATTCATTGTATAAGTAAAATAAATATTTTGTAAACAGTTATCATGAACTATACATTGATTATTATATTTTATCCTTCCGCTGTGAGATTCTATTTTGTTTTATTTCTTCTCTATTTTTCTTATTTACCCCATAACAATCCGCCCTTGCGTATGCTTTGAATTGGCACGTGTGTCGGTTTAAAGTGTGCGAAAAGGCGGGATGTTACACTTACCTACAATCAAATCTAAGAGATATATTCCCAATTTCTAATTGTAAGTATCCCTATAATCCTTTAGCATCTTTCTTTTTCAGTGAATAGATATTTTGGGTTTTCTGATTTTGTTAGTAATTGAAAGGTGAAGGTCAAGCAATCAAAGGCTAGCTGATTTAGAGCTTGAAGATCGCTTTGAGTTTTAGGTGAGTGAAGTTATAATCATGTTTTATTTTATTTCATTTTTCATGTATGCATGCAAATATAGTGTGAAATTTTTGGATATAATGGTTGTTTACTCATTCCATAAATCTTGTTTTGTCGATTAAATTATTGGGTTGAAGAAGGAATGAGAATCAATGCATACAATTAAAATGCATGCGTTTTGTTTGTTTAATTGCCACAATGAGTTACATCCTTCTCTTTTTGAAAATAAAATTAAAAAAGGCTTTCAGAACTGCAAAGATGCAGCCGGAGTGGCTGCACCTGCACGGAGGTGCACTATGCAGCCCAGCGGGACTACATTGTGCGCCCCAGACGGGGCTGTAGGTGTAGCCCAGCTCAAGGCTGCTGCTGTAGCCTAGGCGGGGCTGCGGGTGCAGCCTGGCTCAGGGCTGGTGCAGCCCAGTCAGGGCTGCAGTTACAGCCAGGCAAAGGGCTGCAGTGCAGCCCTGCTCAGGGCAGGAGTGCAGCCCAGGTGATATGCACGTAAATGTGCATATTTTTACCACCATATTTAATCTATTTAAATTAAATAAATGGTCATATTGGGTATTTTAACATGTTTTTACCAAAATCCATATTAATTCCAAATTGTCACATATCCATCTTTATATAGGGGCAAATCGGTCATTTGTGTGCATATATATCTTTGAGATTAATTGGAAACATATACACACACACACACACACATATATATATATATATATATGTAGGAATTTAATCTCAAATATGAGTGATTTCATGAAGACACACGCATGCACAACATGAATATAAAGGAATGAAAAAGGAAATAATTCAAAGTGAAGATCATGGAGGAACCCACCTACCCACCACCTTAATGTACAAATTAGAGGCTAATGCACATGCTTACAGAATTAATGGCTTCGAGTACACTTAAATGGGGATTATGACATGCTAATGATTACTTGATGGCCACACTACCTCAATGGCATTTTGGGCATTCCCCGAAAATACGAATTAGGGTTTCATACATGTATAAATACCCATATGTTTCATATAATCTCTCTTCCTTAGTATCCCTTTAATTTTAGGCACAAAATAAATCCAAGATTTCTTCTTTCTTTTCATGGCTACTTATCCATTTCTCTTTATGTAATTTTTTTTTATGAAACTTCAATACATGTTCTTTTTTTTCATGCTTATTTACTTTCATGTTGTAGTGTAGATTTATTTTTCATGCAAGTAGAATAGTTTTTCTTTATCTTGCTTTCTTTTTCCTTTTCTTTTTCTCTCATGTTGCAAGCTACATTTGCTGTTTTAATGACAAATATGAGAGGCTAAACCCCTTCAATTTAGGGGGTAATGAAGCTCTCTAATTATGTAGCTTCAACTATTTGTTGATTGATGCTCTCTTTTTGTGCTAATGATGATAATAGAAATGGTTTAATTTTTTTTTGCTTTCAATTTGATAGCCTATATTGTTGATATCAAATAGGTTATGCTTAAACAATCACTAACACAAATGCCTCTTCATCAAAATATGATTACGGCATAAGAAAGTGATTTGAAATTCAATTTGATGGTCTATATTTCTAATCAATAGTTAACAAACCATACTTAAGATAGATTTCATTTTTATTTTCTTTGTCAAGTTTCATGAGAGTTGGTAAGTGCTTTAAAGGATGTGTTATAGTTTGATGGCTTTGTTGGCTAATCAATAGCATAAATATGCCATACTTATGATAAGCACATCAATTAAAACACTAATGACCATAAAAGAGAGATCATGATTTCATATGTGTTGAACTACATGACTTAGAGAGTGGATTTATTTTCTAAATTGTCACTTAACATTATATTTGCTTCTTTTTTCTGTTAGTTAGTTAATTCTCTAGCTAAACTTTCCATCGACTTTGGTTTTATTTGATTGAATAGAATTTTAAAATCATCAATTCCCTATGGATCGACCCGTATTCGCCACGTGCTACATTCGCACACCGTGCGCTTGCGGTTATTTTATTTCTAAATTTTTCGATTGTTTTCTAATCGATAGAAATTCCGCCGATAAAATAACCGCAAGCGCACGGTGTACAAATGTAGACGTGGCGAATACGGGTCGATGCATAGGGAATTGATGATTTTAAAATTCTATTCAATCAAATTAGACCAAAATCGATGGAAAGTTTAGCCAGAGAATTAACAAACTAACTAAAAGAAAAAAGAAGCAAATATAAGAGTTAAGTGACAATTTAGAGAATAAATCCCCTCTCTAAATCGACTACTCTAACACATATGAAATCATGATCTCTCTTCTATGGTTATTAATGCTTTAATTGATGTGCTTATCATAAGTATGGCATATTTGTGCATCGATTAGCCAACATAGGCCATCAAACTATAACACATCCCTTAAAGCACTTACCAACTCTCATGAAACTTGACAAAGGAAATGAAAATGAAATCT
Source organism: Allium cepa (assembly GCA_030765085.1). NCBI lineage: Eukaryota > Viridiplantae > Streptophyta > Magnoliopsida > Asparagales > Amaryllidaceae > Allium > Allium cepa. The sequence goes on along the minus strand of CM060943.1, from coordinate 271,363,112 downwards.
ATTTTAAGTATGGTCTATTAACTATTGATTAGAAATATGGATATCAAATTTGAATTTCAAATCACTTTCTTATGCCGTAATCATATTTTGATGAAGAGGCATTTGTGTTAGTGATTGTTTAAGTATAGCCTATTTGATGTCAACAATATAGGCTATCAAATTCAAAGCAAAAACAACAATTAAACCATTTCTATCATCATCATTTAGCACAAAAAGAGAGCATAAATCAACAAATAGTTGAAGCTACATAATTAGAGAGCTTCATTACCCCCTAAATTGAAGGGGTTTTGCCTCTCATATTTGTCATTAAAACAACAAATTTTGCTTGTAACATGAGAGAAAACAAAAAGGAAAAAGAAAGCAAGATAAAGAAAAACTATTCTACTTGCATGAAAAATAAATCTACACTACAACATGAAAGTAAATAAGCATGAAAAGAAAAAGAACATGTATTGATGTTGCATAAAAAAGTTACATAATGAGAAATAGATAAGTAGTCATGAAAAGAAAGAAGAAAGCTTGGTTTTATTTTGAGCCTAAAACTAAAGAGAGACTAAGGAAGAGAGATTATATGAACCATATGGGTATTTATACATGTATGAAATCCTAATTCATATTTTTGGGGAATGTCCAAAATGCCATTGAGGTAGTGCGACCACCAAGTAATCATTAGCATGTCATAATCCTCATTTAAGTGTACATGAAGCCATTAATTCCATAAGCATGTGCATTAGCCTCTAATTTGTATATTAAGGTGGTGGGTATGTGGGGTCCTCCATGATCTTCACTTTCAATTATTTCCATCTTCATTCCTTTATATTCGTGTTGTGCATGCATGTGTCTTCATGAAACCACTGATATTTGAGATTAAATTCCTACACATATATATAAATTCCAATTTATCTCAAAGAAATGTATGCACACAAATGGCCGATTTACCCCTATATAAAGATGGATATGTGACAATTTGGAGTTAATATGGATTTGGTTAAAACATGTTAAAATACCCAATATGACCATTTATTTAATTTAAATAGATTAAATATGGTGGTAAAAATACGCACATTTACGTGCATATCACCAGGCGGGGCTGCAGTTTGCAGCCCAGCTCGGGGATGCATGTGCAACCTACAGCCCAGATGGGCCGCATTTGCAGCCCTCAGGGCTCTGAACCTTGCAGCCCAGATTGTCTAGGCTGCACTGTTCATCCCTGGTCAAAAAAAATTAAAATTAATTATAGTTGTAAATTAAATTATTTTGGTTAAAAAAAAATGTTTTATCGATAAATACAAGTTTTGAAAATGAAGAAAATTTTATGTAGAATTTGGATAACATTTTGCATGCTAAAACATGTTATTTTACATTTAAATTATATAAATTGTTATTAATTTTTTCCAACTTAACGAATTTTAAATAACTTTAAACCAATAAATTAAGTTTCTGTGTTTTGCCTTGATACATAAGTATTATGGGGTACTTGTGTATAAATGTGAAACGGAGATGTAACTATTTTCTACGGACAATCGTTTTGCAAAATTTTATTTTCTTTTTGAATGTTATACTGGGTTTATCAAAGGATTTTTTTAAGAAGTGTTTTGAAGATACAAACACTTTTGCTTTTTAGGTGGGGATAGATTGGACTCTGTTGTACCAATGGGTCAAAACTCCATCTTGGCCGACCTTATTCAGGATCGCTACCTGAATCGGTGGTTTATCACTTGCCCTTTTACATGGCTAATCTTATTTTTGTGATTGGGATCTCCGATCGGCGGGTCACGGACTATGATGGATGGAGGAGTGGGGGTGCCACGTGTAGATCCATGAACAAGTAGCATATGGCCTTTGCCTTAGACTGTCTTGATTATCCTGGGTTGATCACCAGGTGTAGTATGGCGTTACGAGTAGGTTACGGTGCTGACATCTACGCGTGCGCTCAAGCTCTACCACTGTGATTTTACAATACTAGCGTCTGTTTATTTGGCATATTTTACGAGTCATGTTATATTTTCCCATAATGCAATTTTCTTTGTATTATGATTTTTTTGGAAAATATTAAAGTTGATTTTAAAAACCCAGTATCTTTGTAGATTGTGTATATGAACTTATTCATTATAATATTGCATTACATATGATAATTGGGTCAGTATCGTATTGGATTACATACGATATTTTTGGTCTAAGACCATTGTTTGATTAAATGAATTGCTTATGAAACTAAATTTGCATGTTGGTTCACACACATATCTGCCTCATGTTGGATTGTTATGGGAGACTTCAATTGCTCCTTTCTTTTATCTCATAGGCTGGGTGATAATCCCATGTCTCTTAGAGAAATCAGACATCTTAACACTTCCATCTCTCACTCTAATCTCATTGAAATTCCCATTGTGGGTGCTCCCTACTCTTGGAACAACTCTAGAAGATCCAATCCTCGTACTTTCTCCAAAATTGATTTCTCCCTTTCTAATCTTTACGCTCTAAACAAATGGCCGAATATGTTTAACCTTCTTCCTATGCCTGGCCTATCTGATTACTCCCCCCAAGTTTTATCCTTTGGTGCTGCTTTGAGGATTAGAAAATCTACTTTTAAATTTTTTAATGCTTGGGTTCTTCATCCTGACTTTTCCCTATTGTTAACAAAGCATGGTCCACTCATTTTTATGGTAATTCTATGTTTGTCTTGCAGTGTAAGCTTAGAGCAGTCAAATCTGAATTAAAAGTGTGGTCATTGAGTAAATTTGGCAACGAAAACTTGGCTTCTTCCTGCCTCTCCCACAAACTTCAACAAATTCATGCATCCATGCTGTCTGACCCCTCTAACTGTGAGTTGGCTGCTGTGGAAGCTTCCTTGTCATCCCAACTATTTGAGACGTTAAAGCAGGAGAGCCTCATGGTTAAACAAAAAACCAGAATGGAGTGGTTCAAGGATGGTGACAGAAACTCGTCTTTCTACCATTCCTCTCTTAAAGCTAAATAGACTATAAGATCTAATTAGTGTTCTTAAAATGAGCATGGTGAGTTTATCTCTGACCCTCCCCTAATCGCCAATATGTTCCTTGACTATTTCAGCAAGTTGCTTGGAAACAGCACCGACTTCTCTCTATCGCTTGAGCTTCTTGATTCGATTAACATTCCTAGAATTTCACATGAAGATAATGACTTCCTCTCTTCTTCTATTTTCGATGCTGGGATTAAAACTACCCTCTTCTCTCTCAATGCCAACTCTACTGGAGGACCTGATGGCTTCAATGCCTGTTTTTTTATTGCATGCTGGGGAATTGTTGGGCCTATTTTCTCGAAGGCCATCCATAATTTCTTTAACAAATGCAAAATGATTGGCTCTCTTAATGCTACTAACATAGCCCTAATTATTAATGTGAAGAATGCCTATCTTGTCTCTGAATTTAGGCATATCTCATGCTGTAACACTATATACAAGTGCATATCTAAGATCATAGCTAATAGAGTCAAGATGGTTCTGCCTAAAATTAAATCTTCCAATCAAGCAGCTTTTCTTAGTGGCAGAAGTATACTTGATAATGTTCTGTTGTCGCATGAATTGTTAAAGGGGTATAGCTCCCCTCAGGCATCTCCCAGAGCCATGTTCAAGCTTGACATCTCTAAAGCTTTTGACTCATTGCAATAGGACTCTGTCGTAAGATCATGGGGCTGATGAATTTCACCAAACATTTTGTGGCTTGGATAGAAGCATGCATATCGGCTGCTAGGTTTTCCATAATGGTTAATAAAAGTAATGTGGGATATTTTCAGAGTAAACAAGGTATTAGGCAGGGAGACCCTATGTCTGCTTATTTATTCATTCTTGTGATGGTAGTACTAACACAAATTCTTATTCAGCAAGTTAATAATGGTAGTATCTCTGTGCACCCAAAATGCAAAAATCCCCTCATTACATCTTTAATGTTTACTGATGACTTAGTGATCTTCTTCAAGCCCACTATGACCACAGTTAATTCAATAATGGATGGCCTTGTTAATTCTTCAGAATTACTGGCCTATCCATTAACATAGCCAAGTTTGATTTGATGATAGCTGGTGTGGGCAATGAAATAATCAATCAAATATCTAACATTACTTCCATCACGCAAAGAGCTGACACTTCCATGTACTCAGGAATTCCCTTGGCTACTTCTTGAATTTCTTATTCCCAATGCATTCCTTTGTATCAGAGGATCACTGCTAGGCTTGATGTGTGGACTAATAGATAGCTTAGTCAGGCAGGTAGGCTCACTCTCATTAATTCTATTATCTTCTCCATGTCTGTGTATTGGTCAAGGTCCTTTACCCTTCCTATCAAGTTGATCAAAATGATTAGGAGTGCCATGTCTAATTTTTTCTGGCATGGATTTGTTATATCAAATAAAATTTCTCCTTGTGCCTTCTTCAAACTTGAGTTGCCAAAATCCACAGGTGGCCTAGGAATTATGTAACAACCCGGAGTTTTATAACAATTAATTATCGTCAAACGACGATTAAATTGGTTGTTAATTACTATTGAGTGTTTTAATCGGTTGTGATTCTTTTATTAATTGGTCAAGAGATTGAGCGTGATTTAAAATCTCGGCCGACGTTTATCCTTGGTACCGTGTTATCTCAAACATATGCCGTTCCCCTTTATTTCATATTTTCATTCGAAAACCCTAAACAAAACATACGAAAGAATAAAAATGGCGGCTTCAAATTTTCGTCGCTCACATGTTATGGATTAGGGCTTTCGCGAAAAATTGAAGAGGCCGACTTGAATTACTTCGTTCAATTCTTCGGATTCGTGCTCTTAGATGAAAGGTGAGTGATTTTTATTACTCACATCTAATTCAACTTCATATATATGTGATTTTTTGATTTCCACGGCTTTGAATTCTTTGATTTTCATTCGTATACAAATGTTTGAGTTCGTTACTTGATCTATCTTGGCCATTCTATTTTGCTTTAATACTCGAGAGGATCCATTGACTTATTCAATTTGTTCTTTTCGTGTTACTTAGTTGACACTGTTTTGATTTTCTTTGACACTATTTCCCATTGTTCACCACGGTTTCGAAGTCGCTGGTATTTAATATTGACTTCGGCCATCGTATTCAGTGGACTGTGGCCATTTGTGTCAACCTGGATTTGTTTGATTTTGTTAAAACACGGCTATGGTTACCCTGTTGCTTTTGGCTTGATACATTTGACTTTGTTATAAATTGAATCTCTGTCACTAGTTTGTTTTCGGCCACTTAACTAGGTTGCTTCGTCATGTATATTGTGACATGATACTTGCCTGTTGAACTGGATGGTTTCGTGGCACTTCTTACTGATCAGTTTATTATTGTGGTCTTTGTTTCTTTGTGTTTGTTGTACATAGGAACTTGGTTCATATGTATGCTAGACATGGCCACTCAGTGACATTTGCTTGCATCCTTATCGTTGCGGTCCCATTGATTTAAACTTATTTTATAATTGGGTTTTACTGTGTGACATTATTTTGGGTTGCTCCATTTTCAACAAAAATTGTGTGACGACCCGTAATTTTCGAGCACTTAAAATCGGAATATTTAATTGATTTTAAGTATTCAATAGAGTAATTTTAACCTGAATTTACGAATATCACAATTTATTGGATAATTAAATTATCGAATTGAATAATTTGAAGTTGTATAAAATGTTAAATCTGGAGTTCTAAGCTCGTTAAAAATAATTTGAAGGCTTATAAAATTTATATTGATAATGTTGAGGATAATAAAAGTTTTTAAAATCAAATTTAACACTGATTTGTTCAGTTTAAAATTTTATTGTTTCAAATTGAATTTTAAAAACAGTCTTTGGAGGCGCAGTCTAAGAATTCGACGAAATCCGTTCCATTGGATCCGTCATATTGTATTATTATCGGATTTCGTATTGATCGGAGTTGTTGTGTGAGCGTACGATAAATGAACGCGTTGAAAATTAAATAAAACTTTATTTAAATCAAATCAGGTTAAATTAGTAGCCACCCTAGTATCTGATTTTCGTCAACCTAGTCGTCTCCCCTTATCGTTTCAAGCACGCTACCCTTGTCTTCCCTCAGAAGCTAACAATCAAATCGATGTCGCCTTCGTTATTTTTAAATCGTGCTGCTTCCTTTCGAAACCAATTCGTCAATTCATGAAAGAGAAAAGAAATTATATAATGGCCGAAGCCCTTATCTTTCCTTTTCTCGTCTTCTTATTTCACCTCTGTCAAAATTGAAGTAGTTTGATTCACTTAAAAAAGGAAACGGAGGGGAAATCGAAGCCGAGCTTCTTAAAAATCGTTATTCCCAAATCGAAGAGCAGCGCCTCGAGTTGAATTTGGGGGAGGCGACGCGCGTGCGTGCGAGCCTATTAGCTAGGGTTCGTGATTGTGTGGTTTGCCGAGCGAAGTTAGGGTTCGATTGGTGGACGTGGAGGCGAGGGTTTTGTTTGGACACTCGCGTGCGACAGTGGGGGCTAGGAAAAAGATCGGCAGGCAGAGGGTTGGTGAACTCCTTTGGTGATCGAGGCTAGGGTTTTTGCAGTGGAGGCGCGTACGTTGTGGGCACTTTTGCAGTGAGGTATAAGCCTGTTTGTTTTAATTCTGTATATGTTAGAAATTGTAACTATAGTAAGTTTCAAACTGTTGATTTCAAAACCGTAAATTTTTTAAGTTTAACTCCTAAATGAATTTTTGATCATCGGAACTAACAGCAAGGTTTAAGCGGTTTTGTTTAAAAATTGAATCGGTTATATATATATATATATATATATATGTATATATATATATATATATATATATATATATATATATATAGGGCAGCAAAGAAAATCTGGGAATTTTATTAACACAATAAAATTTGACAATTTCTAAAGTTTAAGAGTTAGTTAGAAAGATAGGATTTTAAAGCTGAAATTATTGAAAATGTCTTGACTTGGGAAAAATGATTTAAAATTTAGATTTTAGAAATTTATATAAAAGATTCCTGAAATATAGGTAAATTCAAAAGATGTTAAATATACAAGCACACACCTTAAATTTATTTACTTATTTTAAGCAAAGTATTAAAGTAATAAGTTTGTTTAAAAATAAATTTTTAGTTTAAACCCAATTTTTAGTTTATAATTAATTTAGGGGTTGGCTAAAATCATATAATGGATAATAAATCGTTTGATTAGTTCAAGTATTAATAAATCGTAAAACATTGTTATACAAGGTTTAAATATTGTGGGAAAAACAAGTCATGGTGGATTGGATTGCAATCGGGAAATCAAAGGTGAGTTAATCTCACTCGGTTAAATTTAAATTTAAATGATTAAATTTAAATAATTGTTTGAATGGTTGAATTGAATGTTGTGTTATATAGTAGTATACACTACACCTTGAAATGATTGGTTTCCCTCATTTTATAGTGAAGATATCTTATATTGTGCTAACGTCTATGGATGCAGGGAAAACAGATCGGAGGGATCCAACTGGATCCATCAATATTTATTATTAAATATCCTCTGTTGTGATTATTTGATATTCTATGATGAATTATATTAGAATATTGTATGCTATGGTTCGATTGGATATAACTGGGTCTAGTGAATTACCAAAAATATATATATTGGATTCTGGAAAGAAAATAAAAGAAGTAAATTTGTAAGTAAAAATAATTATAGAAATTTGAATAAATTTAAGAATGAATTGGGAAAGAAATAATGTGCCCTTTAAAATTCTAGTAAATAAATTTTGAGTATAGAAAGGAAATTTGAATAAACAGAAAGTTAATGAATTTTAATTTTCAGTGATATTAATTAAAAGAATAAAACATTTATTTGAAATTTAAGATTTAAAATATTGGAAAGAATAAAGAAGACATTGGGGTAAGATCTGGAATTTGTATATTTCAGTTAAAAAAATCTAAAATCAAACGGAAAATAATAATAATAATAAAGTCCACAATTAATGAATTTTAAAATGAATTAAGAAAGTAAAGAAATTTAATTCACATAAATAAATTGGAAATCAATTTGGGGAAATTGATTTAAGTGATTGAAGTTGGAATTTTCTCTTGATAGCCAAGTACATGTTTTAAAAAAAAGTAAAATTTTCAAATATAAATTAAATGTTTTAAAGTTGTTTTTAAAGAAAGTAAGTTTTGTAAAATTTATTATTTCTAATATTTAAAGTCTAAAGTAAGTATTTTCTCAAATCTATTATAGCAGTAATTACTTAAAAAGTGACTTAGTATTTTGTTTTTAAAAGTGAAAATCTAGTTTTATATTTTATGAAGTAACTTTATTTTCAAATATTCTTATAGTATGTATTTTTAACAAATTATTGAAGTAGTTTTATCCTAAATGTTTTGAAGTATATTTCAAAGTAAAGTGTTTTAGATTATTTTAAAAATCTAGTTTTGTGCTTGTTGATTTCAGAAGAGATAGAAAATATTTGAGGAAGTTTATTCTGAAAAGAAAGATAGCTTTGAAACTGTTTTCAAAGAATTGAAAATAAGAATATATCTTGTAAAGATATTTTGAAGTAAATAAATAATTTGGGAAATTATCTATTGTGTGATGAATGTTGCGAATATTAATTGGTAGTTAAATAACCGACTATCAATATTGGCCAACTGCGTTGATCGTTTCGAAGAGACCGGGATCGAGATTTATTTCTCGAAAACCACTTCGATCCGGTTTTTACTTTTTCATGAAAAACGATTTTGGATTCGAAGATGGAGCAGTGAAGTGCAAGGGCTAGTCGCTACTAATCCTGAGGATATTTCCAAAATGGATGTAGTAGGAATAGTGCCTTCGGTTCCGTTCGAGCCCGGGACGGACTTGTATTGATGAAGGCTTGCGAAACATCGTCAGGTGGACGATGGGCATTCTAAGGGATATGTTCTAAAAAGGTAACGCTTAGCCTCAAGCCTCATCAAATGGGAATGGCTGAAAATCAGGGATTATGCAGCAAGGCTTCGTGGGTAGCCCCCACTGGAGGGTGAGGTCATCCCTGTCTAGATGTCCCTTTTATTTCGGCTTAGTGGGCGGTTGCTGATCCCAATCGCAGGGTGATCTTGCTCGGGACTGTCCAGTAAGGGATGTTTCCGGTCTTGTGTTGCAGGGGAGTTAGGGTGGCTCATCGGTACGCTGATCTAGACCAGGTACTGTGACATGTGGTACCCCAATGCCTAGCCATTAGTTAGAATCCATTTTTCCTACGCGTCCATACGGTTTTGATTGTGCCCAACTATTGCTGAAACATGAGATGCAAGCATTTCAGCTAGATTCTATTTTACTTTCTAAAGACATTATTATAATATCAGAGGATTTCTATAAAAACTGTTTTAGCTATCGTAAGGTAAAAACCCGACATGTTTTTTAGTGGCTTGGTCTTATGAGATGCTTTTGTTTTAAAAGATTTTGAAAACTTTAATAATCAATTGGGTGTGATTTTCTCATGCTGGTATTCCAGACTGACTCGGGTGTTATTTAACTGTAATGCTCGGGTCAGACCGAGTATTATAGGATACAGGTTTTGATGCTGTGGAGCTCAGGAGACGAACTGGACGACGATGCGTATTCTCGTACTTGTTTTATATATATATTCCGTTGTGTTAAGTAGTTGTGTATCTAGTTGTATGCTATTGTTGTTGTGTGAACTCTGATGATGTACTCTGATAATGTAATGTATAACAGATATATTTGTTTTGGTGTAAAGATATGTTAATACCTATTATATTTTATTCCGCTGCGATGGTTAGATTCTGATGTTGCTTTCTATTTTCTTCTTCTACCTCTTCTTCTTTAACCCAAATGGTTCGTATTTCTATACAACTTGAGTTGATTTAGGTAGAATATTGTTGACTCAAGGGGTACGGATTTGCGGGCTGTTACACTTGGTACAGAGCTTAGGTTGGTGATAACCTTGGCTCTGGTTGGAATTACTCATTTAAAATAGAGTCCGTTGTACTCTAGAAAGAGTTTGAGCGTATTAATAGATATGAGCGCGTATTTGTTAGTGAATATAAATTGTTTTAATATTGTTTTGATTGATTTATTGAGTGGCATATGAACCTTCGTCGACACAGTCTACGCAATTGTATCGAAGGGGTTTTTAAACACTTGAATAGAACAATTGACACGGTATTGTTTTAAATATGGGTAAATGAAATAATTTTACCCAAAATATATTTTGATATAAAGAAAAGTTTTTGTAGACTATTTTAGCTAATATATCATTGCTTGGATGTTAGGAAAAAATATCTTAAATTTTTATCATTATTGAGTGGAAATTCAACTAGAAATTTAAAACATAACTTAAGGTTAAGGAAATAAATTCATTATAAAATAAAATTCATAAATATGAATTGTAAATGAAATTTATAAATTGAAATATAATCAAATGAGAGTTTGTATGAGCATAAACTGTACAAATGAATTATAGTTAAAATTTATTTAAGAAGGCTTTGGAAATTTAAAATTCCGGAGACTTTGGAAGTGCTTATCAAAGTATTTGAAGATAAAAATAGTAACATTATTGTTTTGGAGGTATTTATGAAAATAAATTTGTTTAAAATGGATTTTGAAAGTGATATAGCATTGAAATCACTTGGATTATTGGAAATTAATTCTAATGATGACGGCCGCATCATCAGTGTTCATTTTTGAATTTCTAAGTGACGGATTGCTGCCAAAAACAAAGTAATTTGTTCAGAAAAGCTAGTTGTTTTTCAAAGGAAATTTGTTGAGGGTAAAACCAGGATTGGTTTGACTTTTGAGAAATGTGATTTAAGAAGTTGGATATTCCAAAATAATTTGAAACCAAAGGTCGGGTGTTTTAAAATCCTGATGAGATGGGTTGTAAGCTTATAAATTGAGATGAGTTTTAAATCAGGAAGGAAATATAAGCTTTGAATGTTGGAATTTGAATTTAAGGTGAAAGGTTAAAAATGAAATTTACTTGGATTGGGAAATAAAATTTAACTGGATTGAAAATTAATTTAAATAGGCTAAAATAATATCCTGTTGTATTCGAATTAAGTTGAAATCGAATTGAGATTAAATAAATCTGAGTTTAAAATAAAATTGAATTGGAATAAGAATTCAATTATGTTATTAAATGGAATTAGATTCTTACCTGAATAACTGGAAAATAAGTGGGATAAGGATTGGAATTGAAATAAAAGAATAACGTGTAAAAGAATTAAAAATCCATAAAATAAAATATGTTTGGGTTGTAAATAAGCATAAGGCTTGAGTTAAAAATAAAATAAGAATATATTCAAGCCTAGAATGAATGGGATTGTGTAAATAATAAGTCGTGACTTATAAAATTTATAAGTGGAAATGAAAACCAAAATAATATTATTGATGAATTGGAGAATAAAATAAAAATCAAAACTTGAATTACAAACTAAATTGAACTAAGAAAATTAAATGGAGTGATATTTGGAATTGAAATTCAAGTGTTGGATTATAAATAAGGGAAGAACTAATTGATAATAAATTAGTTAATGAAATGTGTAAATGGATTTCAATTGGAAACTAAATGGAGCTGAATTGTAAGCTAATAATGAAGATTGGAAATAGAATTCAAGTTATAAATCAAATTCGACTTAAATCGTTGATGAAGAAAGTATAATTGAAAGTGGCCTTGCAATTAATTAAATGAGTTGAGAATGAAGTTGAATTGCAAGCTAATAAAATTGGATGGTAAATTAAAAAGTGAATGTTGTAATCAGAACTTGAGTTATTAATTAAAATTTAACTTGAAGTGTTAACAAATTAGATATAATTGAAATGTATCGAATAAAAATGGAAATGGATTAAAATAGTAATGGTTTGGATTGAAAATAAAATCCAACTTAGTGGAAATAAATTGAAATGGACATGTAATCAATTGAATGAGTTGAATCTAGAAAGTTAAATTTATAATAACTAGTCAAAGAAATTGTAGATTGAAATGAGATTTGATTATGATAGAGTTAAGTTGAATAGAAAAGAGAAAAATTTACTTGTAAAATGAAAATGAGCTTAAGTATAAAATCTGAATAAATTGAAGTAAATCAACTTAAGCTAAAAAGATGAAAAGGAGTTGAACTGAATTCAACTTAAACTAAGTTTAATAATATTGGATTGGTTTTAAATCAAGTAAAATGAATTTTAGTTGAAATAAAATTCGGTGAGTTACCGACAATATTTAATGGAACGAAAATTCTTAAATAAATAATTGTAAACCATTTAAATTGTTAAGGAATTGAAATAACTTGGAGGCAATAAGAAAATAGAATGTTTTAAGTTTACTAGAATGGTTTTAAATGAATGCGGATAAGAAATGAAACGCAAATGAATAGATTGTGAATAAATTTAAAAATGGGATAGAATTAAATAATAAATTGAGTTGGAATCAATTTAAAATGGTCATCGGCTTAAGTGATTATTTACTTAAATGAATATTACCAATTTGCATGAGAAAAATTGGACGTTGGACGAAAGTAGAAGAAAATAAAATTCTATGAATCATTGCAAGTAAATAAAATTGATTTTTTTAAATCAATTGGAATAATATGGGTTTGTTTAAAATTAACAAATAAATTAAATGTAAGCGATTGAGTTTTAAACCATTCAAATTGATGAAGTTGTATATGAATGGATTGAAAACCATTCAAATTGAATGAAAATGGTTATAAATTAATTGGAACAGTGGAGTTAGTATGAAAATTGTATAAGTTGCTCACGGGAAAATGCTTGGTGTGAATTTCTTTTAGAATTCATGTGTTTAACTATTGCAAATAAGTGAAATGTTGTTAAACTTCATTTATATGGCACTTACATGTTTAAATTGAGTAAGTACAGGTACCTGGGAGCCGTGTGGCTGGATTTATTTGTGCTAGTTGCTAAAAATAATAAGCTGTTTGCTTAAAATTCTAAATAAGGTACGCCTACGCAATAAAAATAGAAAATATGAACTATTTTTGATTTTTCCGACCGTGTGGGTCGATGTATATATATTTATATCTATTGTCAAATTGCAAAAGCTCCTCCGTACAAAGGAGACTCTACCAAAAAATTTCGAAAATTTTGGGAGTCAGAAAATTTTGGAAAATTTTGTTAACGACAAAGCGGTTTAAAAATGAAAAATTGAAATAAGTTTGTAAATGAAACTAATTAAAGTAATGACATGAATTAGTAATAAATGACAAATAAAATTTATATATGCAGAGTTAAAAATAAAGTGAATTCATATGGAAATGAAAGAATCAATTTGAATAGAAATAAATATAAACTGAAGTGGTAAGATGAAAATAAATATAAGGAACATGTTTCATGCTTATACTAACTTAAGAAGGAACGGTGAATTCTTAAATGGAAGATTGATACTACAAATATAATCTAAAGTAATATTGGAATGAATAAATATTGACATTTGGAAGGAAGTCGATAAAATGTTTTTGAATATTGTGATGGGATATTATTGTTATGAAAGATATACAGGTACGAAAAGAGAGAAAAACTTATTTTGATTTCAAAGGTAAATTCGAAATGCTCGACAAAAAGGTATGTGTTTAAATTTCTATATGGAATTTGATTGGGATTTTGATAGAGCCACTTAGCTTTTTGTTTTCTTTTTGGATTTGGGAGCCCGTAGAGGCCTTTTGTAGTTGTACCGAGCTAGCCGCGCAAAGGAGACGCTGGCGAAATTTTTCGAGAATTTAGGGAGTTAGAAAAATTTTGAGAAAATTTTGATAAATCAAAACTTGGTTTAAAATTGAAACTTGAATGGTTAAACAAATAGTTTGTTTGAAACTATGGGAGAGTTGAGAAGTTAATAAGAGTGATAATTAGTCTCTTATAAAAAGATAGCTGGTAGGATATTGAATTGTTTGATTTGGGGGATAAGTAAATGGGTATTAGACCATTCTTCCTAACTAGTAATTTCGGGGACGAAATTATTTTAAGGGGGAGGAACGCGACGACCCGTAATTTTCGAGCACTTAAAATTGGAATATTTAATTGATTTTAAGTAAACAATAGAGTAATTTTAACCTGAATTTACGAATATCACAATTTATTGGATAATTAAATTATTGAATTGAATAATTTGAAGTTGTGTAAAATGTTAAATCTTGAGTTCTAAGCTCGTTAAAAATAATTTGAAGGCTTATAAAATTTATATTGATAGTGTTGAGGATAATAAAAAATTTTAAAATCAAATTTAACACTGATTTGTTCAGTTTAAAATTTTATTGTTTCAAATTGAATTTTAAAAACAGTCTTTGGAGGCGCAGTCTAAGAATTCGATGAAATCCGTTCCATTGGATCCGTCATATTGTATTATTATCGGATTTCGTATTGATCGGAGTTGTTGTGTGAGCGTACGATAAGTGAACGCGTTGAAAATTAAATAAAACTTTATTTAAATCAAATCAGGTTAAATTTGTAGCCACCCTAGTATCTGATTTCCGTCAACCTAGTCGTCTCCCCTTATCGTTTCAAGCACGCTACCCTTGTCTTCCCTCAGAAGCTAACAATCAAATCGATGTCGCCTTCGTTTTTTTAAATCGTGCTGCTTCCTTTCGAAATCAATTCGTCAATTCATGAAAGAGAAAAGAAATTATATAATGGCCGAAGCCTTTATCTTTCCTTTTCTCGTCTTCTTATTTCACCTCTGTCAAAATTGAAGCTGTTCGATTCACTTAAAAAAAGGAAACGGAGGGGAAATCGAAGCCGAGCTTCTTCAAAATCGTTATTCCCAAATCGAAGAGCAGCGCCTCGAGTTGAATTTGGGGGAGGTGACGCGCATGCGTCCGAGCCTATTAGCAAGGGTTCGTGATTGTGTGGTTCGCCGAGCGTTGGAAAAATGATTTAAAATTTAGATTTTAGAAATTTATATAAATGATTCCTGAAATATAGGTAAATTCAAAAGAGGTTAAATATACAAGCACACACCTTAAATTTATTTACTTATTTTAAGCAAAGTATTAAAGTAACAAGTTTGTTTAAAAATAAATTTTTAGTTTAAACCCAATTTTTAGTTTAAAATTAATTTAGGGGTTGGCTAAAATCATATAATGGATAATAAATCGTCTGATTAGTTCAAGTATTAATAAATCGTAAAACATTGTTATACAAGGTTTAAATACTGTGGGAAAAACAAGTCATGGTGGATTGGATTGCAATCGGGAAATCAAAGGTGAGTTAATCTCACTTAGTTAAATTTAAATTTAAATGATTAAATTTAAATAATTGTTTGAATGGTTGAATTGATTATTGTGTTATATAGTAGTATACACTACACCTTGAAATGATTGATTTCCCTCATTTTATAGTGAAGATATCTTATATTGTGCTAACGTCTATGGATGCAGGGAAAACAGGTCGGAGGGATCCAACAGGATCCATCAATATTTACTATTAAATATCCTCTGTTGTGATTATTTGATATTATATGATGAATTATATTAGAATATTGTATGCTATGGTTCGATTGGATATAACTGGGTCTAGTGAATTACCAAAAATATATATATTGGATTCTGGAAAGAAAATAAAAGAAGTAAATTTGTAAGTAAAATAATTATAGAAATTTGAATAAATTTAAGAATGAATTGGGAAAGAAATATTGTGCCCTTTAAAATTCTAGTAAATAAATTTTGAGTATAGAAAGGAAATTTGAATAAACAGAAAGTTAATGAATTTTAATTTTCAGTGATATTAATAAAAGAATAAAACATTTATTTGAAATTTAAGATTTAAAATATTGGAAAGAATAATGAAGACATTGGGTTAAGATCTGGAATTTGTATATTTCAGTTAAAAAAATCTAAAATCAAACGGAAAATAATAATAATAATAAAGTCCATAATTAATGAATTTTAAAATGAATTAAGAAATTAAAGAAATTTATTTCAGATAAATAAATTGGAAATCAATTTGGGGAAATTGATTTAAGTGATTGATGTTGGAATTTTCTCTAGATAGCCAAGTACATGTTTTAAAAAAAAGTAAAATTTTCAAATATAAATTAAATGTTTTAAAGTTGTTTTTAAAGAAAGCCGGTTTTGTAAAATTTATTATTTCTAATATTTAAAGTCTAAAGTAAGTATTTTCTCAAATCTATTATAGCAGTAATTACTTAAAAAGTGACTTAGTATTTGTTTTTAAAAGTGAAAATCTAGTTTTATATTTTATAAAGTAACTTTATTTTCAAATATTCATATAGTATGTATTTTTAACAAATTATTGAATTAGTTTTATCCGAAATGTTTTGAAGTATATTTCAAAGTAAAGTGTTTTACATTATTTTAAAAATCTAGTTTTGTGTTTGGTGATTTCAGAAGAGATAGAAAATATTTGAGGAAGTTTATTCTGAAAGAAAGATAGTTTTGAAACTGTTTTCAAAGGATTGAAAATAAGAATATATCTTGTAAAGATATTTTGAGGTAAATAAATAATTTGAGAAATTATTTATTGTGTGATGAATGTTGTGAATATTAATTGATAGTTAAATAACCGACTATCAATATTGGCCAACGACGTTGATCGTTTCGAAGAGACCGGGATCGAGATTTATTTCTCGAAAACCACTTCGATCCGGTTTGTACGTTCTCGTGAAAAACGATTTTGGATTCGAAGATGGAGCAGTGCAGTGCAAGGGCTAGTCGCTACTAATCCTGAGGATATTTCCAAAATGGATGTAGTAGGAATAATGCCTTCGATTCCGTTCGAACCCGGGACGGACTTGTATTGATGAATGCTTGCGAAACATCGTCAGGTGGACGATGGGTATTCTAAGGGATATGTTCTAAAAAGGTAACGCTTAGCCTCAAGCCTCATCAAATGGGAATGGCTGAAAATCCGAGGTTATGCAGCAAGGCTTCATGGGTAGCCACCACTGGAGGGTGAGGTCATCCCTGTCTAGATGTCCCTTTTATTTCAGCTTAGTAGGCGGTTGCTAATACCAATCGCAGGGTGATCTTGCTCGAGACTGTCCAGTAAGGGATGGTTCCGGTCTTGTGTTGCAGGGGACTTAGGGTGGCTCCTCGGTACGCTGATCTAGACCATGTTCTATGATAGGTGGTACCCCAGTGCCTAGCCATTAGTTGGAATCCATTTTCCCTACGCGCCCGTACGGTTTTGATTATGCCCAACTATTGCTGAAACGTGAGATGCAAGCATTTCAGCTAGATTCTATTTTACTTTCTATAGACACTATTATAATATCAGAGGATTTCTATAAAAACCGTTTTAGCTATCGTAAGGTAAAAACCCGACATGCTTATTTGTGGCATGGTCTTACGAGATGCTTTTGTTTTCAAAAAATTTTGAAACTTTAATAATCAATTGGGTGTGATTTTCTCACGCTGGTATTCCAGACTGACTCGGGTGTTATTTAACTGTAATGCTCGGGTCACACCGAGTATTATAGGATACAGGTTTTGATGCTGTGGAGCTCAGGAGACGAGCTGGACGAAGATGCGTATTCTCATACTTGTTTTATATGTATATTCCGCTGTGTTTAGTAGTTGTGTATCTAGTTGTATGCTATTGTTGTTGTGTGAACTCTAATGATGTACTCTGATAATGTAATGTATAACAGATATATTTGTTTTGGTGTAAAGATATGTTAATACCTATTATATTTTATTCCGCTGTGATGGTTAGATTCTGATGTTGTTTTCTATTTTCTTCTTCTATCTCTTCTTCTTTAACCCAAATGGTTCGCATTTCTGTACAACTTGAGTTGATTTAGGTAGAATATTGTTGACTCAAGGGGTACGGATTTGCGGGCAGTTACAAATTGTTCCATTGAGGTTGGTGTTCAAGTAACTTCTCCTGTTCATTGTAGTTTACTGTTTTATACACTTTGATTCTGGACTTGTTCTTGATTTAGTATACAACTGTTTTATGTACCTATTCCATGGTGTGCTGTCCAGTTGAGTTTGGCACTTTTGTTGTCGTTGCTTGACTGTTTAGTTTCTTGGCTAATTGCTTGTTTCAACTGCAGTTTCACTGTGCAGTTGTGTTAAGTGCTATTTCATTTGATATAGATATGTATGTGTATTCATATATATATATATATATATATATATATATATATATATATGCACGTACATGCACTCTTGTAGACTTTGATTATCCTATGTGCTTGCCGTCGGTTTTGATGCACTTTCTTGCCTCTGTTGCTTGCCACTTTAAACTGCTGCACTATTTTGTCCACTGTCGTGTATCACCTGCTAGTTACTAAGCTGGCCACTTCATGTTGTATGGATTAGTACAGTTTGCATTTTGGATTTGCCATGTTGCATCAGTTTTGTTGCAGTTTATATTTGTTGTGCCCTTGTATTCATGTGGTGGCTGGAGTTTTTGTTGCACTTTTGCCCTTGTATTCATGTGGTGGCTGCAGTTCCATTTTGTTGCATTTTTGGATTGTACTTTCTTGAGCTTGAGTACTTGTATCACTTGGTGTTGTAGTTTCATCATTGCATTCATGTGTACCTCACTTGTTGCTGTCGCATATGTTTGCTTCTCCGACCTGTCGTAGTGTAACCTTCATGAGTATATTTTTGAAGCTTGCACTGTCAAGTTTTCACTGTCTGGTTGTTGATGCCACTGTGGTGTTGCCGTATCTATGGACTTTTGTGAGATCTTTGCCCTTGTTGGTTTGCATTGCATTGATGCATTTGGATTTGTTCTTTGAATTCACTTGAGTTGAATCCGGTATTTAGGGTCTGACCTTGTGCTAGTTTGTGAATTTTCATTGTGCCTTCTTGTGCACTTTGTTCATTTGATGGTTACTGGATGGATGTTGTGCTTGCTGTTGCAGTTCCATCCGATTCATTTTGGTTTGAGTTGGAGACATTTGCTTTTGATTCGTTGATCTTTTGTGTATTTCATGATGTAGTGGCGAGGTAATATACGCGTGCGTGTACTGCAGTCCTACTTGAATTGACGTTTTAATTCATATTTCGATCGTTTGGATTGTTTCATGTGTCCAATTCAATATTTTGAATCGTATTTTGATTTGGTTTAATTGATGATTTTGTTGATATGTAATTATCTTTTTGATAATTAGATTATGAGTTTCTAATTATTTATTCAATAATTAGATTTTGTTGTTAATTGCCGTTTAGGCATTTCTGTTGTTTTCTAAATTATCTTCATTGATAATCCTTTCATTTATCTTTGTTGATAATTTGAATTTGCCGATTTGTTGTTTAACACTGTTGCGTGTTATATTTGTCGTTATCCGATTTTCATGTTAAAGGATTGGATAGATGAGATTTATTGTGACTGTCGTCTATTCGTTATTTAAGTATTGCTGCTTCTGTGCATAATAACTGAGTTTAAATTAGACCGACCCATGTATTTTTTCTCTTGAATTTAATACTCGGGTCAGACCGAGTTATTACAGGTTGTTGATATCTTGCTTTGGGTTGCTGCTTGAGCTATGAAGTCTCTTTATATCATTTGGAGTGGTCGTTGTTATAGTATAGGATGTTATGTATTCATGTATATTATTCATGATAATGTACTTGTATATATAACTCCAGAGTCGACAGTTGCAGTTGTATCATGTGTATTGTATCACGTGTATTGTAACTGACTTCAGTTATATATATTTGAGATTTGATATTATCTGTGTTCTGCATTTAGTTTATCTGTGTTATTATTATATATATTGTCCTCAACTACTATGAACCATCGCAGTTCGTTTTATACTGGAATTGGGTATGTCGATGGGAGTAAATAAATAAGAGATGAAAAATAAAAATATAAACCACTCCTATCGAGGTAACCAATACTAGTGTAAGGCCTAACTACGGATGGCCGCTCCTATCCAGCCTTATTCTTCGTACTCTTTGTTATTGTGAGCATAGAGGTGGGGCGTCACAAATTAAAAATATACTTCTTTGGAATCGTGCTGCCATGGTTTATCATATTGACAACCTTCTGAATTATAAAGACAATATATGGGTGAGGTGGTCTTACAAGTATATTATTGGCAGCAAAAATTTCTGGACCATGAACATTACTCATTCTTGCAGCTGGACATGGAGATGTATTCTAAAATTTAGGTCTGATATTCTTCCTTACGCTAAAATTAAGATTGGCATTAATGGTCGAATGTCTTTTTGGCATGACCCGTGGGTGAAGGAACGCACTATCCTTTATAACTTACTTTCTTTCAACCAGCAAGTGCAAACTGGAATTAGCAGTAATGCCTTGGCGAAAAACTATATTAATCATGGTCGTGTTGCTCTGCCATACTCCAGTAATCAGCATGTCATACATCTCTAGAATCAGCTGTGTGGTTAAAATGTTTCCCATTCTCAGCATGATGGTATATCTTGGTCCTTCTGTCAGGACAAGTACAAGATTTATGGCATGTACAACCACCTTACTAGCTAGAGGAATTGCGTGTCTTTCAGTTGGCATAAGCGAATATGGCTTAATCATAACTTGAAGAGACAAAACCTATTCCTTTGGAAGATATTCAGTAATGCCTTGAAAATAAAGCAATGTTGAGACAGAGAGGAGTCAATATCGATACTACTTGCAGTTTTTTCCAAACAGCTGAGGAGAATTCGCTTCACTTATACTCTAATTGTCCTTATGTTTACATGTTATGGTGCTATACGAATAATCTTACTTCTGGAAGGAGAGTTGCAGTGATTAGTGAAGTTGAATGGGATTTAATATACAAGACTACAAGATGGAAATGTGAGGCAACTTATATTCTTCTATTCACCCTTAAATTTTTTACCATGATAATCTGGGATGAAAGAAATGCTATCATCTTTAGTGCTAAAAGGAAATCAGCTATGCAAATGAAGCAATCCATAGTTGAGGGTTTGAGGTTTGGAATTGCTGCCTTCAGGGATGGTTTCGACCCTGTTTTTCTATCTGCTCTCTCCTGAATATTGCATGTCTATTTCTATGCGTTCTTGTTCCTTTTTTACTTTCTATTAGTATGCCTATTTTCCTTTGTTTTCTTGTTGCTTTGTTTTTCTGCTTGCCTAATGTGTTGTTAGGTGGCTAGTATCTTCAATCTTTGTACAACATTCTCGGTATATCAATAAATTGATAGGGGTCCATTTTTTAACACCGTTGGCCTTGCCAAAAAAAATATAAGCGAGACAGAGAGAGTGAGATTTACTCACTTTGGTTGTAGTCGTCGCGATAGCGATTTATTTTGATTACAGTTAAATGAACATTTCATTTTAACTAAAATTTTCACTAGCTCAAATACATCCCAATCCAGCTCATAATGTAGTATTTTTCGATACGAACCCAAGGCAACTTGTTTTGTCTAATTCGACCTCGTATGACAAAGATATGAATTTTTAAAGTTTACAAGAATTATAATATAATAATTCACAATTATTTTTATTTTTTTAACCTTAAATTAATCATGGCCACACCTTCCATCATAAGCAAATCATGGCCATGCTTCTTCCTTTATCTTCCCATACGAGATCCCCAGGCTTATATGCATGTTTAAACCCATACAAGCCGCCTTATACAAACGATTACCCCGGCCTCCTCCCTTGCCATGAACCCCATCCATTACCATCGGTGGATATGCGTAGCTCCCGTCCTCCAATTCCATAAGACCGGCCCCCTAACGATATGCCACGAACGAGAAAATGCCCCAAACAGCAGCCACGAATGGAGAAGTATTGGTGATGTCGTGATGCCTCATTGACGATCATAGCCGATGGATATTGAAGATCTCGGCGAGCCGTTCGATTTTCCAGTTGTAAGTCTTCGCTAATAGTTGATGGATTTAGAGATAAACAAGAGGGAATAAGGGAAGGTTTCGACCGTTGGTTTATTAGGTGGTGGTTGTTCCAATAGAATTCGGTTTTGATCAAATAAAAGAGAATTGAGCCCTGTATATAGGCAATTAAAAATTACTGCTCACCAGAATTATTTTCGAACTCCAATCGTAGCATGCCGTTGGGTGTTTATATTGTTTTATCCCTATTCCGAACATAATGGAATATATATCAGGAGCCAATTCCGTCGTATTTGAAAGATAGTTTTTGAATCGAATTATTTTAATTAAAATTACTTAAATAAATTTATATGCGTTTCAGCTTCGCACGACCAAACCGTAAGTCTAATTGACACAAAAATTGAAATCCTATAATAATTCACTATTACGGATCCAGTGAAACTGGTTTCGTCGAAATCCTAGACGGTGTCAAAATTAACTATTTTTACATGTTAATTAAATATTAAAATTTTCAATTTCTGTAAATTAACTTTTATTTCAATTTTAAAAGTTTTCTAACTCCATCCTAATTCAAATAGGATTTAAATCAACTTTATAATTTATTTTCATTCACGTTAAATTCAAATCCAATTATTTCTGCAATTTCGAATATTAAATTAACAATTTAATTAACCAAATAAATCACTATGTTCAAATTATAAGTTATTCAACCTATAAAATTAACTTTTGAATATTTAAAATCGATTAAATATTCTAAATTTAGACGATTGGAAAACTGGGTCGCTACAATATTCCGGTAATTGTGTATGTTGTATATTAAATAATTGTGATGACAAGTTATTATAACTGTTCGATTTGATACCGTTAACAGTTATACTCTGATGATTGTATGAATATTAATTGTTACGGTTTATTTTTGTACAAAGATCATTTATTATATATTATATATTGTTCCGCTGCGTTTCGTGGGATTCTACGTGTTGTTTCTGTTTCTTCTATTCCTTCTTTTTTCTTTCTTCTCAGCCTCTCCCTTCTTTTCCTTGACCTTCCGTCATTCTGTACCTTTTGGGTCGGACATGTGTGGTTTATTGTCAATTCAAATGGTATGGAATTGCGGGCCATCACATATTATTACTACAAACTCCTTCTTTCTTTTGTATTTTAAACATATACTTTTTCTATCTTTGTTACCAAAAGATTCCACATTTGTTATTTTCCTTGAAATTCCATATTAAAGATTTAAATATATTCATAATCATTTTAAAAAAAATTCCACTTCAAAATATAATTCAACGGTTTAAAATAAACATTACTAAAACATTGTTTACTACAAACCCAAAATATTTCATACTTTAACATTTATTATTAAAAATCACTTTTAAAGATCTAATTACATTTAAAGGGTTTAATACAAATGTTACTGAAACATTGTACAACAATCCAAAACTATTTTATTACATTAAACATTATATTTAAAAATCTCTTTTAAATATTTAATTACATTTATAAGGTTTTAAGACAAGTGTTACTTAAACATTGTCAGAAGAACCTAAAACACTTTATTACTTAAACATTGTCATTAAAACTTGCCTTAAGATTTAATTATATTTATAAGGATTTAGACAATTGTTATTTGAACATTGTCGCAATAACCTAAAACACTTTATTACTTAAACATTATCTTTAAAACTTGCCTTTTCAAGATTTAATTATATGTATAAAGCCTTAAGACAAATTTTACTTAAAAAATATCATTAAAAAACCCAAACATTTGTCACTTGAGACATTTATCTTTAAAGTATTCCTTATTAAAGTCCTAGTCATTTTTCTAATTATAATCCTAATATATTCCTAATTTTAATCTTAATTATTTTTCTAATTATAATCTTAATCATATTCCTAATTATGATCTTAATTATAATTTTAAGGATTAAATACAAATGTTACTAAAAATATTGTTTACTACAACCCAAGTCCATTTACTTAGTTTATTTGGTTAAGTTCGATAATTGACTAATCAGCTATCTAGTTCTAAAAACAACTGCTTAAGGAAATCAAGGTACATATACTTAACATGTTTCCAACATTCCAACTTAACTATTCCTCGATCTATAGGGAAGTATGTAGGTTGGAGCGCTAATGCTCATCCTTACTCGAACATCAGTCTTAACTATCATAAATAGGAAGCTACTTTGTGTGGCTTTTAGTATTAAGCATAGTATTACCAACATTCCCTAAATAAGGTGAAAGAACTATTGGATCCAGGCCAGCCTGCTGTGGAAGAAATGAGTGTATTTCAAAAAATTTACCATTTTGAATCTTTTGGGCCTATAAAATCTAAAGGTATATTAGATCCAATAAAATAAAGCTTGTAAATGAATTCTTATTTTATTCAAAATAGATCAAAAGAAGTTTTAGTTGATTTAAACTTCAATGTATAGTGTATCAAATACACCCAACAATTATTTATAAGAGTAAGTTTAGAGAAAAAACCTTTCGTTTCTTTCTCCAAAATTTATGTAATTTAGAGAAGGAAAATTTTCATTTCCTTTTCTTAACTTATCTAGTTAATGAAAGGATACTATATTTAAATTTACAAATTGTACTTAGAGATTTATTTAATTTTGGTTTTACTTATATAAATACACACACACATATATATATATATATGTATGTATGTATGTATGTATGTATGTATCATATACATATATGTGTGTGTGCATGGGTAATATAGCAATCCATGCAGGGTATAACATGCCCATATATAGATGCTAAGATTTACATTGCAACAGACATATTAGCTCATTTTGTACGTATTGTATGTTGTCAAATATGTGCATGAACATAGAGTTACAAATTTCAAATGATTATTTGTATGCGTGTGTCTATTTGTATATGTAAAATATGTTCTATCATTAAAATATTATAGAATGTATTTCTTTATTTATAACTTCATATATTGTACCATAAATACCAGTAAAGATATATGTATATAGATATATATAATAAAATAACTTAAAATTTTATATATAAATTACTAGTTAGAAACTATATCAGGTCTTAAGTTATAGTGACTTTAATATTTAATATGTGTATATATATATATTATAATAAATTAAATAATTTCTATCATAATACATTAAAACAAAATAATTATATGAAAAAATTCAATTTTTATATTTTTAGAAAATCTGGAATCACCCTTTTGGGCTTTGAAAAAATTTCTAGAATTTTCTCAATTAAAATAATATTTTTAATTAAATAATTAATAATAGGTCGAAATTAAATTAACTTTAAAAATATATAATCAAGCTAGAAGAATTTATAACTTTTTTAAAGATGCTTGACGTCATTAATTAATTTAAAAATATAATGTCGAATTTTAGAAATGTTGATTACTTTATGTAAATTAGATAATCATCAAATATTAATTATATATATATATATATATATATATGATAAAAATTATTTTCAACACTTATAATTCATAATAAATATAAATAGGTATCACATACATATAAACATATATATGTATGTGTATGCTTAACATAGCAATCCGTGTATGGTATAACATGCCCATATAAAGATGCTGAGATTTACATCGCAACAAACACATTATATCATTTTGTACACATTGTATGTTATCAATTATGTGCATGGACATATAGTTATAAATTTCAAACAATTATTTGTATGTGTGTGTACATATTTATGTGTGTGTAAAATATATTTTATCATTAAAATATTACGGAAAGTATTTATTTATTTATATACCTGTATATTGTACCATAAATACCAATAATGATATATGTATATAAATATACATACATATATATACACACACACTAAAATAATTAAATTTTTTACAGATAAATTACTAGTTAAAAACCATATCAGATCTGAAGTTACAATGATTTTAATAGTTAATATATATATATATATATGTATGTATGTATGTATTATAATGAATTAAACAGTTTCGACCATAATTGTAACATCCCGGATTTTTAAGCCATTGAATTTGAACATTTAATTCATTTTAAATGTTAATGTGGATTCTTAATTGATTTTGTAATGGATGGATTCGGGTTAAATCAATGAAATAAGCTATAATTTAATTCCGGTTGAATTTGAATAATGGAAAAAAAAAAATTAAATATCCGGGATTTAGATAAAAGGATAAATCTGGATGTAAATAGTTATACGAATGGTTTTAGAAATTTATTTTGAGTTATTTGAGTGTAAATAGTATGGTGGGAATTTTAGATGAATTTTTAAGTTGATAAGTTAATATTTGGGATTTTATATTAATTTAAAAAATGAATTTAATATTACAAAAATGCAAATAATCAAATTTTGGTTTAAAATGAGTTAGTATGATTTCTAATGTGACTGTAAATTGTATATGGATTATAATTAAATAAATAAAATTTTAATAGTGGAAGTTTTAGCGATTTACATGATTTTGAAAATCGCTCGATTTAATCGTCGAGTTAAAATAGCCTTTCGGGGCACAGTCTCGGAATTCGACGAAACCAGTTCCATTGAATCTGCAATAGTTAGTTATTATCGGATTTCAATTTTCGTAGCAATCAGAGTTATCGTTTGACCGTGGCAGCTCGAAATGCATCAAAATCGTTTTAATCGGTTTAAATTAAAATTGATCGTTTAATTCAGTAACTCGCACGTATGACCGAAATAGCTTACGAAACATGTTCCATTATGTTCGGAACGCGGAAAAACCTTAGGAATGCCTATTGGTGCGTGTGATTTGAAGTTCGTTTGCATAGGTCGTTAACATTTGAAGTGTAAAATTAAAATAGTATTAATTAAAGTTATAAAACATTATAATAATCTAAACCCTAATCCATTATCAGGAGCCGCCACATATTCTTTCATGGCCGAAAACTATATCTCAATCTTTCACGTTTTTCTTCCAATCCTTGCATTAATTTCAAAATCTCCCAACTAGGAAGTTGTAGATCACCTCGATCTCTTCCCATCTAACGGTATTGATGGATTTTAGCGTAGCGGAGGGGAGGTTAGACGGCCGCGTTTACTGGCCGTTCGTGCTCGATATTCGAGACAAACGGATGGCCGAGCTCCATGTGCTTTGGGTCGAGCATGGGGGTAGTGGCGTGCTTCGTAGGGGTAGCATCCGATCGAGGTGGATGGCTCCGTGGCGGGCGCAATTTCGAACCCTAGTTCATGATTATGGGTTCGGCCGTGACCTGTAGTTGTGCGTTTTGGTTTCATGAGGAAGAAGCTAGCTGGTCCAATATCCATTTTGCACGGCTATGATTGGTTATGGGGTAATGTAAATTAAATAGAAGGATATTGTTTTAAATTCAGTATTCAAACTTTAAAAAATTCATATCTATTTCATACGTAATCAGAATTTGACGAAATTTGCGGCGCCGGAAACGCGGAGATGTGTACTACGCAATGGTGCAGTTCGGGAATCATTCCGGGCAAGTAGAAATTTAAGTTAAATCGAAAGTCGTTTGGTTTGATTTAAATTTCGAACGCTCGTCGAAACTCAAGGTGAGTTATTCTCACTCACATCTGGATGCTAGCTAATTTAAATAGTTAATATTTAAATATCTGTGTGATTGATTGAATATAATTGTTGCTGTTAGTCTGGATTGATATTTATATATGTGATGTGCTAATATTTGTGGATGCAGGGAAAACCAGTTGGAGGGATCCAAGTGGATTCCTCTCAATGTAACAGTTATTTTACAATCGATAATGATGCCTGATTATGTGTTGTGATTGAAAAATCTGAAATTTAATTGTACCGTGAAATTGTTGTACAAATTATAATTACAGAATTTAATTATGAATGGATTAAATTGGGTTTTTACGAAATAAAATGAATTGTTAATAATAGAATTTCAAAGAATAAAATGTGAAATCTGATTTGGATGGAAAATGTAAAATTGGTAAAATTGGGATTCGAAATACAGTGGAAATTTACCAATTGACAAATGTGAAGTGTAGATTTTTGGAAATAGATTCTATGAAAATTACAATTTGGTTTAGAATAACGATGGGTTATTTTAATAATGAATAGTGTTATCCGAGAAAATTAAAATATGTTAAAATGAAGCTTCCGACTTTAAATTAATAGTTTTAAATGTAAATAGAATATTTTGAAATGCCGTTTTTCATTGGGATTTTCTTTAAGTAAAATTTAGATAAGGTTTTTTATTGAAAAAAAAATTCTCCAAATTTATTTTATTTAAAAATGATTTATCACTTATGTTTCAAAAATGAATTTTCGGATATGGGAAATTAAGATTTAACTTCAGATGAAGATATAGATAAGTATGGAATTTGGAATTTATGTTGTAAACATAAATTGAATTGAAATAAATCGGTTGGATTTATATGAAGGATATTATTTGGTATGTTTGAACGGAAAAGTGTTTTCCCAGTAAAAAACCAAGTTAGTGTTTTAAAAGATTTATTTAATTAAAAGTTAAAGCTTAAATTGTTTAAAGAGTATTTTTTTAGAAATGGTTATTTTAAAGAAGAAATAAATAAACTTTGTTTTATAACCATTTGTTTTAAGTTATTGGTAAAGCTAGTATTATTCTTTTAAACCCCATTTTTAAATTTAGTAAACCAAACCCTTATTTAAATCCAGTTTATATCTTATTAAATAATGCTATTTAAAAAAATTGTTTGAAATTATATTTTGAGTAAATAAATAGAAGAAATTTTCATATTTTAAATTATATTTCAGTATAAAGTATTTTTACTGTTTTTAAAGCAAAATGTTTAAGCTTGGTCTTTCCAATGGGAATAAATGGTAATGGGATTTACCGTGAAAATGAAGAATTTTGGGAAATTGTTTTCAAATGAGCTTTGAAATTTTGAAAATATATCTTGTAAGAGATATTTGAGTCAAATAGATAATGCGGGAATTATTTATTGTGCGATGGATGTTTGTGAATGTTAATTGATAGTTAAATCACCGACTATCAATATTGGACAAATGCGTTGATCGTTTCGAAGAGACCGGGATCGAGATTTATTTCTCGAAAACCACTTCGATACGGTTTGTACGTTTCGTGAAAAACGATTTTGGAGTCGAAGATGGAGCAGTGAAGTGCAAGGGCTAGTCGCTACTAATCCTGAGGATATTTCCAAAATGGATATAGTAGGAATAGTGCCTTCGGTTCCGTTCGAATCCGGGACGGACTTGTACGGATGAATGCTTGCGAAACATGTCAGGTGGAGGATGGGCATTCAAAGAGATATGTTCTATAAAGGTAACGCTTAGCCTCAAGCCTCATCAAATGGGAATGACTGAAAATCAGGGGATATGCAACAAGGCTTCGTGGGTAGCCCCCATTGGAGAGTAAGGTCATCCCTGTCTAGATGTCCCTTTTTATTTCGGCTTAGTGGTGCGGTTGCTGATCCCAACCGTGGGGTGATCTTATTCGGAACTGTCCATTAAGGGATGGGTCCGGCCTTGTGTTGCAGGGGATCGGGAGTGGTCCTCGGTACGGTGATCTAGGACCCGTATTGTGACAGGTGGTACCCCAGTGCCTAGTCATTGTTGGAAATCCATTCTCCCTACGAGCCTTGTACGAGTTTTGTTTGTATTACCCACTCTGTGGCTAGTAGCTGGAATTTAATGAATGTAACAATTTCGGCTATTTTATAAGTATTTGTAAATAGACCCTTTTATAATGTAACGACCCAGAATTTTTATTAATTTAAATTTGAATATTTAATTTATTTTAGATATTAATAAGTGAATTTATAAGTCGAATAAATTTTATTTCGATTTATTGGATTTAATTGGATTATTAAATCAATAATTTAATATGTTAAATTATGGAAATAATTGAAAATTGGATTAAATATGATTGAAAATGATTTGTAAAATTTTATTTTATCATATGGGAGTTAGAACGATATTTTAGAACTTTTAAAATCGAATTAAAAGTTTATTTGTGAAAATTGAATATTTTAATATTTAATAATCGACTGTAAAATAGCCAATTTTTGAACATTCTCAGAATTGAACGAAACCAGTTTCATTGGATCCGTAATAATTAGTTATTACCGGATTTCAATTTTCGTGTCAATCGGAGCTATCGTTTGATCGTGGCAGCTCGAAACGCATCGAATTATTTTTAATTTAAATTTGGCGAGTTAAAATAGCCATTTTTCAAAAAGTCTCGGATTTCGATGAAACCAGTTTCATCGGATCCGTAATGTGATATTATTGTAAGGTTTCAAATTTCAAGTCAATTGGATTTACCGTTTGTCCTGTACGAATTAAAACGCCTAGAAATCGATTTAAATCGGTTTAATTTAAATTGAGCGTTTACAGCCATAACTCGCACAGATGTCCGAATTATCTTTCGAAACCTGTTCCATTGTGTCCGGAACGCGGGGTAAACCCTAGAAACGCTGGTTACGGTGCGTAAATCGGAGTTCGGAATTTCCGAAATGAATAGTGTTTACGTTTGATTTTCTATAAGAGGAGCACCCTACCCTTCATTAATAAAAAAAATATATTAGGTCTTGCAAACCCTAGCCGCCAGTTTATTATCAATGGCCGAAAACTAGCTATCTTCCTCCACCAATCTCTCTTCATCCATTCACTTTCAGCAAATGTCTTCAACTACAACATTGAAGCTCGTCTTGAGTTCTATAAGATCAACGGTGGTGATGTTAAACGGAGCATCGTGGGAGGAGCTACAGGGGGCCGACGCCTAGGATTTGCGCACGTGTTTCGAGGCATATATGGTGACCGAGCGTGGCATGGTGGTGGCCGTGGGTAGCTGGTGTTATGGGCTACGTGATGGAGGTCATTGATCGTGCTATAGATCGTCGTGGAGGAAGAATTAATTAACCCTAATCATGAAGATATGGGTTCAAGTGTTCGGCAATAACCTGTAGCATGAACGTGATTTTGGGGAGATGGTATATGCGGCTGTGATGGCTTGGATTGTGATCCTACGGCCTTGATTAAGTTGAGTTTGAAAATAATAAGTTATGTTGTAATTTTAAGTATAAAACTCGTACAAATCTTTAAAAATTCATATCTTTTTCATACGAGGTCGAAAACGCGCGAAACCAGTTGCGTTGGAATCGTATGGACGAGCACTACGCGATGGAGTTGGTTTGGAGTCGTTTGGAGTTAGTGAGAATTTTGGGTAAAATTAAACGTCCGTTTAATTTTATTCGAAATAAATCGCTAAAACAGATTTAAAATCAAAGTGAGAACTTCTCACTCAATCAAATAGGTTTCGATTTTATTTTAAATAGTTAGATTTAAAATATTTGAATGCATGTTGAATGATGATTGTTATCTATTGATTGTTAAAATAGACATTATACGCCGTTAGTAAGCGGATGTTATTTAATAAAAACATATACCGCGAATATTTCATAAACAGTGAAATTGGTATTATATATAATATCAATATATATATATTGGCATATGTATATATTGCAGTTGATTGATTTTCCGTATTTTTTGTGGATGAGACCCTATTACGCCGTTATTAAGCGGATAATATTTAATAAGAACATGTACCGCGATAATTTCGTACTGGAGCGAAATTGGTATTGTGCTAATGTTTTTGGATGCAGGAAAACAGGTTGGAGGGATCCAACTGGATTCCTCAACAGTTTTTATTTGATTTTCAGATATTTTGATATTTGATGGATTATCATATCGATATATGATATCGTTGTTTGTCGTGATTGACTATTTGGTGTGTAGCATTATTGGACCCAGATTTTGGGATTTTAAAATAATTTTAAAGTGATTTTTGAAAATATACTTTATTTTTGGAATTGATCCATTATAAATAAATAAACGTTATAATTTTTAATGTTATAAAAATTATGGTTTTTGTGAAATATAGTTAAAAGCTGATTTTTGAGAAATGTGAATTAATGATTTTTATAAAATAGTTTAAATTGGATTTTTGAACATATTATAAAAGTTTAAATATAGGATTTATAAAATTTGATTATTTTATAAATCAAGAGAATGGTGAAATTATAAAGGAATTTAAAGACGTTTTAGAAGAATAATATAAATTGATTTATATTAAGAGATTTATAAATAGATATTTATAAATTGAAATATTGACATTATAAAACGAGTTTTTATAAGTGTTTGAATGAAGTAAAAATGAATTTCATTAATGAATGAAATTTATAGGATTATAAACTGTGAAGTTATAAATGGAATTTTATAAACAGTAGGTTTATAAAATTTGTAAAGTTATTAAAAGAATAGACTTGGGTAAATAATTGAACCTTATAAGTTATAAGATTTATAATTATGAAATTCTAAGGAACGATTTTTGTAAAATAATCGTTTTATAAGTATTTAACTTATAATATGAACTTTTAGTTATAATTGAGTTATAAACTGGAATAGATTAATAAAGGAAATTTATAAAAAGGAAGTTTTTATAAATAAATAGAAATGGAATTTATAAACGTTGTTTTATAAATTCACAAACGACTTATTTTGATAAGTAAAATTGTTATAACTTATTTATGGAGTTATATTCACGTTTTAGACAGTGAATAATCCTTTAAAATAAAATGAATAAAAAGGATGAAATTTGTTAATGAAGTATATTCACATTTTGAATAGTGAATAACACGTTAAAGAAAATGTTTAGAATGTGATGTTTTAAATAGAATTAAAACGATCTAACGATGTTTTAAAATGTGTTGAGATTTGAAACCATAGATTTCAACATTTATTGTTGAAAATAAACGTTTTCGAGAAATAAAAGGAAATAGTGGACTATAACACTGTTGTTATAGTAAATGATTTCCGAAAGGAAATGTTTGTATAGTATTGGGATTTATATTTCTATTTTAAATTTCGAATCCCTATACTAGTGATTTTGGGTTGTAATAACGATGTTTTACGCAACATCCGTTTTGGCCCAAATAAATATGCTTAAGAGAATGATTTCCTTAAAGAATGAATTATATACTTAATTTGATTTAAGTATATTGAATATTTTCCAAGGTTGAAAATAAAAAGATTTGTGAATTACTTATTTAATAAGTATGGAAATGTTTTCCAATATGAAGTGAATATTTAGAATTTATCTTTTTAAGATAAATTGAAAATGGATAGTTGAAATCGTATATGCATGAATATTTTGGAATATAAATTCACTAAGGAATTTATATGTGAAAGTGGAATTTGTGAAAAAAATAAATGTTGATTTATTTTTGAAGTATTGAAAATATATATCTTGTAAAGATATTTTGGAAAATAAATAATTTGGAAAATTATTTGGAATCTGGTGATGTGTGCATATCCAGTGATAGTTCAATAACCGACTATCAATATTTCCCTTTGAATGGGTAATTGATGTGATTTGTTTGAATGTGAATGCTACACTTATTTTTGAATAAGCGCTCACTATTCGGGTTAACCGGGAAAGGACCATGGGGTCGTATAACCCATTCCGAATATGTGATACGTCGTTGTGAATTGCATAGAAGATCGGTGTTGAAGACCGAGTATTTGTGAAAGCGATAGGATGACCTATCGATTGTCTCTGCACTGGGTAGCTCCTGGTATAGAGATTCCTTAAGTGATGGGAAATTCGATCGGGATTGTGAATACCCGGATTGCAAGGGCTTCGTAAGAAGTACCTTCGGTTTTGTTCGAGCCCGGAACAGACTTGTATGGATTGTATGTCTGACATTACAAGTTGAGATATAAAGCCGATTTCTTTCAAATATATTTCTATTGGTGGCGGAGAATTTATTCTTTTAGCTTAACACCCTTCTCTGAGACGTACGAGCTCAGAGGTTATGTAGTTGAATGTTATCAGTGATATATTCCCAATTTGGTAATGTGACATGCTGAGTGATGCTGAAATGATCATTGTGTTGATTATTTGTGATAGGATCGTTTATTTGATCGTCTATCCTTGTGATCATTGTGTTGATCATTTGTTGACCCAAAGCATGGCTTTTGTATAAAGTATGTTTTTGTGGACGTGAATTCGTCGAGCCTCACACCCCGTGAATGGTCAAAACAGGAAAGAAGCAGCAAGGTTATGAGGGGTAGCACCCTTTAGGATGTGTCCATTTCCTTCTGGAAAAGGGTGGTATCATGGTATGGAGCCCAGATACTTACTCATGTGGAAAACACTTTGTTATGATTGTGTGAATTGATTACGAGCGCTCGGTGATAAAGGTCCCAAAGGACCGGGGGATGGCATATTCGGTCAGTTGTTACTCAGTTAGGGGTAACCCGGCCTTGTGTTGGTAGAGATCCGGTTTGGTTCTCGGGGATGTCCATCCAGAGGCATTCTCATGTGGCAATGGGAAGTTCCTTGGCCTGATCATTCGTTGGAAATCCAAAGAAACAATACGTGACTTGTACGGTATTAGTTGTAAAACCTATCATTCACTTATGGTGTCGCAACACTGTTTGGATGGTAGCTATAGTAGGCATACGATAATGGTCGTATGTTGGCTAAGATTTATATTCTACTTTCGAAATGAATTTTTCCTACACTATACACTAATAATAATATCAAATGTCTTTTAAATGCGTATCAAGCATCTTTGACTATCATAAGGAGAAATCTCCTCCGATTCTGCGTTTGCATTGTGTGTGTGTGCGGGAGGCCTTATGGTAGTCTCATTTTTAAAAGCATTGCGAATTAACTTTAAAAATATTCCTCTATTTTGATTTTAAAGATAAATAAACTGTTTTGAGTTCTCACACCAGTCACATGACTGACTCGGATTTTATTGTTTTCCTTCCTAAACTCTGGGTGCCCACCAATTTCCACACGGGCAGTCAAGAGTTTAAGGTTTATCAGGATATTCTGGATATTCTGGAGTTGCTGGAGGCAAGATGGATGGCATGGCGTATTACTACTATATAGTATTTCTTTTTCCGCTACACTGTTTGATGTTGTTGATGTTGTATACTCTGATGATATGATGTAATGAAATGTATGTAATGTAATAACTGATATAGTTCTTTGTTTAAAGATTATTCATTTATTATTATATGTTGTTCCGCTGCGAATTGTGAGATTCTGTTGTTGTTCTGTTGTTTCTGTTCTATTTTCTTTCTATTCTCTTTTTCTTCTATTTTAAAATTTTCTATTTCTCTCTTATCTCTATTTTCTATCTTTCTATTTTCTTCTACCTCTTTCTTTTCTTAAATTCTTTTTAAAACCCATAACATTCCGGTTTTTGGCCTTCGATTTCTCGACAGTCGATAAAGTGAGTGTCGATGTTGAATTTTCGAAAGTCGAAAATTTTCGGGGCGTTACATTTGGTATCAGAGCATATGGTTAAGCGACAACCATGGTTCTGTTGGGTATAATTCATTAGAGATAGAGTCAGTAGTACTCTAGAATGAGTTTGAGTGTAATAATAGCTATGAGTGCGTATTTGTTAGTGAATATAAAATTGTTTTATATTGTGATGATTGGTTTGTTGAGTGGCATATGAACCTTCGTCAGCACGGTATGTACAACTATGCCGAAGGGGTTTCTAAACACTTGAATAGAACAATTCAACACAATATTGTTTTAAATTGGGTAAATGAAATAATTTTACCTTGAGTATATTTTGTATATAAAGAAATAATTTTCAGAATTATTAAAGTGTATATAAGTTGATTGTTTAGATGTTTGAATAATCTAAGTAAAAGAATAATTGTATAAGCAAAAAGAATTATAAGAATTGAATTATAATTAAAGTAATTTACAATTGTGAAATAAACTTATATATATATAAGAAGTGAAACTATATGAATGTGAGTTGTAAATAAATAAAAGTGAATTTAAAGTTAAATGGAAATATAACTTAAGTGATATGGAATGAAGTTGATATTAGTATCAAAGTAAATTAATAAAATTAAGTGATAGATATAAACTTAAGTTATGTAAATGAAATTCGATTTTGTAATTGAATTGAATGAATGGATTAAATGTTAATCAAATGAATGTGAATTAAATTGGAATGAAATAATGAATATAAGTGTAATTCATTAAAATCTAATGTTATTGGAAGTTGAATAAATTGAATGGAAGTCAATTTAATTAAAGGTGTAAAACCAAAATGAATATAAGCAAAGGAATTTGGTTGTAATTAATATACATTGGTTGTTATTTGATTGTTGGTTGATTGTTTATAATTCATTAAGTATTAATGAAAGTGAATTAGCGAAATTAAAAGCTAAAGTAATTGAAATTCAATTGGAAATTGAATGAATCTTAGATAGAATTGAATTTGATTTGGAAGTGAACCAACTTGAATATGAATTAGTGAATATAAGCAAATTGAAAATGAATGTTGATAAAATCCAATGTTAATGAATCTAAAGTGATTTAAATTGAAAACCAATTCATTAAATATTAATGAGAATATAAATGAATATTTATTGGTTATGGATGTTAGTTGGTTGATGGTTGAATATATTGCATTTGTTGTTTGTTTCATTTGCTATGTTGACATATATAGTTATTATGTTGCTATATGTTGTATATTGAGATTATTGTCTATATGCATGTTCTCATGTTGTTTGTTGAGTGATTAGTAGGTGCGGATTGCGTTTGCTTCGCATTTGGAGCTCGCTTTTGCGCTATATTAGCCGTATATGCTTGCTAATAAAAATATAAGGTACATATCTCGGATTAAATATCGTACTTTTACATTTTTTCCCTGCGGGATGCCTCATTACTTGATGAGATGTATATTTGTGATATATATACTGTCATTTTTTTTTCGGATCGAGCCGCGCAAAGGAGACTATGGCGAATTTTTTCCGAAATTTTAAGGCGTTAGAAAAAAATTTGAGAAAATAGGAAAATTTTGAAAACTTTAACTTTGATTTTTGAATTGAAAGTTAAACAATAGAAATTGTTTTTGAAAAGAGAACTAAGTATGATTTGAAAACTTAGTAAAAGATTTGTAAGAAGTTTAACTATGGATTTTGGAAAATTAACGAATTCTGTAACTTTTCTTACTTGTAATTTCGAGGACGAAATTCTTTTAAGGGGGAAAGATTGTAACGACCCAGAATTTTTATTAATTTAAATTTGAATATTTAATTTATTTTAGATATTAATAAGTGAATTTATAAGTCGAATAAATTTTATTTCGATTTATTGGATTTAATTGGATTATTAAATCAATAATTTAATATGTTAAATTATGGAAATAATTGAAAATTGGATTAAATATGATTGAAAATGATTTGTAAAATTTTATTTTATCATATGGGAGTTAGAACGATATTTTAGAACTTTTAAAATCGAATTAAAAGTTTATTTGTGAAAATTGAATATTTTAATATTTAATAATCGACTGTAAAATAGCCAATTTTTGAACAGTCTCAGAATTGAACGAAACCAGTTTCATTGGATCCGTAATAATTAGTTATTACCGGATTTCAATTTTCGTGTCAATCGGAGCTATCGTTTGATCGTGGCAGCTCGAAACGCATCGAATTATTTTTAATTTAAATTTGGCGAGTTAAAATAGCCATTTTTCAAAAAGTCTCGGATTTCGACGAAACCGGTTTCATCGGATCCGTAATGTGATATTATTGTAAGGTTTCAAATTTCAAGTCAATTGGATTTACAGTTTGTCCTGTACGAATTAAAACGCCTAGAAATCGATTTAAATCGGTTTAATTTAAATTGAGCGTTTACAGCCATGACTCGCACAGATGTCCGAATTAGCTTTCGAAACCTGTTCCATTGTGTCCGGAACGCGGGGTAAACCCTAGAAACGCTGGTTACGGCGCGTAAATCGGAGTTTGGAATTTCCGAAATGAATAGTGTTTACGTTTGATTTTCTATAAAAGGAGCACCCTACCCTTCATTAATAAAAAAAAAAATTATTAGGTCTTGCAAACCCTAGCCGCCAGTTTATTATCAATGGCCGAAAACTAGCTATCTTCCTCCACCAATCTCTCTTCATCCATTCACTTTCAGCAAATGTCTTCAACTACAACATTGAAGCTCGTCTTGAGTTCTATAAGATCAACGGTGGTGATGTTAAACGGAGCATCGTGGGAGGAGCTATAGGGGGCCGACGCCTGGGATTTGTGCACGCGTTTCGAGGCATATATGGTGACCGAGCTTGGCATGGTGGTGGCCGTGGGTAGCTGGTGTTATGGGCTACGTGATGGAGGTCATTGATCGTGCTATAGATCGTCGTGGAGGAAGAATTAATTAACCCTAATCATGAAGATATGGGTTCAAGTGTTCGGCAATAACCTGTAGCATGAACGTGATTTTGGGGAGATGGTATATGCGGCTGTGATGGCTTGGATTGTGATCCTACGGCCTTGATTAAGTTGAGTTTGAAAATAATAAGTTATGTTGTAATTTTAAGTATAAAACTCGTACAAATCTTTAAAAATTCATATCTTTTTCATACGAGGTCGAAAACGCGCGAAACCAGTTGCGTTGGAATCATATGGACGAGCACTACGCGATGGAGTTGGTTTGGAGTCGTTTGGAGTTAGTGAGAATTTTGGGTAAAATTAAACGTCCGTTTAATTTTATTCGAAATAAATCACTAAAACGGATTTAAAATCAAAGTGAGAACTTCTCACTCAATCAAATAGGTTTCGATTTTATTTTAAATAGTTAGATTTAAAATATTTGAATGCATGTTGAATGATGATTGTTATCTATTGATTGTTAAAATAGACATTATACGCCGTTAGTAAGCGGATGTTATTTAATAAAAACATATACCACGAATATTTCATAAACAGTGAAATTGGTATTATATATAATATCAATATATATATATTGGCATATGTATATATTGCAGTTGATTGATTTCCCGTATTTTTTGCGGATGAGACCCTATTATGCCGTTATTAAGCGGATAATATTTAATAAGAACATGTACCGCGATAATTTCATACTGGAGCGAAATTGGTATTGTGCTAATGTTTTTGGATGCAGGAAAACAGGTTGGAGGGATCCAACTGGATTCCTCAACAGTTTTTATTTGATTTACAGATATTTTGATATTTGATGGATTATCATATCGATATATGATATCGTTGTTTGTCGTGATTGACTATTTGGTGTGTAGCATCATTGGACCCAGATTTTGGGATTTTAAAATAATTTTAAAGTGATTTTTGAAAATATACTTTATTTTTGGAATTGATCCATTATAAATAAATAAACGTTATAATTTTTAATGTTATAAAAATTATGGTTTTTGTGAAATATAGTTAAAAGCTGATTTTTGAGAAATGTGAATTAATGATTTTTATAAAATAGTTTAAATTGGATTTTTGAACATATTATAAAAGTTTAAATATAGGATTTATAAAATTTGATTATTTTATAAATCAAGAGAATGGTGAAATTATAAAGGAATTTAAAGACGTTTTAGAAGAATAATATAAATTGATTTATATTAAGAGATTTATAAATAGATATTTATAAATTGAAATATTGATATTATAAAACGAGTTTTTATAAGTGTTTGAATGAAGTAAAAATGAATTTCATTAATGAATGAAATTTATAGGATTATAAACTGTGAAGTTATAAATGGAATTTTATAAACAGTAGGTTTATAAAATTTGTAAAGTTATTAAAAGAATAGACTTGGGTAAATAATTGAACCTTATAAGTTATAAGATTTATAATTATGAAATTCTAAGGAACGATTTTTGTAAAATAATCGTTTTATAAGTATTTAACTTATAATATGAACTTTTAGTTATAATTGAGTTATAAACTAGAATAGATTAATAAAGGAAATTTATAAAAAGGAAGTTTTTATAAATAAATAGAAATGGAATTTATAAACGTTGTTTTATAAATTCACAAACGACTTATTTTGATAAGTAAAATTGTTATAACTTATTTATGGAGTTATATTCACGTTTTAGACA
This sequence comes from Allium cepa, assembly GCA_030765085.1. Lineage (NCBI taxonomy): Eukaryota > Viridiplantae > Streptophyta > Magnoliopsida > Asparagales > Amaryllidaceae > Allium > Allium cepa. The sequence continues at coordinate 271,323,460 of CM060943.1, read as the reverse complement.
GTGAATAATCCTTTAAAATAAAATGAATAAAAAGGATGAAATTTGTTAATGAAGTATATTCACATTTTGAATAGTGAATAACACGTTAAAGAAAATGTTTAGAATGTGATGTTTTAAATAGAATTAAAACGATCTAACGATGTTTTAAAATGTGTTGAGATTTGAAACCATAGATTTCAACATTTATTGTTGAAAATAAACGTTTTCGAGAAATAAAAGGAAATAGTGGACTATAACACTGTTGTTATAGTAAATGATTTCCGAAAGGAAATGTTTGTATAGTATTGGGATTTATATTTCTATTTTAAATTTCGAATCCCTATACTAGTGATTTTGGGTTGTAATAACGATGTTTTACGCAACATTCGTTTTGGCCCAAATAAATATGCTTAAGAGAATGATTTCCTTAAAGAATGAATTATATACTTAATTTGATTTAAGTATATTGAATATTTTCCAAGGTTGAAAATAAAAAGATTTGTGAATTACTTATTTAATAAGTATGGAAATGTTTTCCAATATGAAGTGAATATTTAGAATTTATCTTTTTAAGATAAATTGAAAATGGATAGTTGAAATCGTATATGCATGAATATTTTGGAATATAAATTCACTAAGGAATTTATATGTGAAAGTGGAATTTGTGAAAAAAATAAATGTTGATTTATTTTTGAAGTATTGAAAATATATATCTTGTAAAGATATTTTGGAAAATAAATAATTTGGAAAATTATTTGGAATCTGGTGATGTGTGCATATCCAGTGATAGTTCAATAACCGACTATCAATATTTCCCTTTGAATGGGTAATTGATGTGATTTGTTTGAATGTGAATGCTACACTTATTTTTGAATAAGCGCTCACTATTCGGGTTAACCGGGAAAGGACCATGGGGTCGTATAACCCATTCCGAATATGTGATACGTCGTTGTGAATTGCATAGAAGATCGGTGTTGAAGACCGAGTATTTGTGAAAGCGATAGGATGACCTATCGATTGTCTCTGCACTGGGTAGCTCCTGGTATAGAGATTCCTTAAGTGATGGGAAATTCGATCGGGATTGTGAATACCCGGATTGCAAGGGCTTCGTAAGAAGTACCTTCGGTTTTGTTCGAGCCCGGAACAGACTTGTATGGATTGTATGTCTGACATTACAAGTTGAGATATAAAGCCGATTTCTTTCAAATATATTTCTGTTGGTGGCGGAGAATTTATTCTTTTAGCTTAACACCCTTCTCTGAGACGTACGAGCTCAGAGGTTATGTAGTTGAATGTTATCAGTGATATATTCCCAATTTGGTAATGTGACATGCTGAGTGATGCTGAAATGATCATTGTGTTGATTATTTGTGATAGGATCGTTTATTTGATCGTCTATCCTTGTGATCATTGTGTTGATCATTTGTTGACCCAAAGCATGGCTTTTGTATAAAGTATGTTTTTGTGGACGTGAATTCGTCGAGCCTCACACCCCGTGAATGGTCAAAACAGGAAAGAAGCAGCAAGGTTATGAGGGGTAGCACCCTTTAGGATGTGTCCATTTCCTTCTGGAAAAGGGTGGTATCATGGTATGGAGCCCAGATACTTACTCATGTGGAAAACACTTTGTTATGATTGTGTGAATTGATTACGAGCGCTCGGTGATAAAGGTCCCAAAGGACCGGGGGATGGCATATTCGGTCAGTTGTTACTCAGTTAGGGGTAACCCGGCCTTGTGTTGGTAGAGATCCGGTTTGGTTCTCGGGGATGTCCATCCAGAGGCATTCTCATGTGGCAATGGGAAGTTTCTTGGCCTGATCATTCGTTGGAAATCCAAAGAAACAATACGTGACTTGTACGGTATTAGTTGTAGAACCTATCATTCACTTATGGTGTCGCAACACTGTTTGGATGGTAGCTATAGTAGGCATACGATAATGGTCGTATGTTGGCTAAGATTTATATTCTAGTTTCGAAATGAATTTTTCCTACAATATACACTAATAATAATATCAAATGTCTTTTAAATGCGTATCAAGCATCTTTGACTATCATAAGGAGAAATCTCCTCCGATTCTGCGTTTGCATTGTGTGTGTGTGTGCGGGAGGCCTTATGGTAGTCTCATTTTTAAAAGCATTGCGAATTAACTTTAAAAATATTCCTCTATTTTGATTTTAAAGATAAATAAACTGTTTTGAGTTCTCACACCAGTCACATGACTGACTCGGAGTTTATTGTTTTCCTTCCTAAACTCTGGGTGCCCACCAATTTCCACACGGGCAGTCAAGAGTTTAAGGTTTATCAGGATATTCTGGATATTCTGGAGTTGCTGAAGGCAAGATGGATGGCATGGCGTATTACTACTATATAGTATTTCTTTTTCCGCTGCACTGTTTGATGTTGTATACTCTGATGATATGATGTAATGAAATGTATGTAATGTAATAACTGATATAGTTTTTTGTTTAAAGATTATTCATTTATTATTATATGTTGTTCCGCTGCGAATTGTGAGATTCTGTTGTTGTTCTGTTGTTTCTGTTCTATTTTCTTTCTATTCTCTTTTTCTTCTATTTTAAAATTTTCTATTTCTCTCTTCTCTCTATTTTCTATCTTTCTATTTTCTTCTACCTCTTTCTTTTCTTAAATTCTTTTTAAAACCCATAACATTCCGGTTTTTGGCCTTCGATTTCTCGACAGTCGATAAAGTGAGTGTCGATGTTGAATTTTCGAAAGTCGAAAATTTTCGGGGCGTTACATATAATATCAGAGGATTTCTATAAAAAGTGTTTTAGCTATCGTAAGGTAAAAACCCGACATGTTTATTTGTGGCGTGGTCTTACGAGATGCTTTTATTTTTCAAAGGATTTTTAAAACTTTAATAATCAATTTGGATGCATTAGTATCACTTGGTATTCCAGACTGACTTGGGTGTTATTTCATTATAATGCTCGGGTCAGACCGAGTATTATATGGACAGGACATGATGCTTTGGAGCAGCATAGGAGCTGGAGTCCGAGACGTATTATCTATACTTATGTGTATATATATATATATATATTCCGCTGCTATGATTGTATGGTATGTATGATTGGTAATTGATGATGTATGAGACACTCTGATGATGTGATGTATAAAACTGGTATAGATTTCATTTTTTGTAAAGTTCTATATTTATTATTATATTTTATTCCGCTGTGACTGTGAGATTCTGATATTGTTTAACTTCTTCCTCTTCTATCTCTTCTTCTTAAACCCAAATGGTTCGTATTTCTGTGCCACTTGAGTTAACCGAGGTAAAATAGTGTTGATTCAAGGGGTACGGATTTGCGGGCTGTCACACTTGGTATCAGAGCTTAGGTTGGCGACAACCTAGGCTTTGGTGGGGAAATTACTCATTAAGCAGAGTCAATAATACTCTATAATGAGTTGAGCGTATTAATAGATATGAGAGCGTACTTGTTAGTGAATATAAAATTAGTTTTATACTGTGGTGACTTATCGGTTGAGTGTTTATGAATTCTGGTCGGTGCGGGAAGTACAACCGTATCGATAGGGGTTTCTAAACTCTTAAACAAGATAAACCGACATAGTATTGTTTTTAAAAGTGGGTAAATGAAATAATTTTACTCAAAATTATATTTTGATATAAAAGAAAATAATTTTCTAAAATTATTATATATGTATATTTGGTTGATTGGTCGTTAATACTATAATTAAATAAGAATCTAAAATGTAATTTAGAATTCAAAATGGTTATTGCCAAACAAAGTCTATGAGTATAAATTATATAAAGGAAGAATAACTAAATTTGAATTAAACCAGAATTTAAATCCCGAAAATTTTGAAACAAATGTTTAAATGGGGTGAAACCTAAAGTTTGGGAAATTTAAAATCTTGGGAATATTTAGGAATGTTTTCCAAGGTGTTTTAAGGTAATGATGAAATATTTTTTTGGGTAATATTTTTGAATGGGAACTGTTTTGAAATGAATTTGGGAAAGTAAAGAAGCACTGAACTCACTTCAGTCGCTGGAAAATAATCCTGATGATGCTGGCCACATCATTAGAATTCATTTTCGAGTTTCTAAAGTGATGGATTGCTTCCCTAGTACTTGGGTATGATATTGTTTGGGACTTGTTGGGCATAATGGTTGTTTGGAAATTTTCAAAAGGGGAAAAGTGCTTTGGTATAAACAAATTGTTTTGGAAATCTAAAGATTTGATTGATATACCAAATGGGTATGAGTTGATTATTATTTCAAAATGGTTTTGGAATAAAACTGGGTAATTTAACTCTGGAAAATTCTATTTAAATGATGTGTAAAATTGAAATGAATTAACTATTGAATTTATTAAGTGAAGTTGATACTAATAAGAAGAAAGAAATGAAAATTATGGAAGTGAGTAGAAAATTTGAATTTAACTTGGATAAGTAAAATAAATTGGATTTAGAATAAAATTGATTTGAGTTAAATTAAAATGTAAGTTGACTTTGAAATGGTGGGTCATTGTGTAATGAATAGTACCCATGAGCTATTAAGTATTATACTTATAATTTGAGGTTGTGGATTTGCAGTTGCAAAGAATTAAATTGAAGAAATTTGTATCCTTAAGAATTCGGTGATACATATATATACAATTTGGAATTGTGATTATAAGATGTAGATGGATTAAAATGAGCTATATAAGTTTTTAAATAAATAAGTTGGTGAACTTATAAAATAGAAATGGAGTTATAATCACAAATGGGAAATAGTGGAATAGTACGGTGGATTCAAACTTAATCTCCAATGAAATGTAAGTTTAGATAAGGAAAGTGAGATATAAGAGGATGAATGAACTTAAGCTTGTAAATAAGTTTTGAACTTGTATATAGAGAATTAAAAATTAAAAATTTGAATTGAATTGGATTTAACTTCAATTCAATGGAATTGAGATGGATTTGGATTTAATTAAAAGCAAGATTCAATTGTGTTAAGAATAAAAATGAATGGAATTTAATTCTTATTTAAGATAGTAAAGGAAATGGTATGAATTCAAGATGACTAAATAAGTTTGGTTGAACTTGAGTTTAAATGGGAAAATAATCGAGCCGAGGAAGGTTAAATTTAATTGAAATGATATTGGATAATTGAATCCTCACTCAACTAAATTTTAAAGGAATTGTTTGTGAATGAATTTAGCATAAGCTAAATTAAATAAAAAGAAGCTTGAAGATGAGTTTAGTGTAAACTAAATTAAATAGAATTTGTATTGGAATGAATAGAATTTTGAAAGTTTGGTCAAAATTTGGAAAGTAAATAAAAATCCAATTGTGGCATGGGATTTAAATTTGTGGTAACAAATATTGAAGTGTGAATGAAAGATGAAATTAGATTATAATGGTGATAGTTTGAATTGTGAATAAATTTAAAGGAATGAAGTAATTTAAAGTGGTTTCTTTGCTAATAAAATAAATCTAAAAATGGATAAAATAAATAAACAAAGTGCATTAGAATTTATAAATGGTTTGATTTGGGTAAGAATCAATTAAAATGGAAATAAATTGAGATATTATGGAATTGAAATCACTTAAGAACATGGCAAGATGGTTATGGTTAAGCTTATTAAATAGTTTTAAATGAAATTTGTGTAGATAATAAAAATGTAAGGAAAATTTAATTTAACAATTGCATTGGAATAAAAATACTTGGCTTGTGAACTAGGCAAAATTGAATAAAATTAATATAAATCTAAGTAGAATAATGGTTATAAGCTTAAGTGGTGGTTATTTTGCTCGAATGACATGAAAATTGTATGTATTCGGAATTGAGTTGTTTAACAAGCAATTGAAATTGATTTTTGAATAAATTGATATGGATTGGAATAAAATTCAAAGAGTTTGTATATGGATGCAAGTGAATTGATTTGAAGAAGCAAATAAAAATGGTTTTAAATTAATGAGATAAATGCAATCTAATTAAGTGATTTTTTGCATATGAATGGCAATGGATCATAAAAGAAATGCAAATGTTTCAAGTTTAAAATAAAATTTGATTGTAAATCAAATTGGGAATGTAAGTTAAAGTAAAGAAATGCAAGTAAGGCAAATGTAAATCATTTTAAAGTAGAAATGAATTGGTTGAAATAAATATGAATGATATATAGTAAACTTGAATGTAAATCATTCAAGTGAAATGAAATGAAGTTGGTTTGGAGGAAAGTAGAATGGGTTAAAATCTTAATAAACGGATTTGAGTATAAATGTAAGTGGGTTATAATAGAAATACAAATGTATCAAATTGAAATGAAATTTGCTTGGTGAATCAATTCGAAAATTGGGTAAAGTATAAATTGAAATGGCGAAACTTGTATGTAAATCCTTTGTGTGAAATAAAGTGGGATTTGGCTTTAGAAAAGGAAACTTTATGCATGTTATAAAATATGGTTTACGTATGGAACCATGCAAAATGTTGATATAATTATGAAATGGATATGTTTGGCTTACATTTATATTGGAAATGTTGTTAAAATGTTCATATCCTTGAAAAATGATGAGTTTGTTGAGTAAGTACAGGTACAGAAGGCGTTCGATAGAGTTGGAGCGCGTGTATGAATTATATATTAGCCGCTTGCTTTAAAAAAAATTTCTAAAAAGGTACGCCTACGCAAATATAATTGGGAAATGTTAAATATATTGTGATATATTTTGGTTTTCGACCATGTGGGTCGATGCATATATATTTATCTATATCGCGATATCGCGAAAGCTCCTCCGTGCAAAGGAGACTCTGCCAAAATTTTCTGGAAATTTTGGGAGTTAGAAAATTTTTGGGAGAAAGTTATTAACTTGGAAAGTTATTTTGATATACGTTAGAATTTAAAGCTTTAGAGTTAGTAAAACAAATGAATGTGGGATTGGGCTAAAGGATTTTGGAAAGTGAATATAAGTTTTAACTAAGCAAATTGGATGAGTAAGTGAGTTTGAGCATAGTTTCTACCTTAGCAAATTTCGGGGACGAAATTTTTATAAGGGGGAATGAATGTAACATCCCGGATTTTTAAGCCATTGAATTTGAACATTTAATTCGTTTTAAATGTTAATGTGGATTCTTAATTGATTTTGTAATGGATGGATTCGGGTTAAATCAATGAAATAAGCTATAATTTTTAATTATAGTAATTCCAGTTGAATATGAATAATGGAAAAAAAATAATTAAATATTCGGGATTTAGATAAAAGGATAAATCTGGATGTAAATAGTGATAAGAATGGTTTTAAATATTTATTTTGAGTTATTTGAGTGTAAATAGTATGGTGGGAATTTTAGATGAAATTTTAAGTTGACAAGTTAATATTTGGCATTTTATATTAATTTACAAAATGAATTTAATATTATAAAAATGAAAATAATCAAATTTTGGTTTAAAATGAGTTAGTATGATTTCTAATGTGATTGTAAATTCTATATGGATTATAATTAAGTAAATAAAATTTTAATAGTGGAAGTTTTAGCGATTTCGACGATTTTGAAAATCGCTCGATTTAATCGTCGAGTTAAAATAGCCTTCCGGGGCACAGTCTTGGAATTCGAAGAAACCAGTTCCATTGGATCCGTAATAGTTAGTTATTATTGGATTTCAATTTCCGTAGCAATCGGAGTTATCGTTTGACCGCGGCAGCTCGAAATGCAACGAAATCGTTTTAATCGTTTTAAATTAAAATTGATCGTTTAATTCAGTAACTCGCACGTATGACCGAAATAGCCTACGAAACCTGTTCCATTGTGTCCGGAACGCGGAAAACCCTTAGGAATGCCTGTTGATGCGTGTGATTTGAAGTTCGTTTGCATAGGTCGTTAACATTTGAAGTGCAAAATTAAAATAGTATTCATACATATATATATATACACACTAAAATAATTAAATTTTTTACAGATAAATTACTAGTTAAAAACCATATCAGATCTGAAGTTACAATGATTTTAATAGTTAATATATATATATATATATATATATATATATATATATGTATGTATGTATGTATGTATGTATGTATGTATTATAATGAACTAAACAGTTTCGACCATAATTGTAACATCCCGGATTTTTAAGCCATTGAATTTGAACATTTAATTCATTTTAAATGTTAATGTGGATTCTTAATTGATTTTGTAATGGATGGATTCGGGTTAAATCAATGAAATAAGCTATAATTTAATTCCGGTTGAATTTGAATAATGGAAAAATAATAATTAAATATCCGGGATTTAGATAAAAGGATAAATCTGGATGTAAATAGTTATACGAATGGTTTTAGAAATTTATTTTGAGTTATTTGAGTGTAAATAGTATGGTGGGAATTTTAGATGAATTTTTAAGTTGATAAGTTAATATTTGGGATTTTATATTAATTTAAAAAATGAATTTAATATTACAAAAATGCAAATAATCAAATTTTGGTTTAAAATGAGTTAGTATGATTTCTAATGTGACTGTAAATTGTATATGGATTATAATTAAATAAATAAAATTTTAATAGTGGAAGTTTTAGCGATTTACACGATTTTGAAAATCGCTCGATTTAATCGTCGAGTTAAAATAGCCTTTCGGGGCACAGTCTCGGAATTCGACGAAACCAGTTCCATTGAATCTGTAATAGTTAGTTATTATCGGATTTCAATTTTCGTAGCAATCAGAGTTATCGTTTGACCGTGGCATCTCGAAATGCATCAAAATCGTTTTAATCGGTTTAAATTAAAATTGATCGTTTAATTCAGTAACTCGCACGTATGACCGAAATAGCTTACGAAACATGTTCCATTATGTTCGGAACGCGGAAAAACCTTAGGAATGCCTATTGGTGCGTGTGATTTGAAGTTCGTTTGCATAGGTCGTTAACATTTGAAGTGTAAAATTAAAATAGTATTAATTAAAGTTATAAAACATTATAATAATCTAAACCCTAATCCATTATCAGGAGCCGCCACATATTCTTTCATGGCCGAAAACTATATCTCAATCTTTCACGTTTTTCTTCCAATCCTTGCATTAATTTCAAAAACTCCCAACTAGGAAGTTGTAGATCACCTCGATCTCTTCCCATCCAACGGTAGTGATGGTTTTTAGCATAGCGGAGGGGAGGTTAGAGGGCCGCGTTTACTGGCCGTTCGTGCTCGAATTTCAAGCCATATTGATGGCCGAGCTCCACGTGCTTTGGGTCGAGCATGGGGGTAGTGGCGTGCTTCGTAGGGGTAGCATCCGATCGAGGTGGATGGCTCCGTGGCGGGCGCAATTTCGAACCCTAGTTCATGATTATGGGTTCGGCCGTGACCTTTAGTTGTGCGTTTTGGTTACGTGAGGAAGAAGCTAGCGGGTCCAATATCCATTTTGCACGGCTGTGATTGGTTATGGGGTAATGTAAATTAAATAGAAGGATATTGTTTTAAATTCAGTATTCCAACTTTAAAAAATACATATCTATTTCATACGTAATCATAATTTGACGAAATTTGCGGCGCCGGAAACGCGGAGATGTGTACTACGCAATGGTGCAGTTCGGGAATCATTCCGGGCAAGTAGAAATTTAAGTTAAATCGAACGTCGTTCGGTTTAATTTAAATTTCGAACGCTCGCCGAAACTCAAGGTGAGTTATTCTCACTCACATCTGGATACTAGCTAATTTAAATAGTTAATATTTGAATATCTGTGCGATTGGTTGAATATAATTGTTGATGTTAGTCTGGATTGATATTTATATATGTGATGTCCTAATATTTGTGGATGCAGGGAAAATAGGTTGGAGGGATCCAACTGGATTCCTCACAATGTAACAATTATTTTATAATCGATAATGATGCCTGATTATGTGTTGTGATTGACAAATATGAAATTTAATTGTACGGTGAAATTGTTGTATAAATTATAATTATAGAATTTAATTATGAATGGATTAAATTGGGTTTTTACGAAATAAAATAAATTGTTAATAATAGAATTTCAAAGAATAAAATGTGAAATCTGATTTGGATGGAATATGTAAAATTGGTAAAATTGGGATTTGAAATACAGTGGAAATTTACCAATTGACAAATGTGAAGTGTAGATTTCTGGAAATAGATTCTATGGAAATTACAATTTGGTTTAGAATAACGATGGGTTATTTTAATAATGAATAGCGTTATCCGGGAAAATTAAAATATGTTAACATGAAGCTTCCGACTTTAAATTAACAGTTTTAAATGCAAATAGAATATTTTGAAATGCCGTTTTTCATTGGGATTTTATTTAAGTAAAATTTAAATATGGTTTTTCATTGGAAAAAAAATTCTCCAAATTTATTTTATTTAAAAACGATTTAACATCTATGTTTCAAAATTGAATTTCCGGATATGGAAAATTGAGATTTAACTTCAGATGAAGACATAGATAAGTATGGAATTGGGAATTTATATTGTAAACATAAATTGAATTGAAATAAATCGGTTGGATTTATATGAAGGATATTATTTGGGATGTTTGAACGGAAAAGTGTTTTCCCAGTAAAAAACCAAGTTAGTGTTTTAAAACATTTATTTAATTGAAAGTTAAAGTTTAAATTGTTTAAAGAGTATTTTTTTTAGAAATGGATATTTTAAAGAAGAAATAAATAAACTTTGTTTTATAACCATTTGTTTTAAGTTATTGGTAAAGGCTAGTATTATTCTTTTAAACTCATTTTTAAATTTAGTAAACCAAACCCTTATTTAAATCCAGTTTATATCTTATTAAATAATTCTATTTAAAAAAATTGTTTTGAAATTATATTTTGAGTAAATAAATAGAAGAAATTTTCATATTTAAAATTATATTTCAGTATAAAGTATTTTAACTGTTTTTAAAGCAAAATGTTTAAGTTTGGTCTTTCCAATGGGAATAAATGGTAATGGGATTTACCGTGAAAAGGAAGAATTTTGGGAAATTGTTTTCAAATGAGCTTTGAAATTTTGAAAATATATATTGTAAGCGATATTTGAGTCAAATAGATAATGCGGGAATTATTTATTGTGTGATGGATGTTTGTGAATGTTAGTTGATAGTTAAATCACCGACTATCAATATTGGACAAATGCGTTGATCGTTTCGAAGAGACCGGGATCGAGATTTATTTCTCGAAAACCACTTTGATACGGTTTGTACGTTTCATGAAAAATGATTTTGGAGTCAAAGATGGAGCAGTGAAGTGCAAGGGCTAGTCGCTACTAATCCTGAGGATATTTCCAAAATGGATGTAGTAGGAATAGTGCCTTCGGTTCCGTTCGAATCCGGGACGGACTTGTAAGGATGAATGCTTGCAAAACATCGTCAGGTGGACGATGGGCATTCAAAGAGATACGTTCTATAAAGGTAACGCTTAGCCTCAAGCCTCATCAAATGGGAATGACTGAAAATCAGGGGATATGCAGCAAGGCTTCGTGGGTACTGGAGAGTAAAGTCATGCCTGTCTAGATGTCCCTTTTTATTTTGGCTTAGTGGTGCGGTTGCTGATCCCAACCGCGGGGTGATCTTATTTGAAACTGTCCAGTAAGGGAAGGGTCCCGCCTTGTGTTGCAGGGGATCGGGAGTGGTCCTCGATGCGGTGATCTAGGCCCCGTACTGTGACAGGTGGTACCCCAGTGCCTAGTCATTGTTGGAAATCCATTCTCCCTACGAGCCTTGTACGAGTTTTGTTTGTATTACCCACTCTGTGGCTAGTAGCTAGAATTTAATTAATGTAACAATTTCAACTATTTTATAAGTATTTGTAAACAGGCCCTATTATAATATCAGAGGATTTCTATAAAAAGTGTTTTAGCTGTCGTAAGGTAAAAACCCGACATGTTTATTTGTGGCGTGGTCTTACGAGATGCTTTTATTTTTCAAAGGATTTTTGAAAACTTTAATAATCAATTTGGATGCATTAGTATCAGTTGGTATTCCATACTGACTCGGGTGTTATTTCATTATAATGCTCGGGTCAGACCGAGTATTATATGTATAGGACATGATGCTTTGGAGCAGCAGAGGAGCTGGAGTCCGAGACGTATTATCTATACTTATATATATATTTATATTCCGCTGCTATGATTGTATGGTATGTATGATTGGTAATTGATGATGTATGAGACACTATGATGATGTGATATATAAAACTGGTATAGATTTCATTTTGTGTAAAGTCCTATATTTATTATTATATTTTATTCCGCTGCGGCTGTGAGATTCTGATATTGTTTAACTTCTTCCTCTTCTATCTCTTCTTCTTAAACCCAAATGGTTCATATTTCTGTGCCACTTGAGTTTACAGAGGTAAAATAGTGTTGATTCAAGGGGTATGGATTTGCGGGCTGTCACAATAATAAATTAAGATAAGCTAATTATATGATAAAGTTCAATTTGTTTATTTTTTCGAAAATTTGGGAACACATTTTTGGGCTTTGAAAAAATTTATGGAATTTTCTCCATTAGAATATTATTTTTAATTAAGTAATTGATAATAGGTCAAAATTAAATTAATTTTAAAAATTGTATAAATAAGTTGGAAAAATCTAAAACTTTTTTAAAGCCACCTAACACGATGAATTAATTTTAAAAATAGAAAATTGAATTTTTGAAACATGGATTATTTTATATGAATTTACTGAATCAAATAATCATCTAATATTAATTATATACATATTTATGAGAAAAATTATTTTAGCACTCATAATTCATAATAAACATAAAAACTGTTTGAAAAATTTAGATCAATATTATACATTAAATATGAAAACATATGTTTTAATTCAAATCATATATGAATATTAAACCATAAAATAGTACATATATAAGTGTGCATACATATAATTTTAAAGTAAAATATATTTTAATATTTAATATCAGGTTACAAACATAAATCATGAATTAGATCTTTAAATCCTATGCAAATATCCCATCTCCATTGTGACAATGACAATGCATACAAAAATCTCACATAATTAATAAATAATAATATGATCATATACATAAGTTCACATGATTAACAAATTTAAAAACATAATAATACGATCAACATATAAATATACATTACCCAGAACAGATGCCTTAAAGTTAATGTTGAAATAGTGAATTCTCTTTCTCTAAAATTCCTTAATCCGTCAAATTACTAGTCTAAAATCAACGACCTTTCACTGTTAAATAGATTCTTGTTTTAATTTTAATTGAATTTTAGAGCTTGGGAATAATTTAGAGAAAATTTATGGACATGAAAGAAGAAGGATATGGTGGCTCAAAAGAGTGAATTAGAATGCGATTAGAATTTTGAGATTAGAATTTACAACGGTAGGATAAGAGAGGAAACTATATAAGTTTCACACTAGATTTTAACCACACATCTCTAACCCTAATCCCATATTGTAGTCACCCATAACCTAGCCAAACTAGCCACATATTATCTTTAAGCATCATGGGTGTGAGCCCATTTAACCCAAATTAAATATATACTATTATATTTAACATAATTTGTTATCTATATCCAATATCGATCGATATATTTATAACTATTAAAAATATATAGAAGAATTTCATTTCTCAAACCATATTCGGATTTCATAACTAATATTTCATAAATATTAATTAATTTAATTAATTTATAACAATTATAAACTAATTAAATGTTTAGTTTAAAGAGAATTCACCATTTTGGTTGTGCGCCTCTTGGATGTAAATTCGGTCAGTGATTAACATCGAACAATTCGAATGTTAACATTCACGCATCACTTAGCAGGTGATGTGACATTATGATCAAATTTATCGCTTACTCAGCTTCGGTAAAATCCAATTTCACTTTATTAAGCATTATCCAATAGTGACATTTATTTAAACCAATTCTCTTCGTCAAAACTATATCACTTTGGACTTATGGAATTTGGTAATGGTCGAAATTCCAATATCATTCACATTCAACTCTATAATCCAAACATAAAGTCCTTGGTTCAATAATAACAATTATTATTAACAGAAATTCTCTAGCCAGAGACTTTAACTTTGAGTTGACTTTGAAACTAACCCATATAACTAAAGAGACGGATCCTCTCTTAAATAGTGCTTCACTTCCTATACGTCCACTCAACCCAACTATAGTCACTTGATGGACGTTATGCCATGACTTGACTATAATCAAAGTGGAGCTTTCATATAGAAGATCCACAGTATTCTCAAGTCGAAAGAACTATGTAAATCACATCGATATTTTTTGTTTGACTTTAGTTATATTAACCAATAGAAAATATCGAGTGAGTCGTTCCATGGTAATCAATAATATCAGTATGTAACCTCTATGTGCCCACCATCAGCCATGAGTAATACACTGCCCAACATTTGGAGAGCGTTATGTACTCTAGTCTTAACGGATACATTGATATCCAGTCTCGATGAATCTTGACTAGGAACATTTAAAATGGTACATTTTTTTCGTTGTGATAAATTACACACGTTATAATATTCTGTAACTATTATCACAAAACATACTATTTATGGATTTTCTATTAAATATACTTTTAGTTAAATTAATCAATTAATATAACCACATTACATCAAGTATACAATAGAAGAAAACACCATTATTTCGAACAAGATTGGTCAACGAGTTAGATATATGTAACTAATTGCATAATTACCCCAAGGGCATACCCTTAACTCTATCAATCTCTCACTTGCATTTGGGGTCAATTATGGAATATTATTCCAACTTCTTTAAACAGTTTTCTCAAAATCTATTGGGCCGGTCCCTTTCTCAACGGGTATGCTATTATGTTTCATTTATCTACTATGTCAATCAACTCTATTCGAGGTGATAAACTGTTTTATCATGTGGAACAATTCGTAATATGTCTCTCGACCTCTAGTGGGCTCTAAGTTCTGTTACGAACTATTTTGCGACATTGATATTGTAACGGCCAAGGATTTTGACCCTCGAAAATCGACATCGATACATTCATAGTATAACATGACAAGCAATCGAGTGCCGAAAATACCATATCATTAGGGGTAAAGAAGAAAAGATAGAAGAAGAAAACAGAAACAACAACATAGAATCTCACAATCATAGCGGAACAAAATATAATATATATATTAACAGGTCTTATTACAAGAAAAAATAACTGTAATATATATACAATCATCAGAGCACAATAATGAACAAATCAATCTGGACTGTTATAATAACTTGTCCTCACAAGTGCTGAATATACAGCATAACACACATATAGCAGAAATAACCAAATATGTGTAATATGCCTAAAATCACCTAGCTTATCTCCTAAGTTCATAGCATCCTATCATAAATCTGTAATACTCAGTCTGATCCGAGCATTATAATAATAACACCCGAGTCAGTCTAAATACCAGCGTGAACTCAATTTGGATTTAGTTATGTAACAGTCCGCAGATCCATACCCCTTTGAGCCGACCATATTCCCCATCAGATCAACTCAAAGTAGACGGAATGCAAACCATTAGGGTTAAAGAAGAAGGAGGTAGAAGAAAAAGAAAAAAACAACATCAGAATCTCACAAATGCAATGGAACAATATATAATAGATAATAACTGATCTTTATACAAAAAGAGCTATATTTATTTATACAATATGTCATCATAGTACAACACAATCAATGGCAAAATACTAGATAGTTATAGTAACTTGTCCACACAAAGCTGAACATACAGCATTTCACACACAGCGGAAATAAGTCAGATACGTATGATACGTCTCACCGTACAGTGCATGTAACAACCCTGAATTTTGTGATTTATTTTAACTATTTATTTTGATTATTTTATTTGAAAACTTTATTATATTTATTAAAATGAATAAAAATTTTATTTTATTTTTTTTTTTGATTTTTATGTGAATTATAATTTCGAACCTAAATATAAAGAATATTTTCCTAAAAAGTGGATTTGGTCAATCTGGTCAAACTTTTACTTTTAAATTTAAAATTTAAATATTTGAATTTTTTGAATTTATCCTTTATTATTAAAATAAATTTAATTTAAAGAATACTACTTTTCGTTTCGTTGAAATCCGATTTATATTGTGAAAGTTATGTTTTTTACAATATAGGGTGTAAATTGATTTATTTAATAAAGTTGTCTATTTTAAATTATATAAATAATATTTTTATTTATTAAATAATTATATGACATGTCAGGTATATATTTTATTTGAAATATTTTTAAAGTGATGATCAAGTTTCCAAAATTTATTGCATTCATTTTCTATTTTTAAAGCCTAGTTTCCAATTTTTACTATTTTCTCAATTTAATTATATTTAATTAAAACTTATTTATTTATTTTTTCGCATTCATCATATTTTTGCGTTTCGATCTGTATTTATATGTATTTTTCATATATTTAAAGTTTCAAAAGAAATTAAGAAATTTGAAAGGTTTTGACCTTTTATATGCATGCCTTTTCATATTCAAAGTTGTCTTTTCATCACCAATCAGTACATGCATTCAATTACTGCCACATCTCTTTCTTTAGCCGACTACTACACTTTGTTTTCACGTGAAAAACAAATACTTTTCAACCCTAAAACTGTCGGCCATCATCCTGAAGAAAACTTTTGGTAAAAACTTCATTCTTTTCCATTTTTCTACTTGATTTATTGATTTTTGCACTTGCATTCATCTTATGTAGTTCGGCCCTCCTTACTCCAACACCTTGGCCGCCTCCACCACCACCTATTTCAGCCACCATACCCTCCTCTCCACTGCCAATCCAGAGCCGAGACCATCCAAGTTGAAGATCTACCAAATTTTTGACAAAAACTCCACTTGATTCACCATAGCCAAACTCCCCTTGTCTCCACCACTCCAATCGTGCTTTGGCCGACCCATACACCACCACCACCAACCACAACCTGAGCCTTGGACCTCTGCAACACCTGTAGTTGATATTTCCAGACCTGACCTTGTCCATCCATGCTTGGCCGAGACCTTTGATTGCCTTGAAATTGATGTATTTGCCTTGAATTTGTGTATTCATGCACACATATACTATAGCCGACTTATATGACCTTATCTTGATCCAAACCTGATCCAAGACCATCCTATTACAGTGCTTTTATAGCCCATAGCTGAAGCATACGATGTTGAATGCAAGTGCAAAAGTGTTAGTTTTGAGTTGTTTATTTATTCCTAGCATTGCTTTGTAATATTTTGGTTTGTAATCCATATTGTACTTTGTTTTGTTTGAAATTTGACAAGGCAATTAGCTTTGGTTCTCCCACTCTTTAATCGTAGTCATGCTTTCGTGCCTTTATGGGTCTTAGTTTGTGTGTTTGGTAGTCATCTCCAGCTTGTAGAGGTGAGTATGTCTCACCAGATTTTCTGTAATTATATAAGTAGTAAATTCACACCCTCTGAATCTGTAGATATTATTATTATGTTGTAGCTGCTTATGCTATGATCATATGATGATCGCCCTATTTGTACACCTATCATATCATCTGTTACTGTTATATGATGTTATTCTGTTAATTTATATCAGTTTATCACACTGCAAGTTCCCTTTAGATTAGAATCACTTTGGGTTGAAATGATACATACCCGAACGAACTTTAGAATTGGGAAAAATCATTATAGGCTGAAATGATAGGCTTGAGCGATTTTTATTTAATTGCATTTACTTGGGATTGCGGGTTTGAAATGATAGAACCCGGATTTTTCCTTTGTACATTACAGATTGAAATGATATACTATCCGTATCATTGGACTTAGGTTAGAAATTTTATACAGACCGTGGTTAAAATATGTTTTCTAAAAAATTTAAAGTATTTTAGAAATGAAAATATTATAATATTTTGATTTAAACTTAACTAAAAATGATTTTTGTAAAGTATTATTGATTTTCTAAAAATTTATAAGTGGAATAATTAATGGTAAGGCTAGAAAATTTGAAATGTAAGTTATTTTGGAAATTTTGATTTGGGTATAAATGGAATTTAAATCAAGTAGGAAAATATGATTAATAAATATAAAATTTGAATTAAAATAAATTTAAAATGATTTTATAAAGTGTTAATGATTTTTGAATAAGTTAAAGGGTTAAATAAAATATTTAAGTTGAATGTTGAAATATAATTAGATTAGGAATTTGTGAATTTTGTTTAAAAATGAATTTTAAGTTAAGTAAATAAAATGAAAAATAAGTTATATTTGGAAATTTAAAATTAAGTGTTAAGTTAAAAATTTAATTATAAAGAATTGAAATGGAATGCTGAATTATATAAGTAAATTATTATTAATTCATTTTTGAATGAAAATTTAACTTTATAAAATTATGAATATAAGGGTATTTAAATGATTGTTTTAAAAGTGAAAATATACGATTTTATAAGTTTAAAATGATTTAAATAAAAATTAAATTGTTTTTGAAATTATATTGAATATTTGGAATTTAATTAACCGCATTTTTGAAATGTTATTGTTTCTAATGTAAAGAATATTATTGTAGTTGATAGAAATGAACTAAATGGTTAAATTGAATTAAGGGCTATTATAGCACTTTGTAAGTGCTATAATTGCTGAAATTAACTAAGGTTTTATTTGAACTAAATTAAACCTACTACAGCTTTTAAGTGCTATCTTTTGTTAAATGAATTGTTTTAAAACATTACTTTCCGTAGCATCTTCTAAGTGTTGCGATAGTCGAATTCATACCATTTTGATAAATTTAAAAGAATAAATGAACTTTGAAAGGCTAAATTTATGAGAATTTGATATTTGATTATTAAATATAATAACTTCACTTTTAAATTATTTAAATGGAATATTTAAATTATTGAAATGGAATATTTAAATGATTTAAATGGAATATTTAATGGTTTAATTGGAATATTTAATTGGTTTAAATGGAGTATTTTGATTTGAAATATAAACCATTTTGAATTGTGATTCGAAATGGTATTTAAATTAAATAAAACTGAATGAGGTTTTGAAAGATATGATATTTTTATATATTGAAATGGATTTATAAATGATATGGAATTTTAAAATGATATTTGGTTTCCGAGTATAAATTACTATTGTGAAATTTTAACCACGGGATGTATTTAATTTATAGTTTAACCGATCCTTAAAAAATGGGCGATCCCAAGCATTCTTTAAGTTATTGTACATTATTACTATAGTTCACTTGAGTTAGTTTACATTATATAAGTATATATGTCCCGACTCGAGTGTTTTGTGTTTTACTTTACGCTCGGGTCAGCCTGAGTATTTATAGCTTAGCTTTAGATTTCTTTTCTAGAGCTAGGAATCACTGGAGATTCTGCATGTCTGGTTATCTGTTCCCTTTCAGTTTCAGTTGTTCTATTTCATCTCTGGTATTTATAAACTGCTATATATTTGAGATTTCTATTGTATATGTTTTCAGACTGATATTTGTATTATGTTTTGAGAGTTTGTTATAGTAGCTTCATGAACTACTATGGTATTTTAGTTTCCGCTGCGAGTTATTCTGATATTTCTATGTCTGTGATTCTCTGATTGTATTTCATTTGCTCCAAATTTATTTACAATGCGGTATTTTGAGCAATTCAAGTCTGGCATGTATTGATGCGAATTGCTGAAAATATCGGGTTATTACATTTGGTGTCAAAGCTTTGGTTTTAGGCAAACCATAGCCTGCGGTGCAAAAACTCATTAGAGATAGGGTAGAAATATCCTAGAATGAGTGAAATCAATCTCAGAATCATTTCCTTGTGAGAGAGCGTATTTTCGAAGTATAAAATAATTTCCAAATGATTTTTAAAGTATTTTCAAAGATTATGTTGGTATAAGAATTTTCTTATTTTGAAACCAAGATTTTCTAAACTTCATTCCTTCTGTATCCACCTTGTTAGAAATCTCTTGGTTAGGATTCTTATCAATTAGGATTCCTTGAACTTTGGAACGCTCCCACTTGTTTTGAAATCCAGTTTTGTTTTCCCTATTTTATCCTTTTGATTTTAGAGCATTCCGTAACTCCACTTTGGAATGACCTCTATAAAGATCAATGATTCCGTAAATCTTTGAATGATTTGTAAGGGGATGAAACTCCTTTACAATTGGCATTGATTCACCGGAGATTTCGGTATCCTCGAATTTCGATGCTATTTATCTCCTGCTTTACCTGGATTCTATCTTTGGCGATCGAATCTCGATTTGCCTTAGTTTTCTGAATTAATTATATTCATGAAGTCTCGGTTGACCGATTAAGGTCGCCCATGATTTATAAAGGCTTATTCATCTTCTATTTGGTAATTAAATTATCCTATCTTCGTTCGAGCTTATCTTAGAACCAGAATTCTATTTGATTAGAGTTCCTCTAATTTGAATATCTATTGTTTGGAATCCACCCTTGAATCATGCTTTGGAAATTTGTGTTTGGTGGTGTATTTCGAAATTGTGCATACATCGAAATTATTATTTTGATAAGGATGACCATATTATATATAAAAGTGAAAAGTTTTCAATAAGGATTTTTATATCTTTTGAAAATGGAAATTCAAAACTTTGAAAGGATTTGAATTTTGAAAATGTATAAGAATTTGACCTATATAAAATGATTTATAACTGAAGGGTTTCGAATGTGAATTTCGAGGAATCAAACTCCGGCGTTTTGAAATCGGTTTTAAGATTTTGGAAAATATATAATAATAATATGATTTAAACATATTTTCTGAAAAAGAAATGTTTAAAATGTATTCGAATGAATTCCAATGATTTCTAAGAGATTTCAAAGTAGTTTCAAGAAAATAAAAGTCCAGAACCCACTTATGCCACTGGAAAACAATTTCGGTGATTAATGCATGCATCAGCGACATTGATTTTCGAGTTTCTGAGTGGGGGAGAGGCCACTCTAGTAGCTTTGCTATGCGAGTAATTTTGTGAAACAAATTTTGATTTCAGATTTCGAAGTATGGTTTGATGTTCTAAAGATATGTATATATATATATATTTATATATATATATATATATGAAATGATTTAAAGTAAGCCGGTGTTCAGTCCTCAAATTCAGATTTGTTTTGGTATAACCCTATCTTTTGGAATTGGTTTACTGATCTTTTGGCGATTTCCAATTCTTGGATTGAAATTGTAATTTCTTCGACTATTTTGAAGGTTCGAGCACTTCCAAATCAAGGTTAACTTTTCAAAGCCAAGTAATTTCGAAAGGTATAAGGTATTTGATAAAAAAATGTAAGTTTAGTTTGGTATGATTAAAGTATAAAGTAATATAATTTATATAAGTTTGAAATTGTTCGTTGAGTGAAATAAATAAGACTATTTTGAATTATACTGGTATGAAATATAGATTTGAAATGTTTTGAATAAAGTATATATATAGAGCAATAATCTTTCCAATGGTAAATTGAATTTTTCATGTAGAAATAAATAGTTTGAAGGTTTTAAAAAGGATGGTTTTAAACTTAGTAACCATTTTAGATATTTTGATGATTGAAATGGCTTGGAAATGATTTAATCTTTATTTTGATAAAGAATGTGAATTTCAAATGATAATTGAGTTTGATAAATGAATATTTGAAGTTTATATTTGTATGAAAGGATATTTGGTTTACAAATAATTTGAGTTTATTTAAAAATGATGGATTTATGAAATGAATACTTCAAAACTAAGTAATAATGAAGTAAAATTTGAGATATATGAAATTAAAAAAATTAGTTTTGGAATATGGTATATTTAAGCTTTGAAATATATTAAAGATTGAATATTTTATTTTATGGATCAAATCTTTGTTCGAAATTTGATAATATTTGAAATGGTTTTGTTGGAAAACTAAATTGAATTGAAACTAATGGTTTGACTTGAATTAAAATTGGAAATTTTAGATTGGGTTTAATTGAATAGATTTGTGAGATGTAAAGAAGTAAAGGAATGTTTTATGATTTCAAATGTATGATTTAGAAAGGTTATGATTTTCAAAGTGCGATGATTTCAAGTATTTTGGTTTCGAAAGATTTATAACTTTGAAAGTATTATGATTTTTGAAAGTGAATATATGTTTGAAATGGGAATGAATTTGTTTGACATAAATTTTGTTGATTTGGAAATTGGAATCTATTGTTTTAAAAAAACTTTAAAACTGAATATATGAAATTTGGAAGAAATGATCTGGCGAAATTATACATGATTTTGAAACTGAATTGATATTGAAATGGTTTGAAATTAAGAACCCTGTTTATTTAAATACTTTGATTTGGGAGTTATCGAACTTATGCAAAATGGATTTGTATAAGTATGAAATTGATTTGAAAACTATTTGTTTGGAAAAGGGTGCTTAATTTGTAAAGTGGAATCTTATATAATCGAAGTCTATATAAGTATGATTTGATATACTATTGATTTGGAAAGTAATTGATTTGAAAGTGGAATCTTATATATAATGAAATTTGTATAAGTATGATATATGAAAGTGATCTTGAAAGGTACTATATGATACATATTTTCGAAGTAAAGATATGGAAAGTGTCTTCTGCTTGATATCCGCTTTGTGGCCACACTGTGGATTCATTCTATCAATTTTTTTTATCTCTGATTGGGTTTTCCGTATATGATACTCGAGTGTCCATCGAATTCCATGGCGATCTCTATAGTCTTATGATCGCGACTGGGTAGCTTAATTCACAGGGGCTGCGAGAGCCTAAGGGTACGGATGTTTCCTGGGGGATCCAGGCGTCACCATTATGTATCTGTGATCTATTGGGTCGCTTGGTAGCGTAATCTGCAGGGGCTGCAAAAGCCGAAAGGTACGGATGTTTCCTGGGGGATCCAAGCGTAACCATTGTGTATTTGCGGTACTACCAGTCTTCATAGCGTACTCGCAGGCCTGCGGTAGTCAGCCCATGGGTACGGATGTTTCATGGGGGATCCAGGTGTAACCATTATGTATCCACGATCCATGAGCGACATGTTTGGTTTGGTGGATTGTTTGAATTGTACTTTCCATATCTGTTGTTTTTAAAAGGTTTTCCAGTATTTCCACTGGGTGTTGAAACAATCTACCAAGTACCTAGAGAATTCTAGCTTTGTGCCTGATCAACGGATAGCCAGAGTCCACAGGAACGAAAGTAAACTTGTTAAGACATCGAGTTATAAATGTATTTTGATAAAGTATTATATAAAGGATATTTTGATCATTTATTTTACTTTTCTAAATAATTTAAAATGTTTTAAATATTGTTTACTTCAAACTGTCAAATTTGAATCAAATGACTATTTATCATATTATAAAACGTTTAAAATGTTAAATATAAAAATTTTAAATTGAAACTTATATAGTTTTAAATATGGTTGATCCTTTTCTTTCAACATATTATCCCTTCTAGCTATTTCTACCTTCTTCTTCTTTGAGGGTACTTTCTGTATTATGGAAAGAGTTGGTTCTTTGGCTTATCGTTTAGATTTGCCTGAGAAACTTTCTGGAGTGCACGATGTATTTGACGTCTCACATCTCCTCTATTGTCTTCTTGACCCACCTCATTTTGTTCAGCCAACTGTTGTTGATAGTTTGGATATTTAGCTTAATCTGAATGTTGAGAGTAAGCCACTTCGTATTGTCTGTAGAGGTACGAAGCAGCTAAGAAGGGAATCTGTTAGTCTGGTCAAAGTATTGTGTAAGTACTGATGATCGAGAATGTACATGGGAGACGGAGGAGAGCATTCGTGCTTCGAATTCGGAATTTTTTCAGGTACTATTTTCTTTTTCTATCTTGCTTTTCCTTATTTTCCTTGTTTGTTCTTTTCGAGGACGAAAAGATTTGAGTGGGGGAGAGTGTAACAGCCCTGAATTTTATGATTTATTTTAATTGTTTATTTTAATTATTTTATTTGAAATCTTTATTATATTTATTAAATGAATAATTTTTTTTTTATTTTTTTATTTTTATGTGAATTATAATTTCAAACCTGAATATAAAGAATATTTTCCAGAAAAGTTGATTTTTGGTCAATCTGGTCAAACTTTGACTTTTAAACTTAAAATTTAAATATTTGAATTTTTTGAATTTATCTTTTATTATGAAAATAAATTTGATTTAAAGAATACTACTTTTCATTTCGTTTTATATTGTGAAAGTTATGTTTTTTACAATATTGGGTGTAAATTGATTTATTTAACAAAATTGTCTATTTTAAAATATAAATAATATTTTTATTTGTTAAATCACGTTCTAATATGTGTTATATGACATGTTAGGTATATATTTTATTTTAAATATTTTTAAAGCGACGATAAAACTTTCCAAAATTTATTGCATTCATTTTCTATTTTTAAAGCCTAGTTTCCAATTTTTGCTATTTTCTCAATTTAATTATATTTAATTAAAATTTATTTATTTATTTTTTTACATTCATCATATTTCTGTTTTTTTATCTGTATTTATATGTAGTTTTCATGTATTTAAAATTTCAAAAGAAATTAAGAAATTTGAAAGGTTTTGACCGTTTGTATGCACGCCTTTTCATATTCGAAGTTGTCTTTTCATCACCAATCACAACATGCATTCAATTACTGACATATCTCTTTCTCCAACCAACCACTCCACTTTTTTTTCATGTGAAAAAAAAATACTTCTCAACCCTAAAACAATCGGCCATCATCCTGAAGAAAAATTTTGGTAAAAACATTCATTCTTTTCCATTTTTCTACTTGATTTATTAATTTTTGCACTTGCATTCATCTTATGTAGTTCGGCCCTCCTTACTCCAGCACCTTGGCCGCCTCCACCACCATCTATTCCATCCACAATACCCTCACTTCACTTCCATTCCACAGCCGAGACCATCCAAGTTGAAGATCTACCAAATGTTTGACAAAAACTCCACTTGATTCACCATAGCCGAACTCCCCTTGTCTCCACCACTCCAATCGTGCTTTGGCCGACCCATACACCACCACCAGCAGCCACAACCTGAGCCTTGGACCTCTGCAACACATGTAGTTGATCTTCCCAGACCTGACCTTGTCCATCCATGCTTAGCCGAGACCTTTGATGGCCTTGAAATCGATGTATTTGCCTTGAATTTGTGTATTCATGCACACATATACCTCTTCTACTTCATATGTTGTTATAGCCGACTTATATGACCTTAACTTGATCCAAACCTGATCCAAAACCATCCCATTACAGTGCTTTTATAGCCCATAGCTGAAGCATATGATGTTGAATGCAAGTGCAAAAGCGTTAGCTTTGAGTTGTGTATTTATTCCTAGCATTGTCTTGTAATATTTTGGTTTGTAATCCATATTGTACTTTGTTTTGTTTGAAATTTGACAAGGCAATTAGCTTTGGCTCTCCCACTCTTTAATCATAGTCGTGCCTTCGTGCCTTTATGATCTTAGTTTGTGTGTTTGGTTGTCATCTCCAGCTTGTAGAGGTGA
Source organism: Allium cepa (assembly GCA_030765085.1). Classification (NCBI taxonomy): domain Eukaryota; kingdom Viridiplantae; phylum Streptophyta; class Magnoliopsida; order Asparagales; family Amaryllidaceae; genus Allium; species Allium cepa. The sequence goes on along the minus strand of CM060943.1, from coordinate 271,298,051 downwards.
GTATTTCTCACCAGACATTCCATACATATATAAGTAGTAAATTGACACCCTATGAATCTGTAGATATCATTATTATGTTGTAACTGCTTATGCTATGATCATATGATGATCACCCTATTTATACACCTGTCATATCATCTGTTACTGCTATATGATGTTATTCTGTTTATTCATATCAGTTTACCACACTGCAAGTTCCCTATAGATTAGAATCACTATGGGTTGAAATGATACATACCGAATGGACTTTAGAATAGGGAAAAATCATTATGGGCTGAAATGATAAGCCTGAGCGATTTTTATTTATTTGCATTTACTTGGGATTGCGGGTTTGAAACGATAGAACCCGAATTTTTCCTTTATAAATTATGGATTGAAATGATATATTATCTATATCATTGGACTTAGGTTAGAAATTTTATATGGACAGTGGTTAAAATATGTTTTCCAAAAATTTTAAAGTATTTTAGAATTGAAAATATTATAATATTTTGATTTAAACTTAATTAAAATGATTTTTGTAAAGTATTATTGATTTTCTAAAAATTTATAAGTGGAATAAATTAATGGTAAGGTTAGAAAATTTGAAATGTAAGTTATTTTGGAAATTTTGATTTGGGTATAAATGGAATTTAAATCAAGTAGGAAAATATGGTAAATAAATATAAAATTTGATTTAAAATGAATTTAAAATGATTTTATAAAGTGTTAACGATTTTTGAATAAGTTAAAGGGTTAAATAAATGAATATTTAATTTGAATTTTTAAATATAACTTAGATTGGGAATTTGTGAATTTTGTTTAAAAATGAATTTCAAGTTAAGTAAATAAAATGAAAAATAAGTTATATTTGGAAATTTGAACTTAAGTGTTAAGTTAAAAATTTAATTATAAAGAATTGAATGGAATGTTGAATTATATAAGTAATTATTATTAATTGATTTTTGAATGAAAACCTAATTTTATAAAATCATGAATATAAGGGCATTTAAATGATTGTTTTAAAAGTGAAAATATACGCTTTTATAAGTTTAAAATTATTTAAATAAAAATTTAATTGTTTGTGAAATTATATTGAATATTTGGAATTTAATTAACATCATTTTTGAAATGTTATTATTTCTAATGTAAAGAATATTACAGCATTTGTAAATGCTTTAGTTGATAGAAATGAACTAAATGGCTAAATGGAATTAAGGGCTATTATAGCGCTTTGTAAGTGCTGTAGTTGCTGAAATTAACTAAGGTTTTATTTGAACTAAATTAAAACTATTACAACATTTTAAATGATGTCTTTTGTTAATGAATTGTTTTAAAACATAACTTTCCGTAGCATCTTCTAATGCTGCGATAGTTGAATTGATACCGTTTTGATAAATTTAAAAGAATAAATGAACTTTTAAAAGCCTAAATTTATGAGAATTTGATATTTGATTATTAAAGATAATAACTTCACTTTTAAATGATTTAAATGGAATATTTAAATGATTTAAATGGTTTGATTGGAATATTAAATTGGTTTAAATGGAGTATTTTGATTTGAAATATAAACCATTTTGAAATGTGAATTGAAATGGTATTTAAATTAAATAAAACTGAATGGTGTTTTGAAAGATATGACATTTTGATATTTTAAAATGGATTTTGGAATGATATTGAATTTTGAAATTATATCTGATTTCGAAGTATAAATTACTACTGTGAAATTTTAACCGCGGGATGTATTAAATTTATAGATTAACCGATCCTTAAAGGATGGGCTATCCCAAGCATCCTTTAAGTTATTATACATTACTACTACAGTTCACTTGAGTTTGTTTACATTATATAAGTATACATGTCCTGACTCGAGTGTTTTGTGTTTTACTTAATGCTCGGGCAGCCTGAGTATTTTACATCTTAGCTTTGGATTTCTTTTCTGAAGCTAGGAATCGCTGGAGATTCTGCTTGTCTAGACATATGTTCCCTTTCAATTATAGTTGTTCTATTTCGGCTCTGGTATTTATAAACTGCTATGTATTTGACATTTCTATTGTATATGTTTTTCAGACTAATATCATGTATTATGTCTTGAGAGTTTGTTATAGTAGCTTCATGAACTACTATGGTATTTTAATTTCCGCTGCGAGTTATTCTGATATTTCTGTGTCTGTGATTGTATTTCATTTTCTCTAAATTTATTTATAATGCGGTATTTTGAGCAATTCTAGTCCGGCATGTGTGGATGCGAATGGCTGAAAATATAGGGTTGTTACAGTGCATCCCATGAGCTCCATAGCAGTCCATCTAGAATCTGTATTCTATAATACTCGGTCTGACACAAGCATTAAAGTTTTCAAAATTCTTTGAAATCAAAGGTATCTCGTAAGACCACGCCACAAATAAACATGTCGGTTTTTTATCTTACGATAACCAAAACATTTTAATCAAATCCATCTGATATTATTATAGTGTCTATAGAAAGTAAAATAGAATCTAGCTGAAATGCTTGCCTCTTACGTTCCAGCATAGTTGGAAACAATCAAAACTGTACATGCGCTTATTGGAGATTGGGTTCCATATAATGGCATGGCTACTGGGGTACCACCCATCATAGCACCTGACCTAGATCTGCATACCGAGGACCCCTCCCAATCCCCTGCAACAAAAGATCGGAGCTACCCCTTATTGGATAGTCCAAATAAGATCACCCCACGGTTGGGACCAGTAATCGCCCACACAACCGAAATCAAAAAGGGACATCTAGATAGGGATGACCTTACCCTAATTGGGTGCTATCCACTTAGCCTTGTTGTACCTCCCATGTTCTAGTCATTCCTGTTTGATGAGGCTTGATGTAACGATCCACTATTTTGGACCATTTAAATCGAAAATAAAACCACACATGTCTGACTTGAATAATTCAAAATAGTAGATTGTAATATAATTTGGAGCAAATAAAACCAATCACATACACAGATAAATTAGAATAACTCGCAGCGGAAATAAAATAACCATAGTAGTTCATGAAGCTACTACAACACAATCTCAAAAATAGTTTCAAAACAAGTACAAAATCCAGAGTCTGAAAAGTAAATTCAATAGAAATCCCAATACATAAATGTTCACTAGTACATAAGCTGAATAGAAATACTGAATGGAAATAGAGAACTAGATAGAAGATAAACTCTAGCAAATCCTCTAGCTCCAGAAGGTGAAATCCAAAGCTGATACTCGGGCTGACCCGAGTGTAAAGCAAAACACAAAATACTCGAGTCAGGACATACATACTTATACAATATAAACCTACTCAAGTGAACTGTAAAATAAATGCATAAGTAGCTTAAAGGATGCTTGGGATCGCCTATCCTTTAAGGATCCGTTAAACTATTTACTATGTAGTTATATACGCTATTATAATAGTGTCTAAAGTAAGTACAGTATACTTAAAAATAGCATTTAGGAGTTACCTAATATCCCCCTTAACACATTTTATATATTCTCATAGTCTATACGGTACCGTAATCTCCCTCGTATTGGGCGTCGTCAGAAAGCACTCTGTGGGTATGGTACAAAATAAAATCGTATAAGGCGCACTAGGATAGGTGACATGGCACAATGAGGGAATGCTAGGATAAATATACCAATTACGCATCCGAACTGGTGGTAACTCATAGCAGCCACTACCGCCCACCTCGAGCTACACTCCTAAAATCAAAGGTGCGCACCAATCAATCACAAAATAATAGAATGGCATATGAAGAAGTGTGTCCGATAAGAGGAGCTAACTCATTGGCCCAGAATCGCTATTGTTTTAGCCATCTTATGCCAACTCATGGGAGTCAGGTCCACATTCATACCTCAATAGAACGCCTCCACCATCCTACTTCATTCTAGAATCTCCGTTGCGCACATGATTGTTAAAGTGGTTTTCGGAATTGGTAGAGAGTCTGACAACTTCCGATCCCTGTCTCTTTAACAACCAAACTTATTATTACTGTGGTTATGAATTTCAAAATGGCTTATATTTCAAATCAAAACTTATTCATTTAAACCATTTAAATTCAATGTCAATATCTTCCAAAATAAAATGTTCCTTTCCAAAGTTGTAGCATTTCTAAGTTCATTCAATTACAACAATTCCAGAAACATTGTTTCATAGCATTCGTAGAACTTGGAACATGGGATAATACATAGAAATATTGTCCTTTCAGAAACAACAGCACTTAGAAAATGTTACTGTAGATATAATGGTATTTTAGAAAAACAGTGTAATTATAAAAACAGCAGCACTTAGAAAATGTTACTGTGGATATAGTAATTTCAGAAAAATAGTGTGTTTGCAGAAGCAATAGCACTTAGAAAATGTTACTGTAGATATAGTGATATTTCAAAAATATTGTACACTTTCAGAAATGGTAGCACTTAGAAAATGCTACCTTAAAACCACAATATTTTGAAAATGCTGCCAACACAAAGCTAAGGTTTATTACAACATTTCAGGGACATTATAATTTAAAATTTTCACCATTTTTGACTTATGAAACATATCTCACGTTTCAGAAATACTTATTTGGATATTATTTGACATATGATAAAATAAATTAAACTTTATAAATAAATTATCCACAGTAAACTAAAATTCATTTATTAAGTCAAAAGTACATTATTTTCTTAACTTTTTAACTTAACAAATAAATTAATACTTTATTTCAAAATACCCATTTCACCAATAAAATATTCTTATTGCTAAGTTAAGCTTAGAATTTGCATTTGAAAACTACATTTTAAATTATCAAGTTAAGTCATATTTTAAATTACATTTTAACCGATTTGTTTACTTATACATTTTTAACTTGTAGAAAATCACTATAACATTTATTTAAATCATTTAAATCCAATTAAAGTTAAAATTTCATATTTTAAATTTCAAAAATGCTTAATAATTTTCAGAAAATATTTAAAATTAGTCACAGGTTTGTACATAATTTTCTAACCTAGGTCAAGTGATACGGATATGTAACATTTCAATCCGTAATTTAAAACAAAAATCTAGGTTCTATCATTTCAAACCTGCAACCCCAAGTCATAATAAAATAAATAAAAATAGCTTGAGCCTATAATTTCAGCTCATAATAATTTTTTACTATTCTAAAGTCCGTTCGGGTGTGTATCATTTCAGACCATAGTGATTCTACACTATAGGGAAATTGCAGTGTGAGAAACAGTAAATAAAATAAACAGTATAATATGGCATGTCATATCAGGTGATGTAACAAATATATATCAAGTTATAACACCATGAATTATCATATCACGGGCATATATAATTTACTATCATATCATCATCTATAATTTACATGCCATTGTTTCACAATTATACAAGTATGAAATGTCTAGAGTGAATAACTCACCTTCTAAAGCTGGAGATAACAATTCAAGACACACAACCAAACGCCGAATAGCACGACAAGGCATGAATTTGATTCGAGTGGATAGAGAGCTAAGACTCAATTCTTGTAGACAAACAAAATATATAACATATATAAATATATAATCCAACACAAGATTGTAAATCAAAATAAAGTACAAATATAAATCAAAAATGAGGAAAAATGGCTTAACTCATTCAAGTAGGCTCGGCCACTTCACAAATGTGCTAGATCACCATCAAGTAATGCTCCTCCATGTTGGTTTAAGAGCACATAGGCTCATCTATGACAAAAATCACACACGGCAATGGACTGAAATGAAGAGATGGTAGGGCAAAAAGGCATTAGGAAGGTCAAAAGGCAAAGGCAGTGAAGTTTGGGTTCGGCCCTATGCTCAAGTGGCTTGGCTACGGGTTAGCATGGCTCGGCCTTAGGCCAAGATCTGGATCAGGTTAGGTCCATCACTTGCACGTCTTGGAGGTGAAGTATTGGCCACGACAAAGGGATGGAAGATGTGGCATAAGTGGTGGCCAAGGTCAGCAATTAGGAAGGATGATGTGGCGGAGATTGGCTAGGGTTTCAATGCAATATTGGTGATGGACTTGGATTAATAGGTCATGTCATCATGTAGGAGGTGAGATGGTGATGGTTGTGAGCGGTCTAAGGTGGTGGTGGAGGAGATGATTGTTAGTCCTTGAGATGATGGTTTTGATGACAACAACCTTCGAATAAGATTATAAAATATAAATACTAACATTATAGTTTAGATATATATATATATATATATATATGTATGTATGTATGTATGTATGTATGTATGTATGTATATGAAGGATTTAACCATTCAGATACCAAGAATGAAGACTGTACAGTATAGAGATTCAAGATATCAAGATTGAAGACTCATGAGTATTAAGATTATCAAGAGTTCAAGATTTCAATAATAAGCAATTTAATTAGGAATTTTGTTAAAACTCCTAGAAAAGCACTGGCATCTTAAAATCCAATTTATTCATGGAATGGAATCCACTTCGAGCCCGTTAAAGGGATGGAACCCTAAGTAGAATGGAACCTACGAAAAATCTAGTGGAACATTCTTTTGTATCCACTAACTTTTATTCAAAATGATTTACAAAAGTTATCTTGTTTTCAAAATGATTTCAAAATCTTCCTTTTAAAAAGATCAAAAACATCTATCCCGGTTTTTAATAATTTTAGCCTCAAAAATAATCTTTATTTTCAAAATCAAATTATCTTTGGTTTTTAAACTATCTCTTAATTATAATATATTTATTTAACTTTTATTATTACTTATATTTGAATATAAAATTATAGTAAAATTTTGTATATACCAAAATATTATTCTCTATATTAACTTATGTATTTTAACTATAGTTAAGTATATTTATAAAGTTTAAAATAGTTTTAATATAAGACAGAAGTTATTTTCAAAGAAAATAAAATCACCAAAATTTCTCTTAGCATGTCGACATCCTCAAGTACCCCATGTCGACATGGTAGCAGTTTATTTCAAAAATTTGAATTTCAAAGGAAGTGTCTATTCATCATATCCTTTCACTAATGGACATAGCTGTTGTTCTACAATAAATAGGGGTGGTTTTGAACGAACTTGTAATCATATTTTTCTGGTTTCACTCCTCTTCTTCTTCCACATTTCTTTATACACATTCTTACCATTACTCTGCCAAAATCAACGTTGAATCTAACTAGATCATTTCTGGTTTGATTCTCTATCACTATCTCAACAAGATATCAGTACTATTCAGAGTTATAGACTTCTTTTTAATCAGTTAAGTGAGAAAAGGTGTGATTGTAGCCTTGGAAATCAATCAAGCAAGAAAAGGTGCGATTGTAGCCTTGGAAATCAATCAAGTGAGAAAATGTGTGATTGTAGTCTTGGAAATCAATTGGGTGAACTTGTTGCTCCTAAAATCAAGTATCTCTACGCAGAGGATTGTGAATCTAGAGTGGTGTACCTCGTGGCTTTGAAATCGAGGGTGTAATTGTAGAATTGCTTTTGAAAGGAAATCTGCACTTATGTGCGGGACTGAATGTAGGGTAACTCTGAACGAGTATAAAATTTTATGTGTTCTTACCTTTACTGCTTTTAATTTATTTATGCACCTGTGTTTGATTCTGTGATCATATCTGTGTTTGAATATTGCATACATTTGTGTTCAAATTAATATAAACTCAAAAAGATTTAGTATTTCCTTTAAACACTATTCACCCCCCTCTAGTGTTAATCCTTGCCTTAAGATCCGTATTCCGCATTTTTCATATTTGGTATCAGAGCAAGGTTTTCAAAGTTTTCATAATCTGAATTTTGAAAAAATTTCAAAATGGCTACCAACACTGGTACTGTTAACGCTACCAACACCGGCTATATTATTCCTGTCACTAGTTCATTTGTAGAAGGTCAGTCTACTGTCAGACCACCACTTTTTAATGGTAGTAACTATGCATATTGGGCATATAGAATGAAAATATATTTACAATCTATAGGACTAGAAGCTTGGAATGTCACATAGACTGAATATTTTAAACCCACAACTGATTTTGCACAGTGGACTGCTGAGCAAAAGACCGTTACACAAAATAACTCTAAATGTGACGCCCCACCTCTATACCCACGCTAGCCAAGAACACTCCGGAGTAGTGCTGTCAACTAGCACGGAGAATAAGGCTGTTGAGGAGCGACCATCCATGTAATTACTTATCACACGGTGGCTATAAATAATCTTCGGAAACAAACATAGAAATAATCATATCACAAATCAGTCACAGATATCCATATCACAAAGGCGGAAGAAGATATGAATATATAACTAACACATGAAAGTGTACATCAGAGTAGTGGTCAGTAAGATCCACGATAATACAAAAGAATAGCAACACGTGCTATACAAAAGAATACAACTATGAGTCTATATCTCAAGTGTATACAACAAAAACTGCTAATCTAAACAGTTAGCCAAAAGTCAGAGTGATGAATCCCTGGGAAGAAGTCAAGCAGAAGCACCTGTAACATCTCGGTCTGACCCGAGTATTATTTAAGAAAATAATAAACGGATCAGTCTAGCTATAAATATCAGATGACATGATATAACATAAAAGATATGGCATAAACATAAACATCCATAACGACATACCACTATAAGTATGTAAATAATGATCAACAAAAGATCAATCAATAAGAGATAATCAATATCACAAGAATCTTCTCAAAGATTCGAAGAGGGCATCATACCCTAAACTTGTACTCATAACAAGTCAATGACATAAATTCCAGAAATCAACACGAGAAATCCAGAAATCATAAAAAGGGAAAGAGGCCTATCGCATGACGGTCCGAAGACCATGGGGAGCTACCCCGCATGTGTGAATGGAATCACACAGATTGAGGTCAAGACTAACCAAAAAGCAGAAAGGTATGTGTGAATGGAATCACACAAGTGGTGTCTAGTCTAACCTCGCAATGAAAGAGACATCGCGCAATTGCTAGTCTAATTCATAAAGCGATCATCAAGATCAACGAGAAGTGTCAATTACACTAAGCTAGTAAATATAGAAGTTTAGCTTCATGTCCCGTAACCACTTGCTTAACTTAAATATTTACGAACAAACTGTAAATCTTCACTAATAAAATTGTCACAAGAGGTTCAATCGAACAAGTCCAAGAATTAACCGACGAAGTGAACGCAAGCGTTTCATACCACTTGTTTTACTAAGTCGTTTAATTAGATTTCTCATCCGAGTGAGGTAAAGGCTTGTATATACTAATAGATTGGAAAACGGTTTAAGAAAAGAGCTTTGTTATTAAAAATAGAGTTGAAATTGTTTGTTAAAAGAGTTTTGATATTTACTACTAGTATTGAAACCTTTATATTATAAAGTGACAAAACACAGAAGCAATTGTAGAAACAATCAGTCATAAAGATCGCATACGGAGATGCGAATAAAATCCAAGAAAATCAGCTCAATGTTTTTCAGATAAGATCCCCTACGGAGGGGGGGTCCAGGGGGGGTGGCAACCCCCAAGGTGGGGGTGCGGGGGCAACGCCACCGCTTACGGGGTTCGACCTGCCCGGTCAGGTCGCGGGGGTCCAGGGGGCAGCGCCCCCGGCGGGGTGCGGGGCAGCGCCCCATCCAAAACGGTACGACTTAGTGAAGACAAAATGAGGTCTAACGACCTAAGAGGGATAGGGTCGAGCGACCTAATGGTTGCGACCTAGGGGTCTAAGGGGCACGACCTAGTGGTCCAGCGACCTAAAGGGTATAGGTCATGCGACCTAAAATGGGTTCGCGACCTAACACTCAAACGACCTAAAGAAATTAAGGAGCCGAGCGACCTATAAGAAGCAGCGACCTAAGAAGAAACGAGGGCCAACGACCTAGGGGTTAGGTCATGCGAGTTAAGAAGGTCAGCGACCTAACAAAGACACGCGACCTAATAAAGAAACGCGACCTAAAGGCACGCGACCTAGCGACTTAAGAGGCGAGCGACCTAAGTGTTACGGCCTAAGAGTCGAACAACCTAGCGTGGAAGCGGCCTAAAAGCCAAACGACCTAAGGTCATACGACCTAGCGACCTAAAGCCATACGACCTAACGACCTAAGGTCATACGACCTAGTGCAACACGCGACCTAAAAGGTACGCGACCTAATGCGGCCGAGTGGTTTAAGGTCGGAGACGACCTACGACTTATAAAGGTAGACGGTTGAGCGAGCTAATGAAGTCCAGAGTCGAGCGACCTAGCGACACGGTGTGTTGAGCGACCTAACGAGGTCAATGTTGAGCAACCTAACAAGGTCCAGAGAAGGGCGACTTAAAAGAGGCGCGACCTAAAAGAGGCGCGACCTAACTCAAACAAGCAGGGCGATTTAAAAGAGGCGCGACCTAAAAGAGGCGCGACCTAAAGGAGCGCGACTTAATGGGTTATATGACCCAACGACCTAAGCCACTAACTCGCGAGCGACCTAAGTCCTAGGTCGTGAGCGACCTAACTGCGAGTGAGCAAAAATGGCCAGAGTCAAAGCAGAGCGACCTAACGACCATACGACCTACGACCTAAGGTCCTGAGCGACCTACGACCTAAGGTCCTGAGCGACCTAACTCCGAAAACACAAAAATGGCCAGAACGACCTAAATGCAGAAATTTCACCAAAACACCAAAAATCGGAGTTTTTGGCCAATCCAATCCAAACCAAAAGCAAATATGAATGCTAAAGTGATAGGGAATCATTCCCAACAATCCAATATAGTTATAGACTAGATTTGTGAGATAAAAATCTCACCTTTGCACTAAAGTTTATGAAGATGAAGCTTGAAAGCAAGGAGAAGCAATCCAAAGCTTGAATCCAATATCTTCTACTTGAATTTGGAGTTGAATGTCGGATTTGCAATTGAATTTGAGCTTGGAGTTTTAATTTCCCATTCTCTTCACCATTAATGCCAAAGCTTGAGTTAGTTAGGAAATTTATGAAGAGTGAGGAGAAGAGGGTTGGAACTTGGGCTTAATAGGCTAAACTAACCCAAAGTCCAAAGCGGGAAAAGTTAGTGAAATTGCTATAGCTCCAAACCTATCGATGTTTATACTTAAAAAAATTGTAAACGACATTACGAACTCAATGGAAGTGGTCTCGAGTCCTAATTTGACCGTTTGCAAAAAGTAGCTTTTTGGACCAAAACCCGATTAACGAGTTAATATTTAAATAAAATAATTAAATACAAACTCGATAAATATGCGGGTTGTTACACTAAGCCTATGAATATTTTGTTTTGTTCACTTGATAGAAATAAATTTAATAGAGTGACAGTTTGTAAGTTTGCATATGAAATCTGGAAAACTTTGCAAGTTACTCATGAAGGAATAAGCAAAGTTAAACAGTCCAAAATTTCCATGCTCACAAACCAGTTTCAATTATTTAAAATGAATTCTAATGAGTCTATTTCAGATATGTATAGTAGATTTCAGAACATTGTGCATTCTCTAATATCCTTGGAAAAGGAATTTTCGGAAGAAGATAAATTTAGAAAAATCTTAAATTCTCTTACTTCAGAATGGGATCAAAAGACACTTGCAATCGAAGAGGCAAATGACATCAGTACCTTAAAGATAGAAGAAATAATTGGAAATCTAATGTCATTTGAAGTCCAAATGATTGAGATAAGAGAAAGCAAAGCATCTGAAAAAAATCAATGGCATTCAATGGATTGACCGATGGATTAGATTCAAACAGCGATAATGATGAAGAAATAGCCCTTATGACCAAGAATTTTCGGAAATTCCTGAAATACAGAAAGATGAACAATCTCAAAAGAAACAACTATAAGAACTCTGTAAATCAGAATGTATTTCCAAACAATATCAAATGTTTCAACTATGACGAACCTGTCCATATCAAAAGAGACTGTCCATATACAGATAAGAAAAATCCTCCTATAAGCAATGATTCCGTAGAGAAATGAAAACGTGCATTTAATGCTACTCTAGATGACTCAAACTCATCCTCAAGCGCTGATGATCAGAAGACAGATAATTCAAATATGTGTTTCACGGCAGTTCACGACTTCGACGAATTCAGAGAAACGGACTCAGAAAAAAGTATACATTTATAATACAATTGGTTGAAATTGCATGCTTAGAATTGGGTGCTTGATTGATTGATTTTGAATTGTTGTGTTGTTTGAATTTCAAAATTTTTATTTTTTTACTATTATTTTGGTTTTTTTTATTATTTGTATTATTTTTATTTTTAATAGTATCATAATATTTTATGGAATATACTATAATTCTGGTAATATTCCAGATAAATATATAGACATCAAAAATAATATATATATATATATATATATATATTAGTATACTTAAGAAAATAATCATGGAAATTCAAAGGAACATGTCGACATGGTCCCTACCACGATGTCGGCATGGGTATAAAATTTGAAATTCAAAATTTGAATTCAAATGGTTGAATTTCCCTCCATCTTTTCACATCATTCAATTCTCTAAAAAGCTATCTTTTGACCAGAGAATATGTCCTTTGAGAATCTATTTATTCACTATCTTTTATCACAATTTTTCACTCTTATTTTCAAATTCAAACTCTTATCTTAAAACTTCAAGCTCTCTACTCTCTATTCTAATGGCTTCTTCAAGCAACGCCTCCACAATGAGAATTTCTAGAAAGATGAAAGAGCAACTCATCAATGATCTGGAGGCCATAAAATCATACATCAATTATGCTAACTATGGAAAAGTCCATCTCGAAAAGTTTGCTCTATTTCAAAAAAAATCTTCTTATGAAATTGATTCTCTTTTTGCAAACAATCATGTTCTTAGTCATGTTGATGCTTTTTGTTTGTTATCCAAGTCTTGTTAAAATTTTCTATGCAAATTTAAACCACGGATTTTATAATAGAAATAATGATGAAATTTGCAGTGGTGTCAAAGGGAATAGAATCGTTTTAAATTGTGATCTTTTTGGTACCATTCTCAATTGCAAAAGCACGGGAATGGATCTTTCTAGTTTTAATATCGTTGAAAATGATCGTGAGACATTTCATCACATTTTCGTAGGAAATGATGATTTTGAATTCAAAAATTGAAACTTTCGACCAAAAGCTAGAATTGTTAATCTTCTTTTGCAACATACTTTGAACCCAAGATCGGGGAAGTTTAATTATCCAACTTCAAAAGTTTGCAAAGCACTTTTTGCTATTTTTGGAAATTATGATATTAATTGGGCGTAAGTTATTTTGGATGAATTTCGTCCCAAAAAACTTGAAATGGGAGAAAAACACTTTGTATCATGGAATCTATCTCACTCGGATTGTCAACTATTTTGGAGTAGATTTCAAAAGAGAAGAATTTGTTTCGAGAAAAGTTTTTAATCACTCAAATATTTCTCTTATGAAAATTCTATTTGTTTTTCAACCTTATGAGACTCTTGCCGAAAAGGAAGAGCGTTTGGCTTATGAGGAGATGGAAGAGGAAGATGAAGAAGGGGATGAAATGGAAATAGAAGACGAAGAAGGAGGCGAAACCACTTTGGAAAGCATTGACTATCCTTCCAATCCACCCAACAAAACCCTTCTCAAAATCGAAAGACTATTGTCGAGAATCGACTGATTCGTAAACGGTCCATTAGTTAGAAATTGGATAAAATGTCATCAAAGATGAACAAGTTTTTCTCCAAAGTCAGCAAGAAGCTTGGATTATCTTCGTCTTCGTCATCCTCTAACTAGTTATATCTTTTCATTTCATGTTGTATTAGTTTAGTTTGTTTCAAATTTCATGTAGTTCTTAGTGTTTAATTGTTGTATCGTCTTATTATGAAATGAAATTGAATTTCCTTTCTATTATCTAGCTTATCTTATCTCTAGAATAAATGTTAGTAATTATATAAATACACACACACACACAATTATTCACAAAATCAAAATGAAACATCAAAATTCACTGAACCATGTCGACATCCCCCCTTTGACTATGTCGACACGTACTAGTCAGAAATGACACTTCATTTTAAAATTGAAATTTGAATAACTACCTTATGTCTATTCATTTCAACGAATTTCTACACCTATAAATACCTATTTCTTCCAGAATTCATTATCAATATTATTTCTTATCTACTTTGTCTCTCATTCTTCTCACAAACTCAAATATGGCCAATCTAATTCATAATTTAATCGAGAATCTTGAAGAAACTCTTAATTCTTTCAAGAATATTCTTTCGTTCATTCTTCGTAACCAGCGACACTTAGAGTTGAGTCAAATGCAGATAATTATGGAGCAAGAAAAGCATTTCGATGCGACACGATGGATGATTTCCTCCCTGCACAAAGTTGATAATGAAGCACATCCTCCTTTCTCTCTCACCAATGATAATAAAAATTGGGATGCCATTAAAGCTGACCCTATATTTGGAGAAGGATTGGTGGAATTTTCCTCGTAATGTTTGATTTTATTTGATTACTTTATTTGATTTGAATTATTTTCTTGGATTGATTTAATTTGATTTGGTTTGGTTTGGATTGATATTTGGTATGCAAAACATGTATAAAAATGCATTGATATTTATATGATCTTTGATTAATTATCATGTCTATCAGTATAATTATCTCTTAATGTATTTATTATATACTCCATTGTATAGTTCATTAATGCAAGTACTTATAAGAATGAGGGGGAGTTATATAGTTTGGAGTTATAAAGTTCCGAGTAAGTTTTTTTGATGACAAAGGGGGAGAAATATAAAATAGGGTAGTTAGACATAGGTTAAGGGGGAGTTATTAGTTTTTAAGGGAGTCATTAGGATAAGAAGTAATATTTTATAAACAAAGGTTGTCATCATCAAGAAGGCGGAGATTGTTAGTCCTTAAGATGATGGTTTTGATGACAACAACCTTAAAATAAGATTATAAAATATAAACACTAACATTATAATTTAGATTATATATATATATATATGTATATGCAGGATTTAACCATGCAGGTACCAATAATGAAGACTGTACAGTATATAGGTTCAAGATATCAAAATTGAAGACTCATATGTATCAAGTTATCAAGAGTTCCAGGTTTCAATAATAAGTAAATAAATTAGGAATTTTGTTAAAACTCCTAGAAAAGCACTGGCATCTTAATATCTAATTTATTCGTGGAATGGAATCCACTTCGAGCCCGTTAAAGGGATGGAACCCTAAGTAGGATGGAACCTACGAAAAATCAAGTGGAACATTGTTTTGTATCCACTAACTTTTATTCAAACTGATTTACAAAAATTATCTTATTTTCAAAATGATTTCAAAATCTTCCTTTTAAAAAGATCAAAAACATCTATCCTGGTTTTAAATATTTTAGCCTCAAAAATAATCTTTATTTTAAAAATCAAATTATCTTTGGTTTTTAAACTATATTTTAATTATAATATATTTATTTAACTTTTATTATTACTTAGATTTAAATATAAAATAATAGTAAAATTATATATATACCAAAATATTATTCTCTATATTTACTTATGTATTTTAACTATAGTTAAGTATATTTATAAAGTTTAAAATAGTTTTAATATGAGATAGAAGTTATTTTCAAAGAAAAACAAATCACCAAAATTTCCTTTGGCATGTCGACATCCTCAAGTACCCCATGTCGACATGGTAGCAGTTTATTTCAAAATTTTGAATTTCAAAGGGAGTGTCTATTCGTCATATCCTTTCACGAATGGACATGGCTGTTGTTCTACTATAAATAGGGGTGGTTTTGAATGAATTTGCAATCATATTTTTCTAGTTTCCACTCCTCTTCTTATTCCACATTTCTTTATACACATTCTTACCCTTACTCTACCGAAATCAACATTGAATCTAACTAGATCATTTCTGATTTGATTCTCTATCACTGTCTCTACAAGATTTCAGTGCTATTCAGAGTTATAGATTTTTTGTAATCAGTTAAGTGAGAAAAGGTGTGATTGTAGCCTTGGAAATCAATCAAGCGAGAAAAGGTGTGGTTGTAGCCTTGGAAATAGATCAAGTGAGAAAAGGTGTGATTGTAGCCTTGGAAATCAATTGGGTGAACTTGTTGCCCCTGAAATCAAGTATCTCTATCCAGAGGATTGTGAATCTGGAATGGTGTACCTTATGGCCATGAAATCGAGAGTGTAATTGTACAATTGCTTTTGAAAGGAAATCTATACTTGTGTGCGGGACTGGATGTAGAATAACTCCGAACCAGTATAAAATCCGGTGTGTTCTTTCCTTAACTGCTTTTACATTATTTCTGCATCTGTGTTTGATTCTTTGATCATATCTGCGTTTGAATATTGCATACACTTGTGTTCAAATTAATATAAACTCAAAAAAAATTATTAATTCCTTTAAACACTATTCACCACCCATCTAGTGTGAATCCTAGCCTTAAGATCCGTATTCTGCATTTTTCACAATGATAGTCGGCAAGAGGAAGGCATGCGATGGTGGAGGCTGAACTTGCTTGGATCAAAAGAGAAAGGAAAAAAGAAAAGGAAGGAGAAGGAGAAAATGTTTACTTAAAATTCTTTTTTTCAGGAGATGGAAATGAGAAGGAGATGGAATGGAGAAACTTTTGTACATGAATTGAGAAAAGAATGAACGGCTAAGAAATGGAAAGGTTTTGGACAGCTAGAAAGGAAAAGTCACAATTTACATTAAAGAAAGAAAACACACGTCTCTTGAATTTCATAAGCCCAAAATAAAATAAAAGAAAATAGAAAGTAGAGAAAGGAAAAATAAAATAAAATAGAAAATAGAAAATATAAATGAAATAGAAAATATAAAATAGAAAAATAAACAAAATACTGAAAATAATTGCACGTAAAACGCTGAAATTTAGCAGATTTTAAAAGTATAAAACAGAATTTTATAAAACGAAAAGCCGAACGAATATCAGGATCAAATTTAGCTTCAAAGAAAAAGTTTGAAAATTTAAAATTCTCAACTGAAAGTCAAAGTGGCCAAAGTTGACCAAAACATAAAATTTTCAGAAAATAATTGTTTTGTTATATTTGGAAATTAAATTATAAACAAAATCCCAAATTACATTGGAAAATTCTAAAATTTCAAATTTTAAATGATTTAAAATCAAAGTTTTTAAAATAAATTCTAATAAAATATTTATTAAAATTATGGGTTGTCACACTCTCCCCCTCAAAACTTTTCGTCCTCGAAGAGGAAAAAGACACGAAAACAAGGAAAGATAAGATAGAAAAGCAAATTGTATCTGAAACAAACAATTCCAGACTCGAAGCACGAATGCTTTTCTCCGTCTCCCAGGCACAATCCCGATCGTCCGTACTCCACTGCACCTTGACCAGGTTGACAGATTTCCTTCTTAGATGCTTCATACTTCTATCGATAATACAAAGTGGCTTCCTCTCAACAGTAAGGTTAGGCTTAATACCCAAACTCTCGAGAGAAGAAGGCTAGACAATCAAAGATGGATCATGCAGATAGCGACGAAGATGCGAAACGTGGAATACATTATGCACTCCAAAAATTTCTCAGGCAAATCCAGACGATAAGCTAAAGAACCGATCATCTTTGAGATAGGGAAAGGACTAACAACTAGGAACAAGCTTCCCTCATTTTCCTCTTTCTCCTAAATTATTATTAAATTTATTACACTTAATATCTTATCATATATATTAAGTATATTTTCTCTTATCATAACTGCTCAAGTTTATTTATAAATTCCTTTAACATTATTTTAAATTGTAAATTATCCAATCACATACCTAACTTCTGAATAATTAGGTAAGTTATATTAGAATGCAATTTAGTATTATACAAATAAAATTTTCCAATTCGAATATTTCAAGTCCAATTATTTATCCAAAATTTTGACTTCAGTTTATAATTTAAATCATCCCTGATCATAGATTTAACAAATTAAATCTCTGGTTTATCTCAAACAATTAAGAGACAATATACTATATATTAGATCAAATCAAATCTAAAATCATATACTTATATACTAAATCAAACCATACTTAATAAATTTGAATCAATTTATTATTATTATTATTATTATTTTAAAAACAAAAGTGTAGCAAAGCTATGAATTGGTCTCTCCTCTTCGAAACTCGAAAATGAATATCGATGATGCAGCCGCCATCAACGAAATTATTTTCCAATGACATAAGAGAAGAGAATAGATTTAAATATTTTAAAATTTATATTCAAACATACCCTTAAATAATATACATTTTAAAACATTAAACCAAAGTTTCAAATCACCGGAATTTAATTCTCAAACGCATAATTTAAATTCATTTAAATTCCAAATCAGTTTATAAACCATGCTTTATAGTTTTATTTATTTATATCTTGTGTCAATAATCATTGGTTTACAAAACAATAAATGAAAATCAAATATTATCATTTTGTTAACCAATTCAGTTAACTAATAAATTTCAACTCAATTCATTTTTCAATTTCCATAATTTCAAAGCTTTAAATATTCCAAAATTTTAAAACTAAATTTTTAATAATTCCATATATATCAAATTCAATTTAGTATTATTTAGTTCTAAAATTTGTACTTAATAAATTCAATATCATTTAAATTGAAACCTTTAAACTTCAAATAGCTGAATATTCCTTTAATTTATTTAAACTTGATATATTCATTTAAATCAACTTGATACATTTATTTAAATTACCTTAAACCAAAATCAAGTTATGAAAATTATATCCTTAAAACCTCAAATTTAATAAAATTCAAATTAAATTTATTTGAGTTTAATTCTTAAACAAATCCAATTTCAAATTTATCTTCCAACCTTAATTTATTTAAATCATTATAAACTCTTTATTAAATATAACTTTAAATAAAATTTAACCATATTATAATTTAATTAAAATTAACTTATTCACATCCTATCAAAATAAATTTCAATAGATAGTATAAATCTATAAAAGTGTTATATATAAATCATTAAAAAATTCATTTACCAAATTTGAAAACTAAATTGTGTCAGTTTGTTCTGTTAAAGTGTTTTGGAATTCCTATCGATATCGCTGATCAGACGAACCGATCGAAATCCCAAATCGACATCAACATTCATAATATCAATATTAATACAAATACACTCCCTCACTTGATGATTATAGAATGGGTTTCAAAATAAGGATAGGAATTCAAATTTGGGAGATTCTAATCAAAAGAATTCAAAGATGAAATGAGATAGATAAAGGATTAAGATAACGTGAAGATAGAAGATTGAAAATATACCTGATAACGGTTTTTACAGGTGAATTCAACGAGATGGAGATTGTCTTCCCAAGATCCTCCATAATCAAGAATACAAGCAGGGAGAAGATCCTTGAGAATCTAATTCGGTCTTTCCGTTTTACCATCGGTCGACGGATGGTAAGCAGTGTTGAGATTCAGTTGAGTATCTAAAGATTCCTGAAAAGCTTTCCAAAACTGGCTGGTTGGTAAAGACAGGATCTATATGAAGACGAACAGCCTCCTCATATAGACCTCAACCAAACAAGAACAGAATGGGTAGACTTGACCCGAAAGAAATGAGCTGACTTGGTCAATCTATCCACAAAGAAAGAAGAGAAGAAAGACTTACATTGATCGCAATGATCTTGACTGGATCAACTAAAACTCCATTACTAGAAATAATACGCCCGAGAAATTGGACTTCATCTTTCCAGAGCATTTTGAGAATTTAGATTTCAACTGATGACTCCTAAGAGTTCCCAGAACAAAGGTAAAATCAACAAAGAAAGCAGGAGCGTTAGTCAAACCAAAAGGCATAACTAACCATTCATAGAAACCATTCTCAGTATGAAAAGTAGTCTTAGGAATACTTTCCTCAGCAACTCTGAGCTGGTGAAAACCTATGGCAAGATCAAGCTGAGAGAAAACAGTAGCTCCATAGAGCTGATCAAAAATATCATTGATGCGAGGCATATGATATCTGTTCCTCATAGTGAGCTTGTTCAGCTCCCTAAATCAACACACATCCTCAAAGAACCAGTTCTGGTTTTACAAAAGATAACGGCTTCATGCCTCTTCAGCCAATCACCTCCAAGTAATAGATTAAAAGCATCAAAATCCAAAACATAGAAATCACCACTGAGACATTGATCAAAATAGAGAAGTTTCACTTGGTTACAAATCCTACCAAGGTTCGCAAGACCACCAATAGGATTTGAAGCACACAAGGGCTCAAAAACAACTCAGGAGAAAGAGGATGCTCAAATTTATCACAAAGGTCCATAGAAACAAAACAATGGGAAGATCCAATATCAAATAGACACGAACAAGAAAATGGAACAAAGAAAATGTGCTTTGAAGAGTACTTTGGGTAACCCTAGGAGCAGAAGCAAGGGTAACAGCAAAATAACAGATGACTTCCCTATTTGCTCAGCAGGACAATGGTAATTAAGAACAAAGAAAAGATTCAAACGGAATGGAAATCCTAATCAAGGAATTTAATTAACAAGGTGGATAAGGAAAGGAAAGGAGCTAAGAAATTCTGATTTCAAAACAAGAAAAGTTTATATCAAAATAATTTTTGAAAATCCCTTGAAAATAATTTGAAAAATCATTTTATACTTTAAGTGCGTTCTCTCACAAAGAAAGGATTCCAAGATTGATTTCACTAATTCTAGGGTATTTCTACCCTATCTCTAATGAGTTTTCGCTTCGTAGTCTAAGGTTTGCCTAAAACCAAAGCTTTGATACCAAATGTAATGACCCACTATTTTGGACCATTCAAATCGACAATAAAACCACACATGTCTGACTTGAATGATTCAAAATAGTAGATTGTAATATAATTTAAAGCAAATAAAACCAATCACAGACACAGATAAATCAAAATAACTCGCAATGGAAATAAAATAACCATAATAGTTCATGAAGCTACTACAACACAGTCTCAAACACAGTTTCAAAAAAAGTACAAAATCTAGAGTCTGGAAAGTAAATACAAAATATACCCCAATACATAAATGTTCATTAGTACATGAGATGAATAGAAATACTAAATGGAAATAGATAACAACTAGGTAGAAAATAAACTCTAGCAAATCCTCTAGCTCCAGAAGGTGAAATCTAAAGCTGATACTCAGGCTGACCCAAGCGTAAAGCAAAACAGAAAACACTCGAGTCGGGACATACATACTTATACAATGTACAAAAACTCAAGTGAACTGTAATACAAATGCACAAGTCTCTTAAAGGATGCTTGGGACTGCCCGTCCTTTAAGGATCAGTTAAACTATTTACTATGTAGTAATATACGCTATTATAATAGCGTCTAAAGTAAAGTATAATATACTTAAAAATAGCGTTAAGAAGTTACCCAATAACCCCCTTAACATATTTTATATATTCCCAAAGTCTACACAATACCGTAATCTCCCCTGTACCAGGCATCGTCAGAGGACACTCCATAGGTATGGTACAAAACAAAATCATATAAGACATGCGAGGGTAGGTGACACGGCACAACGAGGCAATGCCAGGGTAGATATACCAATTATGTATCCGGACTGGTGGTAACACACAGCAGCCACTACCGCCCACCTCGAGCTATACTTCCAAAATCAAAGGTGTGCACCAATCAATCACAAAGTAATAGAATGGCATATGAAGAAGTGTGTCCGATAAGAGGAGCTAACTCATTAGCCCGTAATCGCTCCTGTTTTAGCCACCGTACACCAACTCACGGGACTCGGGTCCATGTTCATACCTCAGTAGAACGTTGCCACCATCCTACTTTATTCTGGAATCTCCACTGCATACACGGTCGTTTAAGTGGTTTTCAGAATTGGCAGAGAGTATGATAACTTCCGATCCCGGTCTCTTTAACAAACAAATGTTATTATTACCAGTGGTTATAAATTTCAAAATGTTTTATATTTCATATCAAAACTTATCATTTAAACCATTTAAATTCAATGTCTATATCCTTTAAAATAAAATGTTCCTTTCCAAAGTTATAGCATTTCTAAGTTCATTCAATTATAACAATTCCCAAAACATTGTATCATAACATTCGTAGCACTTGAAACATGTGATAGAACATAGAAATATTGTCTTTTTAGAAACAACAGCACTTAGAAAATGTTACTGTAGATATAATGGTATTTCAGAAAAACAGTGTCATTTCAAAAGCAGTAGCACTTAGAAAATGTTACTGTAGATATAGTAATTTCAGAAAAATAGTGTATTTTCAACAATAGCAACACTTAGAAAATGTTACTGTAGATATAGTGATATTTCAGAAATATTGTACACTTTCAGAAATGGTAGCACATAGAAAATGCTATCTTAAAACCACAACATTTTGCAAATGTTGCCAATACAAAACTAAGGTTTATTACAACATTTCAAAGACTTTATAATTTCAATTTTTTACCATTTTTGACTTATGAAACATATCTCACATTTCAGACATATTTATTTGGATATCATTTAACTCATGATTAAATAAATTAAACTTTTATAAATAAATTATCCAAATTAAACTAAAATTCAGTTATTAAGTCAAAAGTACATTATTTTCTTCACTTTTTAACTTAACAAATAACTTAATACTTTATTTTAAAATACCCATTTCATAAATAAAATATTCTTGTTGCTAAGTTAAGCTTAGAATTTACATTTGAAAACTAAATTTTCAATTATCAAGTTAAGTCATATTTTAAATTACATTTTAACCCATTTATTTACTTATACCTTTTTAACTTATAGAAAGTCACCATAACATTTATTTAAATCATTTTTAATAAATTTAAGTTAAAATTTTGTATTTTAAATTTCAAAAATACTTAATAATTTTCAGAAAATATTTAAAGTTAACCACCGTTCTGTATATAATTTTCTAACCTAGGTCAAGTGATACGGATATGTATTATTTCAATCCGTAATTTAAAACAAAAATCCGGTTTCTATCATTTCAAACCCGCAATCCGAAATCATAATAAAATAAATAAAAATTGCTTGAACCTATCAGTTCAGCTCATAACCATTTTTCCCTATTCTAAAGTCCATTATCATCTCAACTCATAGTGATTCTACACTACAGGGAACTTACAGTGTGAGAAACAGTAAATAAAATAAAAAGTATAATATGGCATATCATATCGGTGATGTAAAAAATATATATCATGTTATAGCAACATGAATTATCATATCACAGGCATATATAATTTACCATCATATCATCATCTACAATTCACATGCCATTGTGTAACAACCCGCATATTTAACGATTTTATATTTAAATATTTTATTTAAATATTTTATCGTTAGTCGGATTTTAGTCCGAAAAGCTACTTTTTGCAAACAGTCGAATTGGGACTCGAGACCACCCCCATTGAGTTCAAAATGACGTTTGCGACCTTTTTGAGTATAAGCTTCGATATGTTTGGAGAAAGTTGAATTTTGCTACTTTTTGCTTTGGGCTTTGGTTTGGGCTGAGCCAATTAACCACTTACTAACTCAGTCCCAATCCCCCTCTCCTCTTCATTACTTCATTTCAACTCCTAACTCTCTAGCAAAACTGAAAATGGAGGTGGAGAGTGGAAATTAAAACTCCAAGCCCTAGCTTCCTTTGCAAATCCATCTCCTAGCTCCAAAGTTCAAGAGAACCCATTGGAACGTTCTTCTTTTGAGTTGAGAATCAAGCTTCTTGAGTTGGATTTGAAGAGTGGTTGATTCCCTTTGCTTTCAAGCTTCATCTTCATTAATTTGGGTTCAAAGGTGAGATTTTTAATCTCACATATATGCTTATGATTCTCTTCTATTGTTAGGTATGAATTCCTAACACTTATTCATGTGCATTTGATTTTGATTTGGATTGCTTTTGTGAATATTCAATTTTTAGTGTTTTGAGTCCAATCCATTAAAATCATAACTTTGAGGTTCAAATGTGTTTTTTTGGTGATGCATCGAGGAGCCAATAGGGCCGGGTAGCCGTTAGGCATAATTCCCTAGCGTCCGTGCTCGTTCGGTTGCGAATTGGTGGAGGTTGCATATCATTTATGGGCATCATTGTGCAGAGCATCAGTTTCGGCCGACCGACCCCCCTGGTCCGGTCGACCGACCTGCTAGTAAAAAAATGCCTCTTTTCTGGTTCGGCCGACCGACCCCCTGGTTCGGTCGACCGACCTGGTGCCCGAGAAGTTTCCTACCTATGGTTCGGTCGACCGACTCAGGGAGTCCGGTCGAC
Organism: Allium cepa; assembly: GCA_030765085.1. Lineage (NCBI taxonomy): Eukaryota > Viridiplantae > Streptophyta > Magnoliopsida > Asparagales > Amaryllidaceae > Allium > Allium cepa. Next base: position 271,273,869 of record CM060943.1, on the reverse strand, counting down.
CGACCTGCTTCTATTTGCCAGATTAGCCTATATTGCTAATTCGTTTGAATATCCAACTTTAATCGATTCGTGTTGTCTCCCTTTTGTTGTTGTCATTTATTATCGACTTTGATGACCTTTTCTTTGGGAATTTTAGATATATCCACTTTGATGGATTTTATATCGATTTCATTGGATTTTATTCACGTTTTCGAATGTGAATCTTAGTGATTGATTGTTCCTATAATCTTCTTTGTGATTTGTCACTTAAAAAAGATAAAAGTTTTCTATACTGGTAGTAAATATCAAAACTCTTTCTTTAAATGGTTTCAACACTATTTTATTACAAAGCTCGTTTTCTAAAACCGATTTCCAATCTATTAGTATATACAAACCTTTACCTCACTCGTATGAGAAATCTAATTAAACGACTTAGTAAAACAAGTGGTATGAAACGCTTGCGTTTACTTCATCGGTTAATTCTTGGACTTGTTCGATTGAATCTCTTGTGACAATTTTCTAGTGGAGATCTACAATTTGTTCGTAAATATTTAAGTTAAGCTAGTGGTTATGGGACATGAAGCTAAGCTCATATATTTACTAGCTTATTGTAATTGACACTTCTCTTTGATCATGACGATCATCTTTGTGGTTTAGACTAGCAATGTGCGATGTCTCTTTGTTTATGTGGAGGACTGTTCCTCATTTTATTGAGTTTCGTCTCATTTTATACATGGGTCGTACCTTTCTAGGTGCGTCGATGTTTATCTATGCATGGGGTATACCTTTCTAGGTGCATCGATGTTTCTTTACTTCGAGGAGCAATCGGCTCTATAAGTCGGGACATGGGGAGTATCTTTCTAGGTGCGTCGATGTTCGTCTATGCATGGGGAGTATCTTTCTAGGTGCGTCGATGTTCGACTTTGCATGGGGTGTATCTTTCTAGGTGCATCGATGTTAGGCATTACATGGGGCGTATCTTTCTAGGTGCATCGATGTTTATTTGTGCATGGGGCGTATCTTTCTAGGTGCGTCGATGCTAGAGCATGGGGCGTATCTTTCTAGGTGCGTCTATGTTCGACATTACATGGGGTGTATCTTTCTAGGTGCATCGATGTTTATTTGTGCATGGGGTGTATCTTTCTAGGTGCGTCGATGCTAGAGCATGGGGCGTATCTTTCTAGGTGCGTCGATGTTCGACTGTACATGGGGCGTGTCTTTCTAGTTGCATCGATGTCCAGTTTTTTTGGGGATTGGCCATCCTTTTTATTGTGATTTCAGGATTTCGTGTGTTGATTTCTGGAATTTATGTTTCACCAACTTTTACGATGGGCATCGATATATGTGTCATTAATTGTGGCTTGGTGAATGAAATTAGGAGTATGACATTCCTTTTTATCTTGAGTAGATTATTGTGATATTGATTAATCTCTTGTTGATTTTCAATTACTTACTTATTACAGCTTAGCATTGTGATTATTATATGTTTATGTCATACCTCTTATTATATATCACTTCATCTGATATTTATAGCTAGACTGATCCGTTTATTATTTTCTTCTTAAATAATACTCGGGTTAGGCTGAGATTTTACAGGTGCTTCTGCTTGACTCCTTATCGGACTATCATCTGATCTTTTGGCTAACTACTCTAGTTTGGTAGTTTTTGTTGTATACATTTGAGATACAGACTCCTTGATGTATACATATCTTTGTCTAGCACTTGTATCTATTCCTTTGTATTATTGTGGATCTTTTTGACCACTACTCTGATGTACACTTTCATGTGTAGTATTCATATCTATTTCCGCCTTTGTGATATGAATTGTCTGTGACTGATTTATGTTATGTTTATTTCTATATTTGTTTCCGAAGACCTTTATAGTCACTGTGTAGTAGCTTTGAGTTTGTGTCGGTGTGTCGGATTTCCTCTTGATAAAGAAAATGCATGTTATACTATCTGACATATCGATGCTCGCGTAAAGCAATTACACGGATGGTCGCTCCTCAACAGCCTTATTCTCCGTGCTAGTTGACAGCATTCTCAGTAATGTTCTTGGCTAGCGTGGGTATAGAGGTGGGGCGTCACAGCTTGGTATCGGAGCCAAACTTCGGAACAATATGGAATATTATAACAAGGATCGTCGTCCTAAGTCTTTCTTAGGAGTTGTGCTTTAGGATTTTATTCGGGTCTTCGTACCGATTCATCCTATTTTCTTTATGATTCCTTGTGTTATCAATCAAGTTTGATTGAAATTTACTTTGAGAATAACTTTTTCCTCTTCTTCTTTCTTTCTTAAAGAAGAGAAATGGTTAGACCTGGCCGTCCCAGCGCCGGTCAATCTAGTGCTACTCCTCTAGATGGAGTATTTATGTCTGCCCAGCAGCTTCTTGATCTAGTAAAGAACGCTCAAGCTGCCGGTCCCAATCCAGAGCCTACTCATCCTAGATCCGGTTTTGCACGCTTGTGCAGAGACTACACCGATTTGGGTGGAAGGCCATTCAAGGGATCCGAGAGTGTTAGAGAAATTCAAGCTTGGCTCAAATCATGCGATCGCATCTTTTCTCGCATGAACCTTATTGACCTTCATCGAGTCCAAGTGGCTTCTAGCATGCTCCAAGAAAGAGCGTTAGATTGGTATGAGCTTTTAATTTCCGAAATCGTTGAGGCGGATCTTACTTGGGAGCAATTCCGGGGAAGATTCGAATTGAAATTTGTGCCGGAGGCTGAAAAAGTAGCTTTAGCCCGGCGTTTCATAGACCTTGTTCAAGGTGAATCTTCTGTGACAGACTATGTCGCATCCTTCGAATCTCTGTCCAAATACGGGGTTGAGAACATTAATACCCCACTGAAGAAAAATCAGAGATTTGTTTATGGATTGAATAAGAATCTTAAGAAGCCATTACTCCTGAAACTTGAGGTTTCATTTGATCAACTTATTGATATCGCTCTTGGTCTTGAAGAGGCCGATAATGATGGTGATGTTGAAGTTGTGTGTGCCCAACGGAACTTCGACAATAACTTGAAGAGGCCTATCAAATTCAAGGGCCCCGATTCTAATAAGAAAGGAAAGCAACAAACTCAGGTAGCAAAAGCTCCTACCTCTAGTCGTGGCCAATGCTACAATTGTGGTTCCACGAACCACTATGCAAGGGAGTGTCCGAGATCCCTCTTTTGTCGCTATTGCAAAAATTCGGGTCACCATATTACTGCATGTCCCGTACTTCAAAGTAAGAAGGAGGGAGAGCTCAATGTAGTGCAAGCTCCTGGTAACACTTCCCGTGGTCAAGGTATTTTTCACTCAATTCTTGATGGCATTGTTTTATTTCGTGATCTTCTTATTTGAGTTCTTTTTGATATGGCTTTTGTCTCACTATTCTATATCAAAAGAACTTGTCGATTCTTTTTCTTTGAATATTTTGGGCTTGTTGACTTCTTGAGGATTGTGAATCCGGATGGTAGATCCGCAACACTCAATTTGCTTTTATTTGATGTCGAAATTATTTTATGTGATTTATCTTTCCGAGCCGATATTTTTACTTAGGCTTCGGAATTTACTTTTGTAAGGATTGGCTTAATCATTGTGAAGCCCATATCCTATTTTCTCGTGTGGACTTTTCCTCTTCGACATTCTCAATCTGTTAAGCAGATTTCTATTTTTCCTTTATGATTTTGATTCCAACTTGATGGCATCATTTTATTCCTTAAGCCCACTTATAAGGAAAGTGTTATTTCACTCATTCATGTAGTTTGAGAAAATTTTCGGCATTTTCGAGTTTGTCTTAGGATTATCACCTAAGAAATCTTTTGTGTGGTGTTAAGGTCTTTTCAGTTTGACTTTACCACCGGTTTTCGTTTGCTACGAGTTGCGGAAATTAGCATTCCACTTACCGCATTCCGCACTCGTTATGATTCTTATGAATGACTTATTATGTCATTCAATTTGTCCAGCTTATTTCATCCACTTTATAAATCGAATATTCTATGAATATTTCGATGAGACTATTCTTGTATTTACTGATTTTGGATGAAAATAGTAATTTAAAATTTTGCAAATCTTTTTCATAAGATTCATTTAGAAGTATAACTGGATTTTTGTTCTTAAAACGAACAAAGAATATTCTTAGAAGTTTTTGAGAAACTTAATTATCCTATAGAATACGATTTTGTGATTGTATTGCCCATTTAGTGTGTTAAGAATTCTGGTCGATGCGCTTGATCAACGTTATCGATAAGAATCTCCTAAACGCTTTGATGAGACAATCAGACACGATATATTAACTTGAAAATAGTAAAATTTTCTAGAATGATTATTACATAATGATAAATGTAATTTTGAAAGTTTTAACTTTTCAAGAAAGAAGATTATTTAAAAGAAATTCTTTCTTTTCGATACTCTTATTCTTGTGATTCCTGGAGGGGAACCAAGACTTTGCTATTTGTACCGATACTAGTCATATTGGTTTGTATGCCATTCTCTTGCAAAAAGAGAACGTGCTATCACTTGTGCTTCTAAATCAATATAGCTTATCGAGACTAGGTATGCCACTCATGATCTAGTGCTCGCGGCTATTGTTTTTACTTTTGGAATTTGGCATCATTATTTTTGGGGGAGAAATTTGTTCTCCACCTCGATCATAAATCTTTGGAATATCTATGTTCTCTTAAGGAACTTCATGTCAACTCGAGTTCTTGGTATCTTTTGATCTTGATATTCTTTTATTCCCGAAAGGGAAATCGTGTTGCTAATGCGTTTAGTCGTAGGCAACAAGTGGTTGATTCTTTGATGATGTCTTAAGGGAATTATCTCTTTATCAAGTTCATCGAACGTTTTGATGTACTTCGTTTTATTGAGTTTTATCTCATTTCTTTTATGGACTAGTGTCCGGTGTTCTTTTATGGTGTTCGGTTCATCGGATGTACTATTATTATACTACATCAATGTTCCGTCTTATCTGAATCAATGGATGTACCATTATACTACATCGTTGTTCCGGTTTATCGGTTCATTGGACTTACCGTTTTTGTACTACGTCGGTGTTCCAAATTATTCGAGTTTCTAGTTTCTCGGGCGTACCGTTTCTGAACTACGTCGTTGCACTGGCTTAATTTTCTGCTACTCTTGACGTTCTCCACGTCTTTTATATACGGAAATGCTTTTATGTTTTCGGTTTTTATTCTTGAGCCCGGTGATATTGTGGAAATTGAAGTTTCACCAGATTTGACTTTTGAGCAACATTCTATTCGCATCATTGCTTCGGAGGTTGAGCGCCTTCGATATAAAGATATTCTTTTTGATAAAAGTTCAATGGTTCTCAAATCCTAGGGATTTCTCATGTGAAATCTTGAGAATTCATCGAACAAAAACTTTCGGATTTACTCCTTCGTGCCCTTTATGGTGAACTTCTTATTTCAATTTTCTTTTGTGTTAATATGCTTCTATGGTTGTTACTTCTTATATTTCCTTCTTAATTATTGCGAGGACGCAATTTCTTTAACGAGGGGAGTCCGTAACAACCCGCATATTCATCGATTTTATATTTAAATATTTTATTTAAATATTTTATCGTTAGTCGGATTTTAGTCCGAAAAGCTACTTTTTGCAAACAGTCGAATTGGGACTCGAGACCACCCCCATTGAGTTCAAAATGACGTTTGCGACCTTTTTGAGTATAAGCTTCGATATGTTTGGAGAAAGTTGAATTTTGCTACTTTTTGCTTTGGGCTTTGGTTTGGGCTGAGTCAATTAACCACTTACTAACTCAGTCCCAATCCCCCTCTCCTCTTCATTACTTCATTCCAACTCCTAACTCTCTAGCAAAACTGAAAATGGAGGTGGAGAGAGGAAATTAAAACTCCAAGCCCTAGCTTCCTTTGCAAATCCATCTCCTAGCTCCAAAGTTCAAGAGAACCCATTGGAATGTTCTTCTTTTGAGTTGAGAATCAAGCTTCTTGAGTTGGATTTGAAGAGTGGTTGATTCCCTTTGCTTTCAAGCTTCATCTTCATTAATTTGGGTTCAAAGGTGAGATTTTTAATCTCACATCTATGCTTATGATTCTCTTCTATTGTTAGGTATGAATTCCTAACACTTATTCATGTGCATTTGATTTTGATTTGGATTGCTTTTGTGAATATTCCAATTTTTAGTGTTTTGAGTCCAATCCTTTAAAAATCATAACTTTGAGGTTCAAATGTGTTTTTTTGGTGATGCATCGAGGAGCCAATAGGGCCAGGTAGCCGTTAGGCATAATTCCCTAGCGTCCGTGCTCGTTCGGTTGCGAATTGGTGGAGGTTGCATATCAATTTATGGGCATCATTGTGCAGAGCATTAGGTTCGGCCGACCGACCCACCTGGTCCGGTCGACCGACCTGCTAGTAAAAAAATGCCTCTTTTCTGGTTCGGCCGACCGACCCCCCTGGTTCGGTCGACCGACCTGGTGCCCGAGAAGTTTCCTACCTATGGTTCGGTCGACCGACTCAGGGAGTCCAGTCGACCGACCTGCTTCTATTTGCCAGATTAGCCTATATTGCTAATTGGTTTGAATATCCAACTTTAATCGATTCGTGTTGTCTCCGTTTTGTTGTTGTCATTTATTATCGACTTTGACGACCTTTTCTTTGGGAATTTTAGATATATCCACTTTGATGGATTTTATATCGATTTCATTGGATTTTATTCACGTTTTCGAATGTGAATCTTAGTGATTGATTGTTCCTACAATCTTCTTTGTGATTTGTCACTTTAAAAAGATAAAGGTTTTCTATACTAGTAGTAAATATCAAAACTCTTTTTTCAAATGGTTTCAACACTATTTTATTACAAAGCTCGTTTTCTAAAACCGATTTCCAATTTATTAGTATATACAAACCTTTACCTCACTCGTATGAGAAATCTAATTAAACGACTTAGTAAAACAAGTGGTATGAAACGCTTGCGTTTACTTCGTCGGTTAATTCTTGGACTTGTTCGATTGAATCTATTGTGACAATTTTCTAGTGGAGATCTACAATTTGTTCGTAAATATTTAAGTTAAGCTAGTGGTTATGGGACATGAAGCTAAGCTCATATATTTACTAGTTTATTGTAATTGACACTTCTCTTTGATCATGACGATCATCTTTGTGGTTTAGACTAGCAATGTGCGATGTCTCTTTGTTTATGTGGAGGACTGTTCCTCATTTTATTGAGTTTCGTCTCATTTTATACATGGGTCGTACCTTTCTAGGTGCGTCGATGTTTATCTATGCATGGGGTGTACCTTTCTAGGTGCATCGATGTTTCTTTACTTCGAGGAGCAATCGGCTCAATAAGTCGGGACATGGGGAGTATCTTTCTAGGTGCGTCGATGTTCGTCTATGCATGGGGCGTATCTTTCTAGGTGCGTCGATGTTCGACTTTGCATGGGGTGTATCTTTCTAGGTGCATCGATGTTAGGCATTACATGGGGTGTATCTTTCTAGGTGCATCGATGTTTATTTGTGCATGGGGCGTATCTTTCTAGGTGCGTCGATGCTAGAGCATGGGGCGTATCTTTCTAGGTGCATCGATGTTCGAAATTACATGGGGTGTATCTTTCTAGGTGCATCGATGTTTATTTGTGCATGGGGCGTATCTTTCTAGGTGCGTCGATGCTAGAGCATGGGGCGTATCTTTCTAGGTGCGTCGATGTTCGACTGTACATGGGGCGTGTCTTTCTAGGTGCGTCGATGTCTAGTTTTTTTGGGGATTGGCCATCCTTTTTATTGTGATTTCTGGATTTCGTGTGTTGATTTCTAGAATTTATGTTTCACCAACTTTTACGATGGGCATTGATATATTTGTCATTTATTGTGGCTTGGTGAATGAAATTAGGAGTGTGGCATTCCTTTTTATCTTGAGTAGATTATTGTGATATTGATTAATCTCTTGTTGATTTTCAATTACTAACTTGTCACAGCTTGGCATTGTGATTATTATATGTTTATGTCATACCTCTTATTATATATCACTTCGTCTGATATTTATAGCTAGACTGATCCGTTTATTATTTTCTTCTTAAATAATACTCGGGTCAGACTGAGATTTTACAGGTGCTTCTGCTTGACTCCTTATCGCACTATCATTTGATCTTTTGGCTAACTACTCTAGTTTGGTAGTTTTTGTTGTATACATTTGAGATACAGACTCCTTGATGTATACATATCTTTGTCTAGCACTTGTATCTATTCCTTTGTATTATTGTGGATCTTTTTGACCACTACTCTGATGTACACTTTCATGTGTAGTATTCATATCTATTTCCGCCTTTGTGATATGAATTGTCTGTGACTGATTTATGTTATGTTTATTTCTATATTTGTTTCCGAAGACCTTTATAGTCACTGTGTAGTAGCTTTGAGTTTGTGTCGGTGTGTCGGATTTCCTCTTGATAAAGAAAATGCATGTTATACTATCTGACATATCGATGCTCGTGCAAAGCAATTACACGGATGGTCGCTCCTCAACAGCCTTATTCTCCGTGCTAGTTGACAGCATTCTCAGTAATGTTCTTGGCTAGCGTGGGTATAGAGGTGGGGCGTCACACATTGTTTCACAATTATATAAGTACGAAATGTCTAGAGTGAATAACTCACCTTCAAAAGCTAGAGATAACAACTCAAGACACACAACCAAACTCCGAAAAGCATGACAAGGCACAAATTTGAATCGAGTGGATAGAGAGCAAAGATTCAACACTTGTAGAAAAACGAAATGTGCAACATATATAAATATATAATTCAGCACATGATTGTTCATCAAAAAAAGTACAAATATAAATAAAAAATGAGGCAAAATGGCTTAACTCATTCAAGTAGGCTCGGCCACTTCACAAATGGGCTAGATCACCATCAAGTATTGCTTGGTCATATTGGTTTAAGAGCACAAAAGCAAGGCTATGACCAGAAATACACATGACAATGGACTGAAATAAAGAGATGGTGGGGTAAAAGGCATTAGGAAGGTCAAAAGGCAAAGGCAAGTGAAATTTAGGTTCGACCCTATGCTCAAGTGGCTCGGCTATGGGTTAGCATGGCTAGGCCTTATGCTAAGATCTGGATCAGGTCAGGTCCATCACTTTCACGATTTGGAGGCGAAGTATAGGCCACGGCAAGGGGTTGGAAGATGTGGCATAAGTGGTGGCCGAGGTTAGCAATTAGGAAGGATGATGTAGTGGAGATTGGCTAGGGTTTTAAGGCAATATTGGTGATGGAATTAGATCAATGGTCATGGCACGGTGTAGGAGGTAAGATGGTGATGGTTGTGACCAGTCTAAGGTGGTAGTGGAGGAGATGATGGTCGGCAAGAGGAAGGCATGTGATGGTGGAGGCCGAACTTGCTTGGATCAAAAGAGAAAGGAAAAAGAAAAGGAAGGAGAAAATGTTTACGGTAAAATTATTTTGTTCAGGAGATGGAAATGAGAGGGAGATAGAGATAAGAAACTTTTGTATGTGAATTGAGAAAAGAATGAACGACTAAGAAATGGAAAGATCTTGAACGGCTAGAAAGGAAAAGTCATAATTCACATTAAAGAAAAGAAAACATATGTTTCTTGAATTTCCTAAGCCCAAAATCAAATAAAAGAAAATAGAAAGTAGTGAATGGAAAAATAAAACAAAATAGAAAATAGAAATGAAATATAAAATATAAAATAGAAAATAGAAAAATAAACAAAATACTGAAATAATCGCGCGTAACACGCTGAAATTTAGCAGTTTTTAGAAGTATAAAACAGAATTTTATAAAACGAAAAGCAGAACGAATATCAAGATCAAATTCAGCTTCAAAGAAAAGATTGGAAATTTAAAATTCAAATTTAAAATTTTCAACTGAAAGTCAAAGTTTGACCATAGTTGACCGAAATATAAAAATTTTAGAAAATAATTATTTTGTTTTATTTGGAAATTAAATTATAAACAAAATCCTAAATTACATTGGAAAATTCCAAAATTTCAAATTTTAAATGATTTAAATCAAAGTTTTCAAAATAAATTCTTATAAAATATTTATTAAAATTATAGTTTGTTAGACTTGAGGCTATGCGTTACCTTTTTGCACACATTTCACTTAGAATGCTCATCGTCCACCTGACGAAGTTCTAATAGCATTCATCCATACAAGTTGCCCTGGGTCTGGAGAAGCCGAATCACCGTCTTCATCATCTTCACGGTATTCATTCGCAAACGGTCAAACTGGATCGAAGTGGTTTTTGGATAGTTAAATCCGATCTCGGCCTCTTTGAAACGATCCATGCATTGACCAATATTGACAGTCGGTTATTTAACTACCAATACAAACAATCATTCACCAATTGTTTTATTTCCCCTGAAAATCACCAAGTCTTAATACTTTAGATTTTTAAATAATTTAAATCACTTCATCCAAAATTATATACTTTAAAACATTTAAAATAGAAAACTACTTAAAACACTTTATTTAAAATACTAGCTATGAAATTTTAAAATAATTTCTCTTGTAAAACTTAAGACACACAACTTTTAAAATAAGCTATTTTATAAACCATAAATATTTAATAATTTTCCTCTAATCATAATACCACTTTTAAATATCTAAAACAATTAAATACTATAGTTACTTAATAAATATTTACATTTAAAATTTTAAACAACTTAAATAATAAATTTCTCAAAAAACATTCTTTTAAGACAACTTTAAAACTTTTAACTTATACTTTAAAATCTTCCTTTGAAAATTCACTTAGCTTTTCAGGAAATTACACTTTCCATTCCAATGTAACCGTCTAATCATTTATGAATCCTCCTCCATTTATTTCCAGTTTAATTTACATCCCAATCCCGTAAATTTCTTTCCACACTTTTAAAAATAAAAAAAACTATTTATTTTTAAAACAAATTACCCTTTCCTTATAAATTCCCGCCAGGAATTTATAATCCCAAATATCCTCTGTTATTTATTTCATTTCATTTATAAACCCCGTTTATAAATTCCATAGTCTCATTCTCCTTTTTATCGCAGTTTCAATACTTAATCGATTTACAAATCGATTTCAAAATTAATTCCATTTTAAAATAAATTCCTTTACTTACCAAAATTTATTCCAAAACCCATTAATTACAGATTCATCCTTTTATTACAATTTAAAATCTTATTTAAATCTGACATTATCAACTTCACACTTTATTTCAAAATGTCCCCTTTTTAAATTCTCCCAAACCATCTTAAACCTTAAATTCAAAAATAAATCCTTTATTTCTTTAAACAACATCACTTAAGTTTTCAAAATTCCCATTTATTCAGAAACCTCTTTCCCCATACTTGGAATTTATTTAATAGGATTTTAAATCAAACTCTTTTCCTTTCCCAAATTTATTCTTTTAATTTATCCAATTTCACTATATTTATTTTCTTAGAATTCCCTTTTTTATTTTTCTTTAAAATCCAATCTTTATTTTTTGATATCTCAATATACCCAAAATATATTCAGTCAAACCATAGAATTCAATATTTTCAATTCCCAATATAATTAATATAATTTATGACAGATTATTAAATAAAACATATCACCAAATATGAAAATAAATTCCATTATTTTGAGGAGTCCAGTTGGATCCCTCCAACCTGTTTCTCTGCACCCATAGATGTTAGTCAACTATAAAATACCAATTCCACTTCGAGGTGGAATATCGCGGTATAAAGGGTCATCCGCTATTATGCGGGGCGTATAGGTTCTCATCCACTATATAATATGGGAATATCAATCACTCTAATATATATATACTACTATATATAATATCACATCCAGAATAATAATAATAATAACCAATTCAAGAAATCAATCCGATAATTTAAATTTAACTATTTAAATTAACGGTAATCCAAATAAGTGAGATTAACTCACCTTCAATTTTTAATTTGCAATTCGATCAACATCGGCTTTTCTCCACGATTCTAGACCTTGTATAAACTTTACATCGTTTATAAGTATTTAAAATAATTATTAATTTTTTTTTTTACCATTTAATAAATTTTAATTAGCTTAAACTAATAATTTCCTTTTGAAACCTTTTTGTAACTTTAATAAATTAAATGAGTTCATTAAACAAATTAATCACTATGATACATTATTTAAAATATACTAGAAGCTTCTAAAAATGTGTATATATATTTTAACTTATTTTTCATTTCCAAACTGCATATAAAAATAATCTATATAGGCTTAAAAATCTAATTTTATATAAACTCTTATATTCCAAAATTTTATGTGTATGTATATATATATATATATATTTCCTATTTTAAACTTATATACATTCCCAATCTGTATATATATTTATTAGATTTAATTTTCAAAATAAACAACCTATATACCTCACTGTAATTATTTGTTTTTTTCTCAAAAATATATATACTTATTTTAAATTGAAAAAAAGAAAATAAAGATGCCGATACCACACTGTCTTTGACCGGATAACACCCCAAATCGAACTGCCCTCATGCCCTCTCGAGAACGGCACCGTGCATGCAAAAAAACCCAAAGCCAAAGAACCTCATTCGCGACTCCACCGAGTTTCGTTCAACCCTAACTCGAGTTCCAACAAAGCAAATCCCCTTACCTCGACTTGTGACGACCCGCACTTTAACCTTCGAAAATCGGCATCCAATACATCACCTGTATTCAAATGCCGATGATTCAAACGTTGGAGTCCAGCTCGCTGGAGTCATAACACATTAGATGATAACAATACAATGGAAACAAAATAACTTTCATTTATAGACTACATGAATTACAACATTGTACAACAAAGGACCATCATCATCAGAGATCTATATATACAGAACAACGGAATACAACATAACAGCGGAAAAAATATCATCAATATGGTCTTCCAACAGAGAGTCCAACATATTGCATCTCCATTTCCAAAGCTCTAAAGTCCAAACCGAAAAGCTCAAAACCATAAGCTTCTAAATAGAATACTTCCAAATCCATGTCTACTCCCCAACATAGCTTCAGAACCTACTGACTAGCTAGCTCTAGGCTGCTCGTGTTGAAAATTAGGGGCGCCCAGAATTTAGAAAAGGGAAAAATAAACTCCAAGTCAGTCATAGGACTGGTGTGAGAAACATGAATACAGTTATTTGAAAAAAAAAATCCGTTTATGCTTTTCTGGAAAATGAAACTACCATAAGGCCTCCTGGCACACACTCCAATGTAATCGTACACATGAGGGAGGCTTCTCCTTATAGTAGTCAAACATGCTTGATACGTGAAAATCCTTTTGATATTATTATTAGTGCATAGTGTGGAAAACATTTTGTAAGTATAATATTAATCTTAGCCAACATACGTACCATTATAGTATGCCTACTATAGCTACCATGTTAAATGGCAGGTTCTACAACTGAAATCATAAAGGGCTCGTATTGTTTTGTTTGGATTTCCAACAAATGGCCAAGGCTAAGGAACTTCCTTTATCCAAATGGGTACGCCTCTGGAAGGATGTCTCGAGAACCTTACTGGATCGCTGCCAAAACAAGGACGGGTTACCTTTGTAACTAGGTAACTAACTATCATGATTATGCCATTAGCCGGTCGTAACCGACCTTTACCGATGCGTCTCAAATTCCAATAACCACATAAGTAAAATATATGGGCTCCATACCATAATTCCACTTTTTATCTAGAAGGAAATGCACATACCCTAAGAGTCGTGAACTCCATAACCTTGCTGCATCCTTCATGTTTCGACCATTTCTCGAGGTGTGAGATTCGATGAAGTCTCGTCCCACAAAGCTATGCCTTACACAAAAGTCATGCTTCGATCAACCAATGCCCAGCACTTAGCATGCCACATTACCAAATTGGGAATATATCACTAATAACTATCAAATACATAACCTCTGAGCTCGTACATCTCAGAGAAGGGTGTTAAGCTAAGAGAATAAATTCTCCGCCACCAAATAGAAATGTATTTGATAGAAATCATCTTTAATCTCATAGTGTAATGTCAGACATTCATCCATATAAGTTCATCCTGGCTCTGAATGGAACCGAAGGCACTTCTTCCAATTAAGGAAAGAAGTCCTTGCAAATCTGGATATCTCCAATCTTGTTCGGACTCCCCGTCACATAGGGTAATCTCTATACCGGAGCAACTTGGTGAAGAGACAATCAACAGGCAATCCTTATGTTTTTCCAAATCGAGCACACGAGAACCGAATGGAACATAATAGATCATCCAAGATCCACATCGACCCACCGCCTCAGGGCATTAGAGGCTTCGAAAATCTGTCCATACCTTTGCTGAAGACCTACGCACCTAATCCCCTTGCTCCGGTCAATCCCGATGCATTGACAACGTCGAAATTGCCTTGAAACCAAAGTCGATCAAATCTCGGTCTAAAACCCTACAAAGACGTCGTGCCACTGCCACGATGATTGGAAAATTCTTCGATCATTTTTCCCGAGATCGTCGACCTCCAAGCTACCTTCACAGCGATCCAGAGACTCCACCCTCCGCCGATCCCCATAAAATGCCAAAATCCCCTTTCCCATTCAACCAATAATTCCTTACTCAATGCTAAACTAAAAATCTTGACTTAATTTTAAAAATCATGGATTTCAAAAGCGATTTAGATGATGTAGGTGAAACTTGAAATCATGATATTCGAATTTGACATGCTTTTGAATTTTTACTTTATATTCAAATTTTCATTAAAACTTAAACTAATAATACTTAGTAAGTTAAGATCTTGTTAATTCAAACACTTTTTGTTTAAACATCAAACCCTAAAAAGAATTAGGAGATGAGGACTTGAATTTTGAAATTGTTTAAGGCCTGTAATCTTGAACAGACGCACGTCTTGCCTATACACAGACATGCACACATCAATCTATATATATACACATGCAGACATATTTCACATCCATAGAAACATTTTTCACCACGTACTTAAAATATCATTCACAAACATCAAGATATATAAACAAATTCAAGTTTAATATATTAGTTTACACACAGTAAATGTTGAACAGAGGGTATACTTTGAAATTTGGAAAACTTGATTTTTTTTATTTTTGATTTGCTTGATGTTTTGAGATGATCTTTGCTTCTTTGATTGAATCTTTGCTTAATTGCTTTAGGTTTTAGATTTGAAAGAGGTTGTTGTTTGATTTTATTCTTCTCTGGTTTGTTTCTTTCTCAGGTTTTGTTTTGAATTTTTTTGAATTAAATAAAATGAGAAAAGAAGGGTAGAGAGATATGTATAACTTTATTTTTATTATTTTTTAAGAAAAATGAAAAGAAAAACTAGTGACTCTTGTATTTTTCATGTTGTAATTATCTTACACTTGTCATTGTATGTTATACAAAAGCCACAAATGTCAAAACCTATAAAAAAAATTATGTTTTTATTAATTTAAGTATTATGATTTATATTTATACATATTTACAAAACATATTTATTCATGTAAAATTTTAAAAGAAAGTATATAAATCTTTTATTAAATCTTATTTTAATCTTGAAATATTAATCTCTAATGTTTTTGAAAATATAAAATTTTAACTTTATACACACAAACAAACACATATCTTATTTGTTTTGGAAAAAAAATTCAAATTAATTCACAAATTAATCCTAAAAATTATATTAATTGCTAAATTAATTTTGGCTTAAAAATGGGATTGTTGCAAATTCCCCCATAAGAAAATTTCGACCTCAAAATTTGAAAGAAAAAGATAATCCCAAAGCTCTTATATGCAAACAATCCAAGTATACATATCAGCCATATACTAACAACCAAAGCAATCAATTCATTCAACAAACATTCCTAATTATCCAGACACAAATCCGGATAGGCTTTCCTAATACTATCTACAGTTTCCTAGGTGAACTGCTGAACTATCACAAGTCATTTTTGCAATCCTTTCCAGCTCGGTTTCCAATGACACAATTCTCTTTTCACAAATCAGGACAGCCTTATGTTTATCTAACCAATCAATTCCAAGTAAAATCTCAAATTCATTAAAGTCAAGAATAAAAAGATGATAGGAAACTGATGATGAGAATACGAAATAGGAACTTTTCGACAATATAGACAAAGATTCGCAGGGCCTCCTACCGGGTTCTTCACACAAATAGGTTCGTCTACGAATTCGGGTTTAAGATTTAACTCTTCTATGGTTTGCTATGAAATAAAACAATGCATGGCTCCAGTGTCGAATAGAACTCTAACAATTTTATCATAAATAAGAAGATTACCTTTCAAAACTCCTTTCCCTTTATCAGCTCCTGAAGTTGAAGGTTCATCCTTGATTGCATATACCTTTGCTACTTGGGTCTGCTTCATTATCGATTCTTTAACCATGTGTCCTGGCTTATGGTAATAGTAGCATTCCTTGGCTTCTTGTCCTTCTTGCTGCTATTTGAGCAATGACATTTCTCCAACCAGTTGAAATAGGCAACATTCTTTGCCTTGTTCTCCTAAGTATCCTTCTTTTTTTTACATTGCCAAGGCTTCTTTCCTCCGAACTTTCTCTTCTTCTAATTTGGATTACTTCCACTTCCTTTCTCTTCTGGAATCTCTTTTTTATCTAAGGTGGCATATCTATATCCCATGTCTATCAAATCAGCAAAAATATTCCTTCACATGGCATGTCATCCTTTCATGAAACTTCTTGTTCATCCCTTTAATAAATCTCTCATTCTTCTTAAGAGGGGTATTCACTAATTCAGGTCCAAATCGGGATAACTCATTAGATTTATTTAAGTATTCTTCAAAAGATAGATTTCCTTGCTTGAAATTGGTAAACTCTTAATACATCCTGAAAATATTAGAGGAAGGCATATAACGCTCCTCAAATACTTGCTAATCTATCCGATGTAAACTCATCCTCCAATTTGGCCAACGTAATGGTCTCCCACCATACCAAAGCTTCTTTCTGGAGCTGCCAAGAAGCTAGTAACCTTCTTTGATCATCGTACAATTTCAGCCCTTTAAAAATCTTTTCACAAGATCGAATCCAAGCATGCGCTTCTATAATAGTCTCCGTACGTTTGAATGGTTTCCCTCCAAGTCTTGTGAAATTGCGATATAACTCTGCCAGATTTGGCTTGGGTTAGATGGGAAGAGCTGCCCCTTCCATTATTGTTGTTGCAGGGTCTCGACCATTTGTAGTTGTACTCCCCCTTCCCCTACCTTCTCCTCCTCTTGCACTCACTCACTATCCGTAAATAGAAAGAAAATTGATTTAGGCATACGGACGAGATATCTTAGGGAATATACTTATGCTAGGGCATTTCTAACCCTGTCCCTAATGAGTCACCTAATGAGTTATACTCCAAAGCTAAAGTTCTTACTCAACCTTCAGCTTTGGTACCAGATGTGACGACCCGCACTTCGACCTTCGAAAATTGGCATCCAATACATCACCCGTATTGAAATGCTGGAGATTCAAACGTTGGAGTCCGGCTCGTTGGAGTCATAACACATTAGATGATAACAACATAATGAAAACAAAATAACCTCCATTTATACACTAAATGGATTACAACATTCTACAACAAGGGACCATCATCATCAGAGATCTATATATACACAACAGCGGAATACAACATAAAAGCTGAAAAAAATATCATCAATATGGTCTTCTAACTGAGAGTCCAACATATTGCATCTTCATTTACAAAGCTCCAAAGTCCAAACCAAAAAGCTCAAAACCAAAAACTTCCAAACAGAAGACTTCCAAATCCATGTCTACTCCCCAGCATAGCTTCAGAACCTATTGATAACCTGACTCTAGGCTGCCGTGTGTAAAATTAGGGGCACCCAGAGTTTAGAAAAGGGAACAATAAACTCCAAGTCAGTCTTGGGACTGGTGTGAGAAACATTAAAATAGTTATTTGAACAAAAAGAAATCCGTTTATGCTTTTTGAAAAATGAAACTACCATAAGGTCTCCCGGCAAACACTCAAATGCAATCACACACATGGGGGAGGTTTCTCCATATAGTAGTCAAACATGTTTGATATGCGAAAATCCTTTTGATATTATTATTAGTGCATAGTGTGGAAAACATTTTGCAAGTATAATATTAATCTTAGCTAGCATACATACCATTATAGTATGCCTACTATAGCTACCATGTTAAATGGCAGGTTCTACAATTGAAATTGTAAAGGGCTCGTATTGTTTTGTTTGGATTTCCAATAAATGGCCAAGGCTAAGGAACTTCCTTTATTCGAATGGGTACGACTCTGGAAGGCCGTCCCGAGAACCTAACTGGATCTCTGCTAACACAAGGCCTGGTTGCCTCTGTAACTAGGTAACTAACTGTCACGAGCATGTCATCCCCCGTCATAACCGACCTTTACCGAGGTGCCTCAAATTCCAACAACTGCATAAGTAAAATATATGGGCTCCATACCAAAATACCACTTTTTATCCAGAAGGAAATGCACATACCCTTAGCGTCGTGAACCCCATAACCTTGATGCATCCTTCCTGTTTCGACTATTTCCCAGGGTGTGACGTTCGATGAAGTCTCGTCCTACAAAGCTACGCTTTACACAAAAGCCATGCTTCGATCAATCAATGCTCAACACTTAGCATGCCACATTACAAAATTAGGAATATATCACTAATAACTATCAACTACATAACCTCTGAGCTCGTACGTCTCAGAGAAGGGTGTCAAGCTAAGAGAATAAATTCTCCACCACTAAACAGAAATGTATTTGATAGAAACCAGCTTTATATCTCAAAGCGTAATGTTAGACATACATCAATGCAAGTCCATCCTGGGTCTGAATGGAACCGAAGGCACTTCGTCCAATTAAGGAAAGAAGTCCTTCCAAATTCGAATATCCCCAATCTCATCTGGACTCCCTGTCACATAGGGTAATCTCTATACCGGAGCAACTCGGTGCAGAGCAATCAACATACAATGCTTACGTTTTTGAAAATACCCGGTCTTCAACCACCGTCTTCAAATGCAATTCCATTTCGTCGTATTATTATTCGGAATGGCTTTTCGACTTATGTCCTTCCCCAGCCTTTCTGTATAATGAGCGCTTATTTTTAAAACACGTGGATACATTTGGATCTTAGTTAAGTCAAAACTTATTTCCCAAAACCTTTCCATTTGAATGGTTTAAACATATTTCCATTTTTAGATCTTTTAAACAAAAGATCCACCTTTTATAATTCAGTATAGAACATTATATTCTCGCAATAATTCATCACAAATAAATAACTTAAATTTATTACAACTCAATCCAAAGTAATTCATGTCATAGAATATTTAAGATTAACTACTAGAGATATTAATCAATCCAAGCTTTAAATATAATTAATCATCCATAAGCAAGATTAATTAATCACATAATTTATAATTAATTTACTTTACCTAAAATAAATTAATTATTTATAAAATTACCTAACCCTTTTAATTAACATTATTTAATTACAAACCATTTGTTATTATTTTAATTAATTAATGAAATTAATTAATCATGCTTAATTATTTACATTAAGTAATTATCCTATAATTACTGATTAATGACCCTTTAATTATTAATTAATTATCCTTTAATTATTTAATTACTTATATTAAGTAATTAATTATCCTTTAATTATTTACATTAATTAATTAGCCTTTAATTCATTAATTATCCTTTAATTAATTTCATTAAGTAATTATCCTTTTAGTAAATAATTATCCTTTAATTACTTACATTAATTAATTAACCTTTTATTAATTAATTATCCTTTAATTAATTTCATTATGTAATTATCCTTTAAGTAATTATCCTTTAATCATTAATTAATTACCCTATAATTACTTAAGTTAATTAATTAACCCTTAACTACTTAAGTCCTTAATTAATCTAAGATAAACCACTATCTTAATTAGTTACTTAATTAAATTATTTAAATCTTATTTAATAAACCTTGGAATTAATTTATCATTAACATATGAATAACATAAGACCTTTCAAAAAAAATTAATGATTTAAAACATTTCACTTTCTTAATTAATTTCTTAATTATACTATTGAATTTTTATTAAAATAAACTTAAGACATAATTAAAAGGATATATATTAAAACTTTAAACTCAATTAATTTAAAATAATTTATTTAAAACTTAAGAATTGATTGATATAAGGACATATAATAAAATACCTTAAACTTAATTAATTTAAAATAATTATTTTAAAACCTTTAACTTACCCCAAAACTTAAATAAAACAATTATTATTGGAAAGAATTTGTTAAGAAGTTGTTTTAAACTTGATTTGTTTTAACTTTAAAAACTTGCTAAAACCCTAGTGATGACTTGAGGCTAACTGGATCAAACCCGAGCCCAAACCCTAGCCACTTCTCTTTCCTTTCTCTTTTTAAAACTTTAAATTTGTTTAACTTTTAAAACTGTCACAACAGGTAAACACTCGTGTACATACCCGAAAGCAAACCCGAGCCATATGCAAATTTTCCCGAGCTCTCTCTCGAGACCAACTCCTTCACCCACTACCCAACCCACTGATACACTACTGATATTCATGTACGTGCATAGAATAGACGAGCACCGCTGCTCCGGCCATCGTCGCCACCTCCAGGACATCATCGGCAACCTCTCCTGAGATTTCGACCACCTAGACCCTCGTATCGATCATGAATTCGAAATCGAGCACACAAGAACCCAATGGAACGGAACAGATCATCCAAGATCCACCTAGATCCATCGCCTCAGGACACCAGAGGCTCCGAAACTCCGACCATATCTTCTTCGAAGACCCACGCACCTAATCCCCTTGCTCCAGCCAATCCCAATGCATTGATGATGTCGAAATCGCCTGGAAACCAAAGTCGACCAAATCTGGGTCTAAAACCTTACAAAGACGTCGTGTCGCACCACGATGATTGGAAAATTCTTTGATCATTTTTTCCAAGATCGTTGACCTTCAAGCTACCTTCAATAGCAATCTCGAGACTCCACCCTTCGCCGATCACCAGAAAATGCCAAAAACCCCTTTCTCGTTCAACCACGAATTCCTCGCTCAATACCAAGCTAAAAAATCTTGATATAACTTTTAAAAATCATGGATTTCAAAAGCAATATAGATGATGTAGGTGAAACTTGAAATCATGACACTCGAATTTGACATGCTTTTGAATTTTTACTGTATATTCAAATAATCCAGAAAAAATTAAACTAGTGACACTTTGAAATATTTTTAAAGTTAAGATCTTGTTAATTCAAACAGTTTTTTTTTAAATATCAAACTCTAAAAAGAATTAGGAGATGAGGATATGAATTCTGAAATTGTTTAAAGCCTGTAATCTAGAATAGAGGCATGTCTTGCCTGTACATAGACATGCACACATCAATCTATATATATATATATGTATGTATGTATGTATGTATGTATGTATGTATGTATGTATGTATGTATGTAGACATACTTCACATCCATATAAACATTTTATATTTCATATTCATGTAGACATTTTTCACCACATACTTCAAATATCAATGACAAACATCAAGATATATAAACAGATTCAAGTTTAATATGTTAGTTTACTCACAATAAATGTTGAATAGAGGGTCTTCTTTGAAATCTGGAAAACTTGATTATTTTTTTATTTTTGATCTACTTAATGTTTTGAGATGATCTTTGCTTCTTTGATTGAATCTATGCTTAATTGCTTCAGGTTTTAGATTTGAAAGAGGTTGTTGTTTGACTTTATTCTTCTCTGGTTTGTTTTTTTCTCAGGTATTGTTTTGAATAAAAAATTTTAAATGAAAGAAAATGAGAAAAGAAGGGCAGAGAGATATATATAACTTTATTTTATTACTTTAAAAAAAATGAAAAGAAAAACTAGTGACACTTGTATTTTGCATGTTGTAATTATCTTAAACTTGTCTTTGTATGTTATACAAAAGCTACAAATGTCAAAACCTTTAATTTGTTTTTCTTTATGTTTTTATTAATTTAAGTATTATGTTTTATATTTATATATATTTACAAACCATATTTATTCATGTAAAATTTTAAAAGAAAGTATATAAACCTTTTATTGAATCTTATTTTAAACATAAAAAGTTAATCTCTGGTGTTTTTGAAATATAGAATCTTAACTTTAAATATCCTTTGAAAATTATTATATAACTTTAAATAAAATGATTTAAAATTAATTATACATTAATAAATAAACCAATATATACATATAAATATATATATATATATATATTAGCTTTTCTAAAATATAGAGTTTTTAAATCCAATTTATTTTTAAGATAATTATTTTTGAATTTCAAATCAAAATTCTGTTTTATAATCTATTTATATATATACACACAAACAAATACATATCTTATTTGTTTTGGAAAAAAAATTCAAATTAGTTCGCAAATTAATCCAAAAAATTATATTAATTACTAAATTAATTTTGGCTTAAAAACAGGATCGTTACACACCTTCTCTGACCTCGTGCTCGTCTCCAATAATACCACTTCCACTTTACTCGCTCTCACGTGAAATCGAACTTGCGATACACCCCATTGCCACCTTCCTTGATCGAGATGGCTTCCCACCATTTCCCTTTAATTGCCGACTAGAATCAAATAGATGGAGGGAACGAAAGGCATGTTTATACTTCATTCGTATAGAACTTATAAGGGAGGAGAGGAAGAGATTTCATTTGAAAAAAAATTCTTCTTGTTCGGCCATATTTATTTCAATCTGAGGTTCATTCTTTTTTTTGATGCTTTTCATGAATTTTTTTGAAGAGGAAGAGGTTGTGAATGAATTCGGCTATTTTATCATTTTCTCTTGCAATATATTCCTGCGTGGATTTAAACAGAAAAAGGGAAACACCTATAGATGGTTGTGTGCTATACCCTACATGCTATAGTAGATAGATTGAGAAAAGAAAAAGTTCTGATGTGAACTATTTTGACCTATCAAATTATATTTAAATTTTAAATTTAAACTGCCCTGAAATCGTAGCTCAAATCTCAACCTCCTATTGAGGCATGCTGCTAGGCGTTTATAATGTTATACCCCCATTACGAACGCAATGGAAAAGGTTTCGAGTCCTAACTCGATCGTATGGAGAAGATAGCATTTTGGACTCTATTATTATATTGAATCTTCAATATAGATTTTAGCGCGTTTATATATCGTATGACCACACGATAACTTCAAAAGCTATGAAAATTGAATTCCAATAATAATACCCCATTACAGATCAAATGGAACTAGTTTCATTGAAATCCAAGACTGTGCCTCGGAAGGCTATTTTTAAATGCAAATTTAAACGATATATTTTTAAAAATGATCAAAACACTTTTAAATTCAATTTTAAAAGTTCTATTATCTTCAGTATTATCAATATATATTTTATAAGTTTTCAAATTATTTTTAACGAGTTAAAACTCCAAATTTCATATTTTACCCAATGTTTACTCCAATAATTTAATTATCCAATAAGTAGTGATATTTGAAATTCAAGTTAATAATTAACTTTAAATATTTAAAATCAATTAAATATTCCAGTTTCAAATATCCAAATATTCCAGGTCGTCACATTCCTCCCCCAGTAAAAGAATTTTATCCTCGAAATTACTAGTTAAGAAGAATGGTCCATAACCTGCTTTCTATTTTCCCCAAAACCAAGCAGTTTCTAAAAAATTCCCAAAAGAATCTTTTTATTAAAGACACTATCCCTCTTACTAATTTTCGAAACTCAATCAAAGGTTCCAAACAATATCACTTACTCAACCATTTAAAATTATAATTTAAAACCATAATTTAAACTATCAAAATTTTCTTATGTTTTTTTATAACTCTCTAAATTTTCGAAATTTTTTGCCAGTGTCTCCTTTGCGTGGCTAGACAGATATGACTACAAAATGCCTCTACGGGCCCCATAAATTTCAAAAGAAAACAAAAGGTAAGTAACTAGATTAGAAAAATCATCAAATTTCATCATAAATTTAAACACATAATCTTTGTCGGTCAATTAAAATTTATCTTCTGGGATTGAAAACATCAATTTCCTTTTGTTTTTAAATACCTGTATACTAATTAGCAATAATGTCCAATCACCATTCAAAATCATTTTATTCCTCTCCATTCTAAGTTTTCAATGTTTATTTCACTCAAGGTTGTACGATGTACACATATCATCCGTACATAATTCCAAATCCGATCGCTCACTCGATCGCACAATTTCACTTCCAAACTAGTATCGTCCACCTGACTTCCAATGCGGACTCAGTTCTGGTTTCTTGATCAGAAACCGTCATTCTCCTTGCATAGTCATAAACTATGATAGAGAATTTCCATAATCAATCAAAATCCAAATCTAGGTTCACCGTCGAAAATCCAGTGAAAAATCCCAACTCGGATCGATATAACTATATCCAAATTCTATGCTCGAATCTGGATCAAATCGCTATGCGAATAAAATAATATACCTACATCCTACGTATTTATCTCAATTGATTATTAGCTATATCAAATTTCTTTTATTCACGCTTATTATTATTTTCATCCATTTATCCACGCTTCCCTTTTCGCCCATTTTTATTAAATCTTCCTACGAACATTGACTTAGTATATTTCCCAATTTCAAATTTTTACTTAACAATTTCGCCATTCATTTCTTAAGTCCAACATAAATATTTTATATACTTTAATATTTATTTTCGCTTTACCAATTTGGTTTACATATATTTCTATTAAAATTGGATCTCCAATTTCTATATGAATTCAATTTACCTTTAATTTTAGAATACTTAATTCTATTCACCTTATCCCAAACCATATTTAATTAACCATTTCTTTAATTAGTTCCACTTACTAATTTATTCATATCTCAAACACTTTTTATTTCCAAACCATAATTATTATTATTTTTTAGTCCACTTGGAATTAATTCTACAACTTCGCTTTACTTTACACAATTTAAATTTAGTATCATCCCAACATTCAATTTCAATTCATTTGCTTACCCACTTAAATCAATTGGTTTACTTGCTAATTTTATTTCAATCCTTTGTTTTGTTTAGTCCAATTTGATTAATTTTCCATCTCACTTTATTTAATACAATACAAATTTAATTCCAATATTCAGTTTCAATTCCATTTACTTACAAATGTAAATTAATTTGTTCACTTACAAATTTATTTCCAACTTAATAAATTTTATTTCAATGGCCATTTCATTTAGTCTACTTAGACTTACTTCCCAAATTCACTTTTATTTATCTTGATTTAGTTACATTCCAATTCAATCCAAATTTTAAACTTCTATAAGTTTCCCAACTTATTTAAATTCCATTTGCTAACTTCTTTTAATTTAACTCATTTAATTAACTTACTTCTCTAACTTATTTCATTTCCACCCTATTTTAACTTAACTCTCCTTTAAGTTAAATTTTTATTCCAACGAATTTCAAATTTTATAAGTCCAGACTTGTTTGTATCAAATAAACATTTTAAATAAGATCCCAGAGTTTAAATAATTGCTTAAACATTCCTAAACATTTTTGAAATTAACTGTATCCCAAAAATCCTTTGTTATATCCAACATTCCTTTATATTTCAAAAATCAAAACAGTTTTACAAATAACTCCAATTTAAAATATTCAGGCAGCAATTCCTCTATTGGAAACCCGAAAATGAACATCGATGATGCTGTAGTCATCACCAAAGTTATTTTCCAGCGACCGAAAAGAGTTTAATGCTTTTACTCTTTTAAAAACCTTTTCAAATACTTTTGATTTCAAATCCCACTAGATTTCATTCCTAATTCAAAAATATTTCTAAAGTAATATCACCATTATTTCTCCAAACCTTTGAAAACCATTTCCAAACCCAAAGGAATTTAAACTTTTTCCAAAATTTCAAATTTCAAATCCTTCTATTCTATATTCAAACATTGCTCCGGAATTTTATCTCATTTCAATTATAAATCATATTTAGAATTCATATTTACAAATCTCATTCTATTATATAAATTATTCCTTAACTTTGGTTATAACATTATTTTCTTATTTTCAATTTCCACACAACAATAATAATATTTTAATATTATCACTTCCTAACAATCAAGCAACCATATCTATAATAATTTACAAAAATTATTTCTTTTATATACAAAATAATTTGGGCAAAATTATTTCATTTACCCATTTTAAGAACAATACTGTGTTAGTTTGCCTTGTTTAAGAGTTTAGAAATCCCTATCGATACAGTTATCCAGACTACACAAACTAGAATTTATAAACACTCAACCGATAAGTCAACAGAATATAAAATAATTTTTATTTTCACTAACAAATAAGCGGTCATATCTATTAATACACTCAAACTCATTCTAGAGTACTACTGACTCTATCTCTAATGAGTAATCCCCACCAGAGCCAAGGTTCTTTCTTAACCTTCAGCTCTGATGCCACTGTAATAATCCGCATATCCATACCTCTTTGAGCCGACCATATTCTCCATCAGACCAAGTCAAAGTAGACGAAACGTGAACCATTAGGGTTAAAGAAGAAGGAGGTGGAAGAAAAAGAATAAAAACATCAGAATCACACAAACGCAGCTGAACAATATATAATAGATAATAACTGATCTTTATACAAAAAATGCTATATTTGTTTTATACATTACATCATTATAGTACAACACAACCAATAGCAAAATACTGAATAGTTATAATAACTTGTCCACACAATGCTAAACATATAGAATTCCATATATAATGGAAATAAGTCAGATACGTGTGATACCTCACCATCCAGCGCATCCCCTGAGCTCCATAGCAGTCCATCCAAAATCTGTATTTTATACTACTTGGTCTAACCCGAACATTATAGTAAAATAACACCCGTGTCAATCTGGAAAACCAGCGTGAGAAAAGCACACTCAATTGGATTATTTATGTATTTCAAAATCCTTTGAAATCAAAGGTATCTCGTAAGACCACGCCACAAATAAACATGTCGGGTTTTTATCTTACGATAACGAAAACAATTTAATTAAACCCGTCTGATATTATAATAGTGTCTATATAAAGTAAAATAGAATTTAGCTGAAATGCTTGCATCTCACGTTTCAACCATTGTTAGGCACAATCAAAACCGTACATGCGCTTATTAGAGATTGGATTCGATAAAATGGCAGGGCTACTGGGTTAGCGTCCATCAGAATAACTGGTCTAGATCAGCATACCGATAATTCCTCCCGATCCCTTACAACACAAGACCGGACCTACCCCTTACTGGATAGTTCGAATAAGATAGCCCCGCGGTTGGGATCAGCAACGGCCCACATATGTGAAATCAAAAAGGGACATCTAGATAGGGATGACCTAACCCTAATTGGGTGCTACACACTTAGCCTTGCTGCACCTCCCCTATTTAGCTATTCCCCGTTGATGAGGCTTGAGGCTATGTGTAACAACCCCATTTTTAGGGATACTAAATTGGAAATCAAATAATAAATTGATAATTAATCTTATAATAGTAACAAACAGTTAAATATTTATGGAAAAATAATAATAAATAAATGAAAACAAAAGAAAATAAAATGGAAATTTAATGTGAATAGCGTTGAAAGGAAAATAAATGATAACGAATTCATTTAATTTTATTTGGCGTTATAAATTATGTCGTTTTAGTGGTAATGTAATTTATTTTAATAAATGAACCATTTTATTAACCCAAATTATTTGAAAAGTTAAACATTGAAAATGATATGTTTTTTTATGAAAGAATGATAACTAATTACATGAGATGAAATGTGTTTTAAGTATGAAGAGTTTAGGTGAGAATTTTTTTATGTTGATTTAAAATTAGGTATAAAAGGCAAAAAAAGTAAATAATAATAATAATAATAACAATAAATAATAATATCGTTTTTATAATGTCATGTAGGAAAGATCTAGAAATTGAATAAAATAATGTTAAGCAAAAAAAAAATATAGAATAAGGACAAAATAAAATGAATACTTGGTATTAAAAAAAAGAAAAAAAATAAACTAAGGGGTTAATTGGGAGAACATTCTAGAGGAGGGGCTTTATAATAAAAACATCATTCCCTCTCCTCAATTTCTTTACTGTACGTACAGCTTAAGAAACAGAAAGAAGAAGTAAAAAGAGAAAGGGAAAACCTAATTTCGAATCCTTTCATCCAAAACTTACCTACAATCAAATCTAAGAGATATATTCCCAATTTCTAATTGTAAGTATCCCTATAATCCTTTAGCATCTTTCTTTTTCAGTGAATAGATATTTTGGGTTTTCTGATTTTGTTAGTAATTGAAAGGTGAAGGTCAAGCAATCAAAGGCTAGCTGATTTAGAGCTTGAAGATTGCTATTTTGAGTTTTAGGTGAGCGAAGTTATAATCATGTTTTATTTTATTTCATTTTTCATGTATGCATGCAAATATAGTGTGAAATTTTTGGATATAATGGTTGTTTTCTCATTCCATAAATCTTGTTTTGTCGATTAAATTATTGGGTTGAAGAAGGAATGAGAATCAATGCATACAATTAAAATGCATGCATTTTGTTTGTTTAATTTCCACAATGAGTTACATCCTTCTCTTTTTGAAAATAAAATAAAAAAAGGCTTTCAGATCTGCAAAGATGCAGCCGGAGTGGCTGCACCTGCACGGAGCTGCACCATGCAGCCCAGCCGGGACTACATTGTGCGCCCCAGACGGGGCTGTAGGTGCTGCCCAGCTCAAGGCTGCTGCTGTAGCCTAGGCGGGGCTGCGGGTGCAGCCTGGCTCAGGGCTGGTGCATCCTAGTCAGGGCTGCAGTTATAGCGAGGCAAAGGGCTGCAGTGCAGCCCTGCTCAGGGCAGGAGTGCAACCCAGGTGATATGCACGTAAATGTGCATATTTTTACCACCATATTTAATCTATTTAAATTAAATAAATGGTCATATTGGGTATTTTAACATGTTTTTACCAGAATCCATATTAATTCCAAATTGTCACATATCCATCTTTATATAGGGGCAAACCGGTCATTTGTGTGCATATATATCTTTGAGATTAATTGGAAACATACACACACACACACACACACATATATATATATATATGTAGGAATTTAATCTCAAATATGAGTGATTTCATGAAGACACACGCATGCACAACATGAATATAAAGGAATGAAAAAGGAAATAATTCAAAGTGAAGATCATGGAGGACCCCACCTACCCACCACCTTAATGTACAAATTAGAGGCTAATGCACATGCTTACAGAATTAATGGCTTCGAGTACACTTAAATGGGGATTATGACATGCTAATGATTACTTGATGGCCACACTACCTCAATGGCATTTTGGGCATTCCCCAAAAATACGAATTAGGGTTTCATACATGTATAAGTACCCATATGTTTCATATAATCTCTCTTCCTTAGTCTCCCTTTAATTTTAGGCACAAAATAAATCCAAGATTTCTTCTTTCTTTTCATGGCTACTTATCCATTTCTCTTTATGTAATTTTTTTATGAAACTTCAATACATGTTCTTTTTCTTTTCATGCTTATTTACTTTCATGTTGTAGTGTAGATTTATTTTTCATGCAAGTAGAATAGTTTTTCTTTATCTTGCTTTCTTTTTCCTTTTCTTTTTCTCTCATTTTGCAAGCTACATTTGCTGTTTTAATGACAAATATGAGAGGCCAAACCCCTTCAATTTAGGGGGTAATGAAGCTCTCTAATTATGTAGCTTCAACTATTTGTTGATTGATGCTCTCTTTTTGTGCTAATGATGATAATAGAAATGGTTTAATTTTTTTTGCTTTCAATTTGATAGCCTATATTGTTGATATCAAATAGGCTATGCTTAAACAATCACTAACACAAATGCCTCTTCATCAAAATATGATTACGGCATAAGAAAGTGATTTGAAATTCAATTTGATGGTCTATATTTCTAATCAATAGTTAACAAACCATACTTAAGATAGATTTCATTTTTATTTTCTTTGTCAAGTTTCATGAGAGTTGGTAAGTGCTTTAAAGGATGTGTTATAGTTTGATGGCTTTGTTGGCTAATCAATAGCATAAATATGCCATACTTATGATAAGCACATCAATTAAAACACTAATGACCATAAAAGAGAGATCATGATTTCATATGTGTTGAACTACATGACTTAGAGAGTGGATTTATTCTCTAAATTGTCACTTAACTCTTATATTTGCTTCTTTTTTCTGTTAGTTAGTTAATTCTCTAGCTAAACTTTCCATCGACTTTGGTTTTATTTGATTGAATAGAATTTTAAAATCATCAATTCCCTATGGATCGACCCGTATTCGCCACGTGCTACATTCGCACACCGTGCGCTTGCGGTTATTTTATTTCTAAATTTTTCGATGGTTTTCTAATCGATAGAAATTCCGCCGATAAAATAACCGCAAGCGCACGGTGTACAAATGCAGACGTGGCGAATACGGGTCGATCCATAGGGAATTGATGATTTTAAAATTCTATTCAATCAAATTAGACCAAAGTCGATGGAAAGTTTAGCCAGAGAATTAACAAACTAACTAAAAGAAAAAAGAAGCAAATATAAGAGTTAAGTGACAATTTAGAGAATAAATCCCCTCTCTAAATCGACTACTCTAACACATATGAAATCATGATCTCTCTTCTATGGTTATTAATGCTTTAATTGATGTGCTTATCATAAGTATGGCATATTTGTGCATCGATTAGCCAACATAAGCCATCAAACTATAACACATCCCTTAAAGCACTTACCAACTCTCATGAAACTTGACAAAGGAAATGAAAATGAAATCTATTTTAAGTATGGTCTATTAACTATTGATTAGAAATATGGACATCAAATTTGAATTTCAAATCACTTTCTTATGCCGTAATCATATTTTGATGAAGAGGCATTTGTGTTAGTGATTGTTTAAGTATAGCCTATTTGATGTCAACAATATAGGCTATCAAATTCAAAGCAAAAACAACAATTAAACCATTTCTATCATCATCATTTAGCACAAAAAGAGAGCATGAATCAACAAATAGTTGAAGCTACATAATTAGAGAGCTTCATTACCCCCTAAATTGAAGGGGTTTTGCCTCTCATATTTGTCATTAAAACAACAAATTTTGCTTGTAACAAGAGAGAAAACAAAAAGGAAAAAGAAAGCAAGATAAAGAAAAACTATTCTACTTGCATGAAAAATAAATCTACACTACAACATGAAAGTAAATAAGCATGAAAAGAAAAAGAACATGTATTGATGTTGCATAAAAAAGTTACATAATGAGAAATAGATAAGTAGTCATGAAAAGAAAGAAGAAAGCTTGGTTTTATTTTGAGCCTAAAACTAAAGAGACACTAAGGAAGAGAGATTATATGAACCATATGGGTATTTATACATGTATGAAACCCTAATTCATATTTTTGGGGAATGTCCAAAATGCCACTGAGGTAGTGTGGCCACCAAGTAATCATTAGCATGTCATAATCCTCATTTAAGTGTACATGAAGCCATTAATTCCATAAGCATGTGCATTAGCCTCTAATTTGTATATTAAGGTGGTGGGTATGTGGGGTCCTCCATGATCTTCATTTTTAATTATTTCCATCTTCATTCCTTTATATTCATGTTGTACATGCATGTGTCTTCATGAAACCACTGATATTTGAGATTAAATTCCTACACATATATATAAATTCCCAATTTATCTCAAAGAAATGTATGCACACAAATGGCCGATTTGCCCCTATATAAAGATGGATATGTGACAATTTGGAATTAATATGGATTTGGTTAAAACATGTTAAAATAACCAATATGACCATTTATTTGATTTAAATAGATTAAATATGGTGGTAAAAATACGCACATTTACGTGCATATCACCAGGCGGGGCTGCAGTTTGCAGCCCAGCTCGGGGATGCATGTGCAACCTGCAGCCCAGATGGGCCGCATTTGCAGCCCTCGGGGCTCTGAACCTTGCAGCCCAGATTGTCTAGGCTGCACTGTTCATCCCTGGTAAAAAAAAATTAAAATTAAAAAAAATTAATTATAGTTGTAAATTAAATTATTTTGGTTAAAGAAAAAATGTTTTATCGATAAATACGAGTTTTGAAAATGAAGAAAATTTTATTTAGAATTTGGATAACATTTTGCATGCGAAAACATGTTATTTTACATTTAAATTATATAAATTATTATGAATTTTTTCCAACTTAACGAATTTTAAATAACTTTAAACCAATAAATTAAGTTTCTGTGTTTTGCCTTGATACATAAGTATTATGGGGTACTTGTGTATAAATGTGAAACGGAGATGTAACTATTTTCTACGGACAATCGTTTTGCAAAATTTTATTTTCTTTTTGAATGTTATACTGGGTTTATCAAAGGATTTTTTAACAAGTGTTTTGAAGATTTAAACACTTTTGATTTTTAGGTGGGGATAGATTGGACTCTGTTGTACCAATGGGTCAAAACTCCATCTTGGCCGACCTTATTCAGGATCGCTACCTGAATCGGTGGTTTATCACTTGCCCTTTTACATGGCTAATCTTATTTTTGTAATTGGGATCTCCGATCGGCGGGTCACGGACTATGATGGATGGAGGAGTGGGGGTGCCACGTGTAGATCCATGAACAAGTAGCATATGGCCTTTGTCTTAGACCGTCTTGATTATCCTGGGTTGATCACCAGGTGTAGTATGGCGTTACGAGTAGGTTATGGTGCTGACATCTCCGCGTGCGCTCGAGCTCTACCACTGTGATTTTACAATACTAGCGTCTGTTTATTTGGCATATTTTACGAGTCATGTTATATTTTCCCATAATGCAATTTTCTTTGTCTTATGATTTTTTTGGAAAATATTAAAGTTGATTTTAAAAACCCAGTATCTTTGTAGATTGTGTATATGAACTTATTCATTATAATATTGCATTACATATGATAATTGGATCAGTATCGTATTGGATTACATACGATATTTTTGGTCTAAGACCATTGTTTGATTAAATGAATTGCTTATGAAACTAAATTTGCATGTTGGTTCACACACATATCTGCCTCATGTTGGCTTATACATGCTGTGCTTTCTTTACATTTTGTTCTTTGAGATAATCATTGTCCATAAATCTTACTTCACTCACACTAGAAATAGTCTGACCCGTGTGATTTGTTTTATAATCCTCGTGTCAGTTTGAGGATTATGGTTGTAGGTTAGGTTGCATGGACTGTAGCAGCATTCTTATCATTTTTCACGTTTTGGGGTTTCAGACTTTACAGCTTGGACTTAGGAGTAGTTAATATATGTATTATGGTATGTATGTTATTATGTATTTTGGGAGTGATATTTAGTATGGACTATGTATTGCGGACATTACAATTATGATATGCATTATGTATTCTGCTATTATTGTGTTGAACAGTACGTTCTATTATATTCTGTACTATGTAACCTGAGAAAAATTTATCTTGTACCGCTTCTTTGAACCGAGGCTGAGCATGAATGATAATTAAAAAAAATCATAAAATTTATCATGCCGGTGTTCATTCAGGGGAACGAGTACAACATTTAGCCCTATCGAGTCCCATTCTCCATGCTTTCTGACAGTAATACTTAGTATTTCTCTTGAATGGCATGGGTATAGGGGCCAGGTGTTACATTTTTGGTATCAGAGCGCAGGTTAACAATAGTATAGAATACATTTAGAATATAAGTTAGCACAAAGCAGTAGAAGCATTGTACATGTCTATACACCATAAGTGTCACTCTCATAATATAATAATAATTCTACATACCTAAACCAAAACCCTAAATCTTTGAACGTTTTAGTGTGAGAGTTATTTTAATTCCCGCTTAACAACATTTCTCACTATGCAGAGTAGTGAGAAAGATGGCTGGAAGACCTCGCCGTTTGACCCTTAGGTAGAAATTGAGAGGACGCAATTTTTGTAAGGGGAAAGTCTGTAACAACTCGATTTTTAAGGATACTAAATTGGTAATCAAATAAT
Organism: Allium cepa; assembly: GCA_030765085.1. Lineage (NCBI taxonomy): Eukaryota > Viridiplantae > Streptophyta > Magnoliopsida > Asparagales > Amaryllidaceae > Allium > Allium cepa. The sequence goes on along the minus strand of CM060943.1, from coordinate 271,239,836 downwards.
AAATTGATAATTAATCTATTAATACTAACAAACAATTTAATATTTATGGAAAAAATAATAAATAAATGGAAACAAAAGAAAATAAAATGGAAATTTAATATGAATAACGTTGAGAGGAAAATAAATGGTAATGAATTCATTTACTTTTATTTGGCGTTATAAATTATGTCTTTTTAGTGGTAATGTGATTTATTTTAATAAATGAACCATTTTATTAACCCTAATTATTTGAAAAGTTAAACATTGAAAATGATATGTTTTTCTATGAAGAATGATAACTAATTACATGAGATGAAATGTGTTTTACGTGTGAAGAGTTTAGGTCAGAATTTTTTTATGTTGATTTACAATTAGGTATAAAAGGCAAAAAAAAGTAAATAATAATAATAACTATAAATAATAAGTAATAATATCATTTTTATAATGTCATGTAGGAAAGATCTAGAGATTGAATATAATAATTTTAAGCAAAAGAAAAATCTAGAATAAGGACAAAATAAAATGAATACTTTGTATTAAAAAAAGAAAAAATAAACTAAAGGGTTAATTGGGAGAACATTTTGGAGGAGGGGCTTTATAATAAAAACATCATTCCCTCTCCTCAATTTCCTTACTGTACGTACAAATTGAGAAACAAAAAGAAGAAGAAAAAGAGAAAGCGAAAACCAAATTTCTAATCCTTTCATCCAAAACTTACCTACAATCAAATCTAAGAGATAGATTCCCAATTTCTAAGTGTAAATATCCCTATAATCCTTTAGCATCTTTGTTTTTAGTGAATTGATATTTAGGGTTTTTTGATTTTGTTAGTAATTGGAAAGTGAAGGTCGAGCAATCAAAGGCTAGCTGATTTAGAGCTTGAAAATTGCTATTTGGAGTTTTAGGTGAGTGAAGTTATAATCATGTTTTATTTTATTTCATTTTTCATGTATGCATGCAAATATAGTGTGAAATTTTTGGATATAATGGTTGTTTGCTCATTCCATAAATCGTGTTTTATTGATTAAATTATTGGCTTGAAGAAGGAATGTGAATCAATGCATAAAATTAAAATGCATGCATGATGTTTGTTTAATTGCCACAATGAGTTACAGCCTTCTCTTTTTGAAAAAAAATGAAAAAAGGCTTTCAGAACTGCAAAGGTGTAGTCAGAGTGGCTACACCTACACGGAGCTGCATGCGCAACCGAGCCGGGACTACATTGTGCACACCCGGCGGGGCTGTAGGTGCAACCCGACTCAGGGCTGTTGTTGCCCGACGTGGGGCTGCAGGTGCAGCCTGCAGCCCCAGTGGGTTGCATTTGCAGCCATCGGGTCTGAACCTTGCAGCCTAGATTCTCTACGCTGCACTGTTCAACCCTGGTCAAAAAAAATTAAAATTAAAAAAAATTTAGTTATAGTTTTAAATTAATTTATTTTGGTTAAAGAAAAAAATGTTTTATCGATAAATACGAGTTTTGAAAATGAAGAAAATTTTATTTAGAATTTTGGATAGCATTTTGCATGCTAAAACATGTTATTTTACTTTTAAATTCTATAAATTGTTTTGAATTTTTTTCCAACTTAACGAATTTTAAATAAGTTTAAACCAATAAATAAAGTTTCTCTGTTTCGCCTTGATAAATAAGTATTATTGGGTACTCGTGTATTAATGCGAAACGGAGATGTAACTGTTTTCAATGGACAATTGTTTTGCTAAATTTTATTTGCTTTTTGAATGTTATACTGGGTTTATCAAAGGACTTTTTTAAGAAGTGTTTTGAAATTAAGAAGACTTTTGATTTTTGGATGGGGATAGATTGGACTCTGTTGTACCAATGGGCCAAAACTCCATCTTGGCCAACCTGATTCAGGATCACTACCTGAACCGGTGGTTTATCACTTGCCCTTTTACCAGCAAAGGTCAACGGTCTGCTACATAAGGCTAATCTTGTTTTTTTGACCGGGATCTCCAATCGACGGGTCACCGATTATAATGGATGGAGGCGCGGGGGTCCCACGTGTAGATCCGTAAATGGGTAGCATACAGCCTTTGCCTTAGACTGTCTTAGTTATCCTGTGTTGATCACCAGGTGTAGTATGGCGTTATGAGTAGGTTGCGGTGCTAATGTCTCCGAGCGCGCTCGAGCTCTACCACTGTGATTTTACAATACTGGCGTCTATTTTGGAATATTTTACGATTCATGTTATATTTATCCCATAATGCAATTTTCTTTATTTTATGATTTTTTTGGAAAATATTAAATTTGATTTTGAAAACTGGGTATATTTGTAGATTGTGTATATGAACGTATTCGTTATAATATTTCTTTACATATGATAATTGGGTCGGTATCGTATTGGATTACATAAGATATTTTTGGTCTAAGACCATTGTTTGATTAAATGAATGTCTTATGAAACTAAATTTGCATGTTGGTTCACACACATATATGCCTCATGTTAGCATATACATGCTGTGCTTTCAGATTGTGGTTGTAGGTTAGGTTGCGTGGACCGTAGCGGCGTTCTTATCATTTTCCACATTTTGGCGTTTTGGACTTTACAGCTTGGACTTAGAAGTAGTTAATATGTATAATGGTATGTATGTTATTATGTATTTTGGGAGTGGTATTTACTATGGACTATGTATTGCGGACATTACTATTATGATATGTATTATGTATTTTGCTGTTATTGTTCTAAACTATACGTACTATTATATTCTGTACTATGTAACCTGGGAAATATTTATCTTGTACCATTGCTTTGAACCGTGGCTGAGTGTGACGACCCACCCTTCTAACCCCAGAAATACGTATCACCATTAAGAAAGAAAGGGATATAAATAGAAATGAATAGAAAGAAAGAATAACAACATCAGAATCTCACAACGAAATGGAACAAAATATAATACATCACATAACTATTACATAGTTATACATACATCAGAGTTATACAATATCATACAACAGAACTGTCATATACATATCTGTCACCACATACATCTAAAATACATCATATACTAACTACACAGTAGAACTATATAGGTAGATACATACGTCTGGTCTTCTTCTCCAAAGCTCCTCCAGAAAATCAATACTCCAAACACCTATCACTTGGCTACTCATAAAAATTTGAGTGCCCAAGAGTTTATGAAAAATAAAATAAAACTCCGGGTCAGACATGGGTCTGGTATGAGTAAGCGGGTTAAAGTTGTTTAACTTTAAAAATCGTTTGAAAATGAAGGTATCACATAAGACTCCCCACACATAAACACGGGTAAGTTTTTACCTTACGCTAACCAAAACATTTTATAGGAAATCCAGTGATATTATAATGGTGTCTAGGGTTTTCAAGTAAATAGAAAATAACCAAAATTGTTACATCTATTAAATTCCGGCTACTAGCCACAAAAGTGGGTAATACAAACCAAAACCGTAGGGTCTCGTAGGGAAAATGGGTTTCCCACAATGGCAGGGCTACCGGGGTACCGCCCGTCACGGCACGGGGACTAGATCACCGTACTGAGGATCACTCCCGGCCCCTTACAACACAAGACCGGAACCATTCCTTACTGAGCAGTCTCGAAAAAGACAACCCCATAGTTGTGGCCAGCAACTGCCCACGCAGCCGAAATAAAGGGACATCTAGACAGCGGTATATCTCGTCCTACTTGGGCATAACCCACCTAACCTTGCTGCATCTCCCCTGTTTTAGCCATTCCCGGTTGATGAGGCTTGAGGCTGCGATTACCTTTAGAGAACATTATTCTTAGAATGCTCATCGTCCGCCTGACGATGTGCTGAAAGCATTCAATCCATACAAGTTCGTTTCGGGTTCGAACGAAACCAAAGGCATTGTAACGACCCTGAAATTCAGACCCAGTTTAAAATTTTAAAATCGCTTATTTTATGTAGAAATTCGAATTTTCACAAACAATTCCCGTTGCCATCCAAACTTCACATTTGAAATGCGCCTAGATAGACATAGGCGTGCGCCAAATTTCGTTGAAAAATATTGAAGTAAATTACGCTCGTCGCATTTACATATCAGTTTAAACCTTATGTATAAAATTCCTGTCGTCCGAATTCAAATATTTTCTCAATGTTGCATAAGAAAAATATTCTGAACTTGACGGCGCATTTCGTTTCGTCAAATTTCGCTTTTAATTGCTAGCCAAAATGTTCGCTCGTGCAAATGATTCAATAAGATTTACCACTTTGCAAACGGTGTCGAACCATCAATATCTTTATACCGTTGTGTCCGTCTCGAAGCGCTGATCAAAACGGTATATTTATTTGTGTCAATCGGAGTTCGGCGTTGCAAACTATAATTGTTAACGGAGCGCAAACCGGTCCGTTATGCAGCACAAACCGGTACCCAACTTTCTTCACTGTACAGAGTTCTAGGAGTCCTATGTCTACTCAGCTGTCTTGGAAACCCAATAGCCACCACTTTGCAGAGAACATCATTGCATTGACCTGTAGACTCTGAACTTCTGTATATATCTGCCCTCTGCCTTTCTTTTATTGCTCAGTTCATTAATTGCTCAAAATTCTCTGGTACGTCTCTGCACTTCTTCTTTCTCCTTCCTCATGTATATTTTTATTTTCTTCTTTACTTCAGCTTGAAACTTACCCATCCCAACTCCAGAAAATGAAACTCCCTCCTCCACTGTCCATGCACCAGCCCACCTTCAACCCATGCAAGACCCACCAGCTCGCCCAGAACCCCACCAGCCCTCGCCCAGACCCGCAGCCTCGCCCAGAGCCCCCACCAGCCCTAGCCCAGAACCCCACCAGCCCGCCCGGAACCCCACAAGTCCGCCCAGAACCCACCAGCCCTCGCCCAGAACCCCCACCAGCCCTAGCCCAGAACCCACCAGCCCTCGCCCAGAACCCCCACCAGCTCGCCCAGAACCCCACCAGCCCTCGCCCAGAACCTCCACCAGCTCGCCCAGAACCCCACCTGCCCTCGCCCAGACCCGCAGCCTCGCCCAGAACCCCACCAGCCCGCCCATAACCCCACCATCCCGCCCAGAACCCACCAGCCCTCGCCCAGAACCCCCAACAGCTCGCTCAGAACCCCACCAGCCCTCGCCCAGAACCTCCACCAGCTCGCCCAGAACCCCACCAGCCCTCGCCCAGACCCACAGCCTCGCTCAGAACCCCCACCAGCCCGCCCAGAACCCACCAGCTCGCCCAGAACCCCCACCAGCCCTCGCCCAGACACACCAGCCCTCGCCCAGAACCCACCCACTGCCCAGTCAACAGCCACCGAGCCCCACTGCCGTATCCACACTTCGCACCACCAGCCCACTGTGTCTCGCCCTGGCCACAGCGATATGCGTTGATATATATAATTATATATATATGACTGTTATACTAAGTAACAGCAGATAACTTTGAATTTTGGTTGCTCATATACAGTGTTTTACTGTGTTGTTTCAGCTGCTGTTTCGGAGACGTAGGCTTCCATTCAACTTGTCAATCTATTTAGCTCTTTGCTTTGGTATGGGTATTATACATATTCAATTGATTTATATTGCAGTAAACAAATTTATGATTAATTATTTGTTGAACTGCAGTTTGCGTCGTTTTGCATCGTGCTTGTTTGTGCCTCTTATCTATTCGTCTTCGTGCTTCGTCATCTTCTCTAACCACGCAAGGTGAATATTTTATTCACGACTCAATCTATTATGCAATGATAATTAAGTGATAAATTGTTGTTATTATAAATTTGGATGTTGAATCATTGATGGTTAAAAATTGTTGAATTAAACGGTAAATAGTATATATAAGTTAAAATTTAATATTGTTAGAATTTAAAATTCTAAATTGACGCCATGTATTGTTTAAAGTTTAAATGTGAAAAATTGTGATAAATGTTGATTTATGGTTAATAGTTGTGACACTAAATTTGCTATGTAATTTGGTCGTTAATATAAGCGATAGGTAATATGAAGTTGAATTTGGTAGGATAGTTAAACAATTTAAATGTATTAAATATATTGAATTTTGACCCTTAAACGTTAACTAAATCGACGCCTAGAATAGAGTTAACCTCATTTGAACTATTGAATGTATGTAGACACCAAGTGACATCAAAATGGAATAATCTTTAATTCGCATGAAATGATAGTGCGGATTCTAGGAATGTATTAATTTGCATTAACTACAAATGTAAGTTAATACGGTTATTTCGGGATTATTTAATAAATTGTTAAATTGACATGTTTGATTGATATTGCTTGTTTATTTACTTTGACACCATCCCAGTTATCACACTGCAAGTTTCCTTTGCTATGCTTTGTTTTATATTGAATAATATTGGGTTGAAATGATAAATACCCCATTTAAACAATTTGGCCTAGGATAGAAAATAAGATAAGAAACCCGATTGGTCAACAAAACCACTTTCGAAATTGAAATATATTTTAATTTAAGGAATGAACTTAACAATTTATTTGGAAATTTAATAACGAACTTAGGGATTTAAGTTGGAATGAATTAACGGATTTAAATTGAAAAGGATTAATAACTTACCAAATTGGATAAAATGAATTGAAATTTTAAGTGAAATAAGATTAGAAGCAAGTAAGTTTTAGAATTTAATAATTCAAAGATTTAAAGATTTGTTAGCTCTAGTTTTAAACTCAGGCTTTAATGTAATAAATTTGAACTTGTTATAAGTTATATTGAGATTTAGAAAATTTTGACTTACTAATTTAATGAATTTAAATTAGGGATAATTTGAATTTAAAGGATTTTAAATATTAACGAATTTACCAAATCAGGATTTTGTATATGAAAATGAACTTCTTGATTTGAAATTTAATTGAATCGGTAAATAAACCAATGAAGTTTGAAAGGGGAAATTTAGTTAGTAAAGTTGATTTAATCGAATGTATGATAACAGTGGATATAAACATAAAGTGACATGAATTGAACTTGAGTTAGTGTTTAACTAAGTTTACCATTAAATTGAATCCATTGATTATGAGCTAAAAATAATAAGCAACTTTTAGACCTTAAATCAAACTTGATTACTAAATTTTAAATTGTCAACTCAAATGTTTGAGCGAAGGATTTCATTTGGAAATATGTTTAAATTATCTAAAATAAATTGAATCGTAAAATGTCAAATTTTGGAAGTCGAATTTGCACCTTGACTTTTGGACTTTGATTTGTTTAAACGTTAAATTTAATCGACCATCGGGTAATAAATTCGTAGTTATTAAAGAGACCGGGATCGGATATGGACATATTCTCTGTCGATACCGAAACCACTTTAATAACTATTATGCACGAAATGTTGATCCAGAATGAAGTGGATGGTTTGGTGAATGCGTTGACTGAAGAAAGAGAACGATATTGGATGACCCCTGACATGACTAAAACAGGAGCCGCGCCGGGCCATTGAGAATCGCCACCTCTAGCGGACACGCTTCTTCGATACCATATCTATTACTTTTGTGATTCGATTTGGGTGCACCCTTTGATTTGGGAGTGTTGTTCGCGGTGTTGAGATAGTAGCTACTATGCTCAACATCAGTCCGGATCACGCAACTACTAGTATCCTAGTTGGTATTGCCTCATGTACCTTGTCATACTGATTATCCTATTCGCGACCACTAGGTTTTGATTTGTACCTTGGGTATATGGATTGCCCTCTGGTGACTTTCGGTTTTGGGGAAACTACGGTCTTGTATATGCTTTTGGGAATATAAAATGTGTTAAGGGGAATTATGGTAACGCCTTAACGCTATTTTAATATTCTATTTTTGCTGATTAGACATTACCTACATACCGTATTCTATTGTATATATAGATAGTTTATCGGATCCTTAGAGATGTTATTTTATTCATCTTTAAGTTATGAACTTTATTTCCTGCATTGATTATCCTGCATAAGATTCTGAGTCCTGACTCGAGTGTTTCTTTTGTATATGCTCGGGTCAGTCTGAAGCTATCCAGTTTGCTGATCAAGGTTGGTTGAAGATGCTGAAGACTTAGCATTTATCTTTATCTGCCTATTTTGATGTCCGTGTCTGTTGGACATTTATGTATTTCCTTGCAGTCACCTTTTGTATAGACATTGTTGTACTATATGTAGTAGCTTCATGAACTGCTATTATGACGATGTATTTCCGCTGCATTATTCTGTGACTGTTCTGTGACTGTGATGTTGTATTGATTCTCATTTACATTTATGTATTTATAATCCCATAATGATTCGTGTTTTGTATTATTTAAATTGACATGTGAGGATTATTGTCAATTTAAATGGTCCAAATATACGGGTTGTTACTGTTGGTATCACAGCTTTGGTTTCCCTAAAAACCTTAGTTTGGGATTATATAAACTCATTAGAGATAGGGTAGCAATACCCTAGAATGAGGAGAATCGATTCAATATCCCGATCCTTTAAAAATTCAAACTTCTTTGATTCGTTCATTAGATTTTCTTCAAGCTGTATGTTTTTCTATCCTTGGTTCTAAATCTCTTTCGATATTTCAGGATGAGCTCCGGAAGAAACAATAGGGGAGGAAGAGGCCATGGTCCTGCCCAGGCTGCACCCGCCGCCCCAACTCCAGTCAAATTCACCACTCTTAGCAAGGAGTATACACAGCTAGGAGGTACTAAGTTTTCTGGATCCGAGGGCATTATCGAAGCCCGGCAATGGCTCAATGGCTTAGAGAAGATATTTTCTGGATTGGAGATCACTGATGCTCAGAAGCGTCAGCTTGCTGCGTGGCAACTTTAGGATGCCGCGCAAGATTGGTGGGAATCGGTTACTTCCCGTATCGAGGAGAACACCATCACTTGGGCCCAGTTTAGGTATAAATTTATTTGGATTTCGTAGTCTAATTCTTCTTTCAATCTTCAAAATGTTACTCATCTAGTCTATCTTTTGATTAGGGATACTTTCTCGGCACAGTGGATGCCCTCTGTTGGGAAAACCCAACTTTATAGAGCTTTTATGGATCTTAAGCAAGGCAGTATGACTATTTCTGAGTACGAGAGGAAATTCAACGAACTGTCCAAATTTGGCCTGGGATTGATCGACACACCACTTCTAAAGAACGAGAAGTTCATTATGGGAGCTAGACCAGAGTATTATGACTTGCTTACTGGCCACACTCACTGCACCTTCACCGAGCTTGTCGACTATGCTCTTAGATATGAGGCAAAGCCTAGGGGACCTACTGCTAAGGCCACTCCTACTCAGCCCTCTTCCAGCCAGCTCGGAAAGAGGAAGATGAACTTCGATCAGCAAAAGAAAGCTTGGCAAAAGACTACAGGATTAGGATATGCCCAGAAAAGCCCAATCGACCTTGCTAAGATCACTTGCTTCAAATGCGATAAGAAGGGCCATTATGCTAATAGTTGTCCATCCACCGGAGCTGCTATTCCACCACCTTCTCAGATGAGGAATGATTTATGCCATGTCTGACTCCAGCCAGGTCACTTCAAGAGAGATTGCCCATTGAGGAAAAAAAGCACACCATCAGGAGTATATGCTGTCACCACTCCTGCACCACCTCCACCACCTGCTCAGGATGACCGAGGTATCTTACGAAGTACTTTTACATTTCATAATTTACCTGTTCGGGTATTATTCGATACTGGTGCTTCTCATAGCTTCATATCTATTGATCTTTGTGATAAGCTCAAATTAGAACCTACTCTTGCTACTACTTCCTTATGTGTCTCCAACCCTATTGGAGGACTTGCCAACCTCAGTAGAATTTGTAAAGAGGTTGTGCTTTGTATGGAAGATATCGATTCACTTGGGATTTTTATGTGCTTGGCTTCGAAGCATTTGACATCTTATTTGGTGCTGATTGGTTAAGAAAATTCGATGCTATCATTTCTTGCAAAGCTCGATCTGTTTCTCTAGTCAATGACAAGGGTCTACCACTTGTCATCGAATGCAAATCACCTCAGAAATATGCAGGAAGCTTCATATTCTCTCTTGATGCTCACCCGGATGACCTTAGTACTACTCCTATTGTTCAGAGATTTCCCGATGTATTTGGAGAGGTCGACTCTCTACCGCCAAAGCGAGAGATCGATTTCCGCATTGACCTTATTCCCGGAGCTACTCCCGTAGTTCTCCCTCACAGAAGGATGGCTCCTAAAGAAAAAGCTGAACTTAAAGCCCAAATTGATGATCTATTTGCTAAGGGTTTGATCAGGAGAAGTTGTTCTGAATGGGGCGCCGCAGTCGTCTTTGTCATCAAATCTGATGGATCTCTTCGCATGTGTGTTGATTACCGAGAATTAAACAAGCGCACTCTCAAGAACTGCTATCCGATGCCCCGCATCAATGATTTATTTGATCAGCTCCATGGAGCTAAAGTTTTCTCACAACTTGATTTAGCCACTGGGTTCCACCAACTCAGAGTAGCAGAAGATAGTATTCATAAGACAGCTTTCCGTACCGAGAACGGATTCTATGAATGGTTGGTTATGCCGTTCGGTTTGACCAACGCACCTGCTTATTTCGTCGACTTAATGAATAGAGTCTTCCGTGATGTCCTTAACAAGTTTGTTCTGGTTTTCATTGATGATATTCTCGTCTTTTCCAAAGATGAGAAAGAGCATGAAACACATCTTGCTTATGTTCTGGGAACTCTCCGAAATCATCAGCTTAAAGCCAAGTTCTCTAAATGCCACTTCTGGTGAGACGAAGTACGATTCCTTGGCCATATTGTTTCTGAAAACGGGATTTCGGTTGATCCAGCTAAGATCGCCGTAATCAATGTAAGTTCTATTCTATTCATAAATTCTATTCGATTCATCTTATTCCCTTCTAATTTGAAATTTATCTACAGGATTGGGAGACTCCTAAAACTCCTACTGATATCCGTAGCTTCTTGGGCCTAGCCGGTTATTATCGCAGATTCATTGAGCACTTTGCCCGAATTTCTGCCCCACTTACTGCTTTAACTCGGAAGGATGTCAAGTTTATTTGGAGTGAGAAGTGTGAATCAGCTTTTAATGAGTTGAAGTGTAAGTTAACTTCAGCCCCAGTTCTTGCAGTAATTGACGGGGGTGAAGGATTAACTATCTATACTGATGCATGTCGAGAAGGTTTAGGTGCTGTCCTTATGCAAAATGGAAAGGTGATTGCTTATGCTGGTCGTCAGTTGAAGACTCATGAAGTAAACTATACAACCCATGATTTAGAGCTTCTTGCAGTTGTATTTGCTTTGAGACTATGGAGGCACCATCTTTTGGGGACAAAATTTGAATTATTCACAAATCATAAGTCCTTGCGGTATATTTTCTCTCAGAAGGATTTGAACCAGAGACAAGTCCGATGGCTCGAATTCTTAGCTTCATATGATCTCGACATCAATTATACTCCTGGAAAAGCAAATGTTGTAGCTGATGCTTTGAGCCGTAGCAAAGCATTGTCATGTTGTAATCTTGTAGAAGGCATGTTATTTCAGCTGGTTATTTCCCCATCTCTTTTGGATCGCATCAAAGCTAAGCAATATGAGGACACCTTGCTATATCGCATGAAGGAGTTAGTTCTTGGTAGAGTTGGAAATGCTGACAGTAAAGTGGGAGCACAGATAGATGGTAATGGAGTTCTGAAGATTGACAACCGTATTTGTGTTCCAAATGTTGACGGGTTGAGACAAGAAGTGCTTAGAGAGAATCATCAGTCATCACTTTCATTTCATCCTGGTGTCACAAAGATGTATCGAAATATGAAGCGTTTATATTGGTGGAGTGGGATGAAGAGAGATATTTCCATATATGTCAGTAGATGCACCACTTGCCAGCAAGTCAAGGCCGATCACCTGAAGATTGCGGGATTACTTCAACCCCTAGAGATTCCGTGTTGGAAATGGGACCAAATTTCTATGGACTTCGTTGACGGATTACCGAGGACCAGAAAAGGGAACGAGAGTATATGGGTGATTGTTGATAGGTTGACAAAATCTGCTCACTTTATTCCTGTTAAGACCACTCGTACTGCTTCGAGTTTGGCCAAGATTTATATGAGAGAGATCGTCAGACTTCATGGAGTTCCATCTAGTATTGTGTGCGATAGAGATCCTTTATTCACTAGTAAATTCTGGAAGGCATTTCAGGACGTCTTGGGCACTAAACTGAATCTGAGCACGGCCTATCATCCTCAAACAGATGGCCAAACTAAGAGGGTAAATCAGATTTTGGAAGATCTACTCCGAGCTTGCATTATTGATTTCGGTGGATCTTGGGAAGACCACCTCCATTTGGTTGAATTCACTTATAATTACAGCTATCAGGTAATCCAAAATCTTCAATTTGAATAAGTAAAAATTTGAATTGAAATATAATTATCTTTATAATCAGGCGAGTATCGATATGGCACCATTTGAAGCTTTATATGGACGGCCATGCAAATCGCCAGCTTGTTGGATTGAGCCTGGTGACCGATTAGTTCTTGGCCCGGATATGATTATGGAAGCATCCGAGAAGGTCAATGAGATCAGAAGGAAGATGAAGACCGCACAGGATAGGCAGAAGAGCTATGCCGATAGGCGTAGAAGAGAGTTAAAATTCCAGGTTGGAGATGAGGTCTTTCTTAAAGTATCACCTTTGAAAAATGTTATTCGATTTGGTCGTAGAGGGAAGCTCGCTCCTAGATTTGTTGGACCATTCACTATCACTGAGAGGATTGGTACACTAGCCTACAGAGTTGCGCTGCCGGAGAAATTTGAGGGCGTGCACAACGTATTACATGTTTCACATCTTCGGAAGGTTGTACATGATCCATCCATGACCATTCCTATTGCTCAGTTAGATGAGCTTGATATTGAGCCGGATTTGACTATAGAGAGGAGACCGCTTCGTATCGTTGATAGGGATACGAAGCAACTTAGAAGGAAGACTGTTAGCCTAGTCAAAGTCCAATGGAGTCCCGATGATCGTGATTGTACTTGGGAAACCGAGGAGAGTATCCGAGATTCTAATCCAGAATTGTTTGTTGAAGGTGAATTCCATTCTATATTCTTTACTTTATTCGATAATCTATTCTATATCTATCGTACCTCTTTTATTATTCTTCCACTCTCTCCTTTGTTCCTTTTCGGGGATGAAAAGTTTTGAGTAGGGGAGAATGTAACGACCCTGAAATTCAGACCCAGTTTAAAATTTTAAAATCGCTTATTTTATGTAGAAATTCGAATTTTCACAAACAATTCCCGTTGCCATCCAAACTTCACATTTGAAATGCGTCTAGATAGACATAGGCGTGCGCCAAATTTCGTTGAAAAATATTGAAGTAAATTACGCTCGTCGCATTTACATATCAGTTTAAACCTTATGTATAAAATTCCTGTCGTCCGAATTCAAATATTTTCTCAATGTTGCATAAGAAAAATATTCTGAACTTGACGGCGCATTTCGTTTCGTCAAATTTCGCTTTTAATTGCTAGCCAAAATGTTCGCTCGTGCAAATGATTCAATAAGATTTACCACTTTGCAAACGGTGTCGAACCATCAATATCTTTATACCGTTGTGTCCGTCTCGAAGCGCTGATCAAAACGGTATATTTATTTGTGTCAATCGGAGTTCGGCGTTGCAAACTATAATTGTTAACGGAGCGCAAACCGGTCCGTTATGCAGCACAAACCGGTACCCAACTTTCTTCACTGTACAGAGTTCTAGGAGTCCTATGTCTACTCAGCTGTCTTGGAAACCCAATAGCCACCACTTTGCAGAGAACATCATTGCATTGACCTGTAGACTCTGAACTTCTGTATATATCTGCCCTCTGCCTTTCTTTTATTGCTCAGTTCATTAATTGCTCAAAATTCTCTGGTACGTCTCTGCACTTCTTCTTTCTCTTTCCTCATGTATATTTTTATTTTCTTCTTTACTTCAGCTTGAAACTTACTCATCCCAACTTCAGAAAATGAAACTCTCCCCTCCACTGTCCATGCACCAGCCCACCTTCAACCCATGCAAGACCCACCAGCTCGCCCAGAACCCCACCAGCCCTCGCCCAGACCCGCAGCCTCGCCCAGAACCCCCACGAGCCCTAGCCCAGAACCCCACCAGCCCGCCCAGAACCCACCAGCCCTCGCCCAGAACCCCCACCGGCTCGCCCAGAACCCCACCAGCCCTCGCCCAGAACCTCCACCGGCCCGGCCAAAACCCACCAGCCCTCGCCCAGAACCCCCACCAGCCCTAGCCCAGAACCCCACCAGCCCTCGCCCAGAACCTCCACCAGCTCGCCCAGAACCCCACCAGCCCTCGCCCAGACCCGCAGCCCCGCCCAGAACCCCCACCAGCCCGCCCAGAACCCACCAGCCCGCCCAGAACCCCCACCAGCCCTCGCCCAGAACCCACCAGCCCGCCCAGAACCCCCACCAGCCCTCGTCCAGACACACCAGCCCGCCCAGAACCCCACCAGCCCTTGCCCAGAACCCACCCACTGCCCAGTCAGCAGCCACCGAGCCCCACTGCCGTATCCACACTTCGCACCACCAGCCCACTGTGTCTCGCCCTGGCCACAGCGATATGCGTTGATATATATAATTATATGTATATGACTGTTATACTAAGTAACAGCAGATAACTTTGAATTTTGGTTGCTCATATACAGTGTTTTACTGTGTTGTTTCAGCTGCTGTTTCGGAGACGTAGGCTTCCATTCAACTTGTCAATCTATTTAGCTCTTTGCTTTGGTATGGGTATTATACATATTCAACTGATCTATATTGCAGTAAACAAATTTTTGATTAATTATTTGTTGAACTGCAGTTTGCGTCGTTTTGCATCATGCTTGTTTGTGCCTCTTATCTATTCGTCTTAGTGCTTCATCATCTTCTCTAACCACGCAAGGTGAATATTTTATTCACGACTCAATCTATTATGCAATGATAATTAAGTGATAAATTGTTGTTATTATAAATTTGGATGTTGAATCATTGATTGTTAAAAATTGTTGAATTAAACTGTAAATAGTATATATAAGTTAAAATTTAATATTGTTAGAATTTAAAATTCTAAATTGACGCCATGTATTGTTTAAAGGTTTAAATGTGAAAAATTGTGATAAATGTTGATTTATGGTTAATAGTTGTGACACTAAATTTGCTATGTAATTTGGTCGTTAATATAAGCGATAGGTAATATGAAGTTGAATTTGGTAGGATAGTTAAACAATTTAAATGTATTAAATATATTGAATTTTGACCCTTAAACGTTAACTAAATCGACGCCTAGAATAGAGTTAACCTCATTTGAACTATTGAATGTATGTAGACACCAAGTGACATCAAAATGGAATAATCTTTAATTCGCATGAAATGATAGTGCGGATTCTAGGAATGTATTAATTTGCATTAACTACAAATGTAAGTTAATACGGTTATTTCGGGATTATTTAATAAATTGTTAAATTGTCATGTTTGATTGATATTGCTTGTTTATTTACTTTGACACCATCCCAGTTATCACACTGCAAGTTTCCTTTGCTATGCTTTGTTTTATATTGAATAATATTGGGTTGAAATGATAAATACCCCATTTAAACAATTTGGCCTAGGATAGAAAATAAGATAAGAAACCCGATTGGTCAACAAAACCACTTTCGAAATTGAAATATATTTTAATTTAAGGAATGAACTTAACAATTTGTTTGGAAATTTAATAACGAACTTAGGGATTTAAGTTGGAATGAATTAACGGATTTAAATTGAAAAAGGATTAATAACTTACCAAATTGGATAAAATGAATTGAAATTTTAAGTGAAATAAGATTAGAAGCAAGTAAGTTTTAGAATTTAATAATTCAAAGATTTAAAGATTTGTTAGCTCTAGTTTTAAACTCAGGCTTTAATGTAATAAATTTGAAATTGTTATAAGTTATATTGAGATTTAGAAAATTTTGACTTACTAATTTAATGAATTTAAATTAGGGATAATTTGAATTTAAAGGATTTTAAATATTAACGAATTTACCAAATCAGGATTTTGTATATGAAAATGAACTTCTTGATTTGAAATTTAATTGAATCGGTAAATAAACCGATGAAGTTTGAAAGGGGAAATTTTGTTAATAAAGTTGATTTAATCGAATGTATGATAACAGTGGATATAAACATAAAGTGACATGAATTGAACTTGAGTTAGTGTTTAACTAAGTTTACCATTAAATTGAATCCATTGATTATGAGCTAAAAATAATAAGCGACTTTTAGACCTTAAATCAAACTTGATTACTAAATTTTAAATTGTCAACTCAAATGTTTGAGCGAAGGATTTCATTTGGAAATATGTTTAAATTATCTAAAATAAATTGAATCGTAAAATGTCAAATTTTGGAAGTCGAATTTGCACCTTGACTTTTGGACTTTGATTTGTTTAAACGTTAAATTTAATCGACCATCGGGTAATAAATTCATAGTTATTAAAGAGACCGGGATCGGATATGGACATATTCTCTGTCGATACCGAAACCACTTTAATAACTATTATGCACGAAGTGTTGATCCAGAATGAAGTGGATGGTTTGGTGAACGCGTTGACTGAAGAAAGAGAACGATATTGGATGACCCTTGACATGACTAAAACAGGAGCCGCGCCGGGCCATTGAGGATCGCCACCTCTAGCGGACACGCTTCTTCGATACCATATCTATTACTTTTGTGATTCGATTTGGGTGCACCCTTTGATTTGGGAGTGTTGTTTCGCGGTGTTGAGATAGTAGCTACTATGCTCAACATCAGTCCGGATCACGCAACTACTAGTATCCTAGTTGGTATTGCCTCATGTACCTTGTCATACTGATTATCCTATTCGCGACCACTACGTTTTGATTTGTACCTTGGGTATATGGATTGCCCTCTAGTGACTTCCGGTTTTGGGGAAACTACGGTCTTGTATATGCTTTTGGGAATATAAAATGTGTTAAGGGGAATTATGGTAACGCCTTAACGCTATTTTAATATTCTATTTTTGCTGATTAGACATTACCTACATACCGTATTCTATTGTATATATAGATAGTTTATCGGATCCTTAGAGATGTTATTTTATTCATCTTTGAGTTATGAACTTTATTTCCTGCATTGATTATCCTGCATAAGATTTTGAGTCCTGACTCGAGTGTTTCTTTTGTATGTGCTCGGGTCAGTCTGAAGCTATCCAGTTTGCTGATCAAGGTTGGTTGAAGATGCTGAAGACTTAGAATTTATCTTTATCTGTCTATTTTGATGTCCGTGTCTGTTGGACATTTATGTA
Organism: Allium cepa; assembly: GCA_030765085.1. Classification (NCBI taxonomy): domain Eukaryota; kingdom Viridiplantae; phylum Streptophyta; class Magnoliopsida; order Asparagales; family Amaryllidaceae; genus Allium; species Allium cepa. The sequence continues at coordinate 271,222,599 of CM060943.1, read as the reverse complement.
TTTCCTTGCAGTCACCTTTTGTATAGACATTGTTGTACTATATGTAGTAGCTTCATGAACTGCTATTATGACGATGTATTTCCGCTGCATTATTCTGTGACTGTTCTGTGACTGTGATGTTGTATTGATTCTCATTTACATTTGTGTATTTATAATCCCATAATGATTCGTGTTTTGTATTATTTAAATTGACATGTGAGGATTATTGTCAATTTAAATGGTCCAAATATACGGGTTGTTACAGGCATTATCTCATTACACTCATTTTGGAATCACCTTCAGAGTTAATGACGATAACCCTTACATTCGGAAATTCCATCTCGATCATCACTTGAGATGTCATGACCTATCGTTTAATTTGGATCGATGTGGTTTTCGGAATATCGAATTGATACTCGATCCCGGTCTCATCAGAATCCAAACACCATTTTAAGGGCGAAGTTGTTTACTTAGTTTAAACAGTTTAAATCAATACTTAGAATTACATAACAGCTATCACAGATAAATCATACACAGTCATCAAAGATATATTCAGAATATATCACAGAATACATAGAATATCACCAAGTAGATATCATAATCAATCAAACAAGAATTAGTAGTTCATATCAATATAGTTTGATCTACTTAACTTAATTTATCATTTATCCAGCTTGATTAATCACTAACTAATCAATATATAAATTTATTAACTACTTCATTACTTATTTAATTAATTATTTCTTAATCCTTAATTAATAATCTTAATCATTAATTAATAAAATTTAATTACCCATTTATAAATCACTAATAACTTAATCATTAATTACTAATTAATTAATCATTTAATTCTTAATTAATTACTTAAGATTCTTAAGTCAAATTGATTAAACATAATATTATAATTATCAATTTCTAATTACAAATTTATTTAACCTTAAGTTATTTATTTAATTTCAAGTATAAATTAATTATATTCTTAATTTACTTACTTAAATTAATTAAACATTTTACATTAACCAACCTTTCTTTATAAGTTTTAAATCAAAACTTAACATAAAACCTGTCAACGTTGTTAGCTTTATTGTTACTAACTTTATTTAGCAAAAACTTAAAAGATTTATCAAGTTGATTTACATGGGAAAACAAACCCGAGGCATACACTTGGTTTACCCGAGTGAAACCCGTGTCTCACTCCTGATTCCCCCGTGTTCCTCCTTCCCCTACCCTTTTTCTTCTTCTACTGATTCTCTTCTTCTTATTTTTTTTATTTTAGCTTAAGTTTAGTTAAAATATAACTGCAGTATTATACGAACACACGCGCGTACCAGGGTCGAGCTCGAAGTAAACCCCAATTATACTTGAGCAATTTCACGTGACGACCCAAACTTGAATCACTGACACTGATCGCCACCATGCACGTGCACGGTGGTTCGTCGCCCCTTCGGTGGCTCGCACCTCCTCCGGCAAACCATAATTCAACCGTGCATTCAAAAACAAGGCCCAGTTCGTCATGAAATGATCGAAATCAAAGTTACCCTATTTGTTCGAACCAGTAACTCAATCACCAACCGGAAATCGCCATGTCCCACAAACAACGACCACTGGAGGTGATGAAATTCCGTCCACATCATGGCCATATCCTCCCCTACCACCTCCCAGAACTGCGAAAAGCTCGATCAAATCAGGGCGACGAAATTTACATTTTTACAGATCCCAGATAAAACCGAACCAAACCCTATATTTGATTCGACTCAAACGTCCTCGCATTGAATAATTTTTTTAGCATTTTTCCTCTCATCAACAAGTATCAAGCAAGCTCCAACATGAATCTCAACATATAAAATTAGTTGAATCATCAGATATTCCCAAATAAGCATTTTCGGTTCACCTTAAAACTACACCTATTTTTCTTACCGAAAAATCATCACTTTTATGTTAAAAATCTTAACTTTGTGTGTTAAATCAAGGTATGGGATCAAATTTACAAATTAAAACATTTAATTTTTAACAATTGATTTCCTTCCTACTTTAAACCTGTATAAACAGTTTTTATATTTTACTGTCATGCTTTAAAATCATTTCCAGGTTATGATTTAAGTTTTAAACAACCTACTTAGTTGAAAATTATAAGCTTAAAATTTTGATATGATGATGTATTATTTTTCTTTAAATTTCTTTGCTTAGAACTTTAAATATTAAAGAACATCACATATTAAATTTCCAAAGAACATCTCCGAACCACATACTTACATCATATGGCAAACACAGGATTTATGAACTAATTACCAACTTAAACTTTTAAAAAAAACTGTATGTTTACTCACCTTAAACACTGTTGGAACAGAAAGCAAAGATTAATGAAGAAAACTGCAGTTTGAATTTCCAGAAAGCTTTCTTTGTTTTGCTATTGAATTTGCTTAAGTTTGCAAGGCAATAATGTTTATTTTCTCTTCTTCCTTATCCCAGGTTTGCTAAGTTTTGTAAATGAATTAGAATAGGATGATATATAAATAGAATATACTTGGACAGTAGGTTATAACTGGACAGCGTACATGTTTGACTATACCAGATTTTGTATTGAATTACTGCAAAATTGAAATGATCTTGCATTTCGGTTGAAAGGATTTTCTTCACACAAAGTTGTGCTAATTAAATGCATGTCTTCTAATATGTTTACACACCAAATATTGTCTGATACTTATTTGGTACAAAGTTATTTTTTTGTATTTGATGTGAATACTTTGTTTTATTTTGCAAACAAGATTTACACAGCAAACTTGTTATAATCTTTGTTAAAGATTTTGTTTTTGCACAATATATGTTACAAGTCATTGTTTATACTAAACTTATCTTATAAGTCTGGGTAAAATCATTACAGATATTGTTAGCATATTAGTTTTATTCTATTTGTAATTTAAATTTTCAAATATTTGATTTATAACTTTGTACTTGTATCTATATATTTTATGTTTCTATTTATAGTTAAATTTTCAAACATTGATTTATAACATATACTTGTATTTGTATATTTACTATTTATATCATATGTTCATAATTATGTTTTATACTTATGTTTTTATGTTTATGTTTAATATTGATAAGTTTGTTTATTATTTAAACATTATTATTTAAATTATATTTATATATTCATATGTATATTATCAAATGTGAAAATATTAAAAAATTTCATTTCAATTGAATAGGATAGATTTTATTATAAATATATTTGAAAGATTTTATTTTAAATTTTCAAAACAAAAATTCCATTTACAAACACATATATAACTAATAAATATCAAAGATCTTATCAGTTTATAATTTGAAAAGTTTGTATTTCATTTGGATTAGATTAAATATTTATTAAAATATACTGTCAAAATCCCGGGTCGTTACACTGAGCACGAATGATAATTAAAAAAAATCATAAAATTTCTCATGCCAGTGTTAGTTTAAGGAAATGAGTACAACATTTAGCCTATCGAGTCCCATTCTCAGTGCTTTCAGACAGCAATACTTAGTATTGCTTTTGGGTGGCATGGGTATAGGGGTCGGGCGTTACACTATGCGTTACCTTTTTGCAAACAATTCACTTAGAATGCTCATCGTCCACCTGACGATGTTCTGATAGCATTCATCCATACAACTTGCCTTGGGTATGGACGAACCGAATCACCATCTTCATCATCTTCACGGTATTCACTCGCAAACATTCAAAAAAGTGATTTTCAGATAATTAAATCCGATCCCGGCCTCTTCAAAACGATTGGCTAATTGGTCAATATTGATAGTCGATTATTTTACTACCAATACAAATAATCATTCACCAATTGTTTCATTTCCCATAAAAATCACAAAGTCTTAATAATTTAAATTTTTTAATAATTTAAATCACTTTGTCCAAAAATATATACTTTAAAACATTTAAAATAAAAACAACCTAAAACCCTTTATTTAAAATACTAGTTATGAAACTTTATAATAATTTCTCATGGAAAACTTAAGCCAAACTGCCTTTAAAGTAAGCTATTTTATAAACCATAAATATTTAATAATTTTCCTTTAATCATAATACCACTTTAAAATCTTTAAAACAATTATATACTATGGTTACTTAATAAATATTTTCTTTTAAAATTTCAAACAGCTTAAGTAATAAATTTCTCAAAAAACATTCATTTAAGACAACTTTAAATTTTTTAACTTATACTTAGAAATCTTCCTTTGAAAATACACTTAGCTAATCAGGAAATTACACTTTTCATTCCAATGTAACAGTCCAATCATTTTTAAATCCTCCTCGATTTATTTCCTGTTTAGTTTACATCCCAATCCCGTAAATTTCTTTCCATACTTTTAAAAATAAAACAATTATTTATTTTTAAAAAAATTACCCTTTCCATATAAATTTCCACCGTGAATTTATAATCCCAAACATCCTTTGATATTTATTTCATTTCATTTATAAACCCTGTTTATAAATTCCATAGTCTCATTCTCCTTTTTACCATAGTTTCAATACTTAATCGATTTACAAATCGATTTCAAAATTGATTCCATTTTAAAATAAATTTCTTTACTTACCCAAATTTATTCCAAAACCCATTAATTCCAGATTCATCCTTTTATTGCAATTTAAAATCTTATTTAAATCTGACATTATCAACTTCACCCTTTATTTCAAAATTACCCCTTTTTAAATTTTCCCAAACCATTTTAAACCTTGAATTTAAAAATAAATCCTTTATTTCTTCAAACAATATCACTTAACTTTTCGAAACTCATTTATTCCCATTTATTCAAAAACCTCTTTCCCCATACTCGGAATTCATTTGGTAGGATTTTAAATCAAACTCTTTAATCCTTTCCCAAATCATTCTTTTAATTTATCCAATTTCACCATATTTATTTTACTTAGAATTCCCTTTTTTAATTTCCTTTAAAATCCAATCTTTATATTTTTGATATCTCAATACCCAAAATATATTCAGTCAAACCATAGCATTCAATATTTTCAATTTCCAATATAATCAATATAATCTATCACAGATTATCAAATAAAAATGATCACCGAATATGAAAATAAATTCCAATATTTTGAGGAATCCAGTTGGATCCCTCCAACCTGTTTCGCTGCACCCACAGATGTTAATCAACAAATAAAATGCCAATTCCACTTCGAGGTGGAATATTGTGGTATAAAGGGTCGTCCGCTATTATGCGGGGTGCATAGGGTCTCATCCGCTATATAATGCGGGAATATCAATCACTCCAATATGTATATACTACTATATAATATCACATCCAGACTGATAGTAATAACCAATTCAAGAAATCAATCCAAAATTTTAAATTTTATCTATTTAAATTAACGGTAATACAAATGAGTGAGATTAACTCACCTTCGATTTTAAGTTTGCAATCCGATCCACACCGGCTTGTTTATCCATGATTTTAGACCTTGTATAAGCATTGCATCATATATAAATATTTGAAATAATGAGTAATTTATTTTTTTACCATTTAATAAATTTTAATTAGCTTAAACTAATAATTTCCCTTTTGAAACCTTTCTGTAACTATAATAAATTAAATGAGTTTATTAAACAAATTAATCACTATAATAAAATATTTAAAATAAACTAGAAGCTTTTGAAAATGTATATATGTATTTTAACTTATTTTTCATTTCCAAACTGCACATAAAAATAATCCGTATAGGCTTAACAATCTAATTTTTATATAAACTCTTATATTCCAAAATTTTGGGTATATAAATATTTCCTGTTTTAAACATATATATATATATATATATATATATATATATATATATTCCCAATCTATCTATATATATATATATAGATTTAAATTTAAACATAAACAGCCTATATACCTTACTGTAATTATTTATTTTTTTCTCAAATATATATACACACACACATATTTTAAATTGAAAAAAATAAAATAAAGATGTCGATACCTCACTACCTTCGACCCGATAACACACCAAATTGAACTACCCTCTTACCCGCTCGAGAAGGGCACCGTGCATGCAAAAAAACCCAAAGACAGAGAACCTCATTCGCGACTCCAATGGGTGCCGTTCAACCCTAGCTCGAGTTTCAGCAAAGCAATTCCCCTTGCGTCGCCTTCTCTGACCTTATGCTCATCTCTGATAATACCACTTCCCCTTTACTCGCTCTCACGTGAAATTGAACTTGCGATACACCCAATTGCCGCCTTCCTTGATCGAGATGGCTTTCCCCACTACTTCCCTTGAATTGCTGACGAGAATCAAATAGCAGGAGGGAACGAGAGGCACGATTATACTTCGTTCATTTAGAACTTATAAAGGAGGAGAGGACGAGATTTCGTTTGAAAAAAAAAATCTTCTTATTCGGCCATATTTATTTCAATCTAAGCTTCATTCTTTTTTACTTTGATGCTTTTCGTGAATCATTTTTGAAGAGGAAGAGGTTGTGAATGAATTCAGCTGTTTTATTATTTTCTCTTGCAATTTTTGCCTGCGTGGATTTAAACAGAAAAAGGGAAGAACTTGTGGATGTTTGTGTGCTTTACCCAACATGCTACAGTAGACTGATGGAGAAAAGAAAACGTTCTGATGTGTATTATTATGACCAGTCAAATTATATTTAAATTTTAAATTAAACCGTCCCAAAATCGTAGCATAAAATCTCGACCTCCTATCAAGGCATGCTACTAGGCATTTATAGTGTTATACCCCAATTTCGAACGCAATGGAAAAGGTTCCGAGTCCTAACTCGATTGAATGGAGAAGATAGCTTTTTGGACTCAATTATTATATTGAATCTTTGATATAGATTTTAGCGATATCGTACGACCACACGATAACCCCAAAAGCTACGAAAATTGAAATCCAATAATAATACACTATTGCGGATCCAATGGAACTGGTTTCGTCGAAATCCGAGACTGTGCCTCGGATGGCTATTTTTAAATGCCAATTTAAACGTTATTTTTTTAAAACTGAACAAAACACTTTTAATTTCAATTTTTAAAGCTTTATTATCTTCATTGTTATTAATATAGATTTTATGAGTGTACGAATTATTTTTAACGAGCTTAAAACTCCAGATTTCATATTTTAACCAATTTTCAATTTGTTTAATCCAATAATTTAATTATCCAATAAGTAGTGATATTTGAAATTCAAGTTAATATTTAAATTTTAAATATTTAAAATCAATAAAATATTCTAATTTCAAATATCCAAAAAATTTGGGTCGTCGCCAACTATTTTAAAAAATCTCTGTTTAAAAAACAGAAGTATCTCATATGTAATGACCGGCCATTTCGAACCATTCAAATCCGCAATCATCCACACATGTCAGACTTGAATTACTTAAAAAAAATATTGTTAATTTATATTTGGCAAAACTTAGCATATACAGTAAATAAATTAATCACAGAATCACAAACAAAGAGTAATAGAACAACTTGCAGCGGAATAGATAAATAGTAGTTCATGAAGCTACTACATAACATTAGAGTCTGAAACAAATACAATAGAAATCTTAAATACATAGAAATCTCTAATACAAAGCAAATGAAAAGTTTGAACCTAAACAACTGGAAATAACTAAAATAATTGGACAAGCTGAATAGATAATTGATCTCCAAGCAAAGCTCCAAGCTCCAAAGGTGGGTCTCAAATGCTGTGACACTCAGCCTAACCTGAGCATAAAGAAAAAAACAAAACACTCGAGTCAGGATTAATATTCTTATCCCAGAAAGTCTAACTCAAGTGAAATGTCCAAATAAAATGCAAATAACTTAAAGGATGTTTGGGATTCCCATCCTTCAGGGATCCGCTAAACTATCTACATACATAGCACAATACACAACATAGATAATGTCAACAGTAAAGTAAAATATTAAAACAGTATTAAGGCGCTACCCATATCCCTCTTAACACATTTTAGTATATTTTCGTAGTCTATACACAAACTGTAAGCTCCACCAAACTGGTGGTTTACTCATGGAGCACTCCATAGGTACGGTGTAAACCAAAGTCGTAATAGGTGCGATAAGGAATGTGACAAGGCACGCGAGGCAATGTCTGGGGTAGGATACTACCATTTTGCGAATTCAGACAGGTGGTAATGCATAGCAGCAACTACCGTCCACCTCAAGACACACTCCCAAATCAAAGGTGCACCTAATCAAATCACAAAGTAATAGAATGGTATCAAAGAAGCATGCTCCATCAGAGGTGCGACCTTACGTAACCCGGCATGGCTCACGTTTTAGTCACATCAAGCTGACTCGTGGGAGTCCGGGCTGGGTTCATACCTCATATAGAAGTCCGACAAACCATCCTACTTCGTTCTAGAGTCTCCACCACATACACAGTTGTTAAAGTTTTTTTGGTATTGGCAGCTAGTATAACAATAGCTGGTCCCGGTATCTTTAACAATCAAACACTTATTTCACACCGTAGTCATTTTCATTGCAAACAGTTCATAGTTCATATCAAAATATCATATACATTTCAAAATCATATCACTTCAAAATCATATTCACTACCAAAATCATATCACTTTCGAAATCGTATTTAATTTCGAAATCATATCCACAAAATAGATTAAACCATCATATCAAAGCATTCCATTAAATCTAAATCATAACAGTTTCAACTTAAACAGTTTGAATATTGAAAGTAGTTTATATATTAGAATAATTACATATTAAAAATAGTTTATATTTGAACTAGGTTATGGATTAAAATAGTTTATATATATACACTAAAATAGTTTATACATTAAAATAGGTTATAGATTAAAATAATTTATATAGTAAAAATAGTTCATATATTAAAAAGAGTTTATATCGAAAATAGTTTCAAATTATAATTGTTCCTTCAAATTTCACAAATCAATCATTTTAAAATTCAATTTAAATCTATCTTAGTTCAACAATTTATTTAAAAGGTTAAAGGTTCAATTTAAATTCTCATTAAAACCATTCTTAATTTATATCGATTTCAAATCTAGGTTTGAATTACAAATTTAAACCACTTCCAATTCAATAGGTTTCAAAGTTTAAATATACAAACAATTTACAATAACTCAATTTGACAAATTTCATTTATATTTCAAAATTCAATTTTTATTTTATTTAAATTAAAAAGTATTATCTTAATCATTTTTAAGAACATTTAAATAAAATCTCAAATTACAAATTTAAATAAAATCAATAATGAAATATCTAACTTCAATTATATTTAATTCTAAAATATTCACCTAATCACTTTTTTGATAAGTATCTAAATAAAATCTCAAATTACAAATTTAAATCAATATTAAATATTCAATTTCTAGTATACTAAAATTTAATATCGATTTAATCATCTTAATCAAAATCAAATTATCCAGTAATAGAAACATATCTTTAAATATCAAGATCATTAAGTTCCATATCAATCTTTATTTAAATTCAATTATTAATCAATTCAAATTTCAAGTCAACTTTAATATATCTTTCCAACTTCTAATTTGTTAAAGTTATTATAAAATCTATTTAAAAATATTAATATAAATTTTAATAAATATTTATTTATAATATATATACTTATCCCATTAAATTTTATTAAATTAAATATTTTTATATTAAATATTATTAAATTAAATCTTATTTTATTAAATCTACTTTATTTTATATTAAACTATATTTTATATATTTAAAAGTAATAAAATTATAAGTAAGATCTTAAATTTTACATTTTTCAAAACTTAACTTATTAAAAATTTCAGACATATAAATTAAAAAAGCTAAATAAAATATCTTTATATTATATTTAAAAAAAAAATCAACACTTAATAAAAACCATTTATTTCCTTTCGAAACTCTGGAAATCATTTATAATAGAGCAACGGTGTCCGTATATAGTTTTCTATCCTATGGTCAAGTGATACGGATATTTATCATTTCGATCCATAATGATTTAATATTTACAGGTACATACATTTCAACCTACAATCCCAAAATTCCAAAAATTAAAAAAATCGCTTTGATTTGTCATTTCAACTCATAACGATTTTATCCTAATCTATAAAATTGTTTGGGGATGTATCATTTCAAATCATAGGGAATTTCCTAACTAACAAGGACCTTGCTGAGTTAGAACAATAAAATAATAATATAAATAGCATAACATATCAATGATGCACATATATATATGTATACTAACAGCTTATAGTGTCATATGTCAATTGTCATAGATAAACGGTTTTAAATATTAACATGTCAAATTCAATAATTAAATAATTAACAATTCAAATCTACCAACATATTTCAATAGTTATTTTATATGAGATAAATTTTCTAAACATAAGGATGTTAATGGTGAGTGATCGCTCACCTTTCGAGGCAATAAGACAATGATGGTGAAGATGGTGACACAATCATGCATATGGATACGGACACGAGCAAAGAAAAGCAAATAACTGCTAAAATCGATGTAAACAAAACAAGGCTAGCTTGAGATTGATGGAAACCAAATATATGTATATATGTAATATATATATATACATACCTTTTCCTTCCTTTTTTTAAAGATGTCAGAGAAAGCAGGCTCTCAGGCCAAAGAATGCAAACTTTATAATATACATACTTTTTTTATTAGTAACAGAACAAAAGAATAAAATTTTATAACGTATATAATATCCATTTGTATATACTTTTCGTTTTGTAATACTATATAATGTTTTTTATAAAAAGAATGTCGAGGTTTTCGGCCTGAGAGGAGTGGAAGCTTGGCAGGAAAGTAGATGGGCTGGGATTGCTCGACTGATGGTCCGGCGTGTGCTGCTCAGAGAGGAACTACTGTGCCAGGCAATGAAAGGGTTCAGTGGCAGTGGGGAGGAAAGCGTGGTAACAGGCTGGTGATGGTTGCTATGGAGAAGGAGTTGCAGGCTGGAATGGTGGGCTATTAGGGGAGAAGCGACTGTTGTTCGACGGATGGCAGGGAAGGACCGAGAGGTGTCTGGGTGGATGACTATATAAGAGGAGGAAGAGGGGCAAGGTAAGGTGGTGTGGCGGAAGGCTGGGAAGATGGCTGTCGGTTTGGCAGGGGTTCAAAGCGGAAAGTGGAGATGTGGAAAACTACTGGAGTTCGGTGGGTCACTGGAGGTTGGCGAATCTGGTTGATTGGGGTGAAGACTGCACAGGGTCAATGCTTGGCTCGACGTTTAGGATGGCAGACTAATGGGAAGGCGTAGCCGAGAAGTTGCACGGGGAAGAAGAAAATGAAAAGGGTGGTCGAGCGGCTAGTCTGCTAGTGGACTAGCAGAATCAAAGAAGGAGAGGCCGAAATATTCTTACGCAAAAAGGAGATAAGAGGATCATGTTGGAAATGCGATAAAGAATCTTAAGGCTGGATTAACACTAGAAGGGTGGTGCATAGTGTTTAATGAATTTTATGGAATTTTTGAAATATTTTCAAATTAAACACAACAGATGCAATTCACAAACATAGAGACAATTAAAGAACCGGATACAAATGCAAATAGTACATAAAAGCAGTAAAGGAAAGAACACACTGGAACTTTATACCGGTTCCGAGTTACAATATATCCAGTGCCACACAATTTCTTGTGCAGATTTCTTTTTAAATATAATGTTGATATTACAACCTCGATTTCAAGGCCATGAGATACGCTCTCCTGTCTCTGAGTCTAGGGCAAACACTCTTGATTTAACCAGGCTACAAGATCACTTAATTTATTTACGGGCTACGATCACATCCAATTGATTTATGGGCCACAATCACGCCGTTTCCAATCACACTTTGATAGAGAGAGACTCGGTACACTTCGATATTTCGATCTCTGATTAAAAATGATCCTATAACTCTGAATAGCGCTAAGATCTTTGAGAAAGAGTGGTAGAGAATCAAACTAGAGACGATCTTTTTTGATTCACTTAGGACTTTGGCAGAGTTTTGTTGAAGCATTTGACATATAAGAAAATATTTGAGTGGAGAATAAGGAGTGAAGAAATGAAGAAGAAACTAACTTAAAATTCGTTAAAAACAATTGGTATATATATAGGAGAACAACGGTCATGTCCATTCACGAAAGGTTATGGCAAATAGGAACTTCTTTTGAAAATTTGAAATTTGAAATCTATGGCTACCATATCGACATGGATTTATAGGGATAACGACATGCCTATGTTATTTTTGAAAATTGATTTTGCTTTAAAATGATTTCTATTCTAAAACTTGTCAAAAAAAGTTCTAAACATATTCAAATTTTAAACATAATTAATCAATATATGCATTATGTTCTTATCAAATCACACCATGTTCAATCATATATTAGACACCATATTCAAATCAATTCGTACCATGCTAATCTAAACCAAATCAAATCAAACCAAACAATTCAAACCAAATCAAAGTAAATCAAACCACATATGTAAAATTAAACATATCTTGGAACTTGAACCCATCCTTCTTCACCGAAGATAGGATCTGCCTTTATAGCATCCAATTCTTCATTATCTTTGTTCACAGTTCCTTCTGGATTTGCTTCATGTTCTTCTATGTTGAGGGCAGAGATCATCCATCAAATGGCACAGAAGTGACTTTCTTATTCCTTTATCATCTGCATTTGGCTTAATTCTAAGTGTCGTTAATTGCAAAGGATAAAAGTAAGTATGTTCTTGAAGGAATTGAGAGTTTCTTTAAGATTCTCACATAGATTATGAATAGGAGAGCCCATTTATTGATAAAATACGAAGAAATTCGATGGAAAATAAAGAGAATTGAAATTATTCATTTTTTGAAAGAAACAGGTAATCAAAGAGTTAGAAAATCTTTTGAAATGAAAAGACATAAGGTAGTTATGTCAATTTCAATTTTAAAACAAAAAACGGTTTCTGGCCGTTACATGTCGATATGGGGGGTAGAGGGATGTCGACATGCCCTTGTTAATTTTGGA